>JAZGTH010000059.1:5505625-6211250 GCA_036877525.1 Chromobotia macracanthus | reverse complement strand
TGGCCATAAACATGACATGAAAACGGTTAATCTATCAGGATGTTTCAGCTCCATGAAGATCCATATAATTCAGATCTCATTTATGGTAAGGAATATGTTGTACTGTATTACATACTGTGTCATCACTGCAGACAGGGATATATCAGCCAGATTCCCCATTGTAGCTCAAGATCACATTGTTTTTTATTGTGTGCCTGAGTGTTTTATTTTCTTCTCTGCTCAGATAATGGTCATCTCTGCCCTCTGTGCTGGATAAGGTGCTTTCTGAATTACTTCTTCAGTCTGCACTGTTAGCAGCTGCTGTCTCCACACAGAGGGTCATTTTTAACCCTGAGTTAAAGTAATCCTGGATTATCTTACTCCATGTTTCACAATCTTATTCCATATTTATTTTACCAGCGAGGTAAGAAATAGAATTAAAAAATCTACTTTGGAACTAGTTATTTCCATCTTATTATTGACGTTTTGCTGATGCAGAAGACAGTTGTCAAATTCAGCTACCTTCAGTGTTGTAGTGAGAAGTAGAAGCCTTACATAAGGGGTATATGTTGTATTTGCAGGTACTGCTCTGCTGGAGCTCATTACATTAGCAGGTGTGAAATGTCAGCAGCTGAAGCCTATACGTGTGTCTGCTGTGTGAGGGCCATTAGGAGCTCTGAACTGATGCTAGTCACTGTGACCAGGTTTATGGTGACATACTTGGTTTTCCACACTGGAGCAAAATGGCTTCCCAAAAAGTTCAGCTGTGAAAGCAGATGTTGTTTGAGCAGTGACGGAGTAATGTGTTTGAATAATCTTTAAATTGCATATGATATTTTATGATACCTTTTTGTCTTTTTAGTTTCTTTATCTTTTGTCTCTTTGGTAGCTATCTGGGTGCTTGCTGTTATTCTTTAGAAATTCTTTGTGTTACATTGAAGAAAGACAAAAAAAGTGTTTGGAATGGCATGACGGCGTATCAATGATGTCAGAACACTTCATTCTTGGGTAAACTTTTCCTTTGAAATATGACAAGCGTGGTCTTAGCCTTTTTTTTGGTGCCATATGTTTAAAATTGCAAGGTGTACACAGTTCATCTCAGCTGTTCGTTTCCACAAAACATAATGTTTGTGATTAATTGAGACTTTTCGGAATAAGGCTGAATTGCGGAAGCAGCAATTAAATTTGAGTTTAACTTTCTGTTGGCCGACTGCCAGCGCTGTTCTTTCATACAACTTCCTCTCAGAGTTGCTATGGAAACTGCTCTCCTGGCTTACCCCCTTTCTTATCCCTCTTGTGTTCTTTTTTCTTCCATTATGGTGTCTCCCATCTCCTATCTTAAATAGAAAGAAGGAGAAAAATAAAACCGACTGGGATTGGCGCACAGCCGGGGCTGGTAAGAACAGGACAAGTGGAATAAATGTATCTGTCTGACTGCCCATTCTAAAGATCACATCATTGGCCTGGCTGCTCTGAACTGATCTTGTCTTCATTCCACAGAAGCCCTTGTTGCCGTTGACAAGGTGAAAATCACTTGGGAAGCTCTGACATTTCTGCATACAGTCACCAGACTAGCACTGGAAATGTCCCCTCAAACACACACAATGGAAAGCACTTGACATTTTACATTGATGTTCTGCATAATCAGAAGTTGGTTTGACCAAACACAGTCACACAGTCTTCACAGGCAGTGAGCATTGCAATGACAGCCAGAGTACAAGGTGCTCTCTGTTAGCATCATGTTCCCTGTGTCCCAATGATGTTTCACTTGAATAACCAGGCATATGTGTTTTTTTGTCTTGACTGTATTTGGAAGGAAGCTGTACGTGTATATAATGCGATATTGTTTATTACATGTATGTGTAATTTGTATAATCTTATGCATGTTATCAGACTTTACACCAAAACAATAAAGTTTATTTTAAATTCAAAGTTTGCAACGATAACTATAATACCAAACAATACTAAGTGTGTTTGGATTTTAAAGCTGCAATCCATATCTTTTGACTCTCTATCGCCATCTCTGTTCAAAACATAAAATGTGGAGGGTACAGGGTAATTACTTTCCTTTACGATTGTTAAAGTCAATTTAAGTCAGGCTGACATTCCCCGCGAAATCAGACCTAACAGCTCAAAATATAAGTCACTATTATAAACCTACCATTGTGAATCAGGGCAATGTAAGGATAACATTTTGAACACTGATCTGTTATGTACTTGATCAATAACTGATTTTTGTTGTTGTTTTAACCAAAAAAAGGTACGGATTGCAGCTTTAACTTAATTACAAGATTATTTTACATAAATCACAATTCATGTAAAATACCACCATCAAGTATTGACACTTAAGCACCAGTGAATTATGGGAGAAAGTGTGACATTGTTAGAAGGAATTGTTATTGTACTTATATAAAAGATGCAGTGTGATTCTGTAATCTTAGCTTTGTGAAAATGAATCAGCTGGGATGTAACGCTGCTGTTTGCCGCTCATGTCACACTTACAGTAAAATTAATGCTGCGAGCTGAAATCATCTCAGAAGGCTCGTCTCAGTTTCACACATTTGGGTTTTCCCGATCCATTTAGAGTGTTTATTAATTCATACAACAACTTTCCTAATAACTGTTTCATGAAAGTGCATTTGTATCTCTTGTATGTTTGTGCATGCGTCTGATGTGTCTGAATCAGAAACAAATGAATAAATAACCACAACAGGAACGTGCGAACAGAGGTCTCAGCATCCTGCCTGTTAAAGATGAATTCATCATCAAGGAGCCAAACTTCTGACGTGGGACCGTGTAAGATTCATCAAAATAGGTTACAGAACATCTGACAGCATCTGAGAGTTGTCTTCTTGGTCCAAGACTCTGAAGATGTGTCCTCTAACACATCAGTCTTGAGTAGAGGCTGTTCTGCTGTGGTGATCCATTTTTAGGTCAGTATGACAATCACACAGCATCACTTCTGATTGTCCGTTTTTACATCTATGTGTTGGCCTAGTGATCTTCTGTGCTGGTGTTTTCAGCAGCAGAATCTGTCTATACTGCAGCTTATTGATTACTAGAGAAGTGTTTCTGGTTACTAAAGATCTAAAGGGATATGAAGACTTTCACATACTTACCGTTTAGGCATTAGTGAAATACACTTTACCAGGTTGCCTGTCATTGTATTTGTATTTAGATTTTGCCTTGTAAATGGTGGCCAATGTGATAGAAGATAAAGACAAATCACGTTTGGGGATGACAAATGTGGATGTGTCCAAAATCACTTAAAAAATCAAAACGCTCAGTTAGGTAAGACTCATCAAAAACCATTTTGTGGAATGCTGTAGCTGCCCTTAAATACAAAAATTAAATAGATTTCACAAAGCTATTAGTATTTTGTGGTTGTTTATGCAAATTTAACCTTTCCTTTTAAAAAAAAGATTTGTTTTTGTTAGATCTTAGATATAACTATTAATATGTATGAAACATATTCTATGCATATTATACAGCATGCAGCACATATATTGAAGCACATTTTATTTTCAAGGCAAAGAGAATGAATCAGCATGAATCTGTCTTTGAAATAACAATCGATTCTCTCTGTTTCTCTAATTCTCTCCTGTTGCTTTAAAAGACTATTAAAAAAGATAAAAGACAGACATGAAAATAAATCCTGATTCAACATTACATAGAGTTATTCCTTTAAAAACATTAAGCATATTAACTTATGTTTTAATTGTATTGTGATGTGTTAAGCTGCCAAGTCACACATTAAAAATGGGCTTTTCCCTCGCTGCAGTAAATTCCCCACAGGCTTCACTATCATATTCAAACTGATACTAATAGTGCATTATACTCTATAAGAAAGCAGTCAGAGTGCCCCATTACCACACACAGTAGTCACTGCCAAGCAGACACAGGCAATTTCCGTTAATTAGCACTCCTTCAAAATGAAGCTATAACGATTGGCACAGCCGTGTTTTTCAATCTAATGCATTTTATCTTGCATCATCACGCTATAGGCTATACATGTGCCTCCATCATTAAACTCAACACAAAAAATACCGTAGATTAAGGAAGATAATGGAAGATCTCACAGATACGATTTACACCAGTTAACCTGGTGTAAATCAAATACCTGGTGTAAAATAAATATTTTTTTCACTGATTTACTTATTAGTTAAGCATTCCTTACTCGAGCTAGTGGCCAGATTAATCTGAACTTTCATTTAGAGTCATTTGCATAAAGTTTAACATTTCTCAAAGGTAATGCTCTGACCACTCATACCAGCTAACAATTTTAGGTTGCAAGAATGTTTCCTCAATGTTTTTATTAAGTAACAAAAACATTACAAATGTTTTTGAAATGTTCAAAATCAGTTTTTTAGATGTTGTATTAACGTTAGTACTTGGTTAAAAGAACATCATTCAAACATTTGTTTAAGTCTTAAATGTTTTTAAAATGTTCCACTAACAACTTGTTTTTGATATTTTTACCAATGTTTTTTATATATTTATATATAATATCAAAAAGTTACTACTAAAGTTACTGCAAGAACGATTTTGATAAAAGAGTGTTAGCCAACATTCTGAGAACATTCCCTGTTAGCTGGGATTCCACAGGCAATCCCACAATTCCCAGCGCAAGTCTGCTGCCTGCTCGAGCTCCCGTGAAGAATGAATCGGAGAGAAACACTCATGCTCCACTCATTCCGCACCAGTGGACATGAACAGTGAGACATGTGTGGGTTATGGTTTTGAGGATTGTAGCGAGGGTTGTAAGTTTAAGCGCCCCTCTACACTGATCCAGTTGGCATCATGTCAGATATTCTGTCAGTGCTCCTCTGTGAAATGTAGAGATGAATGATCAGCTGCATTATCAGCCTGCAGCACCCCACAGCTAATGCAGTAACATTTTCCTGCATTTACTTTCAACCATGTAAAGTAACTAATACAGAGTTTATAAATTAATTAGATCAGGAGGCCATTTTATTTATGTAACTATAAATAAATATATCTCTAAGTCAGAGATATTCAGAAGCATTTTAGTGGCATCTGGCATGTTTCTCCAGCATATACAGTACTTGAATATGTTGTGTTTTTATAGTTGCCATTGACAACAACAAAGGCAAGAGGCAAATATCTAAATTAATAATAGCCTCTTTTCAACAGCATGAGATATATTTCATAGGCATAGTCAACCCCTTTTTGCCTGAAATTAATTACCAATGCTTTTGAAAATGTTACCCATGTTGACTAGCCTCATTTGTATTGATCTGGTGGTAATACAGAAGCTGCTTAAAAGAGTTTTCTCTGATAAGCCCTGTGAGTAACATCATAGCAAAGCAGCAAGTCATAAAGGAACATTTATACAAACAAATTCAGGTCAGACAAGCGTCATAATCTAATAATATTGTGCTGAAATAACCAGCCGTTTCACAAAGACAAATTACCAGGCATAACAGGGTTTCTACTTTAAATTCTGCTCAGAATATGATGTTAGTTTGATGCTAGAAGCTATCGCTACCTGTACAAACACACATTAAAAATACAGCTCGGCTGATGCCCGGTGGAATTGATTAAAACCTCAGTGTTTTTCCCCTGAGAAAGTTTCTGTTGTCTATCTGTGTGCTCAGTTCCTCTTGTTTCAGTTCACAAAAAATGTCCAGAGGACATCCAGAACATATCCATTAGTACCGCTGCCATCTTGAATGTGTATTTCTACACTTTCAGCAGGAAGTTTTGACTTTGAAAAACTCCTGGGTTTGGTGACAGGCAGTTGAAGTCGTCTTTTATAGCAGATTCTCAACACTCAGCTTTTAATATGTGCTATGATAGTCAGGCCACAAGAGAGTCGGACTAAGACTAGTTTGGCAGCATAGATTTATCTTGATGAGTAATTCAGCTCAGACGCGGAAGGCAAACCCAAGAGAATAAGCATGAAAGTGGTTTACCTGCAGTGCCAGCAGCACAAGCTCAATGAAAACACTTACCGCAGATCAGCTTCTATCCTTGATCTGAATCACACTGCTGATTGAATTACGATTGTGCAGATGAAAGTCAAAGACCTCAAAAGCAAGATTTGTTTGTGTGTAGAAAAGGGACTGGATAGTTTCTTTACTCTTGAAACTAGAGTGAACTGCACTTGTTGACTAAACAGACCATTTAAACATATAGAATATTAACAAATTCATGTTAAAATATATGTCCTAATTATTGTATTTAATATATAATCATTATATATACATGATACATATATTTGGTGTGATATATATTATATACATTTATATTTATACACACACACACATATATATATATAGCATCAATTCTGTGAATAATTAATATTTTTAAAATGATATTTTATATAGTACCTTTTTTATATAGTAACTTCCAAACTTTCCATTTTACAGGTACTTTTAATAGGTACTCTACTGTTACCTTTGCAATAGCATTTGTAGATTTTTCATTTTCTAACTTTCATCTTCCAGCTGCTAAAATGTCCGTGTGACATGCACACAATGAATAAAGGTCTTTGTGATTGGACATCATAAGCACTAATGCAACAGTGACACAGATGGGTTTCTTTACATCTGTCCACCCTCATTTGGCACAAGTGGTTCTCTGTCATTTCAATCACACAGTTGCATGTAATACTGTGGTCTTTTGACTTTGAGATGTATTAAAAAGACAAGCACGAGGAGATCAGGTGGCACAGAGTCACAGCCTGCTGTGTGATGTCACATATTGGTAATTAACACTGAATTTGCAACTGTAAACTGGATCCCTTGCTGTGTAACAAGCAAGCACATCTTTAACTAATTAAATAAAATTATAAAAAAGGGATTTTTCTCTGGAAATGCAGTAACTTTGTTCAGTTTTGAATGAAATAGGACCCAACAAGGACCCAAAAACATGTAAAACAAAATCAGATGCCACAATGTTACCTAAAGTCCACATGTGTAAGCATTACATCATTCATTTAATCCTGTTAGCCAAACAGATTGTAGCTTTGGTTCTAAAGGCCCTTCAACAGCTGTCATTCATTGTGTCAGTTTATACAACCTGTCATCAGACTGTTGGACAGGGATTTACAGCAAAGACATTATTCCGTCACTAAATTACATGCCAGACATATATATTCATTCCAAGTCTTTCTGGTAGAGGTAAAACATTTAAAACTTAAAAGATTACTATCCTCCTGTTTAACTCCCATATTTGAACAATTATATCCACAGCGAGTTAATCATTTCACTTACAGAGATGCATTGTGCAGAGGTTCATACCACCAGACTGACGAGACCCTGTGGACATCTGCCAGTCATTATGTCACTGGCCATTGAGAGCGAATGGAACGCATGTGTTCCCAATAGAGCCAGTGTGTTTGAGGAAGTGGAGGTGGATTCTGGCAAATTGTGACTGACAGGCACAATTGCATGGGGTGGTAGACGGTGGCTTGATGTCGAGAGATGCTTTCAGAGGAATTCATTCAGAAAGCTTCACTGGAATTTCTTTATATAGCAGCGATACATATCAAATAGTTTATAGATAAGTGTGAAGCCATAATAGTGATTACATTAAAAAAAAGTACATCTTTCACACAGGAAATGTTGTTTTTGGTGAGGTCATGACATTTTCTGGGCCAGTGATGAAGAAAAACGATACAATACAACGTAATATAGAGACACAAAGATGTTGTTATAACAGTAAAAACATTTTCACAGTGTATCAACTAACCTTTGCACAGTAATACTGTAATACAAACAGTAATACTGGTGCCTCTTTAAGCTTAATCTTTAATGACTCTGTTTCTGTGGGGAAACAATGTTTCCATGCGGTGAATTGTTATAGATAACGTATGACACGTTAGTTTGACAATGAAACCATTCTTTCCTAATGTATTTAAGTGCTAATGGAGATCAGAGTAGTCGGCTAAGATGGCTAGCTGCCTGTAGCTTCTAGTAAATCACATTTATTCATAAACATTCCCTGTCTATGACTCAATAATAATGCAATGTATTGGTTTGCTCAATAGTTGGCTAATGCTTCTATAGCAGAAATGATGCACAGTGATGACAGTGTTCTTTCATTCGCTGTAATCGATGTGTGATTATGCTCTATTATTTTGATGACTTTGAGAATTAAATAGTTTTACAATTGTCTGGCCTTTTCACACTAGGAGAAATAAAATCCATTTTTTAAAGTATTTGCTCTCATAATAATGTCTGAACATGGGCCAATTTTTGCAGCTTCTAACATTTTCTTTGATTAATGTGTATTGATCCAGAGGTGCATAATTTTTTGTTTGGTGTCTTGTGCTCCAAATTGTTTTTCCCATCTGTGAGACATTGTTCTATGAGAGTTTATGACATTTAGGGTTAGAGGTGATAATTATACTGTTTCTTGCTTGTTCTACTGTAACTTGCAAATGTGCAGTTTAGGCTTCAGCAATATTTAGGTGTTATTATCACCCTTCATTGAGAGCAAATTGTTTGGGGGTGGGTAGTGGATGGCAAATGACTTCACCATGGTTTGACCTTACATAAGGGTTAAAGGTCACCTGCATAAGGATATTTGATGATATTATGATTATGTGATATTTAAGGTTTGCATTTCATACATAATTAAGCTACATAATTAAATCTCATATTTATCGGCCACTCTGTAAATTAACCTGCTACCAATTAGATTAAACATGAAAGGATCTGGTTTATGTGGAGCTTTCAGACTCTGACTCCTGACACCAGTAAATTATATTAAAGAATACAACATGTAATTTTGTATTAATCACTAGGGGGCAGCACTCATATAAGGGTCTTTTGACTGTATTACTGCATCTTTACTAATCCTCTTTTAGTCAGACCTGTTGACACAGACAGCTTCAGTATTTCCTGTGCCATAAGAACTTGTATTGTATTGAAAGAACTTGTATTGTACAGTTATCTGTGTGCTGTAAGTTCTACATTCATTAATCACGTGCGAGTGGAGCTGATAACACATATGACAGGCTTCAATCTGACATGAGATTTAGAGCATTAGAGGTGGTGATTAATGTCAAGTCTAAGTCTAATTAATTTGTCTATCTAGGTCACAAAATCTAAATGAAAACAAACTTGGAGGTGAAAATTTTTAATTTTACAAATCCGTCAGTCAGAGTGGCTGATAATGATTATTATAGCGTAGCTCCAATTTTGCACAACACAGGTGACAAGATGGGTAGTATGCATCCAGCATTATATTTGTAATAGGTGTGTACAACATTTGTACAGGTGTGTACACTTTAAGAGTGTAAATGAATTTGTTTGGCCATTCCTAATCTTGGATTACAGTCAAGCAACATTTCAAACTAATCTCTGTTTGTGAAAGGTTAGTAGTTAAACTGTTTTTTGGCGTTGGCCCTGCATATCAGTTTAGCGCTGTACATGCAAATGTTTTGTGCCAGTGTTTTCAGTATTCAGCTCAAGGTGTCCAGTATTTCACAGACACGATCACTCTGTCTGAGTCCTGGATGTGTTCTGTAGTGAGACGTTAATGTTAAGGTGTGCAGGGAGAAAAGATGATGATCCCCAACGTTTCTTCCCAAGTTCATTTGGTTACATGAAAATGAAGCCTGATTGGGCACGTCGGTTGTGCTGCTGCATAATTTACATAGCAAATGATTGTAAGACAAAGTCTCCAATGCAATTAAAGATACTCTACTTACCAATAATCGCTGCAATGTCTTTATTAGACGTGCCAGAGGCCATAATGAGTTTGAGGTGTTTCTCTGCCTTCTACTGTGTGGAATGGTCCATCAAAATCACGTCTTGGACTAAAACTGCCTGTCTTTTAAATTGACTATCCTGAGTAATGTTCTTGAGGGCATCTGAGATTGAGCATATTAGGAAGGTGTGAATTTTCCCACAATCCCCTCTTGTTGGAGTCTGGAAATGGTTTAATCAGATTGTAATGGTTTTTCTGAGTGATAGCGGAGTGCAGCGGGACACACACCTAGGGCACTATGCAGTGTAAAACACTCCCTACGCAACAATAGAACATTACCAGGGCCTTGTCTTTCTCTGCATGATATACAAAAAGAGGTCATCACCGCCTCTGGAGACTATTCTGAGCTCCCTGTATGCAAAGACACGTACAAATAGAGACCAACACACACACTTTGTCATAATTTTAGCCATACTGGCCAAATATTCTTGTGTGGAGAAATGTTTGGGTAATAAACCCAATAGATGAAGTCATTGCCAATGTTCCCAACTAGCAATTTCAGGTTTTAAGAATGTTTCCCTAACGTTTCTGTAACAAAAAAATTATTTTGATATGTTCTAAGAATGTTCAAAACATCCAGTGACATTGTGTTAACGTTATTGCTTGGTTATAAGAACATTATTCAAATATTTATTCTGTAACATTTTTAAAATGTTCCAATAACAACTTAAGAATAACATTTTTACAACAAGAATCTTTTTGATAAAGCTAAGAGAACTTTTAGAGAACAATAGCTAATGTTCTGAGAATGTTCCCTGTTAGCTGGGTTTAGATCTGAAAATTCTTATGGTAATATTTTTATTCTTCCTTGTGACACAGGTAGGGAAGCTATCAGGTATAGGTTTGTTTTATACAGATAAAAAAGTAAACCTGTATAAGCTTCAACTATGTTTCTCTAAAGACTTGGAGAATCTCAGAGCCACAGAGAGTGTTAACCTGCATGTGTAATTGAGGTCTGAATGTTAAGTGTTGCATCACCTCATCTGAACCTCCCACAGACAAACACACAGACAGGAATATTGACTTCACGTTTCTACTGTACACATGCTAATACATTTAAAGACAAATGTAAAAGCTCTGTATTTTTCAATTTTGCAGTGACATTCAATGCATGCTAACATTGTCTCTGTGCGTGTATTAAAATACCTAAGTGGTAAGACAGATCTGCAACTCAGTTATAACCAAACATGACTCAGTCAGCTGCTTTTTTCACCCTCCAATTCAGATTACTTTCAGTGATTGCAAACAGTAAAAAATGTTAACCGGCATTGATTTTTGTTCTTCAATAACATCACCAGGAATAATTGGCAAAGATGTGCCACTTGTTGAATTGTATTTGACACTAAATGCTTTAGCAGATAATTGGATTTAGTGATCCCTGTGTGTTCCTTAATACAGCAATACAATTAGTCTCAAATTTTTGCATTTTTCACCAATTACAGAGTCAGAGTAACAATTAAGCAAGGTATTGTGAATGGTTAATCTTTCTGTTGACATCTGTGCATGTCACAAAGTGGCTTTTATCACAAACTGCTGATCGTTCTCTGTAGCTTATTATTCAAGTGATAAAAATCTAGATTGAATCAAAGAAGATGAGAAATGAACATACAGCAGCAGAAAAATAAAATGGAATAAAAGAGATTTCAGGTGATTAGAAATGATGACACACATGACAATTTTTGTTTCATGAGTTTCAGAAAGGCAAATTAAACAGAAAAAATAGATGAAGTGGAAACAAGCCTGAATCTGAATGCATGAAGTGAGAACAGCTGTCTGAATGCAGATCCTTTTTAAAATGCCACAGCACGGCATGCCCTGTCGATCAAAGTCACGACTGGCCAATGGAGTCGCTCTGTCCTCCAGTCACCTGCTGCCAGGTGTCCACAGAGAGGGTATCAGATTCATCTAAGGGTCCCAAAGGTCCACTGTCCTTTCACTGATAATGCATAAAACAACAAAACAAACATGCTGTCATTTGAATGTTTTATTCTGACTTATTTATGCCCATTTTGAACTCAATGTTTAAATAAAAAATTAATCTATATCTATATCTATCTATCTATCTATCTATCTATCTATCTATATATATATATATATATATATATATATCAATAATGACAAAAAAAATTAAGTATAGCTTCTTGGGTGGATGTGTGGACAATGTGCGTGTGTGTTATTTAGTAGTTTCATTTTTAAAAATCACTGTAGCTGAGTCAGCTGTCTTTTACTATAGCACACCAACATCAACGAGGCTATGATTCAACAGTGTTTTTTTTTCAAAAAGACTCAGCCTGTAAATTCACAATGAGAACTGACTGAATGAATTCCTCAATGGACTGAACGCACCAAATCCAATTAGCTCAAGTGTATCCCACCAATCATCAGGTACAGAAATCAATGCTGCAATCCAAAGGCACTAATGTAAAAAGTGCAGAAAGAGCCCAGAGTGCATTTCTGTGGAATGTTTCACCACTGCCAACTTTATGTCAACTTACCGGGCTTAGGTTTTTGGACGTTGTTTTATTTCCTAATAAATTATTTTGTGTTCCATGATTTTTACAAAGAGATTGAATTAGATGTTAATTCATTTTTCGTAGGAAAGCCAAAGTCTTGCTGTTCCTGGCCGTGTTTTTTCAATAACAGATCAAAGGTTACCCTAGCACTGTAGCACAAAACATGGATGCAAATAGTGTAGAAGGTGTGTTATGAATTAACATACATTTATTTGACATTAAGGAAAATATTGTTGTCCGTTGTTGACCCTATTAAGAAACATAAATGGATGAAATGTGTAGTTAAAGACTAGCAGTTAATAATTCAAAACAAACTATTTGCACAATCAGGTGCCAGTGGTGAAATGCATGTAGTATAAATAATGTCATCAATGTTATAAGACAGTTGACAACAAATTAGGCAGAAAGGACTTACTGACATTTTATCTGAAATTCAACAGAAACACCCGTGACTTTTGTTTGCACCAACATGTATTACCTGAAGGAATCAACACTTGTTGAGCTCATTGTTGAGGAATACCTACATTTTTGTAGATACTGAACTCTTTCATATACTTGGACTATATGGTGATGAAGATGCATACAAATTAGGATACAGCACTACAAATACTGAGAATAGACCTAAACTTCTCTTAGGGCATAGGGACCTGTAATTTAATTGAGCTGTATATTTCAATTTTAATTGCTTCCTTTGAAGGGCCAAATTGCAGAAGTTAGATATACAGTATTGGGAGGAAGAATATATGGTTGTCAAGAGAGTAACCCGGGTCCAATTAGCCTCCAGGACCGATAGAGCTAAGTTATTCTGAGAGACAGTACATACAGAATAAACTAAATATACTGTAAAGTCATATTTAGATGATATGATTTGCTATAGAATTGAACAGGATGGAGAACAAGCTCACTTAATTACTGCTGCTCTCTCTCTCTCTCTCTCTCTCTCTCTCTATATATATACACACACACACACACACATATATATATATATATATATATATATATATAGATAGATAGATAGATAGATAGATAGATAGATAGATAGATAGATAGAGACAGATATATCGTTTTTTATATATATGTTATATATATACTACAGACATATGACATACATCATCAGCTGTGAACATTTATCCACTCTCTGAATAAATTAATAACAGTAAATAAATGACAATAAAAGAAATGACAGTCAATGAAATATCATCGGGAAACGGCACTGAAAGAAAGCGTCACTTTGACAGATACGCTCCGACATTTTGGCTCAAGCGGTCGTGCGGCGCTACGTCGGAATTACGGCATCCAAACGTCCTGCTGGAGCCATTACGGCGCAAAGCGATCCAGTTTCATAACCCGAGTGGGCGGAGTCTGTGCGTTCTGGAAGCTGGAGTTACCAGAGAGAATTCGAGCAGCGGCGAGCCTGCGAGTCGCGCGCAGTCAGCGGGAAAAATGAGCGCAGTCGTGTGAGCTGCGCAGTTTGCTTGTTTTATCCTCCACACGACGTCTGCGTGTTTCTGGCGAGGTTCGGCGGACTCGGATCAGTTAGTTGCCCGTTCAGTCGACTTGCCCGCTCGGTGGCGTGACTTCGGCAGCGATTGTTGTGGAGTTCTTCGTAACGTTTGAATAACGCTTGAGCGGCTGGAAGAGAGGCGGGAGAAGGTGGGGCAGAGCGAGTCAAACGGACCGAACCGTCGCTCCTTCAGCCGAACCACCAGCGGACCTTTATTTCCATGCCCAAACCACCAGGATTCAATCGTTGCGTGCTAACCGGAATTAAGAGCACGGTAACAGACGCTGTCGGTCTTCCGCCGCGGGTTTCAGGTGCTCGGAAGTATCCGCGATCCGCTGATATTTACCATTTGGACGGGTTTTTGGGGGGGAGTGTGAAGTCCCCGGTCTTGTTGGACCATGGCCGACGACGACGTGCTGTTTGAAGATGTTTACGAGCTGTGCGAGGTCATTGGCAAGTAAGTGTCACGGTTTGATCACTTCGATCACGGCAAACGTCCGTGTGTAACTCGAGCTGCGCCTTTTATTGCGTCTAGTGTCACCGGAGTGTCCGTGATGTAATAGTTGTCGCTGCATTGGACTGCATTGCTGCCGTAGAGAGTTGCATTTAGTGGCAACTCTTCGCAAACTGCATGCTGTCTCCGGCTGGAGGGAGGGTGCAATGGGAGTGGTGGATGTTGTCAAAGATAAGTCTCCACTTTTGCAGGTGGATGGCCATTGTGGATCTCGCCTCCATTGACAAAACTGCAAAAACAGGAGAAGCATCTCTGCCTAGTCCCCTTTATTTAATCAGCCTCGGGCTGTGCATGAAGATTTTTCATGGAGATCAACTTGGCTTTTACGTGACATCGAGAAAATATGATCAGGGTTAGGCTGGCTGTCATGTTTGGGTATAGATGGCTGTTATTAATGGCCACTGCAGACATTAGCTTCGTGTTTGATGTCATTGAGTTCTGCCTATGCAATGATGACAGAAGGTGTTGCATTATAATATTTTGGACAGTGTTGTTTTTTTGTTCTGGATGTCCGGAAATTTGTCTGTGCATTCGGAAACACTATTATCATTCGGAAAATGTGCTTCAGTGACATTTCAGACCACATTTGAGGTTATGCAAAGGTAAGCTGCACATCATGTAGTGCTGTAGGAGACGGGCATTAAGTTAATAGGAATTGAACCTTGTAGGGTATAAAGCTATGGGGAACCAACATTATAGAGATTAAAGTTCCCCTTGATTGAATGCTTTTGTTAAGCCACATGACGAGTTTGGTGACTTTCTAGTGAGAGGGAACTGTGGTGGAGGGCACGGCCCTCACATGTACCAGCAGGCCTGATCCACAATCTACAGTTAACTGTCAGATTGTGCCTATTTGTGTCGTAAATTTATGATATGTTGCAAAATCTTTTGTAATATATAACCAGCTTACTGTCCTCAGCTGTCACTCATTGCAACACATGAAGTGTTTAGGCATCTTAAAAGCTTTATTTTTAATGTAAAGACAATACTGTAAGTTCATTTCAAGACCGTGTAATTAGAACACCCAACGTGTAACTTTGGCACTCTCAGTTTGTAATTAGAAGTGGTTTGATACATGTAGCTGTCTCGTAATAACAAAACAACATATAGTTAGGCTACTTACTGCGGTAGATCTTGTGTTATGTTTAGGAAGATATTATATAAATTTGGGTTCTGCTTTTTGTCTTCCACAGGGTAAAAAATACTCGGCACACAAAAATAAGGCCAGGCAGAAGATTTTCTGCATAAACCTGGAAACTTAGAGAGAGATGGTCTATATTTGTTGTATAGACCAAATGTAGATGCAGAAAATGGATTATCCCTGCCATAGTTTATTAAAATAGGTGTAAGACAGGTATTTGACCAGGAGTTGTATGTTTTTTTGACAAGGTCTTGGCTTATTTGGTCTGCCACAGAATTATCTGTTGTTTTAAAATGTCACACACACACAGGTTTAAATCCTTTTTCTGTCTGTGTGGCTTGTCGCTGTCTAAGTGATCCACTTTCTTGTACTGTGCCCACCCTGAGGCCCCATGCTGGTGTTTGGAGGTAAAGAGGATGCTGTCCATTAAGCAGATACACTCCCACTGTCACTGCTTCTCTCCCTAGGCCAAGTTCTGTGAGCTCAATAAAAATGTGTGTGTGTGTGGAATGCTGCTGTGTTTATGTCTGTTATTATAAACGGCACAGATTGCTAATATAGCACAGGACAAAGGGTCAAGATGAATGACCAAGCCTTTCTGCAGTGCCATATTTCACTGTTACATTGCGTCTGGCCTCTCGGTCTGTTTGTCAAATACTGAAAGCTGCTACCTTCCAAATTAGCATTTATATCATGTTATTCAAAGCATAACTGACATATATATCTTTGTTTTCTGTTTTTCGCATATTTAGGACAGATGTTTTGGGCAGAAAATCTGAAAACCAACTTGTTTGAGTTTCACAAAGCCAAGGCAGATGGCTTTGCAAACTATTAGGCGTGGCACTGGATGTTTGGTCAAGCACAGATGTAATTAATAAAGAGGGATGAATTTAGTGACTAAAGTTGGCTGCGTATGTGATGTGACTGGTCATTTACAGTATTTAATGTCCAAATGGTGGGCTCTGAGACCAAAGTGATTGTTTTGTTTTGAGATCTAATGCTTTAATAGTCTCTGAATGATGCCAGGGCGACGTAGCAGGCTGTTGGAGATTTTGCTGATGCGTGAAACAGTCAGCAAGCAGCCCAAGCAAGAGTCCTGGCCTCAATATGCTGCACAGCAGTTTTAGCTCTGTTAGACCTGGCAATACAGCCTAGCAAAACACAATTCAACTGTTCAAAGTTTTCATTCTATAGGCTTAGGTGTGATGAACCTGGGGGAAGTTACATCCAGGTGTTTGCGATTCAAGAAACCATTGTCGACTGCTTTACAAAACCTATTCGTTTTACAGCCCTCTTTTGTCCAGAGAGAAGAATGGCCATACATAACTCTGACATGGTGTCCTGCAGGTTCGTCCCTACTGAGCATGAATCAAACATTCCTCTGGCCTAATAAAACCCCAGGATTCTGCATCCTGTGGTGAAAAGCACTATGAAGCAGCAATGATTGACCTTCATTTATGCCTCCCTACAAAAATCAGATGTTCTAATGAAGGAAACAGCCCTCACACCTTACCCAGCCCCTTAAAACACGTTAACATGTTCATGATGGTCTGCTAGCTGCGATTTCTGTTAATAGCGTTAATGGGGGTGGTAATGAGGTCAGCAGGAGTGTGTGGAACTGACTTTGATTCGAAGCTGGGTGACACACTGACCCAGATGAGAGGGGAAGAATCGCTGAACCACAATGCTTGAGCATCAAGCTTTGAGCGAAAGGTGGGGAGCAGTGTTGTGACTTCTTTCAGCTTTGTGTTGCTGAGAGTTGAGCTTCAGCAGTCTGTGCTGTAGTGGATGTGTGCAGCAGCTTATTTTTCTGTTATAGGCAATTCTTAATCACCCTTCAATACTCCTACTGCTGTACCAAGTATCAACTCAACCAGGGACACGGTCCTACTAGGGGGCCTCAACTAACTTCCAAGGGGGCCTCAAGATAACTTAAAATAATTTAAAATTATTTTAAAACAAGCATTAAAACCAAGCTATTTCTTAGTGTTTGGTTATTTCTATAATGAATATACATACATACTTTTGAGTCATACCTGAGAATATTTTATTGGGTAGAATTACTTCACATATTGACAGTGGGGGTCCTTGAAGTAAAAAAGACTGAGATCCATCGCTTTGAAGTTATTGGCGTCGAAAATGTATACTTCTCAGACAGAGGCTGTTTTCTCTGCATTTCATCATAATCCTTGTTTCAGCTCTCATCTTTTTTACGTTGTATTTTAGTTTAATTTTTGGTGTTGGTGAGAATTTCATCAGCATGGGCTTGTTTAAAACTGCGTTTTGAATGTTGACGATGACCAAACTGACATGGTGTTATAAAGAAGGCCTTTGGAGGGATGTTGAACACCAGTTTCCATTGTGTGGTCAAAAGCTGTCCAATATTTTCCTGATCAAATGGCCCACATGAAATTAGCACCTGCAGAATGTTTTTCAGTTTTCCACAGACTTCACACACCTGTTTCTCACCAGGGTTTACGTATCCATCAGCCCATACATGTTAAATAAGTAATTTTCACCTATTAATAGTAGTCTAGTACTCTTTAGTACTAATATATTTTACCATACTTGAATTACATCAGCTGCATTCTGTCTGCTGTTTTCCTTCAAAATAAAGAAAATGGCAAGATTTTGCTCTGTTTTGTAAACACATCATGGTAGTCTTTTGGAAGCCATAAGATTTGACTATAATATGACTGTTGGTGTGCATAAATGCATGTGAAGGCTTTCATGCTGCAAAACAATGTGATAGACCAATAGGTTGCTATATTGGGTGTTATTTGGGTTATTTGCGATTGTTTATCTATCGCCCAATAACCATGCCTTTTTGAGTGATTAACAGTAGTAAGAGTTCTCCTTTCATTCAGTGGCTTTTTTGGTGCACTCTCTCAGGTCAAGTTTGTAGGTTGTGCTGGGTTGCACGTTGTATGTAATAAATTCTCTGTGCTCCCTGTGCTGTTCTGATGGCAGCAGGGTTGAGGACTGATCCATCATGTTCTAAGCCTTAATGAGCCCTACCTCATTCAGAGGACAACTGACCCTTTTTCTGTTTAAGAGATGCGGCACAGAACTGAGCCACACTGACAGTCCTTTTCAGGTCACCAGCCCTGCTATATTATTAAAGGCATGCTGTTCGATTGCTTTCTCACTGCACCTGAAGTTTAAAGACGCTCCCCATGAGAGAAGACTACGAAACGCTCATTTTCGTGCGATTCATAGCGATTGATCAGCCGCAGAAGTGCATGTTTCCCCTTCTCATAAAGGCTGATGCTTTAGCAGTTGGCTGAGAGACACTTCCCTTCCTCTGATCACTGATGCAGCCTAGTGAGGTGTTGAGGCACAGCATTGAGGTATTGTCTGCATGAGGCACAGCACTGGAGCTCTCGGCAGCCTGCAGGTGCCTCTTATGATTCATTCTCACAAACTACAGCATGGGCCCATGTGTAAAACACAGTGAGGAATCCATTCATCAGACTGGTCAGATGAGCCAGGCTGATGCATTGGTTGCCAGATGTGAGGAATACACTGCATGTGTCACCACATTGAGGTTTGTCATCCTCATACATAAACTTCTGATGATAACATTTTAACATTTCAGAGCTTTTCTTTAGCAGGCTGTTTGTATACAAACCGTCCATTACAACAACACAAATCGCAACAGTCCTCATTACACTTCCACTTAGTGTTGCAAATCTGAATAGGTTACTAGCCACTTTATTAACTTACTAAAGCCTGTTTTTACTCGCTATACTCACAACACTGTTTTATCGCCCTAAAAAAGATTTATCTTGTTAACTTGCCACTGACATTCCTTTATTTGATTAGAGTATCTCCAGCTGATAAGACAACGCCCAGGCTAATATCTAACTCGAGGATATTTCTACCTCACCTGTGAGGGTTCAGGTCAAACTCATAGCCGTTCTGTCTGGGTTTGTATTGGCTGTGGGCGTGTCTCATCTCCCCTGTCAATCACTGCTGTGTCCAACGTCCCTCAAAGCTGCTCTCTGATAGGCCCCTCCCTTTCTCTCTGTCAGGGTGGGGGTTTTTTTTGCCTCATTGACTCAACACAAACAGGCCAAACTGACCTCGCTGGAGTTGCTGAGGCAGACACTACCATCTTCAGCTTTTATAAACGTATTTTCCTTTTTTTCTCCACTCTTTCACGGTGGGCCTTTTGAATTGAAGTCATTTCCTGCTGCTTTGCCAAGATACACAGCAGCCCGGGCCTGCAGCTCAAACGGCCAGCTTAAATTGAACTATATTTCCTAGGTAACCACTCAGCACTATTTTAGGGCAACAGAGACTCAGAAGCAGAGTGCGTACTATAGTCCCTGACCTGAAGTGGTGCTTGCTTTCCGGTGTCTTCCAATGACAAATCAATGTGTAGTGGGCATCTACTATAGCAAGGGCTCTTTAAGTGGGTGACACTTATACAGTAATAATACATACAGTCAGACTCATACAGTCACACATACAGTAATAATGAAAGTAAAAGTACATTGTTCTGCATATGAGTGTTAATTGTTCAATGATCAACAGAATCATGTGGATTGTGATATCAGCACAATAGTACTGTGTTCTTTGGCCAACCAGGGCTTAGTTAGTAGTTAATAACGTCACCAGGGACTTATTTCATTGCTGAAAAAAAAGTTAAAGGTTTATTTATAAAAAGGAACTTGTGCATAGTTGAACCATGTGACTGTAGATCAGTTTAATCAGTTTCGCTTGGCCCAATTGTTGTGACTATTAGAATTAAATGTATGAATGTTTATGAACATTAGTGTCTTCTAGCGTATTGTTGTTGATGGCATTTTAGAAAAGCAATAAGCCAACTATGGCTGTGCCTTGCATTGAAGAGACCTCCAATTAATAAACCATATGAAGTTTTTTTTTCCAAATTATATTTATTTACATTAACTAATTAATAGACCCCTAACAATATGAATAGCCTCGGGTGGGCTGTTGCTTCAATAGATCATGAATGTCCTCACTCATAATTACAAACACATTCATGTAGTTTAAGTAAGAGCTAGCAGAGGCTCGTATTCTCCTAGCTTTAGTACGATCCATCAGTGAACTCTTATGGAGGAGATCCCATCAGTCCCTATTACTCCTCTCTCTCCCATCTGTCTCTCTCCGTCTCTCTGCCTGTCTTCCCCTTGTTCTCTTTTCTCCTTTCAGGGCACCTGTCTCACAGTCCCCTATTTTCGCCCTGTGTTGTTTTTCAATTTCACTTCCATTTTTGTCATGCCTGCGCCTCCCTAAGTGACTGTGGGTTCCTTGATCATGTGACGTGCGTTTACTCTGCACCCAGCCTCATCCATCTCTATCACGCCCAGGTTGCCCTAGCACACTCCGCTAGCACTTAAGCTGGGTATATTTTTTTATAGGCTGTTAAACATCAGATGATAGAGAAGATGATGTTTTTTTTAAAGGCAGTTTACAGTTTGCTATTCGATTTGTATGGTACAGTGCGGTTCTCTACACTGTATCTGTTATAGTACAGTCTAGGGCTGCAGGGTTTGTATTGAAATTATTGAAATATCGCAATATGCATATCGTAATTGTTCACAATAAGTACATTTTTTTTATATTTTTATAAATTTATTTATAGTAGAAGTTAGGTCGATGCAGAGAGGCTGACACCCAAATGTTGTTGAAATATACATTTATTTTCCCAGAAAGAATGTGAAACGTGTATTGGTTATCTAATTTTCAGTTTTTAAATATGTTTTAATATAATTTTAATTGATTTTACAAAAAATTAAAGCATGGTTGTATTGAATATCACATTTCATTTTGTAGCAAGTTATCACGTAGCATTTTTCTGTTTTTCTCTTAGGGCAGAGTTCTGGATTTTGAGACATTTTCGTCAGTTTTTCTTTGGTGGTTGATTGCACATACTTTATTGCATTATGGAAGCCTGGAAGACATTCTAATGGTCTCAGCTCGACAGCTTCTTTCCTTCAGCTCTTTTACTCCACTTTTAAAGCCTGCACGATTCCAGTTGCTCTGCCTTGTTGTCTATTCCTTCTGTGTCCTCTTTTCAAGGAGAGCTTTTGCAGACTTCATGATAATTGGGAGATTCTGATGCCGTGTGATGATAAACAGTTTCCTTTGACAATGAAGAATGTGGCTTCAGTTGAGTAAAGAGCTGAATAATATATTCAGTCCGGTAGGGAACGCTTTTCTAAACTCTGAAAGTCAGATAAAGGATTTATAAACTGTTGTTAAACTGGTACGTAGTTTATCTTTACGTGGAATTGTGAATACTCTGGCCTACAAATAAAATTAGCTTGAACTTTTTTTAAGTTGCAAAGTAATTGGGAATACCAGCAGCACCTGAAGTGAGACAGCCATTGTGTTTTTTGTATATTCCCCAAGAAAAATCCTTTTAGTCGTGAATGTCTGTTCATTGCCATGTCTTTCAGTCTGTTCAGCATTATCTGTCTGAACACTTTGATCACTCTGTCTGTTGTTATGCAATCATGTTACTTTAGGTTTGTTTTGTCTAATTCACAGGCTGGTAGTGAGCATATCAATGCTAACCACAGTAGATTTCTTCATATTAAAATGCATTATGTTATTCCCTGTATACATTTGCAGATTTTACAGCAGGTTTTATTCCAAAAGAACGTGTTAATAACAGCTTGTTTGTTTGCAAGTGTGTGTTCATGTGTGTGTGTAACCTGTTATGTGATAGGACTCAATATCAGGGTAGTAGATTTAGGGCAGAACAGGTCAATTGTTACTGCTCTCTCACCTCCCACTGCTTTGTAATTAATGCGTAAATCTTCAAATTGTAGGTCTCCTTTGCCTCCACAAAACTGACAATTTACTGTCGCCGTCAGAGGTATTCTGCTGTGTTCAAAGATCTTTTTATTGCTTCAATGAAAATCATGTCACTGACCGACCATTGTGTGTAAATCATTCACCGTGGCGAAATGTCGCCAGGTTTGAAGATGCAATAAAGAATACAAGATCAGGAATGAGTAATCACACCGACTTCACATTCAGATAACCTTGAGACGTCCCTGAATTAAATGCCACACTTACTTATTCTGACAGCTTTGTTCTTTTCTGTGTTTGCAGCATGGAAGACACTGAAGTCCATCATGTAGGTCTTCCAAGGCGTCAGATTTCCATGGTCTATAACAGACACCTCCGTTAGCACAATGTGAGGGCTAGATTTTAATCCAGAGAGTGATGGCTGCTGATCATGTACAGTGTTTAGCCAACCTGATCTGTTGACCACACTGACTCCAGCAGAGCAGATAATGGAAGAGTCTTGCGGGACCCCTAGATAGTGACTGCAAATTGAAGCGTTTAATGTGAATATTGGCAGGCGGTTTCACACTGACACAGAATCTGTAGCAGCCCTTGTCTATCTCACTCAATCAGCACCTACACTAACACTCCCTAAAACAGCTCTTTGAATTAGTATGGAATCTCCAGGCTTCGCTATTAGGACTCGTTTTGCATCGCTTTTCTCCCTCTCCCCTCTGTTATTAATATGGCTTATTTAGATGTGTATTTATCTATTTACTCTGATAGCGCCTGGAGAAATAACTTTGAATCCTCTTACAGGGAAAGCGGAACAAAATTATTTAGCACTGATCCCCTGGGTGCAGGCATCCTGTCTGGAACACTGATTCTTCAGGAAAAATGGGAAGTTATCGGCACAATCGCAGAGCTCTGCCTGAGAAGAGATGCTTTAGTACTCCCCCGTCAGCTAACTGATGAATGCTAATAAAAATGCCAGGAGATTTTGCATGCCTCATGGAAATAGGCTGGAAATAGGCTGTAAGGGAGAAGGCGTATTCTCTTATGGCAAACATGTCTTGGTTTTAGACGGTCCAAATTTGGGATACAAGATCTTTATAAATGACAGGTGTTTTAGTGGAAAGATCTGAGGAGGGACATGGCATATTAATGATGATTAAAAAATGTATAATGTATTACACATACAGTGTGGCATTAAATGGCAGAGGGAACGCAAAATGTTGATCTTGACTGCCAAGGTGCTTCAGAAGTGTGCCAGTGGATCTCAACTAGCTTACATGTAAATGTTATTACAGTAGTATGTTTCCCCAGTTCATAAAATCTCTTCAAGTGTGAATTCTGTGTTGCCAGGTTCGCAAACCATATTTTCATAGTGCATAATTAGACGAAGCGTTTAGAGTGCTGCTTGCTATATGCCTATATGCAAGAAATTCAGAGACAAATAGCTCTGCGACACTACCCTGCCTACAAATTAGAGTCACGCTTAAATAACACCTTCATATTATCATTCCTCAGTAAATGTATCCCTCTCCTCCTCATTCATATTTCAAAAATTATTGTTCACCTCCTTTTCTCTTCTCCTTTTCTCTCTTCTTTGTTCTCTACTCCTCTCCCCCTGTCTCTTCTCTTGTTTTCTCGTCTCTTCTCATCTCTTGTCTTCTCGCCTCCTTTGTTGATGGCTACAGTTAATCATCTGTCGGAGTCTCTCTGAATCTGTCAAGCAGGAATATTTGATTGGCTGGTTTTACTGTCACTGTCATGGTCTGACAGATTTTTCTGCTGCACATGTGGGCCATATTGCTTCCACAAGCCCTGCTTGATGGTTTTTGCCATCCGCTGTTTGTTGTTACAGTTCTCTGTAGATGGACACAGAAGGTACAGCTGAAGATTTTTTTCCACACAGCTGAGTCAGTAACAGAGAGTTTTGTTGGCCTGCTGTCTTCTGTCAACCTGTCATAACAGCAAAAATATGTTTTACTGTTATGTTGTGGTCATTACCCACACACTTCTTGTCATTAAGCAATGTGATACAGTTTTCATAGGTCACTCTGCAGCGTGTTGTGAGTTTGAGGGAATGCACAACAAAAAGGGAACTTGACCACACACTGTTCGGATTGCTGTGTCACAGAATTTGCACGTTCAGAATGTACAGAAACAGACATGCAGCTGGAAACTTGTCTCGTCACGCTTGGTTAGGACATGATGTAAAGGGCTTTTGTTATAAAGCAAGCTGATGAATGTCAGATGGGTATGAGAGCGAAGCCCCAGACCTGGGACCTGAAATTTAAATTTCAATGCTTCTGTTATCAAGATCTCTTCATTATCTTTGTCAGACACTTACAAACAGAGAGCAGCGCAGCAATTAGACAACTCTAACTCACCTTTTCCGAGATGTTAAAAAAAGACTTGTAATACCCAGCTATCCTCCTTAGAGTAAGAAATTTTGGAGAGACTAGCAGTGATCAGCAACCTGATCTTTGAAGCAACGCCTCTTTCAATAGTGCATGGAGATATGCAAATCCATAGTTTGACAGGAAAGTGGACAACCTGTTATTGCATTTGGACTGAATATAATGATTGGATGAACATTTTATGCCCCATGCGCCTTCCACAGAAGAAGTATAAATATATTTAAACAACTTAGTGATTGCTATCAGGATGTGAAGAGACTTTCAACCTGCATAACAAAATATTGCCTACGCTGTCTTTAAGTGAAAGCATTTGGTAGTGCTGCAGTTTTTTCTATGATAATTATAAGGCTCTTTGACCAGCTTTAGTAAACATGGCTGTGTGCTGAGCTGAACCCAATCAAACCCCTCTGGGTTTATCGCCGAGGCCCAAATGAACACTTATCTGGAGGCTATTGAGCTGTGTTTAAGTGCAGTGCTGGCAGGCTCGTGAATGTAGTAATTAAACCAGGGTCTCATTCTGTGTTTCTCATCTGTAGCTCAGCATGTCTCGACCCGTCAGGAATAGTTTTTTCCCTCCTCTCTTGGTTTTCTCATCTCTTCACGGCGCACCTGTGCATTCTTGCGATACTTGTGGGGAAACTCCTGTTTTTCTTCTTTTATACGGGCATTCGATGTAAACAAAGCTAAAGATTTGTTTTTGATTATGCAGCACTTTGTAGTGCTGGTCCCCATATGGGCCCATCTGTTAACACGGTATCGTGTAGGGCGTGAAAGGTCAGACACCTGGACATAATTCCTGGACAGGACAGGAAGTGCCATGAACAGTGGTTGTTCCTTGTAGGAATGCAATAAAAAGCTACTCACATTTATCACACCAAACATTTTCTGCTAAATGCAAGAGAAAGCTCATAATGAGAACTAAAGTGAAGTTAATGCTCTGTCTCATGCAAATATCAGCCCTGCTCTGAATGTACCCATATCAGTTTCACTCACTGTCCGCCTCGTCCATATGCAAACGCGGGGAGATGAGGTCACTATCCCCTCATTTTCTTTTACCAGTACATCACTCGGGTAAATCCAGACTTCCTCCTCTGCATTGTACTATTTACATGTTCCTTTCAAATATTTGCTCTCTCTTGTCGCCCTGTAGATAGAGAGACAATCTATTTACAAATGGGATTGAGCAGGCAAGAGCCAGTGTGCTCCTCATCCCAAAATAACTTGCTCTCTGTTCCATCGGGTTTTTAGAGCAACACCTGGAAAAACATCAGAGCTTTTGATGGAGCTGCTGCATTTAGTGACTTCAGGGTTTATTAAGCAGTCGATGAACAGGCATAGAACAACAAGGTGAGTAATATCACACCTAACGCTGGCACTTTCATATAGAAAGCCTGTGTTTAATAGCAGAGGAAGGTCTGGGTGGTCTTTATTCTTCAGTTTATATATATATATATATATATATATATATATATATATATACACGTTCTTGGAACAATTAAAATAACATTTTTAACGTTTTTGTTAATTATTGGAAACATTAGAGAAACATTTTTACAGCCTAAAATTGTTAGTTATAAAAGCATCTGCCACATATATATATATATATATATATATATATATATGCATTTGGCAGACCAAACAATTCCCAGCTAACAATTTTAGGCTGTAAAAATGTTTCTCTAATGTTTCCAATAATTAACAAAAACGTTAAAAATGTTATTTTAATTGTTCCAAGAACGTTCAAAACGTCCAGTATTTTAGATGTTTTAATGTTAATGCTTGGTTATAAAAATTATTTCTGTATTAATTCTGTATTGTTTTTAAAACAATCTATTAACAATTGAAAAAAATATGTTTTTGATATACATGATATAAAACGCTAAAAAGTGTTCTAACATTACTGCAAGAACCTTTCTGATAACCTTGAGAAAGTTTTTAGACAACATTAGCCAACGTTCTGACAAAGTTGCCTGTTGGTTATAGCTAGGTTTGTGTGAGGATGTCACTACAGCATTGTTTTATGTGTGTCTGCAGGGTGTCTGTTATACCTCGAAAAAAATGTTACGCTAGTGGAGGTGATGGTTTCTGTATTTTTTTGTGTAATAATCAATACTGGATTATTACCTGTAACTAACTGACAGCAACAGAATTGTTCTTCTCTTAAGACTGCTGAGTTCAACATGTGCATGTTTAGCATTTACACTGCCCTAGCAACACAACCAGAGCAGCCTAGCAACTGCATGGCAACACAGTAACAACCCCTCAGAACAGCAGCTTAGCATGCACATAGCAGTTAATACCCTGACAACTGGCCAGAAAACTGTAGCATAGTGTCAAGTTTTACAAGGGTAAGCACCACTCACAATTTTTTATTTAAAAAAATCTAGTTTACAGTATTACTTGCTTTTCTTGGCCAGGGCTTGTAAGTGCATATTTAAAATGAGGTTAACTTTATTTTAATAGGCTGTCTTGGCATGAGGGCAGAGTGAAATGTGCTTGGGTCAGTATTTAATATTTCCAGCAGCTTTAACACAATGATAACTGGGCTGCTCAGCACTTCTCACTATCCCCCTTCTGAAATCAGACCAATAAATGCTCTCGCTTTGACTAATATTATTTTTTGCTGTATTTTTCTATGTTATAGCAAGCAATAAATCAGAAAGCGCTTTATCGTCTATAATCATTAGAATTGCTTGTGCGCCAGTAAATTTATCAAACTAAGGAACTTTCAGTGCGACACACTATTCATTCTTTAAAGTGGGGCGCACAATGTACATTTTTTAATAGTCCTTTACGATTGTTGCTTGTCAGGTTGCGCTGATTGTTTGGTGATGGCGAGCCACATTTAAACACAGAATTAAAATTCAGGCTAGCAAACAATTTGATTTTGTTGTATGAGAAGCCACTGCTGGACTGTGCCTCAACTTCTAACAGTGGCAGGATTTTATTGGAGAAAATGGTCATTAATTGGAGGTCTGTGAATGTGTTAAACTATCATTAGAATATGATAGATTTTGGCATAGGATGATCTGAATCTTTCAGGATTCGTAACTTGTCTCAGACGGCCTAATCATGCCCAAAATCATACAGCGTATACACGGTTTAACCTGATTCTAGGCTGAGAGAAAATTTTGCAGGAAGACGGTTTGGGGTTTAGATTAGCTTGTTTGCTAGCCCAGGTGTTGAAAGCATTTATGTGTAAACAAATTCTGCTGAAGCACCTTGCGATTTAAACGTTGAATAAATATTTTGATAAAGATACTCAACTGATTTGAGGAAATGGGATTTTGTTTTTACTGTTTATCTTATTTATCTTTGGCCCATGAGCCAACAAGCAGAGCCTTGTTTTGAACCCAAGCCTACGAGTATTATTTGCCTGCTCATGACCATATGTCATTGTTTTCTAATATAACTCCAGGAATAAGATAAAATAAACAGAATAAATATTGTCAATATTTGATGTGCACAGTTTGGTGCTGTTCCACAGTCTGCAGGGAAAGCATTACTCCGAGGTCAGAGAGCGTTTTATTGCCGTTATGTGGCATCTATTCTTTGCTTGGAGGATACATCATTGACTTGTTTATTTATGAAGACAAGCAGTTTTCTTCCAGAGAGTGAAACAGGCGCCGATGTCTCAGCTTCTGGAGATGGGGAGGTTGTTGAGAGGGGAGTGGGTTTGAGGCGCGCTGGGGCTGCTGTTGAACGACTGATGTTTTGTTTACGCAAACGAAACAGAATTCTGACTATTTCATTTGCATTGCTAAACACAACAGGCTACAAGTCCCCTGTCTCCCTACCGGTCTGTCTGTGTGTGTGTGTGTGATGTGAGAATGTGTGTTTGTGTAAGTTTACTTAACCTTATACTGGGAACAAATTTGTACCCAAAAGTGAGCAAAACCTGACAGATATGAGCAAAACCTCCTTTTGGGGATGTCCTCAAAGAATATAAAAATATAGTAAATAAAGCTTTTTTAAAATGTAAAATTGCAGGACGTTTTCTGTTAAAGTAAAGTGAAAGCGACATATTTAGGATTATAGTGTGGGTTAGAGTAATGCTATGGTGTTTATAAGTAGCTGTGTGTAAACACAATAGAAGTCTATTATCCCTTTATAGATAGATAAGTAAATGTGTGTGTGTGTGTGTGTGTGTATTGATGCCACTGTCACACAACTGCCTAAAATTTGCAATGTCTGTTCTGCTTATCTGTGGTAATTTAACCTCTGGTGTCCTTACCTGACTTTGTGGAGTTAGCTTTTATATTCCCTTCAGCTGGCTGTGTCCCCTTTGACTTTAGAAGGGGATTGTCTGAAAACAATGTGAAATACTATCTTGTCTTGATCAGGTAGGTGCCATATTTCTCTCTAGGGAGCAGGTGGAGCTGTCCTGTACTACACAAGTACAAGATTCAGGTCACAAACTGAGACGTTTCTATAGCCTGTATAGGGTGCAGCTCATCATTCCAAAACCATGACGTGAAGAGAAATAGATCACAAAAATTACCTGCTCATTTACTTACCCTCAATCTATACTCTTGCAGGAGGATTGATTGTTCATTTTGTGTTTTTCTCACACAAAGCCATCATACAGATTCATAACACATGGTGCACAGGTTTCATTAACGATATTTGTCAATATTATCATTATTTTGTCCTTTTTAGAGCTTGACAGCTAAAACAAGGATTTGTAACAGTGGTGAGTTTAATAATGGCTGATGTTCGTTGTCTACCAATGTATCAGCCTCCTGATGTGAAATTTATGGCTCGTTTTGCTTTTTAATCCTTACATGGGTGCTGTTTTTGTTTATTCACCATCTCGTGCTGGTTTCACTCTGTTGCGTGGTTGTGAATAGGAAGTGATGGTTTGCAGGTGCTGGTCAGTGTTTGTTTGAGTGTGTGTAATGAATTTTCCACATCCACTTACTGGATCATTTTTGTGGGTGTGATCATCAGAGGTTTGATTGGCAGGATCAGAGACACAGCGATCTCTCCTCATGCCTGCCAGCAGATATTATCACGGTGACGTCTTACAGCATTGCTTCCGAACGGTCTGATTGGCTGTCAGACATCTGTCTGGGTACATCAGAGCTGTAAGAACACAGCTGAACGCAAATGAACTGACACCTGTCTGTCAACCACTGGTGCAAACATAGTTACTGTAGCAGGGCCAGTCGGCTTGTCTGGAGCTCTCTTGTATCGCTCAGGTTGGTGTTATACGTGTAATGCGAGTTTCTCAGTGTTTCTGTGTTGTATGTATTTTATGAATCTTGCCAACAGGCTGAGGTACTAATGAGCCACTTGAGGCTCTGCGGTTTCTTTTCAAAAGAAAAATATAATGTAAAAATCAACGTTTGAGACTGACTTCTGTTACAGCCACACTGTAATATGTAATAGTAAATATGTATTTACTAGATGAATAATTACCTGTAATCTGTAAAATTTCATCAACATTTTATGCAGCCTGTTGATTTGAATGTACATTCCTGTGGTTGATGTAATTATCCCAGGATGTACAACTATTTGCAAGCATGCTTGACCAAATTTTTACAAAGAAAGAAAAACATTGATATATTGTAGCTAAATGTCAATAAAGTGGGAGAGTTATGAATCATTGTTTTTATGTTGGAACTGTTATTTTCTCTAAACTCTAACTGGAATAAATTCTTTATACTTTGCATAATGCAAATGATTAAGATGTGGGTCTGATTGACAAATAAGGAATCACTGTTTTTCTTTTGTTCTTCATATTTGAAATGCTCCCGGATCAGTGTAATTTGTATGTGTGTGTTTGTAAACACTTGTGCGCTGGCATATTCAGTCTTGTTTGGAAAGCACCAGGTGTTGGACAGGCTTGCTGTGGTTATCAGTATGAGGCTTGTAAGCAGCTCACAGCTGAGCTCATATGACTTTGTGTACAGCCCACATGCCAGCAGCAGGTTAGATCTCATCTGCATTCTCTTCCAGTGAGAGAGAGAAGCTTCATACCTCTCCTCGTCTTTAATTCTGTCTTCAATTCTCTTCCGTCCTATTAAATACTGTAACTAGAGACCAGAGTGACCAATGGCCAGGCCCAGTCGATGAGTGTTTCTGCAGTGGTATGTTTCTTTAAGAATCCACCCCCTCATAAGCTGTTTTCTTTGTTTGTTGTGTTTCAGTGACGATGCATTCATACAGTATACAGTGCATTAATGAGAACAGGGTGTGGAGAGACCAGACAGCAGTCCCTGGCAGATGTGTTTCTCCAGAAGAACAATATAAAAGCTCATCTCACCAAAATAATCCGCCACAGTCTTCAGTTTAAGCCTCTTGAAGCAGTTGCTGCTCTGGTTTGCTGAAGACTTGCGTTTGCGGTACGTCTGGCTTTAATCGAGTCTCTTTTCTGTAACCTTTTCGCTCAGACCATGTGGCATTGTACCCACAATAACAAAGAGAAGTTTTCTTTGATCAATGGCAGGAAGCTGGGTACTGGCCAGGGGTCCCTTGGTGTTTCATTAAAAGTTGAGGTTGTGGTCGGGCCCGTCCTGTTTTGCCGTAGTGTGACCCATCTGTTGTATATGTGGGCTAATCTTAGCTTTAGCCAACCACCAGGGATTAAGAAGAAATAAGTAAGCCTCATCCCCGGCACTGTTCTAGGACTGCAGGCGCTGAGCCGCATACATCCTTGCCAGACTACATTTTTAACTTTTACATCTTCGCTTGCCTTAACTTGTATTTCTGTGACTTAACCGTTAGTCACGCGCCTTCTGCGTACATGCATTTTTAGAAGGGCCACACAGTCAGATTCCCCTTAGAGTCGCCCAGGCCATAAAGAAAAGGTCTTGATGAGTTTATCGCTAAAAATGCGGCATGTATCCCAGTGTGCAGCTCTTCGGTGTAATAACCGTGATCACCCAGGCAACCCTTGACCTTTATCCATCCAATCCAGAGGCTAAGTCCATGGATCTCCACTGATGTAAGCATGCATAAATCAGGGATTAGGCCTCTGTGCCTCTGCACCGCGCATGCTAGTGTATACATTTCGCCCTCAGTATTCGAGAGCGAGACAGTCCGAAGGTGGGAGATGAAGATGTCCCTGAGCGGATGGGCCACTGTAGCGTTTGCTTCAACTACATTTCCACCTCAATATTCAGCTCAAGGCGAGGTGAAGGAGTACTGCCGCTGGGTATTAGCAGTTATCCAAGGGTTCAGAGTTAATGTTTTCAGTGAGCTGGGATGTATGTGTGTGGCTACACACTTGAATTCTCAGTCTCTGAGAGTTGCTACGGTACACTTCTCTCTCTCTGGCAGGCATCGGAGAGCACTGTCCTGCTGCTTTATTGCTGTGGGGCAGAGCAAGCGTTCCTCTTCAGGCCTCACAGAGTTTATTATTTATGAAGTTAATAAAGGTTGCTGGAAATGGGCCTTCCTTCCGAACAGCTCTGGTGACCTCTGATGTAAGAGACAGATCAGTCACAAAAAAGTTCTTTTGTTGGTGCAGTCAGTGAGATATTGTCTGTCCTCCGTGCAGTCAGGACTCGCTTTTGTCGTCCCCTCGATCTCATTTGTCTCATTTTCACTCCCTCTGTCTCGCTCTCCTTTTCTCTGTCGCTGCATTTGTCTGATTATCCAGGCACCGGCCTTTGCCTAAACAAAACGGCCTTTATCTGAGGAGAAAGCATTTCTTCAATGGCCCATATTGACATACTGTGAGCTTCCGGGGCACTTGTTAATGGACTGCATTGACCCTTGAAGAGTCTGATTTATCTGTCTGTGTGTAACCCTTGTGGGAGTTGAGCTTGTGCTTTATACAGAAGTCTAGGTCAACAGTCAATTAAAGTGTTTGATTCAGATATTAGACATTTGTAGAGTTAAAAGAAATCTTTTGAGTAAATGTTAGACTTCGAGATATGGAGATTTGTGTTTGATTATACTTCACGGTACATTTCCCAAAGGCTGAGGGATGAAGGGAATTTGCATTTCCTGCCAGAAATAGTGGCAATAAAAAGTACTGTTATAGTTTCAGGTAGAAGTTTAGGTTGAAGACTTTGGTTGTGAATAAATAAAATGTTTTTGTTGCTCACATATTGTGTTTTTGTCAGTTGTGCATGAGAATCAACACATAGTGTAGCTTTCTGGCCTACCTTGCAGTATAACGACTAGTAAAAATGAATAAATGATTAGAAAAAAGACCAATTGAAAAGTATTCCTATATTCCAATAACGTCACTAATCAACATCAGTTTGATTTTGAATTGAAGTGGCTTGCCAGCACTGTAGAAATCAGTTTCAATGGAAAAAACGTCATGTAAACACACCAAACTGCACCTGATTCAGACACCTGATAATATATATTTAAGCAGAGCATCTGTTTTGTCTGGCTGTTGACGATATGTCTGAGCTCTCCATTTTGTTTTCTGATTTGAAGACATGATTTTGTCTAGTAAGAGTTTTTGTGCACACTGCATGTTTCTATAGTCAACATCCTTTATATTCGTAGCATTTCACAGTGCTAATCCCTGTTAAGCTTTTATACAGTATACACTTAATGGGGTGCTATACAGAAGCAGTCATCCAGGGAGAGCTCAGAGAGATTTTAACAGAAAAGAAAGAGACTAAGGAGCAGTTGATGAGCTAACAGTCTGCCCAGCCTTTAAAAACAAACACACTCTTTACAGTGTAGCTCTTATCGTAGTCTTTTCAGGGTGGACTTGCCTGAAACAAAGGTCAGCCTGCTGTTTAGCTACAAGCCATTTAGGAGGGTATAAACTTAGTGGACATAGTCTTTGTCACCCATCTGCCTGGATTTTACCACCTCGAAACTTCAGATTGGATACTCAAATAGTTAGTTAAATGGGTTTGATAGAAAGAAATGCATTATGGGAAATACAATGTTGACTATGTGATTCCATCAATGCTCTGTTTACATATGTGAGCTATTTTTGAGAGGTTGATTGTAACTGGGCAAAGTCATTTTTACCCACCTTTCTAGATTCTACCCACGTTGTGTTTTGTGTTTCTCACTTGGCAGAAAAACTTGGTCGAAAGGAAATGTGTACATTTGTATTCCATTGAGCTACTTATCACAGTCGGAGGGGTTAATAGACTTTTGACTTTTGGGAAGTGTTTTGTAGATGCTCAAAATGACAAGCAGAGGATCTTTGTTCTAGAAGCCTGTCTAAAGAGTTTAGTATTGAGTTTCCATTGATTGTCTGCATTTCATATATCTTTCACTATTCAACATCTAGACTGTTGATTGTATACAAGGAAATGTAATGAATAACGACCCTGATGCTGCAGATACGGGCTGTTACAATTCATTATTTCATACATGTTTCTTTTAAACAGTGATCAACGTAACTCTGTTTGAAATGCATTTTCCATCTCTGTGATCCTGTATAAACATACATACTTTCATTTGCCAGGCAGGTAGAAGAAGTGTGATTTTGTTTATTCTTGTTATAGATGCCCTTCTCCCAACTTGACAGTCTTGGTGTATCAGACCCTTTACTTTGTTATTGCTTTGGTGAATCATTTGAATATTGTGCATATCAGTGTTTCCTGCAGAATCCCGGTTTTGCAGTGGGGGAAAAGTCGCATACATTTAATGAAATGTCACACTTATAATAAGTTCATTTTCTTTCAGGTGGAGAGATGAGTTTTGAGGGCTGCTAAACATAAGCGCCTAAGCATGATAATCATGAACACTACATTTAGTTGTTCAGTGCCTTTGTTCACAAACTTATAAATAAAACACATTAATTTACATGGATGTTTTTTTTGTAAATTAGTGCACAGTAAAACACAATATCACAATAAGAGATAATTAGCCTACTCATAAGGAAAAAAATAGCAATTGTTTCTGTACATGATATTCATGTGGTGTTTTATTCTAGTAAATACATTTTCTATTTAAAATTTTTTTCTTACTGGTATACTTTCTTCTTAGTAGTTTCCTTTTCCTTCTTGGTCTTGTCTTGATGCCAGTAAACTTCTTCACCTGTATAATCACGTTCCAAGCTTTTTACCTTTGAAGTCAGCTCCCTGTTGCGTGACACCCAAAGACGATTTCAAGCTTTTTTCCTCCCCGCTTCATGAAATGAATTTTCTACACCTTAAGTGCATTTAGTGTCTCGGTGTCACTCTGACATTTTAGGGCTCCAAACACTAAATATCTTTCTTTGCAGTTACATTTTACTACCGAATGGAAGAACAGTGCTCTTGTGGCCATTTCAAAACCCGACCCTGTCCTTGGGTGATTCAGAATGGAGGCATATGGCATAAGGCATGACTCACTGTGTGACTTCACTGAGAGGGCTGGAAGTGGGCGGCCGATTATGTTACATGCATGCTGTACTTACATGGCGTAATTGTTTGCTTGTTTGTTTGTTTGTATGCTTAATATTGTGCACCTTGCCGAGAATCTGTGTAGGATATTTATGTTCTTTTGTCCATTCGAGAGAACGTCTTTCTTTGCTGCAGTATATGAGCTAGATATGAAGTACAACAGAAATCAAGAGCAGATTTTAATTTTTACCAGTAATCTTCCATTTCTTTTAGACTAATCCCTCAGGTATTACAGGTATTAATTAAAATTAATTATTCATTTTTACTGCTAATAATAATTAATGGCTTTTACTCTTGTATTCTATTACCCAGTCATGCAATCTCTCAACCGTGCTTCATAAATACTGGCTTATGTGTTTTTACTCCATGTGGTTGATAATTCAGACCCTGAAAACTGTATTTCGCTGTGGAATTACAGGTGTTATGAGCAATTTTAATCATTTGGTAATGACGATATTTCTCATGCGCGTTTGTTCACATATTAACAACGCTGTCTACACTGAAAGCATGTTGCGTCAGATCAGGCTTTACTGTGTTAACTTTAATACAACATCTTTATAAAGAAAGCCAACAGCAGCATAAAAATAGTAGGTCTAATGCTATCAGAGCTGTTCAGCTAGAGAGTGAAGAGGGATAGGCCTCTGTAAAACAGCTCGCTTTATCATCACCTCCATTACATTGCAGGAATCCAGTTATATTTCACATGCCCATCTCTCTTGAGATCCATTTGAGATACACAGGTATTTTGTCTGCCTTGTGCATTTGTCAGTTGTGATTTTGTTTGTGTTACTTTGATTGGACGTTCATGTGCATCGTTACAGTTTGTAATTGATTAAGTATAAGGTTTCCTCTGATTTTCTGTCAGATAGGGAAGTTGAATCACAGCAACCCACTATTATCATCTTAATTTCCCATAACCTTCACCTGTAAAAGATTACAGAGGATTGTGTGTTCATCAGATGATATATTTTAGTAGTAACAATACACGCAACCAGTGTGCTTTGTAAGTTGGCGATTCTTTATACGTTTGTCTATCACATTCATTATTTTGCACACCTCAAGGCCCTGGCTGACGCGCTATTGCACGCAGCTCTTTGAAATCAAAGTGGCTGTGGTGTAATGTGAATGTAATGTGATCTCTCTCCTCGGGCAGACCTCACACCCCTCCTCTTCATCATGTTTCCCATCCCTCTCCCTGCACGCTCTCATTAGCGTCTGTGACAATTACGACATCGGCAGGGCAGGAAAAAAACTGTGTAATGCATTTGGCCTGTTGTGAGATTTAATTTTTGGATCGTTTTTTCCCCTCCAGTTTCTTTCCTGTTCTCCTGTACAACTCTTAATCTAGCCCTCAAAATAAACAGTGCGGTATTGTAATGTTGTAGTGTTGATAAATGAGAAAATACAAAAAATTAAACTACTGCCATAAATAAGGTTAGATGGTGGATGATTTGCCACCTGAAGAGTGTGACCTCTTAAACATAAAGGTTCTTCACAGCCATTTTTGGTTCCCCAGGGAACCATTTAGAAAAAAGATCGTAAATGAACCATTTTCCTAATTCAAAGAACCTTTCGTGAAATAGGTTCTGTGGATATTAAAGGTTCTGCATAGAACCACACAGCCAAAAATGGTTCTTCTATGACTTTGTGAAGCACCTTTTTTAAGAAGGTCGGGAAACGGGGCTATTAGCGGTACAAATAATAACTGTTTAGACATCCAAGGAGGAGTTCGGAGTGAATCAGTGAGTGAAGTTTCGCCATTTCCTCTTTCGTCAGAGGAGCATTTTGCTTGTGAGGCTAATAGGATAACTTCCTTTAGCACAGCAGCAGGTTCTCATCCACCAGGACCGCCCATCCGGGAATGAGCTCACTCTAGTTGGACCGCACACTCTTATCCTGTCAGCACTTTCTCTTCTCATTAATTAACAGATCTGGAATTAATTAACTGAGCACTGAAGCTTCTGTTCTTATTCAGCTATACACTTTGTGTGTTGTGACTCCTAGATGTTGACCTCAGGGGTGGAGCTTATTTCTTCATCATGTGCTGGAAACAAGAGAGCCAGGGTTAGGTCAGGGAGGAGGAGACAGACCACCGAGGAGGAGGAAATGGACCACTCAGAGAAAAAATAAACGGTAGACATAGCAATGCACTATAATGGCTGCAGTAACAGAGCCAATTAAAACAGCCAGTTGTGACAGCTATAAAAATAGTTATGATATGAAATTATATGATATTATTGTTAATAACGATTTAACATGTTATTGAAATGTTACTTTAATGACAGTTTTAAACATTTTGTTCTTTCAGGTAGATTGGAGCTGTATTTGTATTCCCATTGTGTACATAGAAATAAGCGGTTTTGAACTGATTTTAGGTTATGTTAGGTTCAAGCTTCATAAACAGTACAACTGCATTGTACTACAAAGTGGAAAAAGCATCACATATTTATAAAGCTAAAGCATTTGTTAATGAGGTATAATATCACTATATTCAGAAACGGTAGCTGGCACCCATTACAGTTCTGAAATAACGACAAGGTCAAGAAACATTTACACACATTAGAAGAGATGGATGCGTACTCTTAATTTGTTTGTGTAAACAAATAAACCTAATTAAAACACACTCTTACTGTGACACATTATGTCTGTATCAATCGTATGCATACCAATAAGTCAGTTTTAAACCTTGCAACTGGCACGGCCATCGCATGTGACTCACAAGTGTGTTATGTAACTGGCCTAACATGACGATAGCAGAACCAATGGGCTTAGCTGGGGTTTTTTCTTTCTGGCTGGATGCAGTGGCGTAGTGATGTTTGGGTGCAGGCATGTTCATGTGACGCACAGATATGACAGACTCTACATCAAAAGATTACGGCTCACTCAAGCAAACCCAACTCTGATTGCTTCTCCACTTCATTAGATTTAATAATGAAATCGAGCTAATAACTTATTGCTTTTTTTCCTTATTTGGTGCATTTGGTCTTCTAAAGCACAGAGCTCATTAAACCTCCCATTAACGATGTATTAATGTGCATTTAGTACTCTATATTTATGAGACACACTTCGCTTTACATTTGTAGAGCTCTGTGATATTCTGTGGCATGTTGCCAGGGCTCCCCATCAACCCCATTTATTTCTGCTTTTATTAGTTCTCCTCTCTCCATCATGTTTGCTTGGTTGTAGGAACATATTAAGAAGTCTGATCTGTGCTGTTAAATGCTATTTAAGCTACTGTAACATCAAGCTTAATGTCAACATAGAATTACCAATATTTACTTTCTACACATGGCTGGCCTTATTGAGCGTGATTTATCAGTATTGCAGAACTAGGCCGCATGGACGGGGAAAAAAATGTTTTTGGTACTGGTTTATGCTACTATTGTCAGTGCTGTGGTGTTTGTAGAATCTTGTAAAAAATGTATTTAATGGTGGTTAATGTCACAACGTTTACGACAATAATAGCAAATAACAATACATTTGAGAAAGAAACATTGCCCTTTGGTGAGCTGTTTTTGAGTTTAAACGTTATAACCTCCACGTTCTGTTCTCAGTTCCCAGCAGGTGGAGGTTCAAATTAATCATATTCTGTCTTTTCATCTACTGTAAACTTCAGGTTCACGTCTGGCTCCATTCTACCGTGGAACTGTTTAAATTAGTTCTTTGGTATCTTTAAAGGGCATTTGTTCCTTCACCCTCATTAAGGTTTATAGACTGCTGGGCGGTGAGATAACTTATATACCGATCAGCCAACACACACCCAGACCTGTTCTGTATTAATTTGACTGTGCCAGAGGACAGGATATGATGATTAAATGACAAATGGGTTTCAAATTGGTGGCTGTAATTATATGCACCTTATTCATCTACAAGTCATATTACCCTACATTAAATGTTAGCACAGTGATCTTTATAAGCTTTGTAACTGTGTAAGATTTCTTGATTTTATCCACAGCAATAGGAAGAAGTGTTAAAATTGTTTTAGTTTTGTGTGGTTTCTGTTTTGTTAATTGTCCAGCTAAAAGTTGCCTGTTTGCTTGCATGTTTCTGGTTGTGGGTCTTAAAAAGAATATCAGACTCACTTTCACGTAATAAAACCTCTTAAAGGACGTTCAAGGTTCAATACAAGTTAAGCTCTGTGGAGAACATCTGTGGCATGCTTTAAAGTAGCACAGAAAATAATTCTGACTTTTACAAAATGGTTTATAGTAAAAATATATATCAACCTTATAGCAACCTACTGGTGTAAAGGAGTTAAGTTAGCAGGGAATCTGTACCGAGAAGTTTAATTAGATTAATTTGCTGAAAAAAATCATCCTAAAATAAATGAGCAAAATTGAATTGTGACTTGAAATCATCATGTCTTAAAATGGCTGGAGTATATAGCCCTTTATTGCTCTTCAGAGACGAGCATACTGTGCTATAGTCTGTAGTTCATACAGCTGCTCGGCTTGGTGTTGGCCGTCATCACTCCTGCCAGAAAGAGTTAAGCCTCCACTACTGTGCTATTTCTGCTCACAACATATGAATTTTGGAATTAATCTCCGACCCTTAGCCTAAGCCAAATGCTCTTATGCTTTGAATTAAAACAAGGCCCAGTTTATGCACTCTAGTAGTCCACGGCGGCAGTCCAAAATGGCCTTCTCGCCACACCTGCCAAAGGCTGAAGGAGAAAATGTACCATAAATATTTAGCATGATTTTGTTAAAAACTGATGTGTCTTTTAGAAATACATTTTTGCCAGTCAGTGCAGGTTTTTGTGCAGTTTGCCACACTAAATTTGTTCTGTTGTTTGTGTGAAATGCCACCTGTGACAAAAGCAAAACTGTTGTGCTATTGTTTTCATTTTGTTGGCTTAACGCCAGGAATGCGTTGTAGATGTGTTGCAGTAATAGTTGTGTGCACAACGGATTAATGAACCAGTCTCTGATCTTTTCTTTAGTAGGATGTTTGTATCCCTTTGATTTGATTCGCTTTTCACTCAACGTTAAATTAAAAACCAGAAGAAAAACAGCAAAGGTTAGGCGTGTCTTCTTGTCTTTCTTGCGTTTTAATCCATGTGGTTTATATCCACTTCAAAAAAGAAGGACTGGAAGCTTTTTAGTGTTTATTTATGCTCACCACGTTTACTATGACCACAACCCTGTTTACTATTGCACGTAAGTCAGTGCGCTGTTGCCCGCCTTCTCGTTCCCTGTTTCCAGGGCTGCTCTGATGCCTGACATCAGAAAGCCTGCCGTTGTTTATGATTGCTCCTCACCTTTTGCACAAGTTTCTTGTAAAGGCCAAAGAGAAATAACAAGTGGAGCACCAGAAGGGGAAAATGCCTTCAGTTGTGTTGTTAGCATGTATTGCTGTGTTGCCAGAAGACAGCTGCTTCATAATGTCAGATGAATGAAGCAATTAGGCCTGGGAATCTGGCAGCAGTCCTGCTTGCTGAAGGCAACACTGCATGATTGTGAGTCATGCATGTTAGAATTGTGAACAGAACACAGCAATGCGACCCATGCAAGGTTTCTCGCATTTTAATCAAGCAGCTTTTGTGTCTAATAAGTGGCCTTGTTTGTGCATTTAACAGCTATTTAGAGGTCTTGAACCTGGTACACGAGATAACTCTGTACAAACAAATACCCGTAATGAGAAAGAATCACAATTCTAGACTGCTGTTTGTGCAGTCACTACATCTTAAAGGGATAGTGCACCCAAAAATTACAATTTTTCTATCATTTACCCTCCTTCATATCATTTCAAACCTGTATTACTTTAATCTTCTGTAGAACACAAAGGAAGATATTTTGAGAAATGTCTCAGTAGTTTTGTTAAGTCAGTGGGTATTAGTGTTGTTTGGTTACCAACATACTTCAAAATATCTTCTTTTGTCTTCCTCAGTAGCAAAAAGCCATACAGGTTTGAAATGACATGAGGTTGAGTAAATGATGGTGGAATTTTTAGTTTTAGGCTACTATCTCTTTAAGGGACCAGTTAGTCCACCCAAAAACTAAATTGCTGTTTATCATTTACTCAGTATCATTCCCAATCCATATGACTTCCTTTTCTTTCCCCGTGATGCAGTAAAGTCGTCTCTCCTCGCCGCATTAATGCTGCATGAGTCCCCCACCTGACGCGCTCGCCGGGAACGAGTGGGTCCCGCTACAAGACAGATGATGTGCTCCTCAGCGCAGTGTTAATCGGATCCCATTAGCGAGCTCCTGTATTATGTATTCATCTCAGTGGACTTCCGATTCAATTGCCTGAAAAGAATTAAACTGAAAGCCGTTGCAGTGAAGGGGCTGTTGTTTGGTAGCCATGTTACATAACAACGGAAGCCAGCGTTTTTAAAGGCAAGGTCGCCCAAAATCACACTACAAAAGATATTATGAAAGTGTTAGCTGAACATTTCACACACTGCTCTCGGCTGTGTGCCACCTGTGTGGTCTTGTTAAGTCTCTATCAGCTGGTCTGTAACAGATGACAGTAATGTATTGTGATTGCTAAGCCTCTGGATATAAATGAATTTGAACTAAATTCGTACTTTAAAAAGTAGATCATGGCAAAATTCAGAGGGATGAATCAGAGGTATGATCACAAACTTTACTCCTGTCTGGGCGTGTCAAACTGAGGTGACGTTTTGAAATTCGTTTTTTTGCTGTTCTAATACTATTCTTAATTGTTTAAGACAAACGTTTTCTGTGCCACTGCAAACCTTGTGCCAAGTTGGGCCATTTTACTGTAACATATTACCAGATAAAAAACAGGCCTTTTAATTACACAGTAGCAGGGTTAAGTGTTTTTACTATCGATTTAGTCATTTTGCAGATGTTTATAGCAAATCTCCATGCTGATCTACAGAGCCCCGTGGGCTGTGTGTGAAGGCTGTTAAATGAATATATGTGCTGGAATAAAGCAGTGACCAGTCTGCCCTGCGCCATAAGCCATCACTCTGAAGGGCTGTATGAGAGCGTTTCATGGCCTTTTGTTTCGTTGAGATCAGTTGAGATTTTCCTTATTTAATCACACTTTGTATTACTGCAAGGATTTCTTTATGCTCATTAAAGCGTATGATGATTTAGCTGCTTTGTTTCTGAAGATGGCTGTTGACATGCATCATAAATAAAGTACAGGCTAGGAGCATTTTGTGGCATGAAAAAAACAGCACACCACTATAGTGAGAAGACAAACAGCTTCACCTCTCACTTACTGCTGCTGCCCTCTGGGATGCTGAGTATCACTGTCACAGACAGGACACTGTCTGTCACTCTGTATTTTATTCCAGTTTATTCCCAACATGGAATATTTGTTCTTGTTATTAATGTTATCTTTTTGTCATTGTTTTAAATTAGTGGACTTTTCACTGGAATAATTATAAGAATGCCCTACATAAAACAATTTTTTTTAATGTTTAAATGTTAAAATGTAGATGAGGTCTTAACACTAAGGTGATGAGTTGAGTGTGGACTTGAGTGTGGCTATTTATCGAACAAAACATTGCCATCAGTTTGCCATATGGCTTATAACATATTATCCAGGCCGCGAGAGCAGGTGACACATGGCTGCCAGAAGTCCTCGAACTCTGATATCATTTTCTGTGTGTTTACTTAAAGCTGCTTGTTACAAAATGCCACCCACATAATCTGTCATGCGCTGCTGAAGTGGAAGTAAATCAAACTGTTTTGTCTGCATGTCTAAAAAATCATCAACCGTCCCATCATTTCACTGAACTGTGCACTGAATATGCTGATGTATAGGCTGACATATGCATGGGAATGTTTTTGCTTGGGGCTTTAAAAGTCACATTTGTCACAGTGGTGGTGGGTTTATGTTTTAATGCCGTCGAGTTCAGAGAGTAGTGTCATTGTTCTTGTCTCATCTACATTTCACTTTACCTAAAACAAGTTGATGTACCTCATCTCATTTGTGAGGGAAGTCTTGGTAACAATGGTAACTTTGCACAACATTACATGTAAGAAATGCGATGTTTTTTTTATCTTGTAGATTTTGTAGATGCATCTGATCAAGGTGACTCAAGGTATTTCAGTAGCTGTTTTACACGTTATCAACTGTAGTGGTTGATTCATTTACAAATGGGCAAATGAGACAGATCGGTCATTCTTTGTTGTTCAGGATGTGTCAAAATTCATTCACATTTACACTACAAATGCAATGTGCCATTTCTGGCTTCTTCCAAATGTGGTTTGATCATGACAAAACGTTTTGGACCTTGTTTATTAGGGCTGCAAGATATAATCAAAAGAATGTAAAAAATACATTGGTTATGTAATTCCCCATTTTAAATATATTTAATTATAATTTTAGTTTATTTTACAAACTAAAAGCATTATTATATTAAACATAACATTATTAAGCAAGTTTTTATGTCACATTTTTTATCAATATTGTGCCACCTGAATTTAACGCTGTTCAATTGGGATCAGAATCAGATCACACAAGACTGATGTTAAAACCAGACCTTAATGCCTGGTGTGAGGTTTGTATTCTCCTGGGCTTCGTGTGTAATTCAGGAGGAGACAGTTTTTACGATCCTCAGTGAAATGTTTTGAGGGACTGAGTCATCTCACATGAAACCTCTGTGTGTTGACAGCTGGCTTTGTTCTAACACTCACTGCGTTGTGCTGCTATTTTCTCCACTACAGATATGAGCCTTGCACACAGGAAACACCTAAAATCCACACTGAACCCAGCTGATTTAAACCTGAGTCTGTCTTTAGATGACATGCTCCTAAATCAAATGGGTAGAAATGGGATGTGTGCAGAAGCAAAGTGTTTTAAATCCCCCAAAATTGGTCCTGGGGAGGTTCCCGCTGCTTCCATATGCTGTTAATTCTGATGAGGAAATTTTGGGATTTTCTTACAATAAATCTCTATATTGGCCTTTGATCAGCTGATTTATTTTCATACAGTACCCCCATAGAATGTTGCCGTGTACCTATTACAGGATAATTCCCTTGGAGCAACTTGGGGTTAAACACTCTGGATTCATTCTGTGCAGGGATCAAACCAGCGATCTTTCAGGTAACCAACCATGAGGCTTAATAACTTCACCGCATCATCACCTTCCATCAGTTGAGTAATCAATATTAATTGCTTATTCAGTTTTGTAGACATTAATCCAGCACTACAAGCAACACCATTTTTGCTTTGACTGTCCCAGACATATTTCTTGCTCTTAAGAATGGCTCAGACTCTCTTAAAGCTGCCATTTGCAGCGTTTGCCTTTCTACTGCCATCTCTGTTTGAAAGCATAAAATTCCAAGTTACTTTACATACTTTTCATTATGTATGTTGAAGTCAAATGAAGCCAAACTGGTACTTCCCAGGAAGTCAGGTGTTCCTGTACAGGTCCCTGTAGCTCAGTTGGTGGAGCATTGTGTTAGCAGCGGTTGTGGGTTCAGTTACCCGGAAACGCATGTACTGATAAATTGTACAACTTGAATATGCTGTAAGTCGCTTTGGATAAAAGTGTCTGCCCAAATGCATAAATATAAAATGTAAATGAATAGGGGTAAGAAGGTGAACAGTGATCTGTCATGTACTTGCTCAGTAACAGTTTTTTGTTCATTTTCAACCCAAAACAGTTACGTATTGCAGCTTTAACATACACATAATTCAAACAGTTATTGGGTTTTGTTGGATTAGTGTGAACCAGCCTCAGTACAACAGGTCTCAGAGTCGCTTACATTGTGATTTAGAGTAACTAGAGGTTCAAAGGTGCCGCATGTCAAAGGGCCTTAATAGTGGCTGCTGTACTCCCAGTTAATAAAGGATTAATTCTGCAGTTAATGGCAACAGTAGACAGGGCGGCATCTTGTTAGTGCAGGTTGTCTATCCTGAGGTCAGGCCGCGGGAGGCACACCGACCAGCAGCTCTGTCACATTCCATGGGCTTAAGAATGGACCAATGAGGAGGCTTTTCTGCAGGGTCATTTAAACCATTGAATTACCCCAGGGTGCTATGTTCTGTACAGAGGAGAACGGAAGACTCCTGTTTGTAAATTGTAAATAATTGTGTACAGTCAGAACAAGGCTTTGCCTGGCCGTTTTTAGCTCATTATATACTAAACAGTGGGGATTTATTTAAGTCTAAGCAAGTAGTTGAATCCAAAGCCCTTTTAATTCTCATGAAATACAGCTTGAAATAGAGTAGCTAATGCAAGCTATACTTAAGTTTTATGGTCATTCCATGAAAAAATAGACCCGGTCAGCTGCTGCCAGCGTAAATAGCAGTCTGGCGAGGTAAAATATTTATCTGTAGTTTTCCAGATGGATAACAAGAAAGCAAGCTCCTTACATCTGTGATGGACATCTGTGAACGTTTACATGGCCTGCTGTGAAGAAAAAAAATGAGATGGTAACCTGCACTTGGACAAAAAAGCAAACACTGCATTTAGCCTTTTTACTGTAGATTGTCTAGAAGACAAAGGCCATGTGACTGAATTTATAGAGCAGATTTTTTTTCTACTGTTGAATAAACTTACCACACAGTCAGCAGCTTTGTGATGCAAATTGTAGTGAAGAAACAACTAAGGGCAAGTTTTGTCTTTAAAATCTTCACTTATCTCAGGACTTTGAAAGCAGCATATTTATATTTTGGCATTTTCATCTATAGATCTATAGTCATTTAATTTATATGATGTAATGTTATTACTGTTATCAAAATGATTGTCTGTTATTAAGAAAGATCATAGTGTCAGCGTATTCGGCAGCATGGATTAGGGTGGAGATCTAATATCCTGCTCTATAGGTTTCTGCGTAAAAAAGTCCTGTTCATTTTCATGGTTTCCATGGGAACTAATTCACATCTGACTTTAAAATATTTCTCTAAAATAAAACAGGAGGGAAGAGCAGGAGTGTTCATCTAAATTCCAGTCAGTCGTTCGAGTGAATAAAGAAAGAGAGAATCTGCCTCTTGACTACAAGATCCACAGTGCCACTGTGAAGCCTAAACACAGTCTTCACAATGTTCTTAAGTGTCAGATTGCCCAAAAATTATGACTTACAGCAAATCGTCACCCGTTTTATTGATTTTTATCCTGTACTTAAATCCATCTAATAGAAACCACTGTTTGATTACTCCTCCAAGATATTAATGATAAATTGATCATATCCCTGCCTTTTAAATGTTTTTTATATCCGCTGGGTGTAATTTCTAGTTCATTAGTGGAACCAAACTGCCGCTGTTGAAATATACTGTACAGGAAGTCCTGCTCCAAACTCACACCATTGGTTGATCCAATGTCGTCTTGTCAGGTGTTTCAAAAAGAGCATTGTTGAAATCACCATAGAGGGTCATAGTGCTTGTTTACACTCGTTCATTGGTCAGCCTACAAATTGCTATAGCTGTCTCTGCACATTACACTGGAATAGAAGAAAGCATTATATCTTTGAATAAATGATGGACTTCACCTTTACAGACACACTCTTCATGTCTCAATCTTTCTCTCTCCCTCTTCCTCTCCTCTGATCAGGATCACAGGATGTGGGTCTGCATTATTCATGCCTGGCGGAAGATTTGACAACTAGCCCATAAATCTCAAAGCAATTCCTCTTTTCTGACTGTATGATTATGAAGGAAAAGAGGAAGTCCTTTTAAAAGCATCAAGAATAGACTGTCTGCATTGTGTTGAAGTCGTGGTAATGTTTTACGCACCTTATAGGTGATAATACAAGTGTTGTCTGTGGTTGCCATGGTGTTGCTATGCAGTTACTAATTCCATGCTGTTTCTTTTTTCTTGCTGTGTGGTTGCATCCACGACATGACATTTTGCTTGCTTGGTTTCTGTTTCTTTGGCATTGTGGCTCTATATTAAACATCAATTGTATTTTGTCTGGCTGCACTGAATAATGCGGCATTCTTGTTTTCAAGATATTCTGGTTAGGTACAGTATATAGGGAAAAACATCTACTAGCAGCCGACGGTAGTAGGATTTGCCAGGATTTGATTTAATCGCTGTCAGTGTGCTGGGCTTTAGAGAGCCCAGACAAATTACTAGTCACTGGAAACTGTGTGAAACCAATGAGTGCCCAATCAGATTCAAACCCATTGTATAAAAAGAAAGGGACTAAGCAAGAAAAGCCTGTGAGATTGTGTGTAGTTTTGTTGTGTGTGTTATGCTTAAAGGCAACAGGGCATTCTTTTTTAAACTGTTACATGGTCTCTGTTACTGATCCAGGACCTGTGGGGTCTTCTCTCAGGTGTGTGGTATCCAGAGGCAAAGATTTCAAAGCAATCCCTGCAGGATGAGTCAGTGCTTCCAGATGGATGCAGTTCGGCATGCTGTACCTGACCATAGAAACAACACTGTGTTCTCTTTCTCAGCCCTGTGGCTCATCACAGTATTTCTAGAGGTTTGATTTTTCTTTTGAGAGAAAAAGAAAGTTTGAAATTTAAGTTTGTTGCGTCAGTGGCCATTCTGCATAGTTTCCTTTTATTAGTTTTGCATGCTGCTTTATTGCAGAACGCAGGCACTTCTCCGTTGGCATTTTGCCTTGCGTAAAAAGACACAAAGGTGACTTTAGCGTCTCAGAAATGTAGACCTTGAACAGGACTGAGAGGAACAATGTTTCTCTGTTACCAGCATCAGCTGTAATCAGAGCTGGGCCATTAAAGCACTCAGTGTTTCAAATGTGCCACTCGAACCATCTGCATTGATACCGTGAACCATGGCGTTGATTGACTATCATGAGACAAGCAAAGAATGGCAGACTGGTTTTTCATATTTCGTCTGGTTTTCGGTTTATATGTTTTAAATCTCTCCATGTCATTGTTACTGTAATCGTGCCTGCATCGTTTTTCAGTGAGAGCTTTTCTACAAAGCAGCTTTTGTTCCAGTGCTGAGCACATACAGTAACAACTGTCTGTATCTGGGTCAGTGGCAAATTCAGTGTGATGGTATGGGGTGAGTTATGTGCCAAAGTTTACTACGTGGAGTAAGAGGTTTACTCAGACAGCTGACCCTACGTATGAGTAAAATCAATAGTAATGCGTATCTTAACCTGGTTCAGAGCACCCGTGTAATCAACACTACACCATAACTACAATGTTTTCATTGTACTTTCAGAAAGACTGTTCTGTATGAAAACTAGCATTATTTCTGTGTTAGCACGATTGAGTATTTCTTTTGATAATGGCGATAAATTATGAAACAGTTGTTGTGAGCGGGCCGTTGAGAACTATTATGAGCTTGATTGTTGTGAAATCTAATTTACACGAGGAGGGGGACCACATTTACATCCTTGTGGTTGTTAATCTACGCAGAACGAAACCCAAATCCCAAAGTGTAGCTACAAACTGTCTTAAATTGTGTGGATTATTGAATAAAAAGTGGTGTTTCAGCGCCTGTTAGTGTGTTTAGTGTGTGTGTTTTTTAAACAGTCCAATATTTTGATGTTCTATTTTTTTCTCCAAAAGTTTGTGTTCATAAATATGTGTGCGACATATTTATTGTGTACAATTCAGTGCACTGTCTGCGCCATTAGGATGTGCTAACATTAAGCATTTTTAAACAATATATGGAAGCTGTAGACTTTCTGTGTTGATATTGCAGGGAAATCTGTGGAATTCTGCTGAACAGATTTGGACATTGTTAAACGTGTTATGGTGAGCTGAGGGTGCTAAACTCTTATCAGTAGCTGAAATTATTATCAAATTAAGCTAAATATTTAATTAAAAAAAATGCAAGCCTTCAAAATTTGTGGGCCCACTCACCATGAGTAAAGCCATTATTTGGACTGGTTTCTCCTTGGAGACAACACATTAAATGGACAGACACAGCTAACAGACTGACATGTTATTGCAACAGCTGCAGCATTGCAAACAATGCGTTTATGTGCATAAGGACTTGATGTAATAGCACAGTTAAGTCCCACACCACACATACATACACCATTTGACAGAATCATGTTAGGGAGGGTTAACAAGGGTCTTATACAATGGCATTAAAGCTGCAATCAGTAACTTTTGTCTCTCTATCGCCATCTTTGTTTGAAAAATAAAATTGCAGTTTCCTAACATTACTTTATCCATGTTGAAGTGAATTGAAGCCAAACTGGGATATCCTGGGAAATTGCACTTGCCATGAATCACTATTGTAAGCTTACGGTTGCAAATTGGGGAACAGTAGGAAGGTCATTTCAAACACTGATCTGTTATGTACTTGCTCAGTAACTGATTTTTGTTCATTTTAACCCCAAAAATTTACGGATTATGTCTTTAATTGAATGCTAATGGGCAGTTAGCATGAATGCTACAGTTTATTAGTGAATCAGCATGTATGCCGATGACAACATCACTGGATGTTTGGATACAAAATCCATCACCCCTGCCTGTTTCCTCTTTGTCTCTCTCTTCCCCCTCTCTAATTCATCACCCACTCTATCATGTCGAGCCATACCTCATGCAGTGGAGAAAACACAGCACGGCATGTTTTTTGGGCATTCTTGCGTATTTTCACTTAGCTGTTAACCCGCCCTCGGTGACTTGATGTAGCCAAATAAATATTTCATTGACATTTGATCCGAAGGCTCTCCTCACCCGCCTGGCAGAGATTACTTTGTAATTCTAATGAGAAGTCCTGGGTGTGTTTGTGTGTGTGTGTGGCAGCTCTCACAGACAGACAGGCCCCGGGGCCGGTGCTGTAAACAGGCTTTGACCTCATCACCCTGCTCTAGTTAATTAGACTGGCTTACACAGGGTGAGTTTGGGATTGCATGTTTGAGAACGAAAACCTAGCAAAGCTAAAATATGCTTTATATCCGTGTTAAACAGCTGTTACTTTGCAGTTTTTTGTTGTTGTCACTCAATAGGCTTTTAAATGTTGTGCTAAAGTTTAATTAGTGGTGCTTTAAATGAAATACAGGCATCTGTATTTCTGTAGCGTTAAGGACTTCACAATCCCTAGCTGTATTAACCTTTGGCATATGTGTACTATAGACATAAAAATAGCTCAAACTGCGCTTGTTCATGAGTGGTGTGCTTTCACTTCTTAGAGATCATAAAGACCTGGGGTGGGCTCTTCACTTGGGCCTACCAACAACCAGATCACCCTAGCAACCACATAGCAATGCCCTGACAACACCCTAACATTGTAGCATCTTCCGCTGCACAGATACGTACCACTTTCCTAAAGAAATAACACAAATTGCTTTAATATTCTGACCCATCATATATGTTTAGTGTTTGTTGACATGTTCATGACGATAGTGAACACTATTTGCATTCCCTAAAGATTTACAAAAGCATGTAATTACAAGCTCCGGCTATGCCAAAATACAAGGACCTCATTAAGGCTGTTTTCTCATGTTATTTTTGAACAGCTCTAGTGTGGACTTGTTAAGTTAATGAGAGGAGTGGACTGTTCGTGTCTCCGAGGGATGTTTCCCATGTCAGAGTGCAGTATTCTGTGCTACACTAATGCTGTTTGCTCAGGTCATTGATGGCCAGCCATGCACAGAGCAGAATCACTGGAAATAACAAGAGTCTTCTGCCAGCAGTGCCGTCTGATTCAATGCCTGGCGACAGCCGTTTGGAAAACAGTGAGTTTCAAACACACAGGGATTAATTCTTTTTGCCTAATTGAATATTTACAGAATATGTGCCAGTCCAGTTTTCATGTCTCATTGACTGACTGGAATTCTGGAAAACCTCATTGTGGGTGTGTATGTGTGTGTGTGTGGGCTCCTGGTATTTACTTCATTCACTGTATTAAATGTCCTCACAAGTATAGTAGGACCAGTAAATTTTAACATTTTAGGTCCCAGTGAGGAAACAAGCTTGATGATCTATTTTGAAAATGTAAAATAAAGGTTTCTGTGATAGTTTGGTTTAGGGGTAGGTTTAGTGTAGGGGGATAGAATATACACTATGTACAGTATGAAAACCATTACCATCCATGGAATGTCCCCATAAAACATGGAAACCCAACTTTGTGTATGTGTAAACACTCTCAGCCCTAGGGTGGCACACTAATGCATTCTGGGAATTTGTGTTTGATATTCATTGTAGTTCAGTCAGTCATGTTTTCGGGGCCCCTTATGAGGCCAAAGTTTCAGTCAGGTTCCTCTGGCACAGTCATATGACTGACACCCTAACACATATAACAGGAAGTATGATTTTTGATTTACATTACCAATGAGAACAGTCTTTGTTTGCACCTTTACACTTTTGTTTTCACAGCTGAGAACTCCCAGTTTGTCTTTTATTCATTGTAACACTTCCCTTTTCTGCTCACACGCCTGAAAAGCGGCAGGCAAACTCAAAAAGCCTTTGTTCTTTTTCAGTTTTCAGACTGTAGATGTGTTTTCCTTATAATGCTCTGCCAAGCAATTACAGCTGACATGCATTGTGGGCTTCAGTTCAAATGAAGCCTGAAAACCTCTTGAGAAATGACTAATAGTGATTGTACATGCTGCACCAATGCAGGCGTCGCGTACAATGGTGCAAAATATCACTGCTGGACTGATGGAGGTCTAACACATTGGCTGCATTGTTGGACTGCCGGGGTGGTCTTCAACTTATTTCTCTTGGCCTCTTGTCCTCCACCTTTTCTAAATAATCCCACCTGACCAGCCTCGCCTGTGTGATGAATGACTGTGGCTGAGATGGTGAGAAGAATGTCAGGCGTTTAATTGAATTTGTAAATAATTGCAGGATTCTCATTGGTTGGCGTGATGCAGTCGAAAGTGACACTCAGCCTGTGGTATTAATAGCTTGAGCCCAGCAGGCCAGAGTGGTTACAGTGGGGCGTAGAGATGGGAGATTTGTTGAATGTATACAATATATTTTCATTGATTTGGCTGGCAATATGAACTCAAGTAGCATTTCTAAAGAGAATGTCATTAGATCAGTATGAGACTGATATTTTAATAGTGTCTGACTTAAACTGAAATAGAAAAACAGCATTAGGATTCTGATGATGCTGCATATAAATGTAATTCTGTCAAACTGAATTGGGATTCTGTAGTGTAAACACAGAACAACATTCAGTCTCTGTGTGGCATTGAAAAGTCTTGATAATCACACAGTATATTTGCTTTATTTTTAACCAGCTTGTACAGTATATAAAGACAAATTTCAACATTTTTACAGGCAAATTTCACAATAATATAATTTGCTCATAAAATAGTGAGGGGGTCCTGCGCAGGGTTAGCAAACTGTATGTTAGGCTAGGATGTTAGCATGCTGTTGGTTCTCTGTTGTTCACAGTGCCTGTGGCCACCCTGTTTGAAAAAATTAGGGAGAAGCTAAATCAATAGGTCACACACAGTGATGCTGGTGCACAGATCAATGCTGTCAGTGTGGGATTTATGCAGGGCTGTCGAACCCAAGCAACCTCTGTCAACCTCTGCTTGCGTTTCACTCTTGCTGCTCTGCGGTGTCAGGAGAAGAGTTTGAGATGGCACTGTGTCTCTCTTTAGTCTTTCAGATGGAGTCACACAATCTGCCATCAATCATATGTGAATCGTATTGTATGTAGCACTCAGTGTGTGTTTTGAGTTTTATTACACCCTTGATATGGGTCACACACACACTGTCACTGCGTTGGAATATTGTTAGTAGGAATAGGTGATGACATAAAAATCTATATCACAATGTTATCATATAGATTTTGGTTGTAACAATATATAGTCTATATATCTTGAAACACATGGAGAAGTGAGTCAAAAATAACTGAAAAACTAAATCAATTTGACCTAAATTGTTTTTTTTAACAATTGTGTTTTTAATCCAAATATATATCAAGGTATTGGCTTTGATTCTAAAGCTAATTTCTGTAGCAACCCCTATAGCTTGTGTTTTTTATACCTGAAAATTGTTGCTTATTTATCGTTGGAACATTCACATGGTCCATCCCTAATCATATCTTACAGTAAAAACACCCCCAACAGATTACTTCTGTATTCATTGCACAGAAGGTATCCTAGTAATAGTATGGAGATACATAGCTTTGTTATATGAAGAACCTGTTGCTTTGCATGCTGAAGGACACAGTGATTTGAATTTGAAAGTCACATTAGTATGTAATCTGGTCCATCTGGAGTACAGTACAGAAGTGTGTGTGTTTGGGAGCCGTCTGAGTGGAGGGCAACCGGACGGCGTCAGGACTCTTATGTATCTGTCACATACTGCATTACTGCTTTGATCTGTTCCCTGCAGGTTTTCATCCTTCTAGGAGATCAGACAGTGTCTGTATTTCAAAACCTAGTGAGCTGCCAACCTATACAGCATTTTTGGACATCAGCACTCATATGACACCAGAAATTGCTGTCTAGTTTGTTAACTCCTAGGTTCTGAGACCCAGACAGTGTCCACATTCATCAGATCCTGTAGATTTCATGACTGGCTGTCTTTGCAGTAAAGTCCTGACAGGGGACTTGTGTATGAGGTAAAGGTGCTGAGTCAAGCCTCTCGCGTGGGCCAGATAAACACACTGAGTGTGTTTGAGCACAGACGGAGCACAGGATGCACTGTTTCTCTGGCACGCCTCCACTGGAGGAAGGAAACCGGGGTATTTGAAGTGAAGAGTGATAAGGTGGCAGAGGAGTGGAAATTTGATCAGAGCGCCAGCAGGGCATCAGGCAGGCACATGCTAACTCCTGAAATGTCTTATACGTGTTTCTTTGGGGTGGGCTTTATGGGGTAATGCAGACTGCTTTGCAGCATGGTAAAGCCAGCGTATTATTTCTAGGCCTGGTTATAAGCTCTGAATCTCTGTTTGAGTTAGAACGCCTTACTCTTAAAATAAAGTTTATTGTTCATGTAGTAAAAATGTTTGTAAATTTCACATTGTCACCATGAAATGAAAATATACCATTCTTAATTTTTTGCTTATTGTTTTATATAAATGATGTGTCTGTGCTTGTCATAAATCTTTCTAGTCATGTGTCATCATAATTTTTAATCAAAATCTGAAAATGTACTTCGTAGATGACGGCTTGGGTGGAGCCAGAGCCGTTAACCACTTCTTTCCAACGGTCAGTTACTATGCCCTTTAAAACGTCTACTTTTCTAGATCCAATTAATTCCCAGTAAAATAAAAAAGTCACGCCCCCATTTTGTCACAACGTGCCATGCCCCCTCAGTTATGTCCCAACACTGCAGTCATTTGGTACTTCCGCTCTATGTGGATTTTTAATGCATACCGCAGAATTCCACAAATTCCACAAATTCCACAAGATGTAAAAAGTGTGTGTACATACATGCACAGTAAAAATCGTCCATCAAGCGCTCGTATGTAAAGGAGGGGCAGCGGTAAGCTGGACACAGACATCGGGTCACCACCTCACACACAGCTTCTTAAAAGAGCAATGACTGTTCAGAGTGATTTTCATTAGTCATCAGATGACTTTAATGTGTTTGCTAATGCAGTAGATCAGGTTAATGATTTTAAAGAGCCAGGCAAACCATTAAGCACAACTACACCGTCTCCGGGTGTAACAGAGCATCGGTGCATGACGACGACAGCTTGGATAACTGGCTAAAAAGATGGCTGAAAAAAGTTTCTGTTAAATATCTGCCCGAAAGGCCACGGTTGCCTATTTTTTGAGCTCCCAGCTGTCCAAGATGTTTAATTTAGAATGTTATGAAGAAGCACTTCACAAGGAATAATGAAGTGTGGTGACCAAAGTGCAGTATTAACAGATGTAAATGATCATTTTCTCTCTCAATTACAGTGTGGGAGAGTTAGAAGACACCGAGCAGTCAATCAGCCCCCAGTGAACCGATAAGCGCTCACAGCCTCATGTTTCTGACCCTGATGTGATCTTTAATAGGGTCAATAAAATGAAGCTGTAAACCGTAATGGCTCAGCCTGCGGATTAGAAAGGTGCTGCCGTGATCTGTATCGCAAATCAATAATGAATCATCATTACCACGTCACGTTACAACATATCAAATCACAAGCTATTCAATGTTATGCTAATTAGATCAAATCAGATTCTAAACAAAATTAAAGTTTTACATTTCCGAAAGGAATCTGAATGATGCTCACTCATGCATTGTGCATACAGGTAATTGTAGCTGAGCTGTATGCTCTGCATGGCTGTAATCTGATTAGTTTCTCCTGTAATTAAATAATGCTGGGCACTACTCTTTATTTGTAATTAATTCCATTACGTTTACTGTTCTATCATTACATTTTGTTGTGAAAAAAGAAGCAGATACAAGTGTATCGAGTACTTTCTCCTTTTCTTTATTTATTGAAACATCGAACAAACCTGCTCACTAAATTTAATTCTAAACTTCCGAACTACACTGTGAGACTAAGGTCTTTTGTGCACCCACTCGCAAAAGCATCTACCAGGTGTGAATATCTGCAATGAATTTATGCCATAAGCATCATTAATCTAAAGAATTCTCTAAAGCCATTTTTTTCTGAGTTCTTAGTGTTGCAGTGTTTATATGGTAAATATTGTGTTTACACTAAATAGTGTCTGGTTTAGCAGTCTGTTTTAGCACTCAGGCTAAAATATATATATATATATATATATATATATATATATATATATATATATATATATATATATATATATATATATATATATATAAAATATATATATTTTTATATATATATATATATATATATATATATATAAAAATATATATATATATATATATATATATATATATATATATATATATATATATATATATATATAATATATATATATATATATATATATATATATATATATATATATATATATATATATATATATATATCACTATATATATATAGTGATCTTGGGTTCCAGCCTAGATTTATGTAACTGTTACTCACCCAGGTAACACTCTCTACTATAACAGCAGTATTTGTGGTAAGGTTTAAGGTTTTAGTGACATTGCAAGAATGACTCGTGATGGTTGTGAAAGAAGTTAGCATGAGCTGATAACGATAAATATTGAGGATTGTGTTACCCATGGTTTTCAGTGAATGTGTGTTTATTTTTTCATTGTGAACTTTCCCTTTCTGCATCTGGGATTGATGGAGACTGGTAACACACTGTTTCAAATACAGAAATTAGCAGTTTTGTTGTGCCTTGATATCATGAGGTCTTGTTTTATTCCACTGTGCTGTTCAGCAAAAAGCAGAGAATTGAAAGTGTGGCTATGATTACATTGAGAAGGTCGAGACAGATTACCTGTCCCTGATTGCCAGAGGATTGTCTCTCTCCCTCTCTCTCTTTCTCTCTCTCTCCCTCCCTCTCTCTCTCTCTCTCTCTGCTGTGCCCAGCTGGAACAGAATCTTGCATTGTCTGCTCATCACTGACTGCTCAACGTTTTCCACAGCTCTTCCCTTGTTGTAAGAGGTCAATTGGGGGGCAGTAACCCTTCCATCTTATATCGTTTCATCTCTCACTCTTATTAGGGTCACACGAGAGTCTGCAGGGAAGCGTGTCGTTTTTTGTGGCAGATCTGCTTTTATTCTTCACATTGCGATGAGTTAGAAGTACCTGCATGCATTGCTTTGAGTAGTCGCTATTTTAGTAGCATAAACATACCATAAATACCAAGAGGTATTTAATATGAAAATAGTTCATAATATAGTGGCCTATATTTCAAAATCTTTTAAAGCCATATGATAGTGGTGTCAGGTTTGAAGTCATACGGTTTAGAATGACATAAAGGTGAGTAAATGATTTTGGGTGAAGCTCCTTTAACTCAAATGAGGTTTAAAAATGTTTCTTAGGTCAGTCCAGCGAATGCACCTCAGTGTTTTTGAGTAAATGCTGTTGTGAAAACCTTGATGAGTTTGTCGATAAGGTGACAAGTCCTTTCGACTAGCATTACTGATTCATATTGTTGAACCAGTTTGTACCAGATCGGCTTCTGTGTTTAATCTACACCCTGTCACAGAGGTTGTTGATGCCAGTTGGAGACTGCATTGATCTTCTATGCTCACTGTGGACTGGGGCACAGCAGGCATTGCGTTGCCCAGCCCAGTGCTTACAGTCATCGTGTGGACGATAGATCTCTCCACGCCTGCCCCATCAGGTTTTACCCCAGCGGCAGCACCTTCTGATTAGCTGTGGCAGCTGTGGCCAACAGGGCTCCATGCCAAGCTGGCACGGTTACCTGATATGGCAGCTGCTTTTAATAAAAGGCCGCTGACACCAGCTGGCCACTAGAGGACCAGCAGACTGAGGAGAGTGAAAGCTAATGAAAAATAGAAGACATCGTTGCATGTGGGGCTTTAGACACTTGCTGGCTTGGAGATGGTGTTTGAAACTGGATGAATTATCTTGTTGATTTTATTTATTTTTTTAGATGTGCTGCACCTGCATGGCTGATCGGTCAGAGAGAATGTCTTTATTTCAACTGGATAGTGTTTATGTTTTCTAGGTTCAAAGTTCTGGTACGTCCATCAGCCTTGAAGATGCCAGGTGCATTTCTCACAAAGATACCTGTTATAAAAAGCATTTTAACAGAGCTGTTCACCCTGTATAGAAAATTCTGTCATGTTTTACTAACTCTCGTATCATACTCTCGTACCTGTATGACTTTCTTTTTTTAAGTGATACACTAAAGCAGAAGTTAAACCGAATGATGAGCGCATGCGGTGACCACATGCTGTCAAATGTACAATGAAAACCATACACTTGCTATAAATGAAGTTTCAAAACAGTGTCTGTGCTAGTATATGTATCATCTTTAGTTATTTGCTGTGCTAAGAGCTTTCTATGGTGTATGCAGTCATGTGTGTGTCTTTGTGTGTGTATGTGTGTGTTGGCCAGCGCTGACAGGAAATCATTAGCACTGTCTGGAAGGAAAAGGTGCAGAGTGACGCAGCTCTAATGGAAGCTAAGGTTGCTGTCTTCTCTGCCACAGACCCCTGGGGTGTGCCCGGAGCGTCTATCCATCCGCCCGTCTGTCTGCTGTCGCTTTCTCTCTGCCTGTGTTTCTGTCTTCCTCTTCCTCACTCGACTCGCGTTAGTGTTTGAGTGGGTAATGAGAAGAGATGAATGCAGCATCGCATTGTTTTATGATTACCTCATCACATCTCTGGGGCTCAGGAAACATGACTGCGGCCCCATAGAGATGAGAAATCACACTTCTATCGTTTACGTTTCATTTTTCATTCACATTTTGTAGGCGCGCTAGAAACAGCAGAAAAGTCAAGTGTGTAATATTTGTGAATGTTATAATGTGTTCACCTATCTCAATTTGATGTTCGGAGACAGCTATAAGTCAGCAGTATTAAACGCATAGTAAACACTGTGGTTATTTCAAAACATTTATATTTTCTATTATTTGGGTGTAAATTAATCACAAAAAGTGGAAACGTTTATTTGAACTTTAAGAATTTGACCCATTGTCCCCAAACTATTCTGTGCTAACCCTAACGACTTACAAAGAGTGACAGCATTTAACAATTTGCCCTAAGATCCAACAAGCCTAGTCCACAAAGTGATGCTATGAACAGGATGAAGCAGAAGATAGTTTACATACGTGAAGGCGAGGTTAAAAATTGGAGCATGAATCATATATAAAACTTGTGGTTTGTGGAGGAAAGGTATGCTTACATTCAATAAAGAACTCAGGCAATATCAGGGGAAGAATACCAGATAATGAGGATATGGAGGTGTGGGCTCTTTTGATTTGATCTGGTAGAAAATGGCCTTGCAACCAAACAGCAATGTGTACAAAAAAATCTCTTAAAACATCTGTCATCTGCCCACAGTACCTTTTGAATGTGGCAGCAAGTTTCGACCACTTACATTTTTTGGAAAAAATGTTAATTTAATAATTTTCGTAATTTCATTTGCTGTTGCCAGTGCTGCAGAAATCTTTTAAAATGTCATGGCAGCTCTTTTCTAGTTTACTAACACATCACTCTGATCTAACATCAGTTTTGTTTTGCTCACCTGGCGGCTACCCTATAGTTCATTGATTCTCTGCTCACAACCTAGATCATTTTGGCTTTAGACATCTCGAGGCACCGCTGTCTAGTTTACAGACTCTGATCAAAGCTTACTGATTCATCTCTCTGACCTGAGATCAGGTCTTACCTCTCTATCTGGAGGTTGCACACTCAGACAGACCAGGTCTTTCCCCTACTGAGGGCTAAACAGGTGTTGAAGTTATTGCTCTGTACCTCTGTGGTTTGTCGGTTTATTATTGTTGAGCAGAGAGCGTTAGCTGGGGTGAGCGTGTCTTTTGAACGATTGTCTGCCAACATCTTTTGTGTCTTAAACAGCCAATGAAAGAAGATTTTCAAAAAAAGAGTACAACAGAAAGACTGGAAAACCGTCGCTTTACCTTGGAGGAATTGCGCACATTTGAGCAAAACGTTGAGAAAAGATTCTTTTACACACCTTTAATACTTAGTGCTTTTATTTTCATATCTTTGACAGCAGACCATATCTTAAAAAAGTGCCTGTTTAACAGTAAAACTTTTTGTTTGCTTTGATATCAGGCTGTCAGTTATTAAAGCATTTGAGAGAGACGTGTAAGACTGTCGGCTAGAGATAAAGTTCGATGACGTCTTTCTCAGCATGGCTCAGCCAATGAGATTGCTCGAAAAACTCCTGCATATAGACCTTTTCAACTTTAAACTAGCACAGGGGATTTGAATTATCTACATAACTCTTCTCTGTGTCAAATTCAGGTGTGTGTCAAAGGGAATGGAAAATAGACAAGCAAAATGAATTTAGGCCTGTTTTTGGTTCAAGAAAAATGAGCTAACATGTATATGTAGTCAGGAAGGCTTAAAAAAGTAGGTTATGGCCTCTTTAAGACAAGAAAGGTGTGCTCTTCTTTCCGGCCATGCTGATGATAAGTGAGTGAACATTACAGGCTGTGTGTGGTGAGGAAAGCATTAGCTCTGTGAGAAGGAGATGTGGGGCTGTGCTGATGGCTTGTGGTCAGTTCAAACATTAAGATGGAAAGAGGAGAGCAGTCATGTGGACACGAGGTAATGAAGTGAACATGATGAGCAATAAAAACACAGAGACAGATTCTCAACCCTTCCTTACCACTGTCTGTACTCTCGTTCATGAGATTATGACGTACAGTGAGTTTATGTGTGTTTTTAAATATTTGATAGCTTAGTGTTTTTTACAATCATCTGTTGCATTTTACACAAACTTTCCTATCTACAAATTACATAAAACTACCCTTTAAACGTTTTAACAACTCAGGTTTTAAAAAAAATGATAATATAGTTTCTCATGTTTGTTTGTTTGTTTTTTGCAGTGAGAGCAGTATTTATCTGGCACAAGAATAATGATCTAAATTAGGGTGACAGCAATAAACCGCTTTTGAATATGGAGAGGAAATGAATTGGGTGTAGGTGGCCTTTTTACACTCCTTGCTGTAAGACAACATTAATTCTGATTGATGTGTGACTCAGTTTGAATGCTCACTTCTCTCACTTTATTTGACCTTTAAGAGATAATGCATATTTATGTATAGAGCACCTGGCTCATGATGTGTACATTTCCCTGTGTGATATCTCTGTTCTGATGAATTGTGTGTGTGTACTGTTTCTGCATTCAACAGACTGTTGATAAGAGACTGAGGGGAGGAGAAGAGAAACAAGCCGCTTCATTCTGCTGAAAACATGCTAATGAAATTCACTTAGTTCTCATCTCCCAAGTGTTTGCTTTCTACTGAGAAATAACATTTGATTTATTTTTAATATATTATAATCCTTAGAGGGATCTTTCCTCTATTGTTCTGACATAAACGAATGTTTTGTTCTTTTATCTAATAGTGAGTGTGTAAATGTGTATGCAAATGTGAACTCAAAGCATGTGATTTGTTAAATGTAGGCCATCAGAAAACCAAGCACCACAGATCTCAGTCAGATTACTGTCAGCACACTTAGTTTCTGTTCCGAACCTTAGTGAGCTGACAAAAAATGGCCAAAAATGGTACCTTTAGGGGTATAACAGTACCCTTAAAAGGCCGTCTTTGTACCTCAATTGCCCCAAAAAGGTTTATTGTTGCACCTTAAGGTACATATGTTGCTGTAATTTAGAGCACCTCCAGCATGTGTTTTCAGTGAATTGATTGAATTGTGAAGTGACATTAGCTATACTGGGAAACAATTGAAATACTGCAGCAATTCCTCTTTTACGTTTCTTTATCCCTGCGTCTCCACTTCGCTGGAGGCCGTTATATGCACTAGCAGGGCCACGGACAAGTGTGCTGTAAAACACATTTACAGTACTGACCCCCGTGTTACATACCATTTGTAAAGCTGTGAAGGAGCATCTTTAAATCACATTCATAGGACAGATGGGAAACCTGGACTGGGGGACTTTTATTAGCTGCTGGGCTTTGGCACGGTTGTACTGTATGATGCATGTACCTCATCTGCGTTGACATGCTTGTCTCTGAAGGTCCTTCTCACACATATGGTTCAGCACAGGTGCTGAGATTTTGATTTGTTAGGGTGTAGAGGGTGTGTTAAGAGCGTGGAAGGCCAAGCTCCTTTCTTCCTGTCTATCAGTGCTTCCTTAAGGCTGGTCATTATTACGTAATTATCTGAATTATTTAGGTTAAATAAGCTTTTTACATACGAATTACATATCACCCGAACAAAGGATTTTAAGGTGAATACAGCAGTGCCATGGGGTGGATTGTATATTTGATGTCTTTTTTGGTTGTCTGTTGTTTTGGTTGCGGTTGTCTGGTGAGTGTGAACTCACACTGTCTCAGGGTTTGCTAAGTACGCTTTGCTCTGTTGTAGGGCACTTCTAACATGCATTATGAATGAAAATTTGCCTGTTACAGGTGTTTGAGTATTTAAGTGGTAAGGGATCACCACAATAAGAGAACAAGTGTTTTTAGGAACGTAATTGCCAGCCAGCTTTTTAGAAATCCCAGAGGTTAGGTCTCTCTTTAATACATTTTGTAGTCAGTGTTCTCTTTGCGGCCTTGCCGACGTCTTGGTCTGGTGTTTTTTATCACTGTGTGAATTCTTTGCCTGAAATCCACACAGCAGATTAATGCAGATCTCCGGCATGCAGCTGCACTCCTCCAGGACTTCCTGCATGTGCTGTGGAGAGCTGGAGCTATAGAATTCTCTCCGATGGCTCCCCTTACACCCTCTTTACTCATCCACCAGTGATCATCCGGTCTCCATTGTGGCCTCCGAGACTCTGAGATGTATAAAATTAGCCTCTGAGATTCCGATTTCCTTTTCGTTTTGTTTCCTTTTTGAAATAGTCACTTGAGCAGGTTTTTATTAAAAAACTTTTCCGTCTTCCTCTCTTTGCTGCCAAGTGATTTGTTTTTTATTTTGAAGATAATCTTCCCAGCAGTTCAAACTGAAGTGTTGGAACGATAGAACGTCTTAATAATCTAGATATATACGTCTTGCTCTAATGAAACCTCCATTGTCTTGTCAGTGAACACATTTCCTCTCCCCTTTTGTCCTTTAATTTGTTCTTGTGTTAATTTTGTGCCCTTTCTGCACAGAGCAGGTTTTTAGCAAAAACAGACGACTCTCTCAGAATTCGACACTTTTAAACCCAAAGCTGTTTCATTGTGGTTTTAATGAAGTTTTTAATGTTTAAATGAAGTTTTAATGAAGTTTTTTAATAAAGTCTTTTTTTAATTTCATCACCTCTGGTTCTTAACCCAGTGTTTTGTTATAACTCTGAACCACGTTCGATTCGAGCTATCAAGTTCTTAATTAATATGAGGGCTAAATCAGGTGGGTTAGTTAAGAATTGTAATGATTAAACGCGGTGATTGCATGTTTTAGGGCTGCATCTGAATGTTTTAATCTTATTTAGCGGTGTAGATTAATTCGCATTTTATGGCTGAGCTGGATTTTCTATCACCACGTTTAAACATTTACACACTCCTATGAACATCATTGTTCTTTTCTTTAAGTTCCTTTAATCTCTCTTCCTCTTTGATTTACGACCTCATCAGCCCGTATTTATTTAGCTCTCTTTGAAACGTGAGATGAGTTGACCCAGCTCTGCATTTGTGGTGTTTATTTTAGTGGGTGGTGCGAATGCTAATCGAGACATTTAAGATCAACATTCTCCATTTGCTTGCCACACTGTAACTGCTGTCAGGTTGTTCCATTTGTTAGTTTTGTGCAGCAATCTGCATTGCCCTTTGTTATGCATATTGACACAGCGCATGCATGAGTTCATGTACACACACCTGTGCACACACAGTCATTAAGTCATGCTGTGCTTTTTAAGTGGCATGGACTAACTACTACATCTTAAACATCGATCAGCTGAGCTGGTGCACGTGTATACATGCACATGCATTGCATGCATGTAAAAACAGACATGATATTGATTAATGTTTTCTGGCAGTGCGTGGAGCCCAGAGCTGTCCTTTTGGCCTGCAGGCATGCACGCATGAATGCTGTCTTTTGTTTATGCTGCAGGAGTTGGGTTTCTTCCGCGGGAGAAACCCAACACCTCGCTGTAACAAATACCAGCTGTCATGAAACACCAGCGATCTTCCCCTGCCGGCCTCCCTTCTGTCTGAGTGATTCTCTTAAACTCCTCTTCCACTACATCCTTGTTTTTACTTTTCATTTCTCTCATCTTTCTGTTTCATCTCTTTCTGACCTTCCCATCCCTCAGATTGTCTTCCTTCTTTATGGACTGTTGCAAAAGACATCTCTTCTGTCTGTCATTATGATCTCTACATTTAGCTTGCACAGAAACGTCAGGCCTGTTTTTGCTGCATATGGGACACGTACCTGCAGTTGTCATGTCTGCGTCAGGTTTATCTAATCAGCCAGGTTTTACTGGCACCAAACACAGCACCCCCACTGCGTGCTGCAGCATGTCACTGCTTGTACATGTCAGTCTCCCCACAGTTGCTGGGAGCCAATAACCAATGCACATTTACTGCTCCGGTGCAAACTCCCATGATGCCATCCTAAATCAGCACCTCCACACCTGTTATTTCCGCCCAGAGGTGTGTTATGTGTGTATCATACTCCTAACACAAGATACAACCATTAATATACAACCTACTATAATGTTGTATTTCTTTTGATATTAGTGTAAAATTTGACTTGAGCATGTTCACGACAGCGTGACGGAAAATGAGAGAAGAGAAAGTAAATCCAGACAGATTATAGCATTGCTGCTTTACATTCTTTACACATTTATACAGCTGCTGTCCAGTCATCTAGCTGCTCTCCAGTCATCCAGCTACACCTTGGTAAAATAAATAAAATACTGAATAAATTACATCCCTCAGGACCTTAAGAAATTTTTGAGCATATCTTCAAGAGTAAACTCAAAGCCACTAAATGTTATTTACATTACTGGGTAGTGTTACATACTTAACGTCATTTCCGTAACGTTTATAAAGCACTTTAAGCGAGAAGAACATGAGAACCATGACAGATAGCAGAAGGGAAACTGTCCGCACAGATGTTTCAGAGTGTTATGTGTCTATGGTTCCAGCAGATTAGAATCACAGGTTGAGTCCAGCGCTGCTCCACATGTGGCTGCATTTCGGCTCTCTGCCAGAAGGCGACTTACCGTCTCATGCCATCTGCTCTTACAGTTTGGGTTGGGGAACACACAAGCCCTCTCGCGCCGGTATTAACAAGATACAGTGATAATCAGCTCTCTGAATAGCTTTCCCACCTTTCTTTAATTTGCATCCTTCTCCAGTTGGATTGCAATTTTAGAGCAGAATTTAAACTTTCTGACATCTGCTCCAGATGAAAACGTCATGCAGAACGTCATGAGATATGAGATATTTTCTTAAGAATAGTCTGGAAAAATCACAGTTCCAACTTTAGAATTGAGTCACACACACACATCCGTGGCTGAACATCAGCTGAACAATGTCACTACAAACTTTTTGGCTCATAAACTGTGTTACTTGTGTAACTGTGAAATTGTGTGTTTTATTAAATTGTTGTGTGTATTATTCTTGATGTACATCTAATCTACATTAGATCATTTTACTTTTTTTCTTTTTACTGTTTTATTGTTTTCAGCAGCTTCAGTGCTTGAATTAGTTTGGGTAATTAGGTTGTCACTGCACACTTTTCTTTATCCATTTAAACATGTCTGAAACCCCCCAAATTGTCCAGTATAGGTCAGATAAACCTGAAATCAGCCTAATTATATAAGGCTTCCCTAGTCAACAAGTCGTTCAGGAATCCCACTAAACAGTCCATTTTGAGAATATAAAGTTTCGCACGTCTCTAATGCGACGGCAGCATTTCTCAGACTGCCTTCACGTGTTAACCGCACCTGCAGTTCATTAGCAGTTCAGCCAACTTGATGAGAAGACAGCAGCCAGCTGTCTACTGCAGTGCAATCACACTGCAAGGGTGCTGTGCGAAATACTGACGTGGGAGGAGAGAGTTTCTGACAACAATCACATGTTATTCTCTTTCTCTCTCTCTCCCTGTCTGTTTGTATGTGTGGGCATCTCTGACACAGAGTGAACCAGGTCATCTCTAATGAAATGTAATGGATGGGAAACTCTTACAGACTCCCCAACAGCAATATCAAGACTAAATGTCAAGTTTGAGCTTTTGGTCACGCTGAGCTTAGAGTATGTAAATATCAGCTTATTTTCACTCAGAACACTGTAGAGGAAAAGATGTATTATTAGATTCAGAGCTGTAGCACCAAACTGTGTGCCTTGCTTACATCGCAGTAAGGTAGTTCTGAAGATCAAAGTTATGGAGATGGACTTGATGAAATCTGATCTGACTTGAGAAGTTCTCTTGGAAATCCAAAAAGCCTTTATGTTTAGATAAAGTGCCAGTGAAATGTTTCTGCTAGAAGTATGAGAAAAATAAAAATTTCATTGATCTTTCGAAATACTATGATTTAACATGAAATGTACGATTTCAGAGACCTTGAAACTTCTTGCACTGTATAAAAGGATTGAAAGAACTAAAGTTTTGAAGTCTTGAAATTGAATTGAAATGTCAGAAACCTGAAAACATGACTATGCAGAGAATGCATGAATCAACCAATTGAATCGTGTTTTTGGGACTACTTTAATGATGATGTCAGAAGAGCAGACAGGAAGTGGTGGGTAGGGATTGAACATTAGGCTCGTACACAAGCCGGAAACCAATCAGCTTGGCCTCAGTTCTAACAAAAACGTGATTATTTGATTATTGCATTTCATTGTGCCTTTGATTACATTGTGTAGAAGCTGACAATACAATACTAGCGAATTTACCCACGCAAGAGAGATACGCACACTGCAAGCATAAATAGCTCCCATTCATCATAGAAGTCCCATTGCATTACACAATCCCATCACTCCTAAGAACATCTCCGATGAGAGGAGTAATTAATCAACTCTATTGAACGCGAATAAAAAAGACCCACCACACACAAACAGAAGGAAGACTGTGAATCCAGAGGTTTTTCTGTTGCCCTCTCTCTTCAGAGCTCATGGCTCTTCCTGATGAGAGTTAAAAGCTTTGGGAAATATGATCATAGCTCTTAACAGAAAGCCAAGCTCTCCCCAGCCGCTCAGCTCCCTGCCGTTCCTCAAACGCTTTGCCTGCACACAGGGCAGAGGACATCATCCTCATAGCTGCTCTAAGCATTCCTCTGTTCCTAGAAAGAGAACAGTCTTCTCTCTCTGAGCCCTTAGTGCTCCACTGAGCCTCATGTGGCTCTATAATGACAGTGTTGTGCTAAAAGTCTTACTTTCCCCTCAAAACCTTTCTTGTACTTCTGAGTGTAGTCAGTTAGTTCTGTTATTACTTGAAGTGTCAGCTTGTCATTTATAATAACTTTCAGTACCATGGCAAGGATTATAACAACTCCCACCTTTAGTTATTAGGTTCTTCACAAAGTCTTTTGGTTGCTGCATTATTTTTACACAGAAAACAAATTATGATTCTGAATTATGATTGTGAATGACCAGTTATGGTAAATCTGATTGAAGTGTGTCAGATTTTTGACTAAATGTGTTCATGTTTGACACTAAGTGTTCATGTTGTTTATGTCTCGTAAGACAATTTTACATTTTATCTGCGTTTTATTTGCCATTGGCCATCCTGCTGTCTATATATTAGTATTGGTATGATTGGCCATTGTTAAACCTGTAGTATTGGTCCACCACTAATCACTGGCTTTTTTTCTCTTCCAAGGGGGCCGTTTAGTGTGGTACGAAGATGCATCAACAGGGAGACGGGCCAGCAATTCGCTGTAAAGATTGTGGATGTGGCCAAATTCACCTCCAGCCCCGGCCTCAGCACAGAAGGTAAGACACGCCCATTTATTATCTTCAGCCTCTTTTCTCACTGTGATTGAGAGGAGAATTCATCTACTATGGTCTTTTGGAGGCTCACTATATATATTCATTGTTGTCTTATAAATGAATTTTGATTTCTTTACTGAGCTGATGCTTGTTGTTTGTTCATTTAATAAAACGCTCTTTCATTAAGACCTTTGGACAGGAAATCCTGTATGCTCACATGCAAAATAAACAGTCAAAGCAGAGGTTCTCAACTCTTTCCTGCCAATTTTAGCCCCAACCCTGATCCTTGTAACTTTCTAGTACCCGATTAGCTTGTTCAAGTGAATTTGATCAGGGTTGGATTTAAACTCTGCAGGGAAGTGGACCTCAAGAGCCAGAGCTGACAACCTCTGGTCTAGATCATTTTCACTTGAATTGAAAAACCATACAGCCCTCCAGGGGGCGATAGTTACCCTTAATTGTCTCTGGCATACTGTAACGGGATGTGTTGTTATTCAGGTACAAGGTGGTAGATTTCACTGTATTGCATTATTTTCTCGATCAGTGAGTATGTGTGAGAATAAAAACATAGCTATAGAATTTCAGCATGAAACCACAGAAGTTCTTTAGGCTGGATGTGAAGTGTGTGTGTGTGTGTGTGTGTGTGTGTGTGTGTGTGAGAGAGAGAGAGAGAGAGAGAGAGAGTGAGGGAGATTTTTGCCTAGGGCTTTGTATTATGTCAGTCCACTGCTAAACCTCTGTCTCATCCTCTCCTGAGTTTTACTGGCAGTCACACACATCTGTCGTCCACCTGTGTGGGAGAGAACACACTCATACTGCTGTTCCAGAATACGCTGTTAAAACACATGAGACTCAGTGTTATTAAGATGCAAACACTGACTTTTGTCACCATTTTACCTTTCAAGAGCCAATTCCTCCCGGAGTGCAGGAACAAAGCTACTCAATGAGTTTTTCCTCCCTGTAGTTTATTTATAATCTCACACACACACACACACACATGCCTTGAACGCTGTGACAGATACTCTCACGCAGCTAAGCAGCAATAGTACTGAAGCTTGTCTTGCAGTGACTGTGAAGTTCATTGTATCCTTTCGGGGCAAACAGGTGAAACAGAGAGCATCAGGAATCACAGAAATTAAGATAAACACACCAACAGCAGCCACTTTGCTACCTAAAAAAATATTTCTCAGGATTTTTATCACATCATGCCAGGTTAGGACAAAGTGTAAGAGTGGCAGATTTTCCCAAATATCCATCCCAATCCAATTGTGAATCTTTGTGGTACCTTTAAAGACCTCAGCTTCAAAATTGCCTTCTTCACAGATCTGTAGAGTCTCAGAGTAATTGGAGATTCCTTAATAGTGATGCCTGTAGAAAAGTAACACTTGTCATAATGAAATGCCATTTCTGTCGCTGTGTGTGACATTACAGTCAGGGATTCTCTGGTTTCTGGTTTTTGCCTTGTCCCTCTAGAGATACTGGCCGTTTCTTGTTGCTTACATACATTTCTTATTTCTATGTACGACCAGTGAGATTAGATTTAGGCTTGAATAAGCTTATATGACCTGTCATATACCATGACCTGGCAATATGACTCAGAATGAGCACAAGCTAATTAAGAACTACAGGCAAAACAAGCGAAAAATGTCAGTTTTGGTCTAGTTTGCAGCTTTCACAAAAATAAATTCATTAATCCCTCATCTAGAGATTTCAAAGCACCAAATAGCAACTAAACATCTATATTATTTTTATTTGTACGTTTTCTGAGAGGTGTACCTTTCTAAATCTTACATTTGTTTTAATAATTCCTGAAAATTTGCTTTTTTTGGCATTTGGTAACTGGTGCTTCAGACACGTGTAGCTCATTAATTTTTTTTGTCTGATTCCAGCAAATCATACATTATTTTTAATGTCGTTTAATGGAGAATGAAAATAACATGAACGTATTTTCGCTCGTCACATGTTGAAACTGTGGCCTATCATTAAAGTTTCTTATATGAGACTGTGTGGTAGAGAAGCAGTCATGGATGGGTAAAGGCTGTACAAACCACATGCTTGTATGTGCCAGTGTGATTTTTATGCTCTGCTGTCATTGGTTCATCCCAACATTGCTGGTTTTATTCGTCTAGACGTCAGCTGGGGGAAACTAAACCATCATCTGTGCCGCTTTTGTGTTTGTAGCATCTTAAGGTCACCATTCCAACTGTCAGCCATCTGTGACAAATCCTCTCGAACCTCAATATAACCCATTGTGTGCTTATGGCCTGTAAACACACCGACACACACGTTTATTTATCTATCTAAATGGGGACATTCCATAGACTTACACTGTTTTTATACACAGCTACTTATAAACAATATAATCTAACTCCAACTCACACGCTAACCGTAACCCTAACAGAAAACTTTGTGCATTTTAACAATTTTAAATAAAACTTTATTTAATATATTTTATAGCGTTTTTACAAGGTGCTTAGGGTTGCACTTACTGTAAACACTTAAAGAATGCCCATGAGTGCTGTGTAGTTCAGCCGAGACAGATTCTCAGGTATTGATTGACAGAAGCAGACTATATTAAGATTATGTAAGCATATATATTTAGTGCTGTTTACAGTTGGAGTTTCTGAGGCTTTATTTTAATGTAAGCAATGCTTGTATGTTCAAGGGTTCAAATGGTTCAAAGTGTTAGTGGCTAAGTTTGAAAGCATTTGCATAAATAGATCCGCCCTCTGGTTTGCTCCTTACCGTAAATATTGAGTGTACCGTAGATATCAAGCTCCTTGACTGCCATTATTCAGGAGTATTGTCAGCAGTGTTAGCGAACTCTAAACATGACAGAGTTCTCTTAAGATTAATGACACATTGATTAATTTTAGCTCAGCATTCTGTCGTTCCTATATTGAAATCAATTGTGAGTCAAGTCTACTCACATTTTTACTAACAAAATCACAGTCACTTTATGTCAACACAACCAAAACAAGTGCGCCGTCTTTTATTTCATTCAATGCATTCACACTTCAGTGATTTTTTTTTTTTATTTGCCTTGAGTTCTCATTTTTATGGCATATATTTTCATGCACCTGTTTACGCTTTTGTGTTTCCAGCTTAGCGATCTTAATTCAGCCTCATACCCAAGTGTTCCTTCAATTTCCATACAGTATAATGCAAAAATATTGTGATACATAAATCATATAATTGTTTTTTATTTGATATTTAATTTTTTCTCCTTTTATTGTTTCTGGCTTGAAAAAGTGAATCCATTTTTCATGCCGCAGCAAGTTTATGTTTATACTTGTGGCTGGGAGTCGCTCATCTACCACAAGACTAAATAAAGTATTGATACTACCCATTTGAGAGTGGCTGCTGAACAGCAGAGCTTGTCTCTCAGTAGGAGTTTGGACGGTAACACCCTCTCATGCACCATGTGGTTATTCAGGAAGTGTTTAGGGGAGGATGCGAGGTCATTCAGAGGGCTGTAATCAAACTTCAGCGGGGTCCTATGGACCTTAGAGAAAAACTCCCAATTCTTGAAGCAATCTGTCCAGACCTAAAGGGAATGTGACCTCCTTTATTGTCTTCCCTGCAGGATGCCCCAAAGTCTCCACACAAACAAGCAAACAGAGCACCGTTATGTGTCATAACTAGAGAGCTTCAGCACTCTCAACAGCATCAAGAGTTTATTTCGAGGTTACTGTTTTTTCTGTGTGTAGTTACCTGATATTTGTCATGCTATTTTCGGAGTGTTTTGTGTATTTTTTTAAAGTGGTTCCATTCAGGATATTTACAGAGGAACAGCCTTTGGGAAATCCACCATTATAATTTAAAAGACACTCTGCTCTTTTTCATGTTTGCTCCTTCGAAACATTTTAAAGTCAGTGAATATGAAATGATTCGTACAGAAAGCCACAGACGCTGTTAGCGCTTCTCTGTGGATGAGAGCAGGACGGTTTGTTTCAAACTCCTCTCACAGAGATCTAAAAAAAATATTTTTCATTTTCACATTTTTTTCTTGCCAATAACATTTTCAAAGGGTGTTGCTTCTTGCAGGTGTACGGATGGTGAAACGCTTTTTGACTTCAAAGGATCCTCGAAATTGTATTCAGACATGCAAATGCTGAACAAATGCTTTTCCAGGTACTTTAGGCTTAATGCTTAAACCTGTCATCATTTTTGGAAAAATGGGTTACACAACCTCTGTGTACTTTACAGACAATACACTACACTTTGCACAGTGGCATATTAAATATGATATATATGATATATAAATATATATATATGAGAGAGAGAGGAGAGAGAAAGAGGGTCAGACAGACAGACAGACAGACAGATATTGCAATGCTTAATAGACAGTTATCCTGTCCAGCAACTTGCGGTAATCAGCCAGACTGTCACTAAGAATGAGAGATTGAGGCAGATGAAAGTAGTGAGAGAAGGAAGACTTTCCAGTTGCTGGCTATCATCTCATCTATTATGCCTTAAATATTAGGCCAGATGTAGCCATGTCCCAGCTGGCAGGACTTTTAATTGGATGCTCTCATTTCAGCCACTCTCCCATTGATCAAGCACTGGCTTATGAGACATCAGATTACTACAGTACATTTTGCTTGCTCTCATTGTCGTCTGGACTCAACTGTATTTGGTTCTAATTAGGGGTGCTTGCTGAGTCAAGCATCGCAATTACTGTTCTTCAAAGTTTTAACAGATATCTAACCCTAACTATTAAAATTCAGCCCATAACTCATGCTGTACAATTTGTGTTACAGATATGGATGATGCAGTACCTAAGATTATTGTTGAGAGGTGTGCTGCTACTCTTGTAGGTTATTAAAGAACGGGCCCTGGACCCTTTCATGGGATGAGAATATCATGGAGTCCCTTTAAGGAAATCTTTTTGCAATGTGTCCGGCAGCTTTTTCAGTCATCCATGACCAAGTCCTGTCTACTTAAATGGAAGAAGACTGATATCTGTAGAATCGCTGGCTAAGGTCACAAAAAGCAATATATTTCTCACCAACTTTTACAATATTACATTACAATAATTGTTTTCTTAAGCTCAAATTGTGCTAAAAAACACTTTTCCAGGTCACTTCAGCTACTGTGTGTGTGCAAAGTTGGCAAATAGTTCACAGCACAGTTTGCAGAAGCAAACCCTGCTTACTTTTTTTTTTTTTTCAGAAAATGTAAAACTGTAGTTTATTATATAATGTGATACTTCTGCTTGCTGTTGACTGCACATTGTTCCTGTCAAGGCGATGGTTGACGGGGCACCTCTGGGCTGTTTGAATGATGATGTTTAGGAATGTGCTGGAAACAGCTGACTGGAGTCTTTCCTGTGGAATTGTTGCTTTGTACAGTGATGCTCAAATTTTATGAGAAAAGAGTTGTAAAACTAATCTGTCTTTTAATTAACTAATTCAATTTGAAAAAAGTATATCTGAAGAGTGTTCAAGTAGTCATTTAGCAGACACTTATCTAAATTGTCTTAAAATGCAGCTCACTTTTGAGTAACCTGAGGTTAAGTGCTTTCCTCAAGAGCATAGTGCTGATATTTTAAGCGTCACTAATATTTTATTTTCACATACAACTGTTTGGTAACCAACTGCAGGATTTTAATACCTGAGCTTATCGTTGCTTATTCATAATTGGGATAATAAGTCACAAGACGCTGTTGCAGACAAACAACCAGTCTGTCTAGGGGAAAAACATTAGTCAGGGCATACTTGTAACCTAAAACTGTAGAATTGAACCAATCAGATGACGACTTCAAAATTCCTGAAGTGTTTTTAGTTAGGTGTGCCAGCGAACCGTGGGAATGATGTCTGAGACTGAGACTAGGACTAGCACCTCTAGCCCTGCTGCTGTCTGCCTCCCTAGCATGACACTCACCAGGGGCTTGAGGGATCATGAGAAGTGTGTGTGTGAATGTGTGTCAACAGCTGGGTTTGGTGATGAGAGAGCTGTGGAGAACCCGCTGTGTGGTTGTGTGTGCGCATGCTGCTGTGTGGGGAAACACACTCCCACGTCCCCGTGATCCATCAGCACCTCTGAATCACACGCCAGCTGCGGCGTTCTCTCCATACAGATGCCTTTTATAAAAGTGTGAGCGTGTTAAATTCTTTACATGTTGTGAAATCCATGTCATTGTGTTAACTCACGCAGCACGTACGGGTTGGGCTTTTGTATGATGTTGTCAGTGCTGTAAGCATCTCCGAGAGAAATCCAACTCCGAGCATCTCTATGTTGGAAATTGTTGAAATGTGGCAGCGTGGTTTTAATTGTGTAATCCAGGGTCCTCAAAAGTCCATGGAAAAGATTTTGATCACATGCTAATTTCTTCAAAAAACAATTATGCATTTAACAAAAAGATATTTAGAGGCAAAGGTTTAGATAACGTTTGTACAGGTGCATTTACATTGAAATGGAGGCAAATTAATGTGTGTAAATCTGAATACATTTCAGTATATTACAAAAAATATATGACTGACTTAATGATTGCTGTAAATTACCTATCAATGTTAGCTTCATAACAAAATGGCACCCTCAGCATGAAACAGGTTAAAGATCTCTGGTATAGACTGTCATATAGAAAAGTACTTCAAATGATTGCTGTACATTTGATAACATGCTGTAATTCACAAAAACATCAGCTTGGTCCTTCAAAGTACTCTTTCGTATTGGAACATCCTTTTCCATTAAAGAATGTACAGTAATAGATGGGGGGTAAAGTATAAGTGTATATAACCGTTTACCTTCCTTAACACCAACAGCACCACTTAACATTTTTTTATCCATTTCTCTAAGCCGTTTATATCCATCTCCTTGCTGTCAGAAATTGGTTGGGGGCTGTGCTTAAGTTAAGACCGGGGGGGATGTAATTTTCTAAGTGCTTCAGTGGATGATTACTGTAGGCTGTGGTGCTGTGCTGGTTAGTTCTGTCCAGTTGTGTTTTCAGTGGCTCTCTGATGCCTACACATCAGCGTTTGATGGATCACTGTTTCGTCAATGTAGAGACAGGGTTGGTGTGATAGTGGGAGACCACATATGCCTGAGTCATGGATTAGCATCGCTTTAAGCTTGCAATTAGTGTCTCCATGCTTATGAAACAAAATGTCGAGATCTGGTTAGTGTCAGTTTCAGTCCAACTGGCTGAATTTATATGTTTACAAGTCATTTATAATCACAGTCATTTACATTTATAAATCAGGTGGCATAGGTTTTTATCAGCCTGCCAGAAAAAAAAGTCTCAGTTCATACGCCAAGCTCTTTTGAGGAAGAACTCTTTCTGGACTTGTCAAATTTTTTGCAGGGTTTGGGGGATCAAATGTTTGAAAAGTGAGTTTTGTTTGATGCCTTTTGTAGCAAATAAACAAAATATCCACATGCATGACTGTATGAAAAAATGTTACACATTACTTCTGTTAAAGAAATTGTGTACAGCTTTTTTGAGACTTCTTGGCCATAATGTTTATAATTAGTCATTTTTCCATGCTGGTCTGTTATTGTGGTATCAAGTTTAAACAGTATGTAAAAAGGAAAAATAACTGCTGTTGGTTGCTTTACATGATGCACAGACAGTCTATTCCTCTCAAAGTTGGCCAGACTTTATGCCGAAGACAAACGTCTCACTTAGCAAGAATTGCCTAGATTTGGAGGGCTTTATCGCACATATAGAAAGGCACAACATAACTCCCACTCCGTTAGCTGAGTTAACTGTCAGTGTGAGCCAAGCCCTCCCACGTAACCTCTCTGAAGGTGCTTCTGACTTGCACAGCATGTGTAGCACAGACCACTGCTGTGTTCACATGTTTCCAGCTCTCCTCCCGCCAGCACTCCTCTGATGTGTGCTGCGCTGTCTGCGTTCTGATGGCTACATCTCTGTGTTTTCACACAGGCTGGCAACAGTCTGCTTGAGGGAATGTTCTACTTTGTAAATGAGGAGTAGGGTGGGCCACATTAGGGATGGGAATCTGCAGGGACCTGGTCGATATTTATATCTGGGTCACGATACCATACTATTACAATTCTTTGTGCTTAGGCAACGGTTACTTACTCAAAATGTGATATGTTGTGATCTTACTCATTAGTTTCTTTCTTATCTGTATCAGATTATGTGCTTTGCACAGCTAAATTCAAAGGTTGTTTGGATTGTGGTCAGACAGAAATAATGGAGTGTGTATTGAGTGTGTAAGACTCGACATCCTTTTCATATTAATACATGGGGAAAAATTTACATCACCCAGTATTGGTGTTTTCATAGTTCGTTTCAGTAATGACAGAGCAGGTAGATCTCAGTGCAGGTGGACTTTGTCAGCCATCAAAAGTCCCGGACTCTGTGGGTCACTGCCGGTGCTAATAGCTCCTTTATGTTTCTGCATTGTCACTTTTTCAGTTCACTTCATGTCATTGAATGTGCCCTTAATTACAGTTGTACTGTGTGATCTGTGTGTTAGTTTGACTCCTCATAAAAAAGACAGTGCTGCCATTTCTAAGAGAAACTACAGTAATGAGTGGGAGGGTGCTGTTTGCCAGCCCATGCAAACAGTGACATTTCATTAATCATAGTGTGTGTGTGTGTGTGTGTGTGTGTGTGTGTGTGTGTGTGTGTGTGTGTGTGTGTGTGTGTGTGTGTGTGTGTGTGTGTGTGTGTGTGTGTGATTAGCTTTTCTGAATCTTCGGGTTCAAGAGCTCTGTCCACCTTAAAGGCTTTTTAATGTCATTTTTATGGCTGCTGGGAAGACAATGAGAAGCCATAAAAAGCATCCTGGGACATAAAGCCTTTCTGGTTGTGTGTCTGACTGTACTCCTCTCTTTCCCTTTATCACGTTATCGAGATTGCCATACATTTTTCCTTTTATGATTTCCATTGAGTTGAAGGTCTTTCGGTTGTAAATTAGCTGAGTGATTGTGAAAATATTTCACCCTTTATTAGTTAAGGTGCTGTGTGAGTGATGGAGCTCATTCTTCGGCAGGTAACTTGTGTTTCAAAGACTAATATAATTTTGCGCGCGCTCATTGATTTGGATGCTTATATTCATGGAGTGATATTTACGTTCACCTCTTTCTTTCCCGGCTCTATAAATGGGCTCGTGTTCATCTCAGTCCTGTTTATTTACAGCGTCAGCTTGACTGATAGTTTCCATATTCTCCTCAGTGCCTCTGCGTCTCATATGTGCTATATTGCAGTGGGAAGCCATTAAATGTTAAAGCAGTTAAAAGAGAAAAGTATTCTCCAAAGCGTTCATATAGATAATGTGCTGTATATCTTATATCTTACTCAGATGTATGGGAGATGCACAGAATAGCTGAGCAAGACAAAAAAGTAGCAATAGATATAAATACATATATATGAAGATTAGAAGCTTATATATGTTATAATATGTGATAAATGTGTACAAAACTTTTACATTCATTTTAAATGATCACATGAAGCATTGTATGCATTCTTGTGAAATGAAGGATAGAATTTTACAAATCAGAGTTTGTAAAGTCATGTCACATGACTGCGTTGGCCACTGAACAACGTCTGAGGGCCGTCACACTAACCACAAGGCCACGGGTACATCATGATGCACTGTTCTGCCAATGTCTTGAACAAACGCATGGGGCAGGGTGGATTATAGAGCCGGCCGGAGTCCAGGTGGACAACAGAAGGTCAGCAGTGTGTGTTTGTGTTATCTGTCAGAGGGCACGAGAGGGATTGTTCAGCTGCTGCATGCCTGCCGTCCCTCTTGCTACAAACAGCCAACATGTTTTATCTGAAAAATGACTGCAGCCTGTAAAAAAAATAAAGCTGTAAATCTGCCGCGCTTCACAGAGAGTCTGTACGTGCTGGTACAGATTTGGCCGCTTGTAAGCACTGAGACTCATGGGAGTGTCCTGGAGGAGCAACCGTAAGAGGAAGCTGGATGGAGATAGAGAGCGGCCAGGCTGTGTGGGAATGTTAGCCAAACGTCCGAGCCAAGCCGTCTCTCTCCTCGCCCTCTGATTGGCCAGCATTTTCTGTTTAGACGGCTGAGGTGTATCTTAGATCCATCATTTAACAGACACACATCAGCTTTTCATGAGTTATGTAAACAGTAATTCTGTAAACACTCTTGAACATGCTCTTTTGCATAGAATATGCTGATTGTTTGACTTTTATACAGTTCTCACCAAAGAACTGTAGAACAGTCAATTGGCCAAACAGTTAATATATTTGACAAGCCACACCAGACTGTACATAAATGTGATTTTAATCAACCTCATCAGCCTTACAGGATATTTTTATTTTTATATATTATATAATATTTATATATATTATATATTTTATATAATACAATAAGAGACAAAGTTCTATAATAAATAAATTGCATGTCAATAAATCAGTTTCAATGTATTCATAATCATCATCATAATAATAATAATGATCACAATGCATTATACCTCTGATAAACAATACAGTAATTACAGTCTTATATTCTAATTGCAGGCTTTAATGGTTTCCAAGCAACATGACATTCAACGATGATTCTGTGTATTGGTGCATTAATATAGAATTCAGTTGATGAGTGATGGTTGTGGCAGATCTGAGCAGATTTAAGAGCTATCTTTTACAGCATGCTTTTTCATTTACTTGATGTTATTTCTCCTCAACTGTAGTATCATACGCTTAATATAACTTAAGCCACGTTCTTTCCAAGTACACCAGTCCGGCAACTGTACGCTTACCATTCTCTTCCATGGTTCATAACATTTGAGCTGGACCAACACTTCACTGTTAGTCTGTGTTTCAGGCCTGTAGAGGGATGTTCTTCTGGGCTTGCACACTGTTTGAGATGTGCTGCACAAGCACCGAGTTGAATCCTCCAAACATGCCCAGTTCCTCATCATACCCACTACATAGGTAGATAGTGGAGGAGTTGCCATAGTGATGAGGTTGTCAATAAGAGGCCTGCAGCCATGCCAGAGGGCAAAACTGAAGTATCCGAGCTGATAAACACTGCCATCAGACCTTCAGTTGGTCACCAACACTGAAAACAACATGAAACTTCGCACATACATTCACCTCGCTACTGCCATTTCTGTTTGAAACATAAAATTGCAGGTTACTTTACATTACTTTTTCATTAGGCATGTTGAAGTCAAATTAAGTGTGTGTGTGCTTTGATGCAAATCGGGGTAAGGAAACCGTTTTAAACACTATTTGCTCAATAGCGGATTTTTGTTCATTTTTAACCAAAAAGAGATCACAGGTTTAAAAATGTATGAAGGTTATTGTATAACATCATAAAATATAAAACAAAACGGCATTTATTTTGGTGATTATTCTTACAAAAGAGTTTATTTTGGACTTCAAAATAAATATAAAAGGTTTTAAGGCACCTTCTGGTAGTTAAACTTAGTGAAACTTAGTGATGTCTGTGGTGTATGTGAAAAAGTACAACCTGCGGTTACTTTTCTGGTGTACCTGTGTCAGTTTAAAGGAAACTGACATCATCCACTGTGAATAATTTATTTGCAGATGCTGTTTGACTTGATATTTTGACATATTTTGTTTGTGTAAGTGCTGCTTAATTGTCCATATACTTTAAGGGGCCACTCATCAAAGAACATCATCTCATAAAGAGCTTTTATTGTAGGCCTTTTATTATGGTACTTATTTATCCCTGTAAAAATCTCTTAAAAAGACGTTTGTTCCCATAACTTAAAACCTCATCTGCAATGTGTGGTGATTTAGTTCAAATAAAGATGCAGGCAGCATTGTGCATACAGTACATCGCTCAAGGATGTGTCTGTTTTATGGCTTATGTATAACAAACAACTGAGATGGCTTGTCTGATTGCTGTTCAGTCTAGTATTGACTACTTTTCCTTTTTTGTTCATTTTGTAATTGAATTCCTCATTAGAAACCATTGTAAGATGAAAACTGTTGCATCTCACATCAGGCCATTTAAATGTATGCCGTGAGGGGCCTGTGGGCCCTGTAGTGATCCCCTTATACTGTATATGGGCTGAGGCTTTATAGACCCCTGGCACTCCACTGGCTCGTTCTATAATCCAACCCTGATCTGTGATTTTTCAACCATATGCTGTCTGTCAGTAATCCCAGTTACCTTATTAGCGCTTAAATAGGGTGTTAGGAAACAACTTGTTTAGAATAACAACTAGCATTGTAATCAGTCAGGATCAAAAATGATGTTACTTCACTAAGTAGTTGCATATAATAATGCACCTCTGTTGATAATTTAACTGGCACTAGTGCAGTTTTAGTAACATTGTTAGATTACTGGTAGATGACTGTCTTGCTGCTGCTGTCATTCACAATTGCTGCTTCACAACACCACATTAACCTTTCTAAAATACAGTCATTACCCTCCAAAACATTAAGAAAATAAACCAGGCACGTCAAAAATGACAACAAAGTATTATTATTAGATCCATGAAGCAGCTTTTTTCATAAACTCACAGACAGATCTTTATTCATTCTTTCCAGACTTCTGGAAATGGATGACATCATACAGCATCAGACATTATCAGACATCTCCTCCAGTCTGTGTGGGTGGTGTGTGCAGCCTCGCTGTAATCTGCAGTGACATAAGCAGCCGGTCTGAGGGGTTTCCCACTCTCCAATGTTACAGATTGCCAAGTGGGTCACATCTGCCGAAAGCAAGTCACAGATGGGGAGTTGGAAATCTGCTGGACCAGGACCTTCCTTTGATTGAAAAATAGTGAGGATGAGTGTGAAAGGAGATGAGGTCCAGCATCATCATTCTCAAACCGTACACCATTTGTTCTAATGCATGTCGTGGCGACACAAATATGAGTCTGGTTTGTGTCACGTGATCTCTTCTTTCCCATCATTCCCTTGTGTTTGTACTCTTCATATTAAACAAAAGCCATAGTAGGAGTGTAATTACAAAAGGATGCATAAATAAAGCTATCTTTCACAGGATTATATTGTGGCACAAAGGCTATTTTAGTTTATTATTTGCTTGTGAAGCTCCACAGCCCCTCCAAGTGTATGATACTGGAATTTACTTACAAATAAAAAAAAAAGTTTTTAAAATTATTTTTCTATTAACCAGACATTTTCTTGTGGCACCTTCAGACTAATTCAGAAGTGAAAGCGTGAGTTAACTAGAGATCTATGAACTCAGCAGTATTGAAGCATACCGCTTGTTTGTTGTTGTTTTCCTATAGCTGTGCGATTCTTGAATGCCAGCACTGTCAGTTCTTGTGCTGTAGTCTGTTTTGAGGCCTCTCAGCACACAGATGTCTAATTCTGCAGTTTCATGTATTTTTGCCAATTTTGCAAAAACTTTCTTAATTAGCATATAAAGTAAATTAGTACTATAAGTGAAAGTTGCTGATGGGTGACTTTATGGTGCTGAGCTTCACATGTTTTATAAAATTAGGATGTAACTATAAATGGATTCTTAGGAAACACATGTACTGCTAAAATGAAGTTTTAAGAAAAGTTTCAAGAGAGTATGTGAAACCAAATGAGTATGTGAAAAGCAGCGTGTGGTTTCACAGGTATAGGATGTTCATTGGTTAAAACTATGGGCTGTTGTTTGATTAGTCACGTGGTGTTGATTGTGGGTTCCTCCGTGGGTTCCTGGGTAAAACTGAAATTTCTCTCTCTCCTCTGTAGATCTGAAGAGGGAAGCGAGCATCTGCCACATGCTGAAACATCCACACATTGTGGAACTTCTGGAAACCTACAGCTCTGATGGAATGCTCTACATGGTCTTTGAGTTGTAAGTCCTTTATTCAGAGCTCATCTTGACTTATTTCTCTTATATACAGTATATACTTAAGGAATTAACTAATCAAAATACAGTGGCAGTATTTTAGTTTGGATGGTTTCTCTGCATATTAGTGACAGGCCACAAGTACAAATACAAGTTCAACATGCCCGGATGTTGAACTGTATGTAAAAAGCTTTGTTTTCATTGAAAATAATTTTGAGCTATAATGGGAGAAGCCAATGAACTCAAAATTGCATGTTAAGACAATACATGGCCAAGCTGTTTTTTATTCCTGACGAGTCTGAGCTCTGTTGCTCCCTCAGCAGTTTTGTGAAATTTGCAGAAAGCTTTTTAATTCCTTGAATGCTAAATGCTCATATGCTTATCTGAAGCGCAGAGCTTTTCTCAAGGAACTTTCCTACAGTGTAAGTTCTTATCTGGAGAAGTGCAGCTGGCTCTCAAGGGATTTTCTTTAAAGGCCTTAGAGACCAGAGCTGACACAAAAGCCGGGTCTTCCAGAGCTGTGAAAAAACCTGTACCATACGGTCTCAGTGTATTAACACCAGGAAAATGTTTCTATCAGAAACACCCTTACAGAACCAGACAGCGGTGTGATAATGTTCATTTCAGAAACAGAGTTATTTAATTTGTTTTGTTATGCAAGTATTTAATAAGGCACTTGCTGATGAGTGTTCTGTATGTGTTTTAGTATGGATGGAGCAGATCTCTGCTTCGAGATTGTGAAGAGAGCAGATGCTGGCTTCGTTTACAGTGAGGCAGTGGCCAGGTAAACACCGCTAATGATTATTTAACACATATCATCTGTTTCCCAAACCTTACAGGTCAATGTTATGAACAACTCATTTAACCATGTTTTTACTACAAATTAAACCAAAACCCATGGTAACCATGAATCAATGAACCATAGTTTTGTTAAAGCAACCATAGTTTAAGGGAACTTTCTTACATTTCTTCCAAAAATATGTGCATCAGCTAATGTTTGTGAAGTATGTAAATGTTTTAAACACAAGAGAGCACATCAGTTTTAAATGATTTTAGTCACAGTACATAACATGATAAAAGGGCTATATGGTATTTTTTATACACCCTTACATCACTGCAACCCTGTGCAACTTTCTTTCCTTCATGAAACACAAAAGGTTTAGCAAAAAGCCAACAGATATTGTCAACCTTTAAAACTGAAAAAGCACCACACAACTGTTATACTGTTGTGAAATACATACAGTTTGTGCTGTATGACAAATCATCTGGCCTCAGTGTTTTTGAGAAACTTTGAGCTTTGATCTATTACATGACATTTTATTCCAAGAGGACAAGCAGACGACCCTATGAAATATTATTGTATGAAAACATTTATGACTAAAGACAACAATAGTGAAGCAGAAATTGGTTGTGGACAAATTTGCCTATAAAAGTCTAACATAAATGTTCACTCACTGGCTACGTTCAGTTTACCCTCGGCATTATGGGATACGCATTTAGTTTGTCAAACGTGAATGGCTTAAAGTATATCTAAACTGACATATATTACATTTCATGCAGTGTTAGTAACATATTGAATGTTTCATAGTAAATAAAATCCATACTGTAATCTGTAATCTGGTTGTCCCTTCACATGTAAAGAAGGATAAAATAACTCTGTGCTTACTGAGAGTCAGTGGTTTCTGTCTGTTCTGCTGTTTGGTATTCTGCTGTGATGTCAGGATGACAGAGTGAGTGATGGCCTTTTTATTGGATCTCCTCACAAGTACCTTTATTGTGAGCGCTGTTCCTGAACGACTCCTCCCTGCTAATCAAACAGTGTCTGGAGGAAGAAATTGAGTAACCTGAAACTTCCTTCCCATTTCCACATAGGGCCAATAAAAATTCAAGTCCTCTCTCTCTCTCTCTCTCTCTCTCTCTCTCTTTTCCTTTAGTCACTATATGAGACAGATCCTAGAGGCGTTGCGGTACTGCCATGACAACAACATCATTCACAGAGATGTGAAGGTAAGATCAGCGATGTGCCAGTGTTTCAAATTGCTACAAGTTGAGCAAACCTCTTTATATCTCTTTGTTTCATATAATGTCTGAAACTTTTAGTCTGTTTGTGCTGTTTTTCTCCTTTTGAGTATAAAATAATAAATTGAAAAAGGACATCTTATGTGATGATTGTTTAACCCTTCATATTTAAGCATAAACGATTTTACAGGATTAATGGATTTTTGACATATCAGGTGATCTTATGACTTACTTCTTGGTCTACTTTCAAACAGCCTGCGAAGACTGTAGAGAAACTGTAGAGAACTGTTCATGTTTGTAAGATAATCTTGTTAATGCATAAAACATTACAAACATCTGCCGATGTCAGTGTCTTGATTTTCGACAATGTAATTTGGTATCTAAAAAATGAAGATGAATTAGACACTTAAATACAGCCTTACAGAGGAGAGAAACATAGCTGATTCTTGTTCTAATGGGCTGACGTTTATCACAGAAAGTGTTGGTGGTGTTTTGAATGCTCACATTATCACATCCTGTCTGTTTTATCTGTTTTTTAGGTTAGACAGAAGGATGTGTGACATAAAATGTGTATTACATATACGGTACTGTGCAAAAAGTTTTAGCTACATGTAAAAAAACAGCTGTGAAATGTTACATTTTCCAAAAACAATGCCACTATTTAGTTTCTAAAAAAACATTAATTTTATTAATATTTTTTAAATAAAAATGTATTTTTGTAGTTTTTATTTAAACTGTTAATAATTAATTGCATGCGAAGTGCAGTAAAAAACTTAACTATGTAATCAGTGTTTGGTGGACACGCACTGTTTGCAAAATTTCTCCAGTGTTTTTTTTTTTTATTTCTGTGTTTTTTTTAGCAAATACCGTAATGATTCTGTCTGGTGCTACACCAAGCAAATGGTTTCCCTTTTACTTTCTAACTTCGTCAGATACACTGTGCCTAAGGTTTGCCATTTAGTTTAAAGAACTACACTTTAAAAAAATGCCATAATGGATCTACCTGTTCCTTAAAGGCTGGAGTGACAGCTCATAAGCTAATGGAAAACTCTCATCTTGCTCTTTGCTCTTCTATAAGAGTGATGATACAAATATTTGCCCTTGAAGCACTTGACGGACTCATATTTATTGTAATGGCCTCTAATGCTGCTGTCATCACAGAAGTAGATTGAAACCTTCTCTATCATACATCATTATATGTGACACACTCACTTCCTGTAACATGAACTTGTTGAAAAGTGTAAAGGCACCGTGGGAACTCTTGAGAATGAATTGGGCTCGCTGAATGAATGCCGTTCTTTATTTGCATGAGCTATCTACTGTTAGACTTAGGGGATTGGGTTTATGAAGAAAAAATGAAATAGGAAATGGACTCTGCCTGTAAAACGTCAGATGCCTCTTATTTACAGATCCCTCCCTCTTTTTGTTAGTTTAATGCAGAACTGAAAATCTCAGTTTCGTGTATTAGGAAAGGTTAAAGTTCATGTCAAAGTTCAAAGCAATCCTTTAAAACTCCAGAATGAGCTTATAATGTTCTCTTAAGTAATGTCTACAGGTCTCCAGATGTTGCTTGAGAGAATTGTCCTCCATTGGATTTGGATGAGTGGCTGTCTTGTGTGCTGGGACGTATTCTCAACAAACTAATAGTGTGCTTGCGAAATGTTTTGTCTAGCAGGAAGTACATGATGGGGTCTGTGCAACATCGCAGAGTAGCTAAACAAAGAAGAACATTCTTTACCTGCACATGCACAGAAAGTGGATGGCAGGCGTCTTTTGGGGAAAATTCAGACTGAGATTGTTTGTTGATCATGCTAATGAAGATTGCTTTATAGATATGATGCGGCAGAAGACAGACCACCAGAACCAGTTTTATTACAACAATATTCCGAAACACTCTTGTGTAGACTCTCTGGCTGTCAGAAATGGCCGCATTTTTCCTGGACCTCCAGATGTGCCTGATCACAGCCATGTAGGAGCTCAGCACCAATAGGAAGAAGACAAAGAACAATGAAACTGCCACTAGAGCGAAAATGTGAGATCCGGCTCCGCCCACCTCCACCTCTATACTGTAACACACTTGGTCTCCGTCGCCCTTTGTGTCTGCGACCTCCTTTATTGAGTATAGCACCACAGAGGGTATGACAGCGAGTGCAACAATAGCCCAGGTGACAAGGCACAAGGTGTAGGCCAGTCTCGCATGTCGTTTTCTACTGAGAAAGGCACGAGGTAGGACTTTGAGCCACCTGCTTGGCCGGTTGGCATGTGAATGCTGAATCAGCGAGGCAAAGCGACTCAGGGCCACCCAGCTCAGAATCATGACACCAATGCAGATGTTGATGTGGAGCACTGGGGTCAAGCCATTTATGGCGACCTGGCACATAGGGTTGTTTTTGGCCCATTTGGTTCCGAGCGCATAGTATGCGGCCAGAAATGGCATGGTGAGGCAGAGAAGCAGGTTCGAGATCCCGAGGTTTATGAGGTATATGTGGGTGGACGTTTTGATGGCAATCTTTTTCATAAACACCCAGAGAGCGAGAGCATTGCCAGGCAGACCAGTGAGAGACATCAGGGCGTAGAGAACGGGCAGGACTTCACTTGTGGTGGATGTTTGGCACAGGTGAGAGATGTTGAACTTGTCCTGTGAGCTGTCGTCCTGTGAGCTGTTTGCCATTGAGCACTCACAAGAAGAGAGGGATCACCAATAGCTGAGTGAAGAAAAGCGTTTTATAAAGTGTATTCAAGGATGCAAAAGTGTAGATTGTTCTGTTATTAATAGTAAGTTACAGTAAAGTAAGTTACAGTAATTATGCTGAACTGTGTTTCCTTTGTGTTTACAGAAGTAACCTTGGGCTTGTATTCCAATAAATATGTCACCCAATTGCAGAAGCTGACAAGTCACTTTCTCACGATAGAAACACACTGAATATGTGTGTGAAACAACAAGGTACTTTAGGGACAACAACAGCTTTAAATGTCACACGTTAAAATGTTAAAATTTATGTGTAAATATTGCAGATGTTTTCCTCATCAGGATTTTAGCAAAGTCTGCATGAATTTTATTCAGTTCAGTTTCATTTCTACAGCACTTCTCAATTTTGCATCTTCACAAAGCAGCTTTACTAAAAACACATTTTAGCACTGAACACGGAATAAACTGTTCAGAAACCACGTTATAGGACAAAAACAGACATCCTGAAACACAGCAAATGACTGCAGCGATTTTACAGCTTTGCAATGTGTTAAATAGATTTAATAGAAGCTTGAACTGTTCTTAATGCTTATTTTTAAGTTTTAGAAACTGTTAGTACATATTTTAATAGTTACTCTTTAAAATGCTGTAAACGTGAGAGAAACCGCATCACAACTACACCGAGAACCCAACAGTGAATTTGGGTGCTGTTCTGAATTCTTATTTATCTGACTTGTTAATGTTTTTCAAAATGTCAGTGGCATTTTTCACTTCTCACAATTTTGCATCTTCACAAAGCAGCCTTACTAAAAATACATTTAGCACTGAACACAGAATGAACTGTTCAGAAACCACGTTATAGGACAAAAACAGACATCCTGAAACACAGCAAATGACTGCAGCGATTTTGCAGCTTTGCAGTCTGTTAAATAGATTTAATAGAAGCATTTTTAAAGCAAACAAATATTTAAGTAAGATATATATGGTGCTTTGGGTTTTCATCTAAATTACTTTGTAGTGCAGCAATATTAAATTAAGACTGATCATTTTTAACACGTACCGCTCTGAATGCCGTCACAAGTCCAGATGTTCTTCACAGGCGTTTATATGCCGCTGTTTTAGGTATCTTCCTGTACTAAAGGAAGTGAAAGCCTGACCATGAGCTTATATTTAGTTCTGTTTGCAAGGTTCCTCTAATGCCGACATTTGATAGCACATCTGACACTGAAACAAGCAGCTCTGAGAGAAATTATTGTAGCTATTAGTCTTTAAAATATTTCAAACTTCACAGGAATGTTGTGGTAAAAGAAAGGTTTTTTAAATACTGTTTATAAAACCATATTTCTGTCCTCCAGTACAATTCTAATTTAAAAGAAAGGCTTTCTGCTAAAGCCCACCTGTAAACTGGTATTTCCTTTTACTTTGTTACCGGAATGCCTGTTAGGGATTTTCATGGTCTCCTGACGACCCCTTGTGGTTAAATAGACACATTGCAGGTAAAAATAAAACTTACATTTGTATATTACATTTACACTTACATGTATTTTTGTGAGGATTTGGACACAGAAGTGGTAATACAATATTTTACTTTAAAGTGTGAGAGGCAGGTTGCACATTGAAAATAATGAAATTATTTTTATAATAAAATTACTAGTTCAACTGGCATTAATGCAGATCAAGTATGTAATAGTCAACAAAATGATTTAGGCCAATAATATAATTAAATGTAATAAAGAGTTTAAATTTAGTAAGTGTTAATAAACGTTTTTCTTTACCTTTGTTGTGTTTAATCATACAAGATAGTCTTAGCACATGCTAAATCTTTTATTTAGCATGTATTAAATCAATACAGCAAAGTTAAATGTATATGTATGTGTTTGCAATACAAGTATTTACAGTAAAACAGAGACATTTATCCAATATTTTATTAATATGTGTGTTCCCTGAGGATTGAACCCATGACTCAGTCATGGTTATCTGCATGTTTTATCTGTTGAGCTACAGGAGCAGGCCCCAGCACACAATTTGTTAGTGTGAATTAGTTCTTTAAGGTTACAGTAAATTTGGTTTTTGAGGTTATTAGTTGCAGAAATTATCAGCTGCCGTGTTCCTTCCTGCACGCAGCTGTACAACACGTTTTTCTGCAGCTCAGAATACAATGCTAACTGCTAATAAATATGCAGTTTCTAGTAAATTCAAAAGTTATGTTAGGGCTGAAAAATATTACCATTGTGTCAACAAGGCTAAAAGTATTACAGATCAGGAATTCACATTTGGTTTTCAGTTTGTGATCAATGCATTTATTCTTTGATCTATAAAATCCCAAGATTAAGTCATTTATCATTTAGCATACCTAAAATGGCTCAGCAAGAGGGGTTAGGGATTTTGATTTCAAAAAGTATTGTGGTTTACACTTGGTTTTGACTTGGAAATGAGCCCCTGAGGCTAGCCAGCTTTATTCTTTGCTAAAGTAATCTCAGAAAAATCCAAAATTCTTTATCTTTGTTGTGTTGGTTGCTTGCTTATTTCGCTCTCATTGATTTTCAGTTTTTCATACAGCACTGTCGTTTTCTGTCAGATTTATAGTTTGGATGTGAGGTATGTCCAGGCTCTTGGAGATTTCAGGTTTGGGTTTCACCCTGGTGTTGCGCTTGGGTCGACAGCAGCGTAAACGCAACACCAGCTGCAGGACAGGTTGCAGACATGAGCTGAGAGCTGCTACAAAGATGGTGCCCGTTTTTATTCTGAACTGTGCCTGGCAGTTTTTGCCATCTGACAGTAATAAATTAATCCTCTGGATGTGGTAGGGTAGGAAGCAAAGCACAAAGATTATGACAGAGGCCAGAATCTTCCTTCGAACCTTCAGCCCACCTCCAGGCCCAAATCCAGCACTGATGAGACTTCCTCCCCTTACCTGCTGTAGGTGGAAGACCAGTAGGCTATAACTGAGCAGCATCAAGCACAAAATGAAAAAAAATCCAGCAATTCCCAGACAGTGGATGCTTTGGAATTTGTTTTTGTAGACATTGGAATTGGTGACGACCTGCTCAAAACACGTCCCATTAATAATTTGAAAACCCAGTTTTACCCACATGCAAGTGCTGATGATGGTGGTTATAGCCAGCCAGGTCGAAAAGGTAATGATCCAACAGGACTGCGTATGTGTGAAGACCCGAAAAAAGGCACAGCCTGGTTTTACCACAGTGGCATAACGATTAATGCTGGTCCACAGAAGAAAGCACATGTTGCAATAGAGGTTAATGTAGAAGCAAGAGAAAATGATCAGTTCTGTTGCGTTACACACTGACGTTCCAGATTGCCATTTGGTTTTCTCTTTGTAGTATGCTGTTCTGAGAAAAAAACTGCAGCACATGATCAGGTCTGACACGGCTATGTTTAAAGTAAAGATGACAGTGGGGGTCCTCTCTGATCTCCAGAGATCCAGCAAAACTATTGCATTGGTCGGGAGACCCAGGACAGCCAAAGAGAGATAGAGCCAAGGCAAGATGTTTTCATGGCTTTCCTCAGGCTGTATGATGCATGTACTACAGAAATTAAGACAGAAAATAGAAGTGAAAACAGGAAATACACAGCAGCAACTTTGGTCTTATCTCCAAGCTCAGAATTCTTAAATAGAATCTTGAATCAGCCTTTGCTTTATTTCGGTATTACTTTATTTAATACACTTTAGATATTCTACTAACTATAAGCAACTTCGCAAGCATTTTTAATTACCAGTCATTAAACTATTAGTAGATTGTTGCTTATTATTGATCTGCTAACACTTTATTTTTATAGTCTTCCAACAGACATTCTGACTGTGAGTAGTTGCAAGTACCAATTAACTTAATCGACTAACCCTAACTAACGCTAACATTTACTGACTCTAACCCTAACCCAACAGTCTGCTAATACTCCAATGAGAGTTAGTTGACATGTAGTTGCAAAATTACTGACAGTGGAATGTCTAAAGTGGACTGAAAGCGTAAACCTAAAGCGTAACCTTATTTACTTAATTTACTAAAAGATTTTCCTGTTACTGAACATAGCAATCCTGTCTGCCCATTTCACTGCACTTCACACTTTGTATAGTTTGTTTTTTGTTTTCTGGTACTGTCTACACTTCTCAGAACACTTTACTTTTCACATCCTCTTCTCATGTGCACTTTTATCTTAAAAGTGAAAAGAATCATGGTATTTTTGACAAATGGACATGATGTAAAATAACATATACATTTCTTAAAGGTTATCATTAGTATAATATCAATTCACATTCAATTCAGATTTATTTGTATAGCACTTTTCACAGCTTTACAGAAAATGCATGTTTCTATTTTAAACTATTCTGGTTTTGTCTCTTAACAAAAGTTTTTGTAAGTGATATCAGAAGGTACAATTGTGAGAGTATAAATTATAGTATTTACAATTAGCAAAATTTGTATGCATTTTAAAGCAATGATGACGCAACGATAATATCACCTAACACGTCCTTTTACAATGTTTTTCTCTTAATAAAAAGTCAGTTTTGTCCCAGGGAGCTACTAATAGAAGACGCGCCCCCACTACCCAACAGTTGTTACATAAACAAAGCAAGTGTAAACTGAGGAGAAACCTAATAATAGATTAGACAAGATCAGTAAAGAATGATAAAATTTAGTGTACCTTCCACTGCTGCCTGAATCATTGACTCCTGATGCATTTATATTACTGTTCTGTACAGTCATGATTTAATTTCCTTCACACAGTGTTATCTGAGACTGCTCTCATGTTTGTTGTGTTTGAAGTAGTTTGAAGCAGGGTTTGCTTTCACACTTTTTAACATAGGAACTGCAGCGTTACTTCTGACCACATCCTGGAAACGCAATTTTGTGTGTATAGTTTAGTTGCCTTTATTTAATCTTGAGTATGATGTGTGACTGTAAAAAATATAAATTAATATCAGTTGGTTTGTATTTATAGTAAATAACCTCTATTAGGTGATGTGGCTATGTTTTTAATTCACATTTACCCCGTTTTTATTGTGTGGTCCTTGAGAGCAATTGAGTGGTGTAACACCAGAGGACGCCATAAGTCCTGCATTTCTCATTCTGCAAGTTGACACACTTTGAGTTGCTCGTTATATGGTACACATAAGCGTTTTTTTCATTGTATCAACCTATCATTCATATTCTTTATTAGCTTCTGCGTTTAACTAATATTGTGTTCAGAAAAAGGTTTATGTAAAAATGCATATGGGTCACATATGCAAAACAGGCATTATTCTAACTTTTAGGTTATTGGGTTTCCCCTATTTGGTATACAGTGTTTACCGCTTGTGAATCCGGCTGCTGTACTGCTAGCTGAACAACATGTTGGTGGGCAGATAAAGCCACCAAATGCTGACACACGCATCAGTGCCTGTAATACTGAAACATGAATGAACATCATGAACATAAAATCATTTATTAATATTCTGAATGTACAAAAACAATACAAACTCAACTGCAAAACACTTTTAGGTTAAATGAAGCAGTATTAATAATAATATTTGTTTATGATGATATGTAATTTGTGGAAAAAATCTTGGTAAAAAAATTAGTGTTTCTGGGGTATAACAAATGAAATTCATAGAAATGTCACAGAAAGTTTTCACAGTTTCTATGTTTTAAGAATCTCACAGTAATCACTGCTCAGCTGATATGTTTGCTGGTTTGGCGTCCTGAGTGTCTGTCACAGGAACTGCTTTGGTTTTCGTCTGGTCATGTGGAGCGTCACTAGACGTGAAAAATCCTCCGGCGTTTTGCAGACAACAACAATTACAGACAATTTTTAACATCACTTTTCTGATAGAGCCACAAAGCAGGAAGTACATGACTGGGTCCAGACAGCTATTGAAGGCGGATAGTAGCAAAACTATTTCATTCGTTTTATCCATCATGTTTCTCCAGTCACAAGAGGTATCGGGTGCCATCTGTGACATAATATAAAAAATCCTTACAAAATGGTATGGCACAAAACACAGCGTGAACAGGAAAAGCACAAAAAAGGACTTTACTGCTGTTTTGTTGTACTTGGCTGCGTTCGGAAAATCCGGTTTCTCTCGTGAAGCTTTAAGGAGGTTCATTCCTATCCTTCCGTAGGAGATGACCAAGCCCCCATAAACCACCCAAAAGAAAGCCACAATGACGAAGTTGAAGTAGGCTTTCCATTTTAAATTTTTCAGTGTTTTGTATTGGAAGCACTTTTGTAAATCGCTGTTCTCCGGTGTCTGGACAAGTAATAGCACCATTGCAACAAAAGCCAGAGCCCAGGCGACACAGCAGAGAAGCACGCTCCACCAGGTCTTGAGGAACATCCTTCTGCAGGACGCTCTCTGGAACTTCATGTACCGATCTACACTAATGAGGCCTAGTAAAGTTATACTGATGTACATGTTGATATAAAAGAAATTGCCCACTATCCTGCACAGAACCGGCGGCAGCACCCAGACGTCATTGTTGAAATGATATGCCACTCGGAAAGGCAGGCAGATCACAAGAAGTAAATCGGCCAGAGCCAAGTTAATGAGGAAAATGCGAATGGAATTCTTCTTCGAATGCACTCTCAGAAACACCCAGAAAGCCAGCAGATTCCCAACCAATCCAAACACGAAGAAGAGCGTGTAGAAAATAGCCAGTGGCATCTGCAGGCTGGTGGTGTTCATCTGGCAGTCATGATCAGGAATGATTGAAACGTTGTTCAGTGACACTTTGGGAACGATCGAGGGATTGACGTATGCCATTGCATGTGTGATGTTCTCAATCCTTAGAACAAGAAGCAGAGTCTAGATTAAATCTTGATCAATGAATCTTTTTTACTTGTGCAAATGTGGCTTAAAAAATGTGGCAATTTCAAAGAGGCTAGCAATAACAATCTTGCTTTGAAAGCATAAACATCCCACCCTCTATTCTGAGGCTTCTCCAAAGCCACACCTCCTCCAAAACACACAGCGACGACATACATAATCCTGCATGTTCCACAGATTTGTATTTATATAAATATTTTTAGACCACTTTACTCAGTGATTGTTATGGATGTGAAGAGACTTTCACCTAGCATAACAAAAAATGTTTCTTAAAAAATAATGCCTGCCCTGCCTTTAAGTGTGCACTACAATGATAATGACAGCCCTAAATAATGCAGTTATTTACCATGTGAATAGTGTCCACCAGTGAGTTGTTGTTCAACGCCTCCAGTTGATGTCTTCTCTCAGGTCTTACCCGTCCTTGGATCTCTGCTTTGCAAACTTGCTTACATATGAATCTATTCCTTTTTTGGTTCCTTATTGAACTGCCTCAAAAGGCTGCTGTGCACTTATCTACACTGACACAGAGTGTGCAAGAGGAGCTAACCAATGAGAGACAGGATCTGTTAACCACATCTTTATCAGCCACCTCAGCTCTCTTGATCATCAATGCAGATTCTGCAAAACATTTAGCAGAATTTAAAGTATTATTAGTTTATTATAAGTATATATCATAAGTATTATAAGTTTTATTTTTAAGTGCATTATTTCCTTCATATGTAGACAATAACATCGATATTAGCACAAATGTAATATTAGATAAAGTGAACCTTTATGAAGAAAGGGTGTTGGAAAAAATCACTTTTTTGCTGCAGTGGATGATCGTTGAGCTGCAGATAATTGAATACAGTATCAGCTTTCTGTATTACAGGGAAATTTTATTCTGCTTTTTTGTGAAGAGTTACCTAGAAGGTTAGAAATATTAGAAGGTTCTAAAACATGATCAAATTATTTCGTGACCAAATTATGCTTGTTTCGCCGGAGGATCTCTCTTCTTTTTAGTCGTTCTGATCTAAACTTTATGCAGAAATACTCAGTCAACAGAGTTAGAGAGACATGCTGTCCTCCACCATCTCATCCTGACTGTGAACCCTGATGTAAGACTAGAAAAGCTTTTTGTTAATCAGATGTTATGAAAAATTTTGTTTTGTAACTTCCTGGATGTTTTTACACTGCAGTTTTAAAGACATTTTGGCCCAAATGCCTGAGAAAGTTTAATGCATTTTTGTGTCTGAATTGTAAGCATTAGGGGTGTTACATGTTATCCCCTATATATTGACATGTTATAGTCTCACACTGTTTGATTCATTCTAACAAGTTCTTTAATTAGGCTAGTTACCAGCCGATATTGTTTTGATTTTCACTGTTAACTTCAATTCTATTATGAACAATGATGAAAATGATGTGTGAACTATGATGAAAATGATGAATAAAATGATGTTTGTTCTTTCCTTTTACTGCAGCCTCACTGTGTGTTGCTGGCATCAAAGGAGAATTCTGCTCCAGTAAAACTGGGTGGCTTCGGTGTGGCTATACAGCTGGGCGAGTCTGGATTAGTGGCTGGAGGTACTGCAACCGTTTTAAACACTGTGCCCTTAAAACTGGTGTGCTACATTGCACATACAGTAAATAGTTACCACATAAGACATGAAGGATTTCTTTGTGCCTTCACTTGCAAACCTATGCAATTCTTTAATGACGAATGCATCATTGAACTCAATTACTATGTAGCAAAATCACTGAAAAAAATAGCATTTCGTTTTCATTTAATTTAATTTGAGGTACTGAAACCATGTGGATAATTTAGCTTCTTGTTTTCTGCCTGACAGATGTGCTTTCAGTTCTTTATTTACAACAGCACCAGCTCAGTGACCTCACTCATTAACCTCACTCATTAGCATTACTTACTAATATGGCTCTTAAATTGGTCTTAAACGTCTTAAATCGTCTGCGCGATGATTTTCTTCCAATTAACAAAATTTCAGTAAAAGTGTTTGCTCGTGGCTATGCATGCATGATTGTGTTTGACTCAAGCTTCATGTCAGCTTATATACATGATGTCTGTACTGCAGGCCGTGTCGGTACGCCACACTTCATGGCCCCAGAGGTGGTGAAAAGAGAGCCTTATGGGAAACCTGTGGACGTGTGGGGCTGCGGGGTCATTCTCTTCATACTGCTGAGTGGCTGCCTGCCCTTTTACGGCACCAAAGAGCGCCTGTTTGAATCAGTCATTAAAGGAAAATACAAGGTAGTGATTCAGTGCCATAGTCTGTTAATAAGGCCTTCAACATGGGCTGAAGTCAGGTAATGAAAGCAACAGTGATCACTGACTTTTTAAGAGCCTAGATTAGGTGGTATGGTAAATAGTTTATTAAACCAAAAACCTTAAAGGGATAGTTCACCCCAAAAGTGAAAGTTCTTCCATCATTTACTCACCTGTCATTTCAAACATGCTTCTAAAGAACACAACAACAGTGGCACCCATTGACTTCCATTGTTTGGACACAAAACCACTGAGACATTTCTCAAGATACCTTCTTTTGTGGTCCAGAGAAGAAAGAAAGTCATATATGTGTAAATGACATATGAGGATGAGTAAATGATGGTAAGTTATCATTTTTGAGTGAACTATCCCTTTAATCCAGGCCAGTTTCTGGACAAGATACATACATTGGAAAAAAAATATATTTGTACAATTTGATTGCTGTGAATTTCCTTCTTTATTTTTATAATATATTTATATTAGTGAAAGTGACATGTTTGTCAGATATGGTAACCCATACCTGAAATGTAACCTGCATTTAACCCATCACTGGTGATCACTGCAAGTTGTGAACACACCCCTTGCTCAAGGGCACTTCAGTTGCTACCTGCCAGCGCTGGAATTAAACCAGCAACCTTCCGATTACAAGCCTGACTCACTAACCAGTAGGCCACAACTGCCCCCATTAACCAGCTAATGATGACATAAAGAAGATAAATGAAATTACTTATACTGAAATATGTTCCTAAAATGTAGGAGCAAGACTCTTGACAGTGTGTAGTAGCATACTCTGTCCTTAAGTCTGTGGAATTGTGGGTCAGATCTGAGAGAGCTTTACAGCTGAGTAGCAGCTTTGCACCTGTACTGAGGGATCTGAGCTTTGGGTTTGTTCTGTTATGGCTACACAGATGAACCCTCGGCAGTGGTGCCAAATCTCAGAGAGTGCCAAAGACCTGGTCCGTCGTATGCTGATGCTGGACCCTGCTGAGAGGATCACAGTGTACGAAGCTCTCAACCACCCCTGGCTCAAGGTACCATCAGCCCAGAGATGCATTTCTGTGTTTGAAGTCGGATGCGTTAGGTTTGACATATTTCACCTACTTTAATGAGTTAAATACTCACCCTATGAAGCATGTGTGTTTCCTGTTAGGAGAGAGACCGCTATGCCTACAAAATTCACCTTCCTGAGACAGTGGAGCAGCTGAGGAAGTTCAACGCCAGGAGGAAGCTGAAAGTAAGACACCAGCACGATCTGCACTCGGCTCTAGCAGCTGCTCTTGTGCTGTGCATGTTCTGTGGTGTAGCACAAAGACCACAGATAGATAGTTATTAGGGCTGACAGAGGAACTACATGCAGTAAAACCAAATGTACTACAAGAATTCACAAGGGACAACATAACAACATAGAAGACAATCATTAGATTAATTACAGTTAATTCTTTTGATCTGTTGGTAACTCTAATCATAATAAAGTACATGTATGCCTCCGCTGTGTGTCTTATGAAGACAGTTGTAGCTTGACTGTCAGTAAAGACGCAGGTTTGATCCATACATGTACGCTCTGACAGGGTGCTGTACTGGCAGCAGTTTCCAGTCACAAGTTCAACTCTTTTTATGGGGATCCACCTGAGGACCTGCCTGACTTCTCTGAAGACCCCACTTCATCAGGTACTGCAGAAACCCACAGAGACATCAGAGCAGCAACCCACTCTCTGTTTCCTGCTGTGCTGGTTTTTCAGAGGCGTTAGCAGTGTTGTAGTCACTCAAGACAGCAGTGTGATGACATTATCTTCTATATATATATATATAGAGAGAGAGAGAGAGAGAGAGAGAGAGAGAGAGACTTATACCACTCATGGTTACTTCCTGTCTCTTTTTCTCTCTGAACAATTAACTGATTGTTTTACATTTTTTTATTAGAGAGTTTTATAAACAACCACTAAGATAGAGAGTCGAAATAATTGAGTTAACGGACTCCTCAGAAATTCGTTGCGTTTGGGCGAACAGCTTTTATATTGACTTACAATCCATCTCTTTATTTTTAATATAATATTTGTTGCTTGTTTCTATGCTGGCCACACTGCAGGACTGCTAGCAGCAGAAAGTAGGTGTCACTGTCTGTCCCTTTACATAAAATGTGTAGTCTCACTTGCTGTATGTGCGTCTTTAAAATCATGACCTGTGATTTCTTGTAATCCTGTGTGAAATCTGCCTCATTTCTGCCTTTGTGTGTGTATGCACAGGAGCTGTGTCACAGGTGCTGGACAGTTTGGAGGAGATTCACGCACTGACGGACTGCAGTGAGAAAGACCTGGATTTTCTACACAGCGTCTTCCAGGACCATCACCTACATACATTGCTAGATGTATGAGAATGTGGCATACAGACAGTCACACACCCACTGATACAATAATAATAATACATTTATAATAATTCCTTTTTTTATACCACAGAATCTGATAGGCTGCCTCTTACCGACAGACTAGTCACCAGTGACCTATTTGTGTGTTTATATGTACTGTGACATAAAAATATGCTGGACAGTCATTTGAAAGCTGAAGAACTCAAAAATAGTTTACCAGAGCGAACTACAGCAGCAATGTTTTTAAATAGTCTTTAGGTAGCTTCTTAGTAATTAGTAGAATTTTTGGGCGGTAAGTATCTGTTTTCAAAAGAGACCAACACTGTAAACTTCTTTGGGTTTCTCATCTTAAGGCTTGTGTTTAAAAGGGGCCGGCCTTAAGATCCTGTTACAGTTTTCTTTGAATAGTTTTTTGAAGCACAACTTTGAAGATGATGTCACTCTAGGCATTTTTTTGCATTTTGAAGAGTCAGCAGTGGCATTTATAGACAAGTCACTGAATGTCTCGTGCATATTGCGTGAAAAAATGACAAGAGCTCAACTTATTTACTTATTGACAGTTTCCGGGGTAGTTTTGTGAGGTTCACACCATTGAATCCTTTACAAATTTGTAGGAGTTTGAGACACTAGTGAGCAGTAAACAAAAGATCTTTAATGTAGTTTTATGTCAGGGTTGTTGATACAGACTGTCAGAATTTTATCATCTCATGTTTTGTTTGAGAGCTCAAAAACTTGTGCTTGGTTCATTCATTGCATTTATGTATTAGTGTCCAGGCGCACACTCCACGCATTCAGTTTTATTGTTTTTTGTGTATGTGAATAAGGGCAGTTGCGGACTCATTGTTTTCAGGATGTGTGTGCGTATCTGTGTACCGAGGCCTCTATCAAAAGCCATAGATTTCAATGCAAATCTGTGTGAAAGATAGGGTCTGTCTCTATAGCCACAGGCCAGAGGAAAGCAGAGACGAGGCCCCGCCCCTCATGCCAGTATTCTGTGGGTAAGATTATCACCGAAAGGCTGTGAATGCGCGTCGTCCCATTGAGTACTCAAATCTCTGAATAGGGAAACGATAGAGCCCATTGTCAGCTATTATGCTTTTTCACTGCCAGGCTCCAGTATTATCTTTTAAGACGCTAGCCGTCTTCTCATGGACAGCGAGCTTTGTGGTTGACCTTCATAAGACAGAGGAAAGAAGAGTGAGATCTCATCAGTACCAAAACATTAATACTTTACATAGAGTTGAGCTTTGCCTATGATGGTTAGGTTGGAGTTCATTACAATCTGGCTGTGGTAAGTAATCTGGAGTGATCATGTTTTTCTTAGCCACACAAGTTGGTGGAATCATGTTCTTTACTGCTGGAGGTGTGACAGACCGTGCTGTATGGTTTCCTCAACATTTTGCTGATGCAGAACTCGCATGTTTTGAAATAGTGTTTGTTGTGAAATGCAGTGTAGGTGAAGAACTGAAATTGTGAAACTGATAAGATTGTCTTTGTCTTCAGAAGCTCTTGCTTTATACTCGCTAGTTTTCAGTTTTTTAAAGCCTTCTGGATTTGATGCTGACATTTAAATGTTTTTTTTTTTTTTTTTACTGTGCTTGATATCTAAGCAGCATCAATATATGATGTGATAAATGGTTATTAATGTCGTTAAAATCTCATAATATTTGTAAAAAATAAAAGTCAGTCAGTTAATATTGCAAAATAAACCTTAACAGCATTTATTAATGTTAGTGAACATAAAAACTTGTAATGTATACAACTTGAAATGTGGTCGATTTTTTTAGCTTGTGTAGAAATTAACATTAACCCAGATTACTAAATGCTGTATACTATAAGTATTGTTTGTTTCATTCACTGGTGTATTTACTCTGCTTTTACTCATTACAATCCACTATTTGTCCTTGAATCGGCATTGACATGGGTGGTATAGACGCAGTATGCACAAGACTTGTTTTGTGTCTTTATTTGTATCTTCTAAGAGAGAGTCCACAAGGCTGATACTGAATAAGCAGAATTATGTGCTAAACAACAGGAGCACTGTTAGTACAATGTTAATGTTTGTGTGAATGAGAAAGGGTTAACTTCCCTTTGTTTCTTTTGGTAAAAGTGACTCTTAATAAGCTAATAACATGCCATTAATGAATTGATTGATTCAAAGTCTGCTTCTGAATTAAGAGCATATTATTCTATTAAATATTGGTTATAATGATAGCCAAGAAGTATTGTGATTTGTTCAACGATTAACACTTTAATTTCTCTATTTTGATGTTTTCAGCTGTATGACAAGATAAACACCAAGTCCTCTCCACAAATCAGGAATCCTTCCAGTGACGCAGTTCAGAGAGCCAAAGAGGTCAGTGCAAAAACTAAATAAAAAAGCATTTGATACTGTGATCAAACAAAACTATTGAGTGTTTGAGAAATTTCCAGCACAGCTCTTAGTTACCTTCACTGTAGTCTATAACTAGATTCACCACAAACTAACCCTAACCAAGCCCTAACCTAACCAAGCCTTCAGTTTCTTCAACAAGATAGTGTATGAATGTGCTTCAGGGATAAGTGGATTTGGTCCTAACCAAATAATATTAATATTATATATTACTGCCACGTTTAAAATGCGTTAAGCTTTGTACTGTGTTATGCAATATTCTATATGCCTTTTTCTATTTTGTTCATGATTTCAAGCATTCTGTGGTACCCTCACATCTAGTTTGTGTTTCCGTTGTTAATTTACTGCTGCATGTCAGGATGTTCTGAAATGACTCATTGCACGACTTTCTAACCTCTATAAGACTTTCTTATAGTTTCTTCACTGCATATTTGCTGGTTTATTTACAACTTAATTCTGTCTTGAACTGTTCATTTCTGGCCTATCACAATCACCATCACAAAAATGCTTTCTCGTAAATGTAAGTTGCACAAAGGACCACAAATTTGTATGAACCAAAATAGCCCGTTTTTCGAATGGCAACTTATTCATAGCCATGTTCTTTTAAAGGTGATTATTTCTGGTCATTAATTTGCTAGAAATGACTTCCTCTGTTTGTCGATCTTGTTCAGAAAATAGCACGTGGCAGCTGTTCGTGTGATTTTTTTTTTTTATAGTTTAACAGAAAGTCTTACACAATCTGTTTTGTAGTCAGGGTTTTGTTCAGTTTAGTTTTTGTGACATTTACAGACCCCATGTGGTCTGTTGCCTGTGTGAACACAGGTCTGCGTTTACACCAGCTGCAATTACAGAGTATTACAGAGTAATTGCAGCTCTGTAATTGGACAGTAAGCTGTAATTGGTCCAGATTAATAAGTGAATGTGTTTGTTTACTTTTGTTTATGCAGTTGACTAGAAAACAGTATAGCAGCAACATAATCATGGATCGAGTCAGACAGAGCTGCTGTTTGAATATGTGTACTCTTGTGTGTGTTGCTTGTCTTACTGTTGGCTAAAGCATTTCACACTTAGTTTTCACAATAATCAAACCCTAAAAACCAATTACGGGTTTACTAATTACACTTTCCATTAACCCTGAATATCCAGTAGCTTAAAGAGCAATTAAAAAATAATATTGCAGGCTCTAAAAAGCTTTACATTTATTCAGTATTCTTTAAGCAGTGGGAACAATGTCTTAAAGGAGACATGAAATCAACATTCACCCAGTTTAGGCTGCATGTGCCAGAAAAATACAGGCAAGTGTAGTGAAGTAATGTGCTAGCCCAGTATGGTAACCCACACTCAGAATACTTCCTCAAAATTAGGTGCAGAGAGTGTGTTAGCAGGGGGCAGTACAGTCCCAGCATGCATTTGTGGTTTGCTGAATATTCTGTTCTATTATGTTGCATTTTATGTCTGCTGTCTGGTCTGTAACCCTATCAAAGCAGACTTGCAACCCATTTTAGGGTTACAATCCACTAGCTGAGAACCCTTGAAAGTATTAAACTTTCAGTTTCTTAATGTAGTTCTCTGTAATTTGGGGGCCTCCCTCAGCAATTCTGCGAACCAATCAAAATCAAGCACTTGACTATTGCACATCAGTGCGGAACTCTGGCATGCTGGTGATTAAGAAATAACCTTGCTTGGCCTTTGGCTTGTGATGGCGGGCGGTGGTGAAATGCTTAAGGATTATCCTCAGCGCCAGCGGGGCGGAAACTAACCCGTCACCTCTAACTTTCTCCCTCTAAAACTCAGCCTTTGACACTGTGCTGCTACTAAAACTAAGACTATAAGTGTAAAATGTTATAAAACTCTCCTGTGTGTGTCTTTTATGCTAAGACCTCCGCTGACGACCGGCCGAGCAAGGCTTTGAAACATCTGGAATGTGTAAGCTGCAGACATTTTCCCAGTCTTTGAAACTAACGTCCATTTTTATTTTCAACCAGTTTTGTATTCACACCGGATCACACCGACTTTGATATAACGTTTCAAGCTGTACATGTCTGTACATCTAATTGAGTGATTTTGATTGGCTAAAGTTAGGGTTTTCAGGTGGCTCTAAACATTGATTAGAGCTGATTAAAGATGATTAATGTGGTTTCAAGGGGCATTTAAGTTCCGGCACTCGGCAGGGAGTTATGACATATCTGCAGTACCGTGCCAAATCACCTCCCACCTACCCTCACCCAAACCACCAATGGAAGGGGCAAAGGAGCCCAGACAGGAGTGCTGATTGGTCGCAAGGGGTTTAAGGGTCATACCAGTAATGTTTGTGTGTGTGTGTGTCTGTACTGATATATGATGTGGGGTCTCAGCAGACCAGGTCCAAAGCTGGCGTTTGTTTTTCTAAAAGTCTATTCCATATTTAACAACTTACTCGGTATGGGAGTGGAACTTTAAAAGAGTCTGAAACAGAAATGGCAACATGAGTAAAACGTCTGACGATTTTTATGTGTCCGTAGGTATTGGAGGAGATTTCTTGCTACCCTGAGAATATAGATGCTAAAGAACTGAGACGGATTCTAACCCAGCCCCATTTTATGGTGAGTTCTCTTTTTTAACACTTTCCTTTCTTTAAAAAAAAAAGCCTTAGGGATCTTAAAATGATCCTCAGTGATGTTTTTTGGCTGTGTGCTGCTGTTAACCTGTTAGCAAATCAGACACAGTAATAGCCGGAAATATGAAAGCAGCAAAACAGCAGTGGAGCAATCTGTAAACTGATTAAATGAATGTAGCAGCAAACCTATTTCTGGTGAGACTGAAAATGTAATCATTACATATTTAGAGTGCTTGTGCTTAATCAGTGTGACATGGCTATGCGTTGTTTACCTCAAGAGAAGACCAGGATGTCATCAGTAGTCTTATTACACGTCCATTCTTTTCTATGATCCTCTACTATAATCAATAAGTACTCAAGTCTTCTGTGTTTTAGAGCATTCTTTCCATGCTCTTATCAGGGGACAAACAACCTAAAGCAGCTCCTCATATGGAGTAGAAGGTTTGCCCTTCGCTCTGCATTGACTGTTTGTGCACAGGCTCATGTAAAGGGAAAAAAGTTTAGTTGATAAATGATTCAGCCCCTTTGTAATTGATAGAAACAGAATAGAGCAGAAAAAAGCAGAATAGAGCTTTATTGACAAAACATGCATTATGATGATGCAAGTATTGATTATAGGTGAACCTCAAAAGGGAAAAAAATGTTGATGTGACCCTTTTTCACAGAATTCCAGGTTTTCCCTCACGGTCAGCAAACAAATGTTAAAAAAAGTGTTAAAGCCTAGTTGATGTTGATTAAAATGTTAATGAGATTGAAAACTTAAAAGAGGAAATCAGATTCATGAAGATAAATCGCAAATGTGGAACTGAGCAGAATTTATATATCTCTGAAGTGATCCAGCCTGCAAGGGAATTATTTAGGGACTTTCCACTATGTTTATTCTTTTACTAAACTAGAAATGTAGTACAGAACTGAGAGAACAAGAAGGAACGTTTGTTTATCAGAGAAAAATGGCAGTACAGAGAGCTTGTGCATGAATAAACATAACTGGAGTGATGTCATTTTCACACCAGCAGCCAGGTTAAGAGCGTAGGTGGGGGGTGTGAGGGAGGCACTTTCAGGTACTAGCGAATTCTGTGAATACTAGTGAATTCCATCATGACTTTGGCCTCGATGTCTTTCTCACACCCACAAAACAATCTTGAATTATTTGTTACAAACAGCAGTCTAAGATAAACCTGTGAGAAAAGATACAAAGTTTGTCTCAAAATGTTGATGTAATGGGGATGTAACAGAATGACTCTACACTGATTGTATGGCCACAGGGTCATTGCTCTGCAGTTCCTAAGGTGTTCTGAGAGTTCATAGTGCATTGCTATCTGGTCTCTAGGGTGTTGTTTTTGTATTGGCCTGAGTGGAAGGAGGCATCCCCAAGTCTCTCTGACATTCACATGCCTAGATATGACCTGAGCCAAGCAGCTAGAAATCACACAAAATTTCTTGGCAAATGCCATGGCAAATGCATAGCAGTGCCTTAACAACCACCCACAATATCCTACATCACCCACACAAACTACATTTTAATACATGAAGATGTGAAATTTCTTCCTATAAATAAAGCTCTTACAGGATGTTTCTTTATTGTGCATGTGTGATCTGTCTTTCAGGCCTTACTTCAGACTCATGATGTTGTGGCACATGAAGTGTACAGTGACGAGGCATTGAGGGTCACCCCACCGCCCACATCTCCATACCTCAACGGAGACTCGCCCGAGAGCACCAACGGAGAGATGGACCTGGAGAATGTCACGCGGGTGCGCCTTGTTCAGTTCCAGAAGAACACAGACGAACCCATGGTGGGTGTGCTTACTTTCACAAGTGCGCCCACAAACACAGGTCACTCACTTGTTTAGGAGCAGCGGTTTCACACCTGATGTCAAATACAAAACCAGTATGCATTCATACAGAATATCAAATGCAAACTTCAAATATCCTGTGGTGAGGGCGCATACAGATATTTTCATGTTTGCTGTTGATAATGTCCTCCTCGTGGTTACCCACTTATTAGCTAAACCTAACGAAAGCTTGTTTTTAACAGTTGAGGCTTGAAATGAATTGTCGTCATGTTTTTTAGGGCATCACATTGAAAATGAACGACCTGAACCATTGTATTGTGGCAAGAATAATGCACGGAGGAATGATCCACAGACAAGGTACCTGAATTTTAACAAACACTATCTCCATACATGCCTTTTAGCAGAACATCTGAGATCTTTCCATACAGGCTGCTTTAAGTATTTGCACCTGGCTTTGTCAGGTTTGAAGGTTTGTGCTGTCGCCTCATGCAGGGGCAGATTGCACAGACTGTCAGAACTTGGCAGCACCATGACACTGACGCACAAGCTTTATCCACATGCCATCATCAGTGTTTCCCCTGCAAGCAAGACAAGCATGTTAATTAAGATCTTATGTAGTGAAGCAGTTAAAATTGATCTGCTTGTGTTTGATTAAGCTGAAGGCTGTAAGAATGTCCTGAGAGCCTCGCTGATGTGTGTAACGTGTTGTTTGTCACATGTGGAACAGGAACTTTGCATATTGGAGACGAGATCCGGGAGATCAACGGTATAAGCGTAGCAAACCAAACAGTGGAGCAGCTTCAGAAGATGCTTGTGAGTGGAAACATCATTTATTTATAATTCTGCTGTTCTTTACAGCTACAATCTATAACTTTATAGTAAAAATAAAAGTTATTGGGCAAGTGTTCAAAATGGATTTACTCGGATTTGCAACGGTAAGTTTATAATAATTTATAAATTTTATTTATAATTTATAATTTGAGCCGTTGGGTCCAATTTCCCAGGAAGTGTCAGTTTGGCGTTGTATGGCATTTGGCATAATTTGGCATTGACCTCAACATACGTAATGAAAAGTTTGTAAATTTATCTGCAATTTTAAGTTTCAAACAAAGATAGGCGAAAAGATAGAGAGGCAAAAGTTACGGATTGCTTCTTTAAAGAGAGCTGAAGCTGCAGTGCGGCCTGATGTTCAAAACGTGATTCTTTCGGCAACTTTAACATTACCATGCTTTAAAAATAATAATCTATAATTAATCTAATAATTAACATCAATATCAGACACTGTGTCAATTTTAAGTTTCAAACAAACATGGCGAAAAGATAGAGAGGCAAAAGTTACGGATTGCTTCTTTAAAGAGAGGAAATTCGAAATTGAATATTCGGTCATCTGCTCACCCTCATGTTGTCTGGTGTCTAGGGAAAAGTGAATTTTGTTAGTTTTAAGGAGTGTGTAAGCGTATAAATGGCTTCAAGCAATATCTTCAATGTTGAGGTGTTTTCAAACATTAACCCATTATTATTCCACTTAAACTGTGTCTTTTCTGTTGTCAGCGGGAAATGAGAGGCAGCATCACCTTTAAGATCGTGCCGAGCTACCGCTCGCAGCAGTCCTGCGAGGTAACGCCTCTGTGGATTCATCACCTCTGCTCTTTGTCTCTGCAGTTCTGTGGTCGCCTCCCTGGCCTATCATGGTCTTGCGTGGTGGGGTTTGATTGCCGTGGACTCTTGTGTGACTAACTGCCTGCCTCATGGCTGCGTGTTAATGCTTTCCCTCCAAAAGCCTCCATCCTGCAGGACCTAAAGGCCCAGCTCAGACAATACTGCACACCAATTTTACAACCAAGATAGCGGAACTTTCCCTCACACAGCTCAAAACTTTGTATCACCCAAACAGAGCTTACATGTACAATGTGAGACATTTTCACAGCCTGTTCAAAGGCAGTGACGCATTAAGGGTTTTAATTGAAAAGTTTGCAAATACCTTTGATTCTGTGGCGTGTTGCTTTTAGAAATACATTTTTCGAAACTCTCCCCTTCCTTGCCACACGATCAGATTAAGAATTGCTCACTTCTAAACACATGCTGAAGTGTAGTGATTGCACTTTATTAGTAGTTCCTCTGTGCAGTAAATCTCAGATATTTTGGCTTTTCATAGACAGTGGTGCTGATGTGGCTCCCTCTTCTGGTGGGAAGCTGCAGTGCGGCCTGATGTTCAAAACGTGATTCTTTCGGCAACTTTAACATTACCATGCTTTAAAAATAATAATCTATTAACATCAATATCAAGTCCTTTGGTTTCCCCACATGATGATATGTCCCTAATTTCTTACAGTAGTGTCCGGTTTGCTTTGCTGTCTCTCTGCTGTTTCGCTGACCTTTATATCTTATTACAGAAAGAATCCCCCTCCACCTCCAGACAGTCCCCTGCTAATGGCCAGTCCAGCATTAACAGTTCTATCTTGGTAAGGACCCCAGACTACCTTAAATAACGACCCCCCCCCAATAATCTCCTAATGTTGTTTGTGATGATTTCACCCCGTCCCTGCAATCATACCCTGTTAATTTGCTCCAGCGTTGTTTAATGTCCAGTTTTCTTTGTTTTGTTTATTCGTTTGTTTCGTTTTATATTCCGGGGATTTCTTGCCGTGGCGATCTAAATTGTTTTCTACATGAACCTCTCAGTAAACACAAACACAAAAAGACTGAACAAGACAGCGGCTGACATCCATTGATCACAGTTCCCTGGATTCCGTTATCTCAGTTCACAAATTGGTGTGCTCTGTGCTGCGGTCACCCACTGTGATTCCCACTGTGCTTTGGGAATGGAATCTTCTACTGGACTTTCTAATGAAATGTTTCAGTAGTATGGCAGTTAGTTCTAGTGTCATCAAACTTAACAGTGAGCACAATGATTAGACCAAACTTGGTGAAGATATATATATAAGCTTATTCCTTAAGCCAGACTTGGCATGTGTGCTCCTAACTAAATGCAGTATGCAATAGCACTGCATACTGTAAGAATTGGGGTGGGCGATACAATCATAAATTGGTAGAAAATTGACCAGTGAGGCTTCACAGGCTTCTTCACCTGTTAAGGAATGAGCATTACAATCTTTAATTATCTTTTATTATTTTAAAAACTTACAAAGAGAAAATGAGAGAGCATGTTACATCTTCTGGTGTGGAATGGATACCTTTGCAAAGCTCCGCCCATGTATTTTCGGTTTCTAGCGCTGATAAGATTTTCTATTAGTGCTTGTTTCTCAGACGTGAAGAGAGAGGAGATTGGATCGTGATTGGAAATTGGAGAAAACCTACATCCGATCTGTATTCCTTTAAGCAAAGGAAGTGACATTCAGAATCACAGTAATTGCTTTCAGCTAGCTAAAAACGTAACTAAAACTCGCTTCATTTCTTGTATAGATAAAAAACAACTATTTTTATTAATAACAAGCTGTTATTATTTTATTCCTATTTATTAGTGTATAATTGTTTCTCTGTTGTTTGCTGCCCACTTTCGTTTAGGAACTTTAATTATTTCAGTATTCATTTACTTATTTTAGTGTTAACTTTTCTATTCATGTGTTTATGGTGCGATATCATTATCAAGAAACATTTCTTCAAATGTAAAAACATTTTTACTAATATCGCCCACCCCTAATATGAACCGAGTGAACCCCTCTTGGTGTTCTTCATAGTTGGAGAGCTGGTGTCCACCTCATTAGTGTTTGAACATGCTTGTGAGTGTGGCACTGAAGCTGCTTGCTTGCTCCTTGCTTTCTTGTGTGTTGCTGTTCTGAGATTCACCCTTAACAGCCCCTCTTCTCTTTCAACACACACAATGAAGTCACTTTTGTCTCTTTTTGGAGTTACTGTGGGCTTCAGTGATCTGGATTTCGTTATGGTTCGTTTGGTTGAAGTTGTATTTTTATTGTTGTTGTTTGCCATGAGTCCCCGTCTGTCTATCCTGTGTAAACAGTCAATCTGTCTTTCACTGCTGGACTTTGCTTTGCAGGACCTGCCGTCAACCATCCAGCCAAAAGGACGTCAGGTGAATAGAGCCTCCCTCAGTGTAGCACCTCTGTTGACTAGTGCTTCTCCACACTGTACATCCACTGCTTAGTAACACATACACCCGTGTGTGTTTGTGCGCGTGTGTTTGTGTGTGTGTAGAAATAGAGAGACTGAATGAATTGGGTAATATGTTCATGAGTGATTTCCTGCTTTTAACACTGTCCTTACAGTCAAACTACTTAATCAGTTCTTGCACTAACGTTATTCAGCACATCTGATTCTGCTTTAGAATGTTCTGTTAGCTAAAGAATTGGCAGACTGTAAAACTACTGTATTTTATTGCATTTACATGCAATACGATAACTCTAAAGAAGCAAACAGAACAAATGTAAAGACAAATGTATATAAAAATGTATATATGTATATATAGAAATACTTTATTTAAGATTGGCGGGTATGTCCTGTCGTAACCCCTGTGCAGTGTTATATGCTGCCGTCAGCTCTGGGCTGCAGAGTGGTGTGTGTATCCTCTCACATCTCATCTAGATGAACCCGTAATTCACAGGCTGACAACATGATGGATCAAAGGGCCCATCACAATTTGTTTTCCTAATCTCTAGTCCTTATTCACTTACTTGAAGGCCTCACATCCTAATAGGAGAAAGCAAGTCAGGTGACCAACAGAGGGCGACATTTGCCATCACAGATCCATCCATGTTTGCTAATCTGCGTCACTCCATTACACAATAATACAGTGACAATAATACAGCAATGTGTCTGACATCTCCACCCTGCTTTGTCCCCTTTATCAGATATAACATGAACGTTAGCTTTCATAGCTGCATTCTTCATTTCACCAACCCCATATTCACAGTATACTAATGCCACCACACTGCCATGATATTGCATGATGTTTGTAATACTCTCATGCCCTAGATCTCCAGACCTCCAATCAAGGATAAATTTTCCATCAAGGTAAGATTGAAAAAAATGAGACCCAATCCACTTCTCTAAAAAAACTGTTGTGTAATCATGTAAGCCCAAATATAGCAAGAACCCAAAAGCAATTCTCTCACTGTGATTCTTGGAAAATGTAAGGGTAAGCTTTTTGCAAAAGAATTTGTAATCCCAGGCTCCTTTAGTCAGTGGTATTATGCATTGAAAGCTGTGGCTTTAATTTCTTTGTTGTCTTATTAACGTGAGAGTAACACCACTCTGCCCCCAGACCGCAATTCAGTACCTAAAATGACAACCTGTAACCAGGGCTTCCCACTGCACTCATCACCCATCATATCATTGTTCCACTTGTGCAGAATAACTCATTCTCACAAATTTACATCATCTGCTTAGTCTTCACACCATGCTACTTCAGATGAGCATCACCAAAACCTTATCTCCACTCGAACCCTGACCTCCTTCATGAGTCAGTCTTTTCCTTTGTTGCATCTGTGCCGTTGTCTCGGCCGATTGTTCTGACCTCAGCGCTGATCATGTCTCCTCTCAGATCTTCGTGCGGGCACAGTTCGAATACGACCCGGTGAAGGATGACCTCATCCCCTGTAAAGAGGCTGGGATTCGCTTTAAAGTGGGTGACATCATCCAGATTATCAACAAGGATGACCACAACTGGTGGCAGGGCAAGCTGGAAAACACCAAGAACGGCACTGCAGGATTGATTCCCTCACCTGAACTCCAGGAATGGTGAGTTCAGTACTTTTCTATCTGATCTGAGTTTCCGCTTGTATGTTTGTTATATTTGTATCACAGAAGCCGGATGATTGTGATTGGCTGCCTCTGAAGATAGACAGAAAAAAAAATACAAATCTAGGCACCTTTATTGTATCTAATAAGATTTAAAAGCACTGGATGAAGTACTGTCATCAAAGCATTGTGTTGAAATTATCAGCTGACATCATGCACTGAAATAAGTTGAAAGGTAACTGATACATTCCACCTTCACCATATGTTGCTCTTACTGTTTGTTTTTTACTGTGTTTTAGGCGGGTGGCCTGTATAGCCATGGAAAAAACCAAGCAGGAACAGCAGGCGAGCTGCACTTGGTTTGGCAAGAAAAAAAAGCAATACAAAGACAAGTACCTAGCAAAGCACAACGCAGGTAGAGTTTCCAACAGGCTTCTTTACTCTCAGTTCTTAGAGAATACAAGAATATAGAGATTATGAATAAGATGGCTTGAAGGGTTGTTTTTGAAAGGATATTTTGATGGTTTTAATACAGTGATCCCACTGGGAAAAAAACATTGCAGAGGTGTGGCTGTGTGATGCCACAGGGGACCATCAGGGGAGATGTACACAGTTAATGATAAACATTCTGTACTATGCAAATAAAATGCATCAAAGTCACTGCATTGCATGCATTAGCAAACATTTGTAGGAGACAGGCACGTCAAACACATAACATCTTTTTTCTTCATAATCACATACTTAGTACTGCTTACAACACATGCTAGCATTGCCATTGTGTTTCTTTGTATGACTATATAGTCAAAAGCAGGAGATATCTAATAAGAATATAACACTGCTGGTTGTCTGGAGGTATGACTGGTAACGTCTCCTTTGAATAAGACGGTAGTTCTTAATAAGCTGTAGTTAAGCCTTGTCTCTGTGTAAAGGCAGGTAACAGGGCCCTTTGCTGGCTGGCTCAAATAACCCAAAGCCCTGACTGCAGCACTTCTACAAATAGCAGGTTGACCTGTGTCAACACATAGTCGAGTATCTGTGTGTCTGATTCTGCCTGCTCATCCTAACTGCACAATCATAGCTTTCATTTTACTTAAAGTACCCAAGAGACTGATTAAAGACAGCCACACTGGAATCCTGACTCATTATCACATTAACCTGGTCAATGAGAACACCTGCTGTTGTACCTGCACCTCGCAACAAGTGTGTTTGTGTGTGTTCTCACGGGGCTGCAAATGAAACGCCCATGTTACTCCTTAAGAGTTTATAGCTTTTTGAGCTCAGGTGTCAAGAGCTGCTGGTAAAGGGCCAGGAGAAAGAGAGAGAGAGGCAGAACATGTCTCTGCACTCTTCGCTCTTATGTCACTGTAAAATACATGAACGCCTACCAAACCAACACTTAGAAATCAAGTGCTGTGACATTTGTATACATGCTTTTAAATATACTCGACATCTTCTCTTAAAATGTACTGTAAATGAGATTAAATTTCTCAGCCTCTGTACTTAATGATCCCAGCAACATGAAATTCAGTAATTATGTGATCTTGTCAGAGTCACGGCACTCTGGACAGCACGTAATGAAAGTCTTACATCAGTGTGTAACACTGTTAGCTGAGGGGCAGGATACCCAACATGTGCCATCGTTTCGCTTGTTGGGATAGTGTGGCATGGCTTAAAGGTGAGCTTCCAGAAAAATGGAGTAGTTTAAACTGTACACAGTATTGTGTCCTCCAATCTTAAAGCCAGAAATAAACTCTACACAAGTGTGTGAACAAATCTGTCCAGCTATGCAAAATGTACATGTTGTTGCATTCTGAAATGTGATATTAGTGTAGGCCAAGTATTGTCATTGCAGATCTTAAAACAGTTTGTTAAAGTTGCGGTCCATAACTTTTGCCTTTCTATTGCCATCTTTGTGTGAAACATAAAATTGCAGGTTATTTTAAGCACTTTTCTTAATGTCTAAGTCAAATAAAGCCAAACTGACATTTCCCAGAAAATCGGATGCGGCGGCTCAAATTATAAATCATTATTGTAAACTTACCAATGCAATAAGGTAAGGAGGCTGTTTTAAACACTGATTTATTATGTACTTGCTTAATAACTGATTTTTGTTTATTTTTAACCAGAAAAGTTACGGATTGCACCTTTAAAATATTTTGCTAGTTGAAATTCGGCAATCTGTCTACTTCTTTTTAGCTACCTGAATGATGATTAATTTGGTTAAATGGCATAGGCATTTAATGGTAAACTTGTCGCCCCCTAGAGTACAGAGGTTTGTTACCACAACAATAATGTAAAAACGTAGGTTATGTACAAAGGTCAACCACTGACAGCTGCGTTTACTTGCATAGCGTATGTTTCTGCCCTCAGAAGAACTAACTGTTGTCTGGACTGAGCACACAATTACTTTGATGATCAAACAGGCTGCAGTGAGCACAGCCCTTTTATCCAGCAGTGACGGGGAGCAGATTAGACATAATCCCTCCTGAGCCCAATGCCCCACTTTACTGGGTCTGATTTGAGTTCAGTCAGCCAGAGAGCCAGGAAACGCCTCTTTCTGCAGGTCTTCTCACAAATTCCTCTAGGCTTGTTTAATTGTGTAAGTGTTTTGTTTATATGGGGTACGCCTCAGGCAGCTGGGGTTTGCACGAGTTGTGCTGTGGGCTTTTCCACCTGAGCTCTATTAAAATCAGTTTAGGAAGGCAAACAGGAAGCATGCAGTTGGGGATTTTCCAATCCGAGCAAATAAAAAAGGGCCTTCACAAGGAGAATTTTAATTACCTTTGCTCATACTTGCAAATATTGTAACAGAACATTCTGACTCTAAAATTGTGAAGTTTAATACTTAGAGTTAGCTTGGAACAAACCACTAACCCTAACTTCAAAACTTTACTGAGTTTTACTGAGTTTGACAGAGTTTTACGAAGTGTTACATAATATGAAGCTGTTTCCACTGATGCAATACTGTCGTTTAAAGAATCGTATCATTTGGCTTGCAAATTCCAAACAGAAAGGGACAAAAATGTAAAAAAGGAAAAAGTGATATTGCTATTCATTTGAACATTTAATTCACTGGGTATTGTTTTTTAGCAAAGATATCGATATTGTGATATAACTTAAACTGTAACCAGCAATTATAATCCTCACCAGATTATTACAGAAACATATTAATGCCACTTTTATTGCAGAATTGCATTTTTGTTGCATTAATACGAAGTGCATTGCGGTGAATGTCAGAGGCATGTTCCATCGTTCAGAGCAGCACTGGAGCTGAGACCACTGGATGATCTCTGTCACTGTGCTTCCAGCATTATAGCTTTCTGCTTGTTGTTCTCTCTGTTTACTGATGTTCTGTTTACTGAGCCATAACTCAATGCCCCCCCTCCCCTGTCCATTTTACATGCTGTCTATCTACCAATGGCCTCTTTGCATGTAAGTAACCATGTGGCGTACAGCCTCTGTGCTTCATTTGCTCTTTCTCTCTCACTCAATGCTTTTGCTGTGCTGATTTGAGTTTTGTTCTGTTATAGCATCAACACAGAAAACTTTTTCTGTGTGTGTGTGTTTTTAAATGTTTGTGTGCTTTTAAATCATTGCTTATTTTGTGCTGTGCTTTGTTTTGTTTTTTTTTTAGTAATTCTGTGTTCTCGCCACCCCTGTGGTGTATTTATATTGGCCGATTCACAGCATGGCATAAAGCTTCTCTGTGTGCAGATCCATTAGGCATCATACATATATAGAGCTGCATGGTGAAGGTCACGTGAAAAAGGGCCATGAATCATTTAAGGCATCTGTTGGGAGAGAGATGAGTGCTGCAATTGCATTTCACGTGAAAGCCACACAGATGGCTCACGTTTCGCTCTGCAAAGTCAACTTACCATCTACTGTACAGCGCGTGCACACACCCCCGCATGCATGCTGCAGCCAGTCTTATGCAACAGTATCACTGGTAGAAATGGTCTAGTGCTTTAGATCTGAAGTCACAACAACATTGATGCTTTAGATGTTGTTTAAAGAAACAGTATAGACACTGTTAATAGCATATTGCATATAACCTAATGGGTTATTAGCATAATGGGTAGTGGGATCAGTAGCAGGGTAGTGGGATCACCCTGCAACCCTGTTCAATCCTGGCAGATCCTGAATCATTAGCCCCTTTCAGACAGTAATACTGGTAAACCAGTAAATTACTGCAATGATGTTACCGGTAAATACACAAGTAACTGTTCGCACAAGTAACGACATTCTTTTAACCGGTAAAGTTTCCTTCACACATCAATACCAAAATACCGGTTAACTCATCGAGTTTTCTCGTCGGTAAATTCATTGACTCACCGGTGATATCTTTAACTTATAAACGGTTCTGCCACCACTACAATTGCTTTTAACCCAGCAACATCGAGTTGGCTGACTTTTTTGACTTCAGCATGGAATAAATGTGTCATCCTAATCAGAATATTACGACTGACCCAGAGCGGACCTTTATGTGAACACGTTTTGTGCGCATACCAGTCATCCTATTTTGCATTCACCCATCGCATCATACCGGTAATTGATTGGTAATGTTACAGCTCTTTGATTGATTTACCTGTAATTTTTAAAGGTCCTGTTCACACATGGTCTCTTAATGGTAATTTTCTGGTAATTTACCAGTATTGACTGCATGTGTGAAAGGGTCTATTAGCTACCACCTTGCCATAGCCTCCAAGGTTAAGAGTGGGCAGCAGTGTGTCTCACTGTGCTGAATTTGAACACTCTGATACCTGATGCCACACCAGTGCAGTGAAGATTGAATGTTACTCAACTGCAGTGTCAAGTCCTCCACCAGACCTTTACCATTATATAAGCGGCCCAAACACATGCACAGTCCTCATAGTCCCAGTCGTGTCCAGCTTTCCTCAGCACTCAAGCACTCTGGTTAATTTTCAAGATTCCACATTCCTGCCACATTTAACACAACTGCTCTGTTGAAGTCTAATGACAACATCAGCGTAGTTTTGAAAATGTCAGTTCCTCCCTCTTTGAAATCTGTTTTGTTTTTTTTAGTGTTTGATCAACTAGATCTGGTCACATATGAGGAAGTGGTGAAGTTGCCAGCATTCAAGAGGAAAACATTGGTGTTACTAGGTGTGTATGTGAATCTGGGTTCAGTCCCTCACCTTAGAGTTGTTAGTTTGCACCAGGCACATGGCCCTCACATTTGTGCTGTTTTTTTGAACTGGCAGGTGCCCACGGTGTTGGCAGAAGACACATCAAGAACACCCTCATCACCAAACACCCAGACCGATTCGCTTACCCCATCCCTCGTAAGAAACACTTCTGCTTTAATCTCTGCGCTCAACAGGATTGCACGCTGTAGATCAGCACCACCTAACTGTACTGATAAATATTAATGCTTCAAAATTTTCCCCCAAAAGACACCACCAGACCTCCAAAGAAAGATGAAGAGAACGGCAAGAACTATTTCTTTGTATCCCATGACCAAATGATGCAGGACATCTCCAACAATGATTACCTGGAGTATGGCAGCCACGAAGATGCCATGTACGGCACGCGGCTGGAGACGATACGCAAAATCCATGAGCAGGGGCTCGTAGCCATACTGGATGTCGAGCCACAGGTGAACCTTCTCCTGCAGGGCCTGTGCTAGCTGCTCTCTGCATTTATTCATGAGAGAAATTTCTGCCTCATTCCTTTTGTATTTTGCACCTTTGAACTCTGTAACTACGTTTTTTAAAAGAAGCAGGTTTTTCTTGTAATCTTTAATCTGTAGGGTGTAATTGACATAAAGTTATGTAACAGATTTAATGGATGTAATGGCTAGTTTGTTATGCAATTATGTCAATGGTTGGTGTCATTTAGGAAGTCGGGATGTAGTTTAATAAAGGAATATTATCTTTTTAAGATTTAAGATAAGTTAATTAAGATTAACAGTATGGACAGTGATGTTAAGGTTATTTATGTATTCCGGATTGTTTTCAGGCACTGAAGGTTTTGCGGACAGCTGAATTTGCTCCCTATGTGGTTTTCATCGCTGCGCCAACCATCACCCCTGGCATGAATGAGGTGAGATCATACGGTACCCAATCATCGCTCTCAGAGATCAGACACTCACTAACACAAACCCTGTTTTGTGGCATGTGTCAGATGAACCTTCTCGACTCGCTCCTCTCTCTTTCATTCAGCTCAAACTCTAGCAGATCTGTTTTTCTTTTGCACGCGTCGTTTGTTTTGGCTCATGTTTGGATTTTTTTCTACCTTACACCACACACAGCTTCCCAGATGGTGCAGGAAGCTGCCTGTGAGTATGACAGGAAGTCCATTTGGTGCCTGTGCCCACTGAACTTACCCAGACAAGCTCCACTCTATTCATGACCTTTATAAATGAGGTCGTTTCTCCCAAAAATCCCTGACCCACATCCTGCTACTCGGCTTTAATGCCAAACATTTAGCCTCATTCACTAATCATGAGTACACGTGCAAATACTTTTATGCAGGAATTATGAAAAATTATTATTCTTTGAAAAGTTCAGATTTACATATTCCCTATTTCAGGATCAAATTAAAACATTCCCTTGTTTAAAATAGTCCACATTCATCAACATTAGATGAGGGTTGGAACAGTTTCTGTGCATATGCATCTGTTGTGAACACTTATAATTAGTGAATGAGACACTGTGCTTTCTAAAAAATGTTTTTTTCTGCACATACATTAGGACGTCTTCCCCAGCTCTCCCTGACTATGATCTGTTTATAGCTCTGCACTTGTCATCGGGATAGTCATGTTTTCCTCATGATCTGATAAACATTTATGAGCCCAAGATCAGTCCACTGTCTGTTACTGCTCTTTTCAAAGGTTCTGCACATCCTGCTTAAGATGCTGTCACACTAGACTTGCAAAATTACTTCCAACAGGGCAATTAGCATCGGCAACAGGATATGATGTCACACTTAAGGGCTTCTGTAATTATTTACAAATAATAAATAGAAAATGTAAAACTGTTACAATACAACACCTCATCCACTTTGAGGTAGCATGCGGACCGTTCAGCTTTAAAGTTTGTGTACTTTGCATGTCACAGTTCACCAAACTTCAGTACATCGCAGCAAAAACTTCTTTATGTGCTTGGGTTTCCACTCTCCAACCTTCTCATGCGTTTGAATACATCCGAATGGAGCATGAAGTCTAGTGTGACAGCTCTACCTGTGGTCTACGTTCTCGCTCACTCTGGTTCTTTAATTCCACAGGATGAGTCATTACAGAGGCTGCAGAAGGAGTCCGAGATTCTGCAGAAGACATATGCACACTACTTTGACCAAACCATCATTAATAATGAGATTGACGAGACTATCCGACTGCTGGAGGAGGCCATAGACCTGGTTTGCTCCACCGCCCAGTGGGTGCCAGTGTCCTGGGTCTATTAAAACAGCATCCCAGGTGACCTGTAACCTTATGCCCCTGCAACCTCACACTTTGCAATGCATCTCTGCAAAAAAAAACATTGAAACCTTCCCTCGATGAAAATAGAAGCAAGATCTAGTGGTGACGTTCAACGACATCGATGTACAAGCCCTGCAGTGAGCCCAGTCTTGGCCCTCACAGACTACTTAGATGTAGTGTTGTATCAATAAAAAAAGATCAATAAATTACTAAATATTGTCATGTCTGTATAGCTAGGAGGCAACATTTTGTAGACGTTTGTTTTAAAGAGACAGTATCCCTTTTGCCGCATCATGATTTTTGCAGGAAGGCCTATTTTTGTCATACCAAAATTCATCCTTTTTTATGCTGGTACCGGAGCAGACATGCAGTATGATTACAGCAGAATCCACGTTGCTTTTTTCTGTCCAACCCTTCCATTAACCCTAGCCATCAAACATAATCCCACATTATCTGTGCAGCAGAGCCCAGCTGCTTCAGCACGGTGCAGCCCACAGAGATGTTATTTAGCTTACGTTATAAACCAACTTGCATTTTTTATGAGCGTGTTGTTTTTCCCTGTTCACCCTCCTTTACACGTGGATACTGTCTCTCTAAAGACCTGCATAAATGTTTTAGACATTTGAATGAGATCTCATGCATGTGAACATTCACAAGCTTCCATACTGTCAGTGTTAGCTGTGCTCATGACTTTCACCCACAGCAGAAAAACATTCCATTCGTCTGGACAAACCCAAACAAACAAGTGGAGCCAGTGACAAGCGAAGCATCTCTGAGATAAAGACCTATGCACATCCCTTGCATTTTGGCAACTTTGTAAACGATTTATTTTTACCAATCATGTAGTATGACGTGTTTGTAAATGGTCAAGATTTTTATTTGTTGTACGATTAAAGGGGTAGGGATGAAATGCAAAACAAAAACAAACAAAAAACAACTGTTCTGCCATTTCAGAAATGTGTCATTTGAGAGTATTAATGTTTCAATTGAGCTGAATGAAAAAATCTCATTTTTATTCTGTGCAGTTGTTTGAGAGAAAGGTGCGTCCAGGCATCTCTCAAAGTGAACTGTGTGGCAAAAGACGACGCAATCTGTTCATCTGAACTGTTTACTCAAACTGCCCTGTGTAAATTCCTGTTAATGACGGAGCAGCTCCTCGGTTTGAGAGTGTTTTTTAAATATATTTCCTTTTATGTGGTGAAGAACTTGTCTGTGTCCTCTGTGCTGTTTTGTCGTCAGTTGCTCCTTTGCTTCGCCTCTCTATGTGAGTTGGCAGAGACGGGTCGAATGGAAACTTTTCGCTCGTCTTTCATCGTTTTGTTTTTCCGGATTTTTCCCAGCAGCTGTGGTAGGTCACTCCCCGTCTGCCTGATTCTGCATGACGGAAGTTTGGATCAAAGCCCAGTTGTGTGTTTGAAAGCAGAGGCTTGACTAATGGCATTGCATGTGTGACATTTAATACATATACTGTTCAGTAAGACGTGACGTGCCTTCTAGTTATGCTTGCTCTACATACAAGTCTAATGCCTACATAAGGATTTTAAATGTGTTCTGCACAATTTCTCGATCACTAATTAGATAAGAAGACTTGCAGCATTCACATGTATGTTCCTTTGTCTGAAGGGTCAGATTTCTGTTGAAGCACAAGATTTTGGCACGATCTGAAATCATGCTGAGATTACATGGATCAGGTTCTTCATACTGTCATTAAAGCTAATGGGAAACATGAAACAATGTTGAATCAAATATAACTTTCTACTCTTGTTATAATTTGCAATAACAACAATAACATAAAAAATTATTCTGAAAAATTAAAAACAGTAACCGCAAGTGGGTTTAGACTTTGAATCTCACTCCTTTATTATTGAAACACCTTCCATAGTTTCAATAATTCCATAATTTCCAGGCATTTTCAGTATTTTTAGTACAGTCTTACAAATATACACCATGCACACTGCAATACATAATCACACTAGGAGACATCTGATGACCACTGACCATCAGTCTCCTGCAGTGTGTGTGTGTGTGTGAGTTTTGCTCTAAACTCTGCTTTACTCCATCAGGGTGTTACTCATTGCTATTTCTACCACAATCAGGTTGGAGAGACTCAAAATAAACACAAATGAATGTGAAAGACGAGCCACACCTTTCACCTTCTGAGCCCTGATTGACGCAGATCCCCGAGTCTCTGTTCAGCTGTATTACACAAACACTGTTGAGCTAAACACAGTGAGACAGACTCAACAAAAACCAATGTGAAACTGGATACATGCAGGGGTGAAGAGCTTTCAGTGTTAGGTGAAAGTATGAGGCAGCTAAAAAACATCTGACTAGATTTTCTTTTAAACTGTATTTATTATCAGACAATTATCAGATGATAATTTACAGCTCAGCTATGGTTTTGCTACAGGATGCAGCTGGACACAATGAGAGCTGAATTTCTGTCTAAAAATAATAGAGCCGCTGATGAAAATGTTATCAATGAAGACATGGAGGTGAACTTTATGAGAATGTATATGAGATCAGATTAAAACTAAGTCAGGCTTAATTCTGACCTACACTACAATATTTTAATAAATGCACAAACTTCTTTTGCCCAGAAATGTTCTGAGTCAATTTATTTAATACTTTATACAATGATCTTATTATTCAACCATACATTAACAAAAATTAGATCTGAAGCAGTCATATTGAAGAGTCACTAAGGTTCTTATACAAATCTGCTTCATGTATATGTAATGTTGTTACAGAGTCAGTAGATCTGGATTTAGAGTGCACCATCATCCATTATAAACTGTCTATATTGCGCTCTGGATAGAGAAGGTATGTAATCATAATAGCAAAAAGCAATAATAAAGCCAATCCATTTGGTTACGAGATGAAGCAGCTTACATTACCGAGAGCACTTAAGCTTTACAGAATAGGATGTCTAATGCATTTTCCAGAACTGGAAACTTACCCAGTTCAATGAACCAAACAAAAGAGGACAGCGTGTTATGCCATCTGGTGAAACGATAGTGAGACGCTTTATCAGATAAATCTCCTACACAACAAATGTTACAAAGTTATGTAACAAACAAATAAAAACAAACTTGTGTTGCAGATGTGTATTATAAAGAGCGAAAAATGTGATAATGCAATTTAATTGCAGTTTACACAAAATGCCTTTTATTCCATATTTGCAACAAACAGAAGTCCTTTAAAGTCTTCAAATTGCCTTTTTACATGTATTGAGTATGTGAAGAACTAGTTTCCATCCACAATGATTCATCTTGAAGAGACAGTCATCTGCTAATTCTTCTGTATCTGCCAAAGTTCAGGAAGAATCTCATCACTCAAGGCATGAAAGACCTAACTTCAGCACAGACTTAATTCCAGACATTTTCTCATCATTCCAACTGCACTGGAAAATTACTTTCATTCTTGGATGCATTTTAACAGGCAGCAACATAGTCAGATAGAAAGCCAATATGTGCTTGGAAAAGATACACAAGAAGCATCACTGTATGAGGAGCACAGAACAGTCCGGGTCCAGAAGAAACCTGACTCTCAGCTGAGTCCTGCTGGGTGCCGTTCCTCAGACTGTCTGTAGAGTTGATCATCTCCTCCCTCAGTTCCTGCTGCAGCAGCTTGGAGATGAGGCTGTTGAACTTGTTCTCTGTGGTGGTGGAGTCAGGGAGAGCTGTGGTGAGGTTGAGCTCTGGTGGATTCACACAGGTCCCATTCAGGTGGGCATATACCACTTCACTTAGATCCAGGCCAGCCACTGAGGAGGGTGATGCACATGGGATGTCTCTCACCAGCTTGTAACTCTCCATCCATTCTCTCAGCCACTCCAGGTCACAACTGCACTCCCAGGGGTTTCGAAAGAGATACAGGCGACCAATGAAATAGATAGGCTGAAAAACAGAGAATGGCAAAGATGTAAGATTGTTGCTGTTGAGGTGCAACGTGATGAGACTTGTGAGGTTCTCAAAGGCTCTTTCCTCAATATAAACCAGGCGGTTCCGATCCAGGTAGAGAACCTCTAGCTCCACGAGATCACCAAACCATGTTTTGGAGATGTTGGTCAACAGATTCCCACCCAGGTTCAACATTTTTAAATTGCTCAGGCCTTTGAAAGCTTGCTGGGGTAGGTCAACCAACAGATTGTCATTCAGGTAGAAGTTTTCCAGGCGCAGTAGATCTTTGAAGGCTTCATCATGGATTACGTTTATGTGGTTCTCCTGTAAGTTGAGGTATTTGAGATTGGTTAGGCCCAGCAATGAGTTGTAAGCTACCGCTTCTATCTTGTTGCGCTCCAAGTAAATGTGAGTAAGGTTTTCCATGCCTCGTATAGCGCCCGGAATGCGACGGAAGTTGTTCTGAAAACACAGCAGTTCCTTTAGTGAAATTTGCTCAAGGAAGATCCGGTCTGGCATGTTGAAGAGGTTACAATCAGAGAGGTCCAGACGCACCAAGCGTTTGAGGGACGTGAAGGTGCGGGTGTGCAGGTAACGGATATACTCGTTGTGGGCCAACTTGAGCTCCACCAAGTTGGGGAGCCCTTTAAACGCACCTGGCGTAATGAAGGAGATGTTGTTGTGGTCCAGCGAGAGTGACCTTAGTGAAGGCAGAGTGCCAAAAGCCCGCTCGGATAGAAACTTGAGGCTGTTCTTCTCAAGGTTGATGGAGGAGGCCTCGCAGGGGAATTCTTTGGGCAGGTCGACCATGTTGACGTGGTCACACAAGACACTGCAGTTCTTCTCCTGAGTGCAGGTGCAACTAGGTGGGCAAGAACGTGTGCAGGACCACACAGCCAGGGTGTGAGGGGGGAGGAGGAGGAAGTACACTTGAGAGACAGGAAATGAGCTGTTAGAGGATGCCAATTAATCACAACATGCAATTTGTCACAGTTAAAATGCACTTTTACATGTCCATTAAGCGAATGTTGTTTGAATTGATGCTTATGTATGCATTTGGCAGATCATTTTACCTAAAGCATTTTATAGTACATTCAAGGTGTACATTTAATCAGTTCATATTTAATCATGTTTGTATATATCATGTTCTATCAATTAAGCTACAGGAACCGTGTGCTATATTACAAAAATACCACCTAAATCTAAAAACTGTTTACAGCAAACACTCATTAAACATATAGTCCCCGGACATATAGTCTCATTAGGACTATTTAGTCTCATTTGCTGTCATGTAATTTGTATATTTTTACTTAGGATGAAAAAGACAAGCCTTGAATAACCTTTTAATTAATGCTACAGACATGAAACGCTAGTCAAGCAGCATAAGCAATCACTTTGACACTCATCCAGCAGCTATGGGAGGATTATACACAGCACAAGTGACTGGAGAAATACTGCATTGTCACGCATGGGCTCTTTGTGCTGCGGCTGCTCCCCACAATGAAATTAAAGTGATTAACATTAAACAGATTAGAGATAACCTATATACTATCAGCATTGTTGTTCTCTGGAATTCATACTGATAACTGTATTTCAGCAGCAGTTACCAATCAAGTACTTCTCAAGAAATTCATTAATACAGTAGAAATAATAAAATAGATCGTTTAACACTGTGGTTTTGTAACTGCTTCTGTAATTGTAGAAATCAAGCAAAACATTTACATACAAAACAGAAATTCCTGCACTGACTTACCAGCAGCAATGATGAAACGCATCACTGGTTTCTCTCAGCTGCGAGTTGCATTTAGGATGAAATGAAACTTTCTGAAAATTATTTCCGTTAGGTGACATAAACATTAAAATACACGAATATAAAACCTCCTACCCACTAGTTTTAACCAGTAAAAGAAAATGTAACATTTTAAAACATATTACCATTATATCAAAAGTCTCACTAGTTAACTGATCAAAAAGTCAACATCAGCCTGGAATGACTTACCAAAAGTGCTCCTGCATTAACAGTCAAGTTCCCCCGACATGACTGTATCTGTACTGCTTCATTCCAAGTGAAAATATGAATGGATTAAAGGTCGTCGCTTAGGGTTTGTATATGTGTGTGCGCACATCCACTAACATCAGCATTCCTTTTCCAAAAAGCCATCACTTAATGGCAGAAAAATCCTGGGATTATTTCTGTTTAAAGCAGTACTCTGAAATCAAGGCAAGCAGAAATGACCTGCTGGGCTTCAATGGTACATACAGATTACAAAGTGCAATCTCCTTACATAAACCAGCAGGTTGTGGCCATAGACAGTCACTAAACTTTTGAGGAATCTGCAAAGTCAAATGCCTTAAAGACCATTATATTTGGATGCATTATATTGTGAAGGTGGGGTAAGATGTGCCATTGTATTGAAACGGCCATATGATGAAAGTCATGCAGTTTCCTACTCTTAAAAAAAGGATGCCATAAGCAGTTCAAAGAAAAGATGATTCACAATGCCATAGAAGCTGTACAGTTCCATAAAGAACCTTTAACATCCATATAGCCTTAAAAGAATAAAGGTTCTTTAGACCATAAAGGTAAGCAATGGTTCTTTTAAGAACTGCTCACTAAATGGTTGTTTGAGGGAAAAAAAAAAAAAAGTTTAAGAAGCTTTATTTTTAAGTGTAAATTACTTCCAAAAAGCACACAGCAACAAAAAGTGGCCAAACAATGACACATGGAACAGCATTATGCTACCTGTACTGAACTAAATTTTTTTACATGAACAAATTGCTATATTTAACATTTAATAATGAAGTTCTTCAGAACTAGATCTGTAAATTGCATGAATTATGCAAGAATTACTTTCAAACTTTCAGAATTACTTTGCATGCAGCTACATCCACCAAGCACATGAAAAAAGACAAGAGACATTGGCTAGATGGAGAACAAATTTCTATTTTGCAAACACACTGGCGCCTGCTGAATTTCATACACTCCACGGCAAGAACAGCTGGTACAATATTTGACCCAATTTTTTTGCTGCACAAGGAATCATGCTTGATTTGTAAGGGATTTGCATCAGAAACTTTTATTTTGGTAAAATCAATACAATAAACGCACAGCCGAGTCCTCTCATGCAGTGCATAGCCTATAAGCTACGACATAAAGCAAAAGTCTAAATCTACAGAGCTCTGGTGTCCTCTCAGGAAGCCATTTACCTTTTCCATCTGAATGGAGGGCATGGGGTGTGATATCAGTGTTTTAAAGACATAGTAAGACTTATTGCTAGCGTGGACACTTGCAGCTTCTCCTGAGAAGACCAATACCAGAGCTGCCATATATGTAAATACAATGAAGATTAACCACATGTTTAGGATTGCCATGTGCCAGACACTGACAGAAACAAAACATCAACAGAACAGAACGCCAATCTGAAATACAGAAGAGAAAGAAAAGCACATATTTGGAGATTCTGGACACTTCGTACTGATACTTAGGCAATTGTTTTTTTTAAATGACATTTGATTCCAAACCTTGGCATGTTTTTCCACATTTCCAATTTTAAGAGCCAATTGGTAATTCCATAGCCGTGTGTGGCCGCCCGGCCGTTAACAGCTGTGGAAACTGAGCAAGTCCAACATGTCTGAAACACTAAAAAGCTCACACTACCCCGAAATATAGAAACTTCACGCATACAGGTGACATTCAACATTCAAGTGCCAGTGTTTAAGTATTGTCTTTTGGTCAAGTTACTTGAAACTTCCAAAGAATCACTTTGAGGCTTAGAAAAATAAATATTTCTCAAAAAATGCTTAATAAGTTACACAAAACTAGCAGCAAAAGTAGAATCTAGAAATCTGTGTGCAAATAGCTAAATTCCCCACTGCTAATCGCCCTGGTCCCAAATAAATCCTGGTAAATATTGAGAACCCTTCCCCTTTTGTAAACAAGCTGCGCTTCTCCAGTCTCCTTACACGATATTTGGAAGCTTGAGGACATGCACTCAAGACATTTATATAAAACTCTAAATGTGCAATAAAAGAACTTCGTAAAACTTGATGGGCACAACACACTTGGGCCTAGACCTAACTTAAGTAGCACCATTCAACTTGAAGATCTCAATACTGTCAGTGCATCGATTTGAATTCAACTAAGAAACAAAACAAAAACAAAAACAAAAATTCAAGGCACAACTCGCTTGAGAAGAAAATCTATTGCACTTATGATAAATGCCTTATTTCTCCTCCACTCAGAAGCTTCTTTGATTCGATTAAAAGAAGCAGAAAACTGGCTCCACGGCCAGTGATTAAGTTCACATCTAACCAGATGAACTTCAGGAGCTGACAGCATTTGTGTTCCATTAGGAGTTTGGCCCCTGCACAGAACGAACAGCGGGCCCTCACAAGCTAAAATGGTGGCCTGTCTAACTGCACTCTCATCAGGCCCAACCCACCAAACTCCCGGATTAGACCTGCCTCACAAAGAACTCTCATGCTGCTGCTACCAATGAGAAAGGGAGTCATGCCTGCCACGCAGCTTGAAAAGAGAGGACGTCTGTATTAAAATAAAGCCTGCAACAATTCGCTCGTCTTCTCTCCTTGACCAAAAAACAAAACACTAGCATGCGTATTTGACCAAAGCGGCCATGTTCGAAAGGCACGACCGCTTTGGTTCTGTGGTCCGTTTGTAGCCATTTGAACTTCACTTTGAGGATGGCAGGCATTTTTTGTTTTTTGACATTTATAAAGAAACAATTTATCAAAAAACTTGCAGTTTTTTAATAAACCACATCTGCTTCTCCAAAATGTTTCGAGAATAAAGAAAAAAAAATTCAACAAAAAATGCTGCCCACTTACAGTGGCTAGCATGTGGTTCTTACTAGCTGCCATAACACTGTCAAGTCAATTAAAACAAGTGGAGTAAGAAGTTCCAGCATTTTGAGTTTTAAAACACTGAGTGTTTCCAATATTTTGTCATGAATATCATAACTGGAATGGCCTTTATCAAGACAACCATATCCCTAAATAGGTGCCTCTCCAGGATAGAGTGAGCAAAACTAAAATAAGTCAGACTTATTTATCCCGTGTGACACAGTTGCTTCACAAAGCAATTCAGACGCAAAGCTCCTGGTCCTAAAACGGTGTTTTAGTTCTGTGGCTTGTATTGTTGGCTTTATGATATTGGTGGTAATTTGAAATTCAAATGGAACGGCGACTCATTTGAGCCACATTATCCCAGTATTTGCCAAGGTTTGATAAAGTACAAGCTTTCAAACGCCTTAACAGCAAAAACAAATTAAGCTCCTGGCCAAGTTCACTCGATGAAATTAATGAAACTAAATTCCTGTCTATATTCCAAAAGGCACAGTACATTCACATACAAATGATCCTCGTCTTTTTTAAACAAAGAAAAGTTGAAAACTTTGTAATATATCAAATACACAAGTGGGCATCCATGTTATTCTGCACCAGTTTAGTGCAGATCAGCTCACTTCAGAATGTGGGCAGAGAATCACAGCGTGTAATGTACCGAGTTCATAAAGCTACACAGGGGGTAGAGTCTGGCTATGATAACATGTGGTTTGGCATGGTGACCCTCTGCAAACATATTTAGTTGCCCCACCAGTCGACCTGGGCATAGTTTCCTCCATAGTTTCCATAGTTGCCTCCATAGCTGTCACTGCCAAAGCTTCCAAAACCACCTAAATCAGACACTCAAGTCAGGATTGCTTTCAAAATTATGCTAATTTACTCTTTACAAAAACATCATAGGATAGGGTTTGTAGTGAAACTAACCCTTGTTGCCTCCAAAACCTCGGTTCCCTCCATGGCCACCAGTGTTGCGAGCACCACGGTTGCCAAAGGTGTTACCACCCCCGGCCATCTGGCGGTAATCCCTGGCCCCAAAGCCACCAGAGAACCTGAAGAAAAACAGAGCAACATGTCAAGAGCCTGGAAAAATCAGAGATCCAACATGAAGGTCTGCAGAGTATTCATGGTTCACTACCTCTTGGGGCGTCCACGGTTAGTACTCTTGTGCTGGTGCTCGTAAGCAAGACTCTCAAGCCAAGAAGGAACCTCTTGTTTGGCCTCCACCAGGATGTCCAGCAAATCTTTGGTAATGTTGCTGTTCTTATCATTGTAGAAGGAGGTGGCCAAACCTGACAATAAACCGACAGTTTTAACATGTTTTGGCAAAAAAAATGAACGAGGTGTTTCTAAAAATTACAGCGAAACTCACCAAGGTTTCCCACACGGCCTGTACGACCGATGCGGTGGACATATTCCTCAATGTCACTGGGCAGGTCAAAGTTGATCACATGTTTCACATTGGATATATCAAGACCACGTGCAGCCACCTGTATAGACAACAGCAGGATCAGCAAAACTGAGGAACAGAGGAACATGATGGCCTTCTGTAAACTAGAGACTTCACACTCACAGCAGTGGCAACCAGGATAGGACAACGTCCGGAGCGGAACTGGTGGAGAGCTTCCTCACGATCTCGCTGAGAGCGGTCACCATGGATACTGGTGCAAGCATAGCCCTCACGGTAGAGGAAGTCCTCCAGAGCATCTGCTCCCTTCTTAGTTTCCACAAACACCAGCGTGAGAGAATCCTTGCCTGTGAGTTAGAGAATCCGAGATGCTTATTGTAATTTAAGTCTAAAAACAGGCACTTAAATGGATTATCTGCATTCAGCGTTTACCGCAGCTTCCATTTCTACTGTAGTCAAGTTCTGCTTTGATTGCCATTAGTGCATAACAGGATGATATGAAAGAACACATGGCCATTAAAATTTCCAGTTACATGCCTCTATTTATTCTATTTATGCTTTTAAACAGCAGCCCTCTGTAACAATCTTTGCTTAGATAATGTTGGCATGGTAACACTGACCAACAAGACTTAAATGCCTAAATGCATTTGTCTCTCTGAGCTCTGTTGCTATGGATACAGAAGAGATCATCACCAAGGAGGCAGACTGTGTGCTTTTATGCAGCAGATTTCAGAAAAGCATCTAAAATTTTCTGCTGCATTTTAAGTTCACAACTTGAATTAAAACTTTTTACACCAGTTTACATAGTTTCCAAGTGGGAGCAAAATAGCTCAAGTAAAAAGAAAAATGAGGAATTACAAAAGGGAATAGAAATTCATTATGTCATGTTTCACCACAGTTATGCAACTTTCTTGAGATGTTACTGTATTTCCTAAATCTCATTCGGAGCAACTAACGTACCAGACTAACAGTAAAATTTAAAACATACTGCCACAATAATACAATTAAAGATAAAACCAACCTCATTTACCACCTGTCCTCACAACAACGTTCTAAGCACTCAAAGCTTGTGCCATTATTTCTACAAGCTATCAAGAACCTAAGAACATTAAACCCTGGATGAGATGGTGGTCTTACCTGTAGCATTGAGCAGGTCGAGGAGGAAGGAGCGCTTGTCATTCTCCTCTACCCAAACCACCTTCTGGGTGATGTTCTCAGAGGTGGAGCCCACACGCCCCACAGCCAGGAAGATGTACTCCTCCAGAAAGTCTCGAGCCAGAATCTTAAAAAAAAAAAAAGATCCCATTTAATACCCAAATAAGTTATTTGTAATGCGTTTTTGGCCTACTGGTTTGTCTCATGCAAACACATGCGTACCTGGATCTCCTTTGGGAAGGTAGCACTGAACATCATGGTCTGACGAGCTCCTTTAGGAGGCATGGTGTCCTGCTCCACGATACGCCTGATCTGGGGTTCAAAACCCATATCCAGCATCCTGTCTGCCTCATCCAGGACCAGATATCTAAATAAGAGGTATATTTGATATTTTTTTTTTTTCCAGAACCAACATTTTATGGACACTGAGGTTTGCCAGCTGCTGTCCTTGATCAGATGTTTTTAACTAAATCAACATGTGCCTATGGACACAATGGATGTATTTATCGATCACTTCATATGGGGTTTAAACCACAATCTCTTTCCATTCCAGATCTTTGCCAAATGTTCTGCACTTACTTGCAGTGGTCCAGACCAATCTTGCCTCGCTCCATCATGTCTACCAGACGCCCCGGTGTGGCCACCAACAGGTGACAGCCTCTTTCCAAATCACGAATCTGCTGACCAATATCAGCGCCTCCATAAACTACACACGGACGCACTCTGGAACGGTATGCAAACTGCAGAGGACGAACAAAATTTTAAAATGTGAAAATTACACTTGCACTCGCAGATTACTAATTAGCAGTTGAGGCGTACCTTTCTGGCCTCATCATAGATCTGAAGAGCAAGCTCTCTCGTGGGGGCCAAGACCAGAGAGATAGGATACTGCTTACGGCGGATGTACTTTCCATTCTCCTGCTAGAGGAACATTAAGACAAAACACTTCACCGAAATGGACAAACTCTTGCCCGCACAACTCGACCTTAAAATAATTTGCACAACTTCAGGCAACAAAGACATGAAATTAAGTTGTATTGTAAGTGCAGAACCTGGGCGCTAGCTTTGGAGGCCTGCAATGCCTCTCCTGGTCCATCGGTATAGATCTGACTCAGCACAGGAAGCAGGAAGGCCGCAGTCTTCCCAGAGCCTGATTGAACAGAGCACAAAATGAAGCACACTTGTCTCTCCAGATCTTAAAAAGCCTTTTCAGGCCCAGAAACACTCACTCTAAACCGAATGACCAACCTGTCTGTGCACAGGCCATCAGGTCCCTCTTGCTTTTGATGATGGGGATTGCATACTTCTGAACAGGAGTAGGGCGCGTGTAGCGGCTCAGGGTGATGTTGCCCATAATGATCTCCCCCATGTCTACATCATGGAACTGAAAAACACAAACCAAAGTCCCTTTAAGGAAAGTCTACTCACTCTGCAGCCTAAGACCTATCTACTTACAAGGGGTAAGACCTTTAAAGATACCTTTAAAATTGCTGGCTAAGGTCACAATAAAAATATATCTTTGACCATCTGTTAATCCTGAAATCAACTGTACCATAAATGTTATTTCTTAAGATCAAATTGCACTAAAAACTTTCCAGGTCGCTCCAGCCGCTGCGCAAAGTTGGCAAGTACATTACAACACCCTGTCCAGAATCTCTCCCCACAGAGTTGTTAGTGTTTAGTGATTGGCTCATTCTACTAGAAGGCAGGGCTTAATTTGCAAGCGCGGCCATATTCAGCATCACCCTTTCCCCCCATTCATAATAGTACAAGTGCATCATCTTGTTAACATTCTATAATCTTTGACACAAACACAGTAAATCATCCGCCAATTTCTACAGCTGTTTTCCAAGTCATTTAGTTTTGGCAGCAAAGAATATAATCGCTAGTCTCACACTCTCAATATGCCCAGGGCAGTTTGTTCCAGTGGCTTCCACAGGAATGTCATCGTACTTCTCGAAGTTAATCCCCGTGTTGCTTCCAGAGAACAGCTCACTGACGTTCATAAAGCAAGAAAGAGAGAGAGCACAATGGCTTAATCGCTATGACAGATGGCACTCTCTCAGAAGACAAACACATTGTGACCAGCAGAGGTCCACTCACTGTTCCAGGCGCTCATTGGGGGGCATTGGCTTTGACCAGTCCTCTTCATCTCTGGACTCTTCAACCCAACGACTGTTCCCTCCTGTGCCTCCTCCAAAGCCTCCACGCTCATACCTGCCAAAAACATTTGCTGCATTTCAGCCAACAGCCCTGAAACACGGCAGCTTTTCACCGTGAATGAATTAGATTTGCACATACAGCTCATTCGCACAATTAGAGATGGTATAGAAGACAGTGATAATCATAGCAACATTTTGGCACGTCTGTACACCTTAAACTGTACACTTTGATGTATTATCTATGGCACAGGGCAATTTACACAGAGCAACGTAAGCAATAGTTATAAGCAACCTATTTGTCTTAGTAAGCAGGACTAACAGTTCCAATACAATGTATATATTTGGTTCCACACGTCGGAAGTACTGCTTCCTCACCTTCCTCTTGATCCGGCTCCTCTGTCGTTGAAGAACGCTGACTTTCCTCTGTCAGAACGTCCACCAAAGCTAGTGTAGGCATCTCTGTTCACCACAGAATTCCAGCCCCCATCTTTGCTCTCATAAACACTGTAACCTATAATAATGCTACATTAACACACAACCTCGGAATCCATCTATTATATACATATACATAATATAAGATGTCATTTATGTAAACACATTTATGTATAGTATATATTGCAGCACTATTTATATGGTGCTTTTATCCACATCAATTTAATGTGGCTGGCAAAAGTAGTAACATAAACGAATCAAGTTACGAAATGGTACGTTGTTTAGTCCTAAAATTAAATGTATAAGGGGCCCATGGGGGACTTTCCTGGTGCAAAACATGCCTGTAGAAACCACTGCTCTCACCTGCATTATGCATTGGCTGGCTGAAGGAACCACCATTCCTGTTGCCTCGATAACCTCCTCGTCCACCTCTGTCATTGCGAGGAGGTCCACGTCCAAAGTTTGCAGTCCCATTCATACGACCATCATGGTACCCGTTGACGAAACCATTGCTGCGACCACCATCCCATCCTGGAGAGTCTTTTACAAACAAGGAAGTAGGTTCAAGGGGCGGCTCGGTTTTAGAACTCAGCTCAAAGCCAAGACCATCATACAATCCACAAGTTTCAGTGGTGATGGTTGAGTGAGTGACAGATGTGAAAAAGCCAGTGAGCAATTTGGCCTTACTACAGCAAAGACAACAACTGAAGCTGGTTGAGTGAACCAGACAAACAAGTTCACGGCACTGCTCAGAAACAGCAGACAGAGAAAACAGAGCAACATCATCTCTGAGAACCGCACAGAACAAAAATAAACCGGTCCTGATGACTCACTCCGCTATTGCTTTCTGAATTAAATCCAGTTTAAGGAACAAAGAACACACACTCCAAAAGATCGGGTCATGTGACCTTTTTTAATGCAATGTACTTCCCATCAAGTGGGTTGTGAACACACACAAGGCATTAAAAAAGTCCTGGAGTCTATACAGACGGCTTGGCACACATACAGGTGATAACTTGCTGACCACAAAACACCAAAGCAGGCCAAGCCATGCCTTTGTCTGGTGCTCAAAATTTACCGCAGCGATCAGCCCAGCTGCTAACACTGGCTGCATCCTCGTTTCCATCGGTGGCTACACTGCTGTCGGTACGCGCAGGAGACACTGCAATTAACACACACACAGTAATTAGCAGAGGCTGCAGTCATAACGCAGGCTAATGCATAAGCATTCTTTACTGCTCAAGTCTACACAAACGGGCAAAACGCACAAAAATCTTGCACCTCAGACTGACACAGATGTGGCTATGCCACACAACCCAAACATTAGCTTTCCAAGTTAATTTTTAAAGTTTCCAAAGAGTAATCAGTGCTGATCTACTCGCTTCCAAACATCTGATAAGGAATTATCGAATTTTCGTAGACCTTTTAGACAGGCATCAAAAGCAACACAAAGCCAACACCTCCTTGCAACAACAAACATGCTTAAATAATCTCTGAATTAAAAAAAGTTCTCTAGAACTGATCACGGCAAAACAATCCACGTGGCAGCAGTTAAACCTGTCTAAGCTCAGCTAATCTTGGCCTCATTTCAGTGAACAAATTGTGTGTGCATAATGTGTGTAAACAAAACAGTTTCGATGTTAGTAATGTTAACTTTCTCCACACACACACACACACACAAACTATATGCATGCTATTGACATGTAACATTAGAACATGTCTCAAGCCAGGTCTAAAAACTTAAGGTCCCCTTCTAGGACCCAGTGATAATGCAGTGACATCACAGAGGGCAAAGAGCAGAAGTGTGATGCAAGTCACATGCATAGAGATATACCACATCTGTCTGGCCAGCCACCAGTGTAGGTGTGATAAAACGAAAGCTCCTGGGACACATATCTCGGGGAACCTAAGCAGAGCACAGGGTACTTAAAAACATCGCTTTTAAAAGAAAGCACCGCAGGAGCAATGCTGTTTATTTTTAATAGTTACCGGTCTTAAAGTCATTCCATCCAGTTGGATAGTTATGCCTGTGTCTGTGGTTTCCCTCAGGGTGCCAACTCTGAGGAAACTGCTTGGGAGAAACTTGGGGAACAGTTTCACATTGTCAAAAGATGCCTAAACTATTCAAAGGAGTGTGTGCGCTAATATATACAAGTACTATTTGTTCATATTCAAAGAGAAAAAGAAAAGATAGGAGAATGCAAGCAACCACAGCTGCTGTATGAGAATCGGGAGCAGTCAGACAAAGCGATCAAAGCTTTGCAGACTCCAAGTCAAAATGGACTCTCAGTTTCATTAAGTGTGAGATTCACTCACCACTCTGTCAACTGATTTTAAATGTCTGGCTCAATAAACTGGCCCCAAAGTATTGGCTTTGAAGGCATTGAATTAAACTTTCATGCATCTTGGAAGCAAAGCACCTTCAGCAGAACCTGACCAAGACTTACAGCTCTGTACTGGTGCCACTGAATAACCGCTCTGTCTACCAGAGGAATAAGCATTTCCTGCTGTGAAAAAACAAGAATGAAGTCAAAGCGTAGAAAGAAACTCAACTGATCACAAAGTATTGTTTGAAAAGTGATGAAATGGAGAGTGGCTTTTTGGTCAATTTGAACAACAGCATCAGTTACCGGTCTAAAACAAAGTGTTATTCGTCTCACATTGATCTCAAACTCCAAGGCAAAATGTATTACATACACAAAAGCAAAAGCTAGACTCAGAACTCAAGAGAACTAGTCACGGGTCAATTGCGTTAAAATTGAGGATTATTAAACCAAACCGAATTACATACCATTTTTTGACGCGTCTTTGTTTCTCAAATGAGGAGGAATGTAACGCCCTGGAGGAAAGTAAACATGGATGTTTTTTAAATGCATATAATATAATATAATCCTTCTGAACATGGTACATCTAAATGTGGACTTAAAAAATACAGACTACCAACCAAAAAAAAAACAGCTGAGAACATGAGAAGACTGTGATCATACAACATTCACACTGAATGCCCAAGTACACAAGAAGCACTGAAAACAAGATGGGAGATATAAATACACTTACGACCAGAGCCTGCACCCTGTCCATCAGCCGAGTTCAAGTCTAAAACAGCAAGCTGAAAACAGAAGAGCACAGCGGGTCAGACACACTAACATTTAATACACGTTCTGCAGCTAATATTTACCACCTAACACGGAGAAACCACAAAACAACACTAAACACTCACAATTTTAAATTTCACCATGTTAGTTTACTTTGTTTAGTTGTTTTCTCATTTCTGTGGCTATTTTTAGGGGGCGAAAAAGGCTTGAAAGGATTCTACCAAGGTGTTACCTGAATAAAAAGGTTTCGCACTGGTTTAAGCCCAGCACAGTCATATAAAACATGTTTCGGAGGTAAAAACTTTTGGACAGAAAGAACATGCTGGTGGATCTTCTCATACAAATGAAAACTTGTCATCCTAAGATGTCCTCTTCCAGTTTTAAAAACTGTTTAATGCTTTTGCAATGGAGGTCTGTGGGCCCTGCTGCTGTTTATATCAGAGCTACACATGAAGCAAACTCCTCCCCCTGCGGTGACGTCATACAACATAACGAGACAACGAGATTTTCTCTCTTTTTTTTTTTACAAACTAAACATTATAAATCACAAGAGTACATCACCAAACACATCAGAAATGCGTGCATATGTATATATATAAAAAATCCTGCTAAAAGTAGTCTTTAAAACAGACAACACACTGCGTTTAAAATTTGTACATTTGTGCTCGTTTACAACTACGATGAATCGGACTTCGGTTCTGTAGTGATCAAAAGATGCTGTCTAATAAGTTCACTTAATCTGATGTCAAGTCTGCCGTTTAAAGACCTACCACGATAAAGATTTAGTAAGCCCAAATGAAGCCTAAATGCATGTGATGGAATAACAGACCTCTCAATCACATAGACTAGATAATAGATAATAACAATAAATCATTTAATAATTGTCAAATAACTCATCAAACTCATGTTGACTTTAATCAGCCATTCACGTGAAAAAAAGCTTTAAAGGACAAAACAGGCCTCGTCGACGGTCAGTCTCTCTCCAAAGCAAAATGTCTCTATTACGACAACAATATGGGTCGCAAAACACAAGCCCTTCTTTATATAACCGGACAGGCACTCAATATCGAGCGTTTCGATCAATGTTACTGTCGTAGCTAAAGAAATACGGAAGCTAAAAGAAAAAGAAACAACAGAAAGGCTTTTCAGACTACAAATGTTGAATCGCAAACACTTCGCAGGTCGACGCGATTAAATTTGACATCGTTAACGACGGGAAACGTTCAGCCACGGAACACGAGCATCGACGGCCGCGTCTCCATCGCTGCGGCGCTGCCTTGTTAAACGACAGCTTCGGGAAATCGCGCCTAGTAAGTGAAGCTGTCTAGTAAGTGAGCTCGCTGGGTATCGAGACGGAACCCGCACGTCAAAGCCAGCAGATCAAACCGATTACGGACGTCTCGTATTTAAGCCCAAATGTACAGCCTACCTGCTGATCTAGACCGTGTGAACCGTCGACGACCACATGACTCATAACTAAAGAGAATGAGTGAGGATTTCTCCTTTATTTCAGAGAAGCCTTTTCTTTGTTGACGAAAGTCTCCTTTTATAACGACGTCACTTGCTCTTTTCCTCAATCCGCTCCTTTTCCGAGGGCTTTTTCGAGCCAAGACCAACGTGAACAAGTGGGGCAAATGTACGAGCGGAACCCGTCGTCCTCTGGGCCTTTATATTGGCTAACAACACCGCGAAATCGTACGTTTCTTTCACAGTATCCGCGTCTTCTGTCCGCTGTGCTAATGGCAGCCCAGTGCGTGCGGCGTCTGCTCGCTTCAGGCTAAATGCCATTGGATCAGCGGAGGAGGAAAGACGTCAGCGGGCAGGAAATATCGCGAGAGTGACTCGTTCCCGCCCCCTTACTGCTGTCGTTTACATTTTTTATTTTTTACAGATTTATCATATATAATATATTATTTTTTTTAACAGAAATCTAGACACAATTCGGATATAACCTGCAAGTGCGTTTTTATTTATTTTGAATAAAAAATATGTGTATGGTATGTATGGTAATTTTATGGTGACTTATGATCTTGTATGATACATCCCATATGATACACTATAATATATATATATATATAGTGTATAGTTTTTTTTTTTTTTTTTTTTTTTTTATAAAAATTTTTTAATTTTTTTAATATTTTTTTTTTTTTTTTTATATATATATATATATATATATATATATATATTATCATATCATATGTATATGTATAGTATAGTGTATAGTAGTAAAATGACTAACTGTAAACCGTTTTGGATCCTTATGGCTGATTTTTTATATCTATTGACTCTCTTAAATGTACTGATAACATCTGAGCGTTTTGAACATGATAACGAGTGTGTTGGCATCTCTTTGGATGTCCGGTTGTTTATGTCAGTGTATTTGTTAGATATTAAAAACGAGCCATCCCTTGGCATGCTGTGTAAAAATCACGTATAGTTATTAAGTCTAATACATTTATGTAACCAATAAAATAAATGGTTATATAAATGAGCCTCTTCCCCAACGTCTTGTTTCATCTCAGCTGTTGCACAACACAACTCTACACTGAACTCAATAAACAGTGCACCTGCAATGTTAAAATCTATATGCATTGTACATACCATACAATGCATTACCTATTAACCTATTTAGGCCTATTTTTTGACCAATTTCATATGCATATTTATATAGGGGGTCGTGGCAGTTTATTGGATTATCTACATTTGTTAATACAAGATCAAAGAACCCAATACAGGTTGAGGCTCTTAATGAACGGACACCACCGTAAACTAGAGACAAATGTTTATGTACACACATACTATACGTATGAAATGCAGTTTAGATCCGCTTGCTTTGGTAACAGCTGGGAAAGAAACGCTTTGTTTTCGTTTCTAATAAAAAAAACACAACAGAATATAATAATATATATATAATATAATATAATCGCTATAATATAATATATAATATATAATAAAATGTCGCCATCCTGTCCAGGCGCTTGACCCCACACGGCGTCCATTTAATCCTTCCTAACTTGCTGTGCAATAAAACATGCTATTTGTATTAAAAGCTACTCAAACAGATACTCAGATTAAAACACTTTTAAACCACCAAACATGTGAACATTATTACATTTTACGTTCAGCGGTGTCAGCGTGTTGTGATTCATCTCCGCCTCTGGGGGGCGCCCGCGCACATCCGGGTTCTCGAGCGCCTTCATTTCTCCGGAAGAAAACCGTCCCCCCGCCCTCGCGCTTCCTCTTTCCGTCAACGGGGTTCAGGTACGAGGAGCGTCTTTGCGTCTCTCTGCTCAATCGAGTTAAAATCGCCGTTTTACGGTCACCATCCGCGTATGCGATGAGTCGTGTAATGTCCGCACGACGTTTAGACGCCCGTTTGTGGTCCCGGGAGGTGTCGCAATATTTACCGTGAACGTTTTGTTTAGCGCTCACGCGAGCTTGTTAGCGGTCACGACTGGCCTGGTTGTGCGCCGGTCGTTTCGATAACGAGTGAAGTGTTTTAAAGCGTGTTGTTCACTTTAGCAATGCTCTGTCAAACATTATTCTCATGTAGATTCGTGCACAAAGTCTTAAACTAGTTCGTAGAGCTATTATGGGTTGTTTTCAATTGTAAGTGCAGTATTCTGGCCAGCTACCCATGTCGTTCACTTGTATTAAAGTAATTGTTGCCTGGGAGTGTTAGGTTGGTTGTGAGATTACTTCTTGGAGTTGATCAATTGTCTTGTTTTTTGTTTCAGTTTGTTTATGGTGGCATGTTGTTAATATACAGGCCAAATCATAATAATAGAGCACACTAACAAGCATGATTTTAGATTTGTAATGTAGTATTGAGGTTACTGTTTGTTATTTATGCAGGCCACAATGGGACGTGTGATCAGGGGACAGAGAAAAGGTGCGGGCTCCGTCTTCAAAGCCCATGTCAAGCACAGGAAAGGTCCTGCTAAACTCCGTCACATCGACTTCGCTGAACGTCATGGTTATATCAAGGGAATCGTGAAGGTAAAATTGTAGACGAGTTGAATGATTTGGATGTTACCACTTTTGAGTGAGGTCATCCAGTGGCTTAAGGACAAAACAATCTGTTTTCTCTCCCAGGATATCATTCATGACCCAGGACGTGGAGCCCCTCTGGCTAAAGTCATGTTCCGTGACCCATACAGGTTCAAGAAGAGGACTGAACTGTTTATTGCAGCTGAGGGTATCCACACTGGGCAGTTTATCTATTGTGGCAAGAAAGGTAAACGAAAGCTCAGTTAGGCGTTTTGTAACTTTCAGTTGAAGATGAACATACACGCAGTGCTCACATGCTTGTGTTGATCAGTGGCTTTTTGTTTGGTCTGTTACAGCCCAGCTAAACATTGGCAATGTTCTCCCTGTTGGTGTCATGCCTGAGGGTACCATTGTCTGCTGCCTGGAGGAGAAGCCTGGAGACAGGGGCAAGCTCGCTCGTGCATCTGGAAACTATGCCACGGTCATCTCCCACAACCCTGAGACCAAGAAGTCCAGAGTCAAGCTTCCATCTGGATCCAAAAAAGTAATTTCTTCTGCAAACAGAGCTGTTGTTGGTAAGTAACCAAGATTTTGGTAAATCTCAAGATGGTTCATTTTATTGTCTATTAGTGCATTACAGCATTTCCCGATTGAATAATTGATTGACGTATTCTTAATTGTCTTTATTTTAAACTCCCTGGTTATTAAATCCCTCTGTAATTGAAGAGTTTATGACTTTATTCTGTACTAACACTTCTGTAATGTTTGTGAAATGATGAAATGATGCTGCCTCTACAGACACAGGAAATGTGGATTAACTGTGTAAAATGTATTGAATTTGTTTATTGTCTTTTATTAAAGGTGTTGTTGCTGGTGGTGGTCGTATTGACAAACCCATCCTGAAGGCAGGACGTGCATACCACAAGTATAAGGCCAAGAGGAACTGCTGGCCTCGTGTCCGTGGTGTGGCTATGAATGTAAGCAAAGCTTTTGATTGATTTCCAGATGTTCAGATTGTTCTTCCACTATAAGGTATAATGATCTAATCTGTTTTCTTCTCCAGCCTGTTGAGCATCCCTTCGGTGGTGGTAACCATCAGCATATTGGCAAGCCCTCAACAATCAGGAGGGACGCACCTGCTGGACGCAAAGTCGGTCTCATCGCTGCCCGTCGTACTGGCAGACTGCGTGGAACAAAGACCGTCCAGGACAAAGAGAACTAATATGTATCTTCCTAATAAAATGTTCCAACAAATTTCACTTTTGTCATTCTCAGTTATTACCTCTGCACAAACATTGCCCAACAATCACGTATGCATGTTGTTTATTGAGAATGTTAAGAAGTAGCTATTCAATTGCATGCACAAGTGATGGTTTTTGCAGGATAAAATATATTTGTGTAATAGAACTTTAAGTTTGGTATTTAGTGTCTGTAGGATATCTGTCATAAACAAATTTTCAATTGAAATTCAAAACGGTAAGATGACCTTAAATACAACAGCTATTGCTAATATAATTCAGTACCGAAGGTTAAAAGATTGTAGTTTGTGATTGTATTTACCTTTACAGTTCTGTCATACAGAAATGGAAAGCAAAAAGTAACCAAACAGACCTGTAAATAAAGCATAAACCCAACAGCTTCTAAAATGCAGTGTACATAGCAAGTGAAGCCAAGGATTAATATTATAAAATATAAACATAATTAAAAAAGTGTAATGCTACATGCATCCATACCTGGGCAGAAGGACAAGCAGCTAGTGCTGTTCCCTACCCATTTTAAAGGTTTGAGCTCAGTTTTTAGACTACTGAGAATTTAACCTGGGGCCAGAAACAAACACATCATTAGGTTAAAACTCTTAAGAACTAGTCAGACCAACTAGCATTCAGGGTTAATCAGTCTTTGTGGATTCAAGTTAGACCAATCTACATTTCTATGTAACTGACTTAAAGTTATGACCAGTCTTAAAAAATTGAATGACTAACTTTAAAGACTAGTCTAAGCAGTTTATGCGACCGGTCATTGATCTTTATATTTAACCAAAATAGGCTAACTGCATGTTACCACGGCTGGTTGTGACAGGTGAACTCACCACAGAAAATGCAAATAAAGAACCAGGAAACTAATGGTTTGTTTCCTAATATTTAAACTAGTGCTTTAATTCTGTGTATTTAGGACAAGGGTTTCTAAAAGATAATGTACTATGTGATAGTTTACAAACAAAATATAAATCATTTTGTTCATGTGATTTTAAAGGTTGCACTGGGAAGTATCTTCTGTAAATGAAAACAAAAAAATGAAATTGGAACTGATTGCAGCGAATCTTTTGTTTGAAAGGTTGTCTATTTTGTGAACGTTTACTCATTTAAGTGTACTTACAAGTGTACAGGAATATTGCTGACATTAAATATGGAGCTATTAAGAGAATGTAATGCCTGACCCACCAATACAGACAGTTACGATTGTTTTAATTTGTGGAGTTATTAGTTAGGTTACTTGGAACTCATATGTGAATATTATTTAGTAAAAATAATCAATAGGCAAATCTTGTACGATTTGTTTGTGGTCAAATACTGGACAGTATTTATGATGAATCCAGTAACAGTAAATATAAAACATGTCTTGCAGCTCTGCATCTTCACAACAACAAATCCAAAGACAGTTTCCTGATTTCTTTGTCTTTATTCTTGAAGGGCGCAATGCTTTTCTCTAATATTTCTGTGCACAAAAACCTCACAAAGTGAAAGTCAACATTGTGACTGTGGCTTCAGAATTCAACGTCACATCATGGCCAAAACAAAAGTCGGCAAAAAACAGGGCGAAGAACTCTGTACAGTCAATAATCTTTAAAAATAACACAAGGACCAAAATGTTCCTCTTAAATCAAATTCTAGTCTTCTTTTAGTGAAATACGACAAAATAAATTCTATAAAATAAAACAGCAAAATATTTAAATATGATGGGCAAATATTTTCATTCGCAGGAGTATTTGGTATTTTCCAACAAAATCCAAGAAAAAGCATTCAAGTTACCAATTAAATACATACAGTATCTATTGATGTTTACTCCTTTATCCAAGAAACTTTATACTAACTGAAGTTGCAACATGACTAACCAGCAGTTATTTTATGGTACAACCCTGCTTTACGTTTACGTCTCCGTAACTGAAGAGTCCCCAGACTGAGCTTCTATTCGAGTACACAAATGTGAACAGGGATCATAAAGTCAAGTGACCAACTAAATTACCAGAAGGTTATTTGTCTACCACAAGGTTCAACCAAGGAGAGACAAATAAGCAAATCGAGATCAGTCCACTAAAGTTCCAGGAATCCTGACGTTGCATATTTTCTCTTAAAATTCCTATGATCAAAAGCGGTTTGTCCCACCGATAAACGACAGCCAAATATTTATCTGGAAAATGTGTGCAATTGTAAAGCCACTTGTTTCTTACATTGCTTCGAAAACATCTAATCTAGAAGAGCATATGGAGGGGAGCGGGAACAACAAAAGTGCTCTTCTGAAAAGCTGTGGAGAACAAAAATCGCAGAACTTCCCTTCGACTATACTAGATTGATGTGAAGCCATGCTAAGATGTTGTAGCGTGAGCTGAAGCCTTCAAATTATCTAATTATTACCAGAAGAGCAAAGGCAATATGAATTTCCAAAACAAAGTTGCATCACCCCGTTCACATCAACTAAACAATGATCCCCAACCGTTCAATCGTTCACACGCTATGGCCAACTCTTGCTCACCAGGTGCCATAACTGGTTAAGCGTTGACATGAATATAATGTATGATCAAAAGCAGAATGACCCAAACGGCCCAAACCTTACTACTGAGCATGGGATAAAACTTTTTTTTGTCTTTCACTGTTGTGTTGTAACCTTTTTTTTGTGGTTTTTGCCTTTTCGAAATCTGTAGTCTCCGAGCAGCCTCACGTGCTGTCGTTTTTGAACAGTCAAAACATTAACATAGTATGTACACTTTTGTCATGAGACAAGTGCGTCAGGCCCATTTTATTACAAACAATATGCACAGTCCACCGCAAGTTACACTTTTGACAGTTAATACTGCAGAGCAGACGGCGAGGAGGCTCCACTCCAGGGTTAAAAACTGAAGGGAAGCTGAATGTCGTGGTTACACAGGCTCTGGAGTGGAGCGGCATGGTGGGGCCCGGCCTTGCTCTGGATTCCAGGATCTTGCTGGAGAACTCCGATGGAGGAGAGTGGGAGGACATACGATTAGTCTTTAGTCTGGCTAGGCGGCACCTCCTCAGGGGGCTCCCAGTTCTCTTGTGCTCGCGGGCCTGGACGCTGAGGATTGTTTACGTGTTGTGCTGCAGGGCCAGTGTATGGCTGTGTGTGGGGGAGGTTATTCTGCTGAAAGACACAAGATCATCAAAAACATTACATGAAGATCATAGATCAAACTATATAGTATGTAGTATAATCTTTAATAGATTTTACAGACGCATGCTTTCACAAATCGCTGTGGTTGAAAACGTGTTCTCTGGGAAGTACCTGTTGATATTTTGTGCCTGGAGAATGAGGGTAAAGAGAGGTATCCTCCGCTGGAGAAGGCTCCTGGTCATCCAGACCCTCCTGATCATCAGGCTCCTAAAACAACCATCATTAAATGAGTCAAGCGCTACAAATACAGAACAAGACACCAAATACATGGTTTAATAACCATTTCAATCAATTATTAAAATATCCTATACTAATTACTTGGAGGTCTGTGCAAGTTTCAAAAGGTTCACTGAAAGCTGACAAAATCAAAACATTAAACGTGTCCATTAAATGCTCAGGGCTTATTTTCACAATGTTTGATTTAAATCAACATGGTAAATTACTTTGAAAGAATCAGGTTTATGGTGTGTACTATTAAAATATAATGACAAGACATGTGGACACCATAAACAGACAACAAGCACTTCAGCTCCATTAACAGAGTACTAACTTCACTTCAGGCCATCCGATCGCATAATGCTAAATATAGATGCAAACTGGGTCCAAAAAGTACAACAGACAACAGATCATTTGAAGTTCAGTTAACATAGCTGTGTGTTTAAAACAGGCTTTTAAATAAACTTTGTAATCTCACTACAAATGTGGAAGTGTATTATCAGACTTATCAGTTAGATTGTCAGTTTCATGACAAAAAAAACAATTTTCATTAACAAGAACCATGCCACATTTAAAAACCCAAACAAATAAACACCACCAAACACACAGATTACCTGCACCTCATTTCTAAACTATAGCCAAGGCTTGGAGTTTTCGATCACTTTTATCACATTAAGACTTATAATTCATTAGAAAGAAACACTTTGACCACATTGAAAAGATCAGAAATAACAGTTGATTCAGAGTTGTTTAGGAGGGAGGTGGAAGATGAATCTGGCTATAACATGCCATGTAAACACCAAGAAGTTACGCAGATGGCACCAGGGTGGCTGGGCCATGCGAGTCTTACGGTGGTCTGCTGCTGGCCTGTCACTTCCCCTGGCAACAGCTGCGGTGCAGAGGACGGGTTCCGGCCTGCGTCCTCTTCAGATACCACCTCGTGCTTCGTTAAGTGACACTAGTTTGAAATGGCAGTTATTAATGCATACTGGTTCAACAAATTATGCATGTGGATTATCTATAGCTGCATACAATTAAAACATCTGTGGTATTTCGCAATCGATGAAACTGAACTGGATAAAGCAAAGGCTTTAGTTGATGAGAAGTAGGCTATAGGCTTTTTTAAAACAATAGCTGACACGAAAATGAAACTCAATATACGCAAATAGCAGTAGCATTTAGCACTTAAGAAATGGCACTACAGAACTGAAACCTGGATATTAAAAAATAAATAAATAAATAAAATCGAAAACTCAAAGCCCTATCTATAGTCAAACATGCCTAGGGTATTTAGTAGTCAGCTGGTCTCTAGATCAGTTCCTTCAAAATTCACAACTTAAAATATAGAAGAGAAAAACATTGCCCTCTAGTTTTTTTTGGCATTCCACCATTGAACAATCAATTCTGGAAGATTTTATTGCTTATTTGGGGAAGAAAAATAATTTTCTGTACATTTCAAAACAGGAGTACATCTTTTAAAAGGGTTCTTTTAAGGGCACCCTTAAAAACATGACTGACTAGTGAGTGGAACACAAAGGAATGATTTTTAAGTTTTTAAACATGCTTGCGCTACTGTTACAGAATGTCTCAGAAGGGTGGCACGAGCCAACACATACCTCCTCTGGGCACAACTCGCAGGCCTTGGCTAAAGTCATACGTGCACTATGAGAACGTTCCAGGAAGTATCCATTAGACGTTTCATTGCTCTGGACCGGAGGAGACCAGTTGTTATATGTGTATTGGGTATTGCCAGTGTACGGCCTCCGTTCCAGCTCATCGCCAAGCCACTCCACTGCCCACGTCCACTTCCTCTTCAGATCACCATTACTCTGCAAACAGGAAAAATGGTTTTTTGGAAGTTGGTTCTGGCATAACCTGAAAATAAAATACTCCCTTTTAAGTATGCACACTATCAGCATTATTGTGGTATGGTGCCAACCTGGAGAATCTGATAGGCCACTGAGCAGTTACTGAACAGAGCCACCATGCATTTGATACACTGATAGGCTCTCTTTTGGTAGTGGTTTTTGGAGCGTTGAATGGTGTCAAAAAGCCCATCACGGTCATCAGGAATTCCTTTCAGCACATTGTGGATCCTAACAGTCCATAAGGAAAGAGTAGAACAGGTTAATGTGATGTGGATTAAGAACCAGATTAATCTATAAATGTAAACAAGGAAGTCAAGAGGCCTGGTGATGAAAGATCCAATGTAATTTAAAGACAACAGTGTCGTTTTCAGGAACTCATCTACTTCAACACCATTCTACTCTCAATTGTTCCAGAAAGACTCTTTCTGGAATTTAAGATGGCTTTTATGAAACAGTGGAAAACCAGAACCAACCTGTGAGTCTGCCATGAGTCCTCTATAAACAAGATTTGAAGAAGCAAGTCCAGGTATGGCCTTAACTCATAAGTGTATGAATAGGCCACCTACACAAAAACATCAACAGCAATTACACATCTTCAGACAATCAATAGAGTAGAAAACACATTGAAGTCCCACTTAAACCTTCATGAATGCCCATTTTTTGGTATGAAAGATCTCCCTCACCTGCCACAGTAGTTCACTAAGCACAGTGGAGGAAAACTGAGGGTTCTCCCAACAGCAGAACCTCAGCAACTTGATGGTGTCCTCAGAGTTACTGCAGTCCTCGATAATCTTCTTCACATAACTGGTGCGTACAAACAGGATGTCCACCACCATCTGCTGCAGAGGCATGATGGGAGCGGTGATGTTGGGGTCACCATATGGGTTTGGCAGGGGTGGGTTACCTAAAAAGAGCAGATAAAAACATTCTTGCGTCTCATCTAAGTCCTGTATTTGGTTTTAGTACTGGACCAACAACAAAAGACTAAAACTGATGCCTAAATGCCCTCAGCTCCAAGCAATGCCAACCTGGCACACATGCCTGGAGATGGCTGTGTGTCAGTCAGTTAATCCTGAGCAAGGATGAGCATCTTCATTGGGCAATGGAGACTAAGACTTCACTATAATTCAATACACTATAAATAACAAGTATTCAGCTCGTAAGCAAGATTCATACCATTAATTGAGGACTGCATACGTGATGTGACATCACAGCAGCGAACAAGCTGTGATACAACAGTGTAGAGCTTTCCCAGCTCAGCGTACTGGTATTTAATGGGAGGCCCTGGGCCCTCATCAAGGGCCACAAGCATGAAGGTAGCCGGTACCCCAAGCTTCAACAGCTGCGTCTTTTCTGCTAGGCCTAACAGAGAAATGTGAAGTGAGCAATGACAGTGTCATGGTAACTTTTAAGACATGGATTTAAACCTTAAAGCTGGTGAGCAGTCCTTACCGAGGTTGGCGTACATGACAAAGAGGTTGAAGTACTGCTGCAGGTGACGGCCGTGTTCGGACACTTCCCTTCTCAGCAGGTTAAGTACGGCACGGAACAGGTGTTCACTTAAACTCAAATTATCACAGCCCTGAGACAACAAACAACATAAATGTTCAAGAACCTATAAGACAATGAATAAACAAACAAAACCAATGAATCTTCATGACAGTCTTTAAACATTGTGATTGTTGAACTTACCCAACTGACTGAAGGACCTTAATCAACTGAAACTGACCGTGTTTAGAGGGTGAGAAGAACAACCCATTTTAAATGACTGACCTGACTTGAAGGTCCGGGTGAGGCAATCGGTGAAGGGCAGGGTCCATCTTGCAGGGAGAAATGTGCAATGAATACGATGAGTTTGGAGAAAGCTCCTCGTACCTCAGCACTGGGGCACTCCAGCAGGTACTCAGAGAAGCGGTTTGGATATGCAAAGAGGACATTGTGCGTGAACCAGAAACGCACATTCTTGCTGTGTCGAAGCAAGATGCACAATGCATCATACCTAAAACACAGAATGTGTGCATAAACAAGGTTCAACTAACCACTGAAGAGCTCAACTTAAGAATACAATCACAAACACACGTGATCATGTCTGAAAATAAAACAAGCTTACCAATCACTAGCAGGACCACGGACTATTTTCTTGGTGTGAAATCCAGTACTGAAGAGAAATCTGGCAGCCAGCTGTATACTTATCATAGCAGTTTCTTCTGCTTCAGGCAAAAGGTGGTCTTGACCTACCAGTCACAAATAAAGCTCAGCTTTAAAAATGATTTAGGGATAACGGAGCAAAAACCTTTAACACGGAGTGCCCATCCTGCTCCTGAAGGGTCAGTGCCCAGCAGAGTTTAGCTCCAACCCTAATCAAACCCCTAAACCAGCTAATCAAGGTCTTACTAGGTTAGAAACTTCCAGGCAGGTGTGTTAAGGCAAGATGGAACTAAACTCCATCTTGCCTTAACACACGTTTATTCCTGGTTCCTAATAAACAATGATTTGAATTATGATACTAAATTAATTTTTCTATGATTATCTCTTATTCTTATTTATATACATAGATATGTAGATAGAATGTTTATGATCCAAACAGAAAACAGAGAAAGGTCAATGGGTGAATTTACCTGGCGGTGAGTTCAGGTAGACACTGTTACAGGTCAGCAGTTTCCTGATGAACTGGAAGTACTCCAAGCTGTACTGCATGCGGTTGTGCATAAACTGCACGTTCTGTTTGCGCACGCTGCGTTCGATTGCGGAGGGCATCTTCACCTGGTGGGGTTTGCTGGTCACAGTCAGCTCAGTGATGTACTTGACCAGCTCACTATCCTTGTCTAGAGTGTCCATACGCTCGTAAAAGAGGATGTAGGCGTTCCACCAACGCTTCTGTCTCCTGTAGGACATGCGTTTCATCATGTGGTCAAAGACCTCTCCCATGTACTCTCCTCCAAAGCACTGGTTCTTCATCTCCTCGTCATCATCCATCTTGCACTCTGTGACATCACCGTCGTCAAACTTGTACCAGCGGTTCCTCTCACCTTCACCTCCGCTGCCGTTCCTCTGAATGATGTAGGAGTAGTAGTGACCTCCACTAGCCTGGCCAGAGTGGACCAGCACACCCACCAGACGGTATCGAGAGCTGCAGGGAGGTTCTGGCTCGGATGGTTCGTTCTGCTGGATCACCTGGTACCATAAGAAAACAAATGCGTGTGGATCCACAATACTCTGTAGAACTGAAACAAGTGTTTGACTAACATTCTACTGCTATCTGCGCCCTCAGCTCCAGGCAATGCCTACGAGGCATATTTGCCCAGGGATGGCTACATTTGTCAGTCACTTGGTACTGAGAAAGGATGAGGATCATCATTGGGCCGCCCATCAATTAAAGAAACAATTTAATCTGCGATCTGTAACTTTTGCCTGCCTATCACCATCTCTGTTTGAAGCCTAAAATTTCAGATTACTTTATATACTTCTCATTACATATGTTGAAGTTAAAGAAAACCTGAAAAAAAACCCAACACAAACGGCAGCTCATATTATAAATTATAAACGTACTGCTGCGAATCAGCGTAAGGTAAGGAAAGGAGACAATTCTGAACACTGATCTGTTATGTACTTAACTGATTTGTTTATTTCTAACCAACAAAGTTACAGATTGCAGCTTTAATTCTAATGAACTAGAAGACAACTTCTTATGAAGAATCTGTCTGTGCACTTACAATCAGCTAGATTGAAACACACAGGTTCACAGGTATTTGAATTATTACCTGATTCTCAGGATGCATATCAGATCCCTCCAGCTTAGCTACCCCAGCTACTGTGTAGGGCTCCATGTCTAACTCCCGCGGGAACTCGAAGTAGTCATTGAACTTGATGGCGCACTCTCGTTCCCAGTCATAGTCGAAGCGTTTCAGCTGGATGGCCAGCACAGGAGGCAGCTTCTTAATGAGTAAACGCTTCACTGTGTCCACCTGCCATACAGCCAAATTAGCAACTTGCGCTTAACGCTGCACTCCACTAATCAACCACGACTAAAAACAGAACACCAACCTTCTTGTTGCATTTTTCACAGTGGTAGGCATTTGCACCCTCAAGCAAGTCCCCTTTCACGTATTGCTCCATAGAGTCGAGGAGATTTTGATGGTTTCTAATATCTATATTTAATGTTGTAAATGATTCCTCACATTCATATCTGAAAAAACAACAAAGTGTGTTTTATTGTAACAGTAAAATCTAGAAATGCAAATCACCAGAAAGTCCTAACAAATGACATACCTGTGAGGGCAGCCCTGACATATTTTCTGATCAGCAAAGGAACCGCCCAGAACTTTGCTCAGCATGGCAGGGTGGCCCAATGCTTTCAAAGCCTCATCTAAACTGTCCACCAGGGAGTTGAAGAACTCTAGAGCGTCATGCTGTTCTCTCAGGTTGACTGGTTCACCCCACAACCTGCAGAAAGAATGAGATGAACACATCAGTCCTGTCAAAAACAGCTTTGATTGGGTTCCCTCAAAGTTCTGAGAAGTATTTTGTCTATTAGTCATGAATAAAAAGGAAAGCATTAGATTACACATCAATCACCTCAACCTCAGTGAGAGATCTTACCGAAACTGCTTCCAGAATCCTCTAGGCACAAAATACTGCAATCTAGAGGCGGCCAAATGTCCAAAGATGAGCTGCAGCTGCCGCAGAACCCCAATGTTGTATTCCTTCCTGTCCTCTGACTTACTGAGTGAAGGTTTGTCTTCAAACTGATGCTGATAACCAAACACCTCATCCCGTGGATCCACATTACTCTAAAATTAAAGCAAGTGTTTCAGTAACGTTCTACTGCTTTCTGAGTTAGACAACATAAGTGTTTAACAATTACGCCCTCAGCTCCAGGAAATGCCTATGAAGCACATTAACCCAGAGATGGCTACATTTGTCAGTCACATGGTACTGAGAAAGGATGATCATCATCATCGGGCAGCTCATTAATTAAATAATTAAACTGAATCTAAGGATTAACGAATATTACAAAAAAATTCCAGAAGAATAAACCTTTCCTGAAGCAATCTACTGTGTGAATTCAGAACAACAAATGTGACAGACTAAAGGACACACCTGAGCCCAATTATACTGGGAAACAAGCCACACCCTTCCATCTGAGCTCTCCCCCTCCCCCAGAGAGTTCCCACACCCAATGCTGTTCACTGTAAATAAGTCAAGTGCTAAAGTTTCATTTCTGCGTTCCTTGCTTCAATTTATAAAGCTCATTTTAGGTGTTTATACACCTGAGTCCTCCTTATAAAGAAATTACCAGTTTACCTTAAGCAGACAAAAAAATAGAAAAAGAAGTGAGATCCCCTTGCATTTAGATTGTCTTTAGCCTTGAAAGTGGACTCAGATCTAAGTTCGCTCCAATTTTCTCCATTCACCCAAAAATTGTGTAACTGTTTTAAAAAAATTAAAAAACTGTGTAACGTCACAGCAATCAGCAACACCACAAATGTTAAAAATGTGGTAAACCTAAAACACTTTCTGTTTACACTGCATGATATAAGTGGTTTAAGTGATCTGTACTCAGACGACTTCCTGAGATGAACCGGTGAACTGAATCAAGTGTTCACATCCGAATTCTTGCTAGCCACACCAAAACTGCTAAAATGAACCACATAAGGCAGTACCTCATTATCTTGCTTCTCATCTCCAGACATGTCATCGTCCACATCGCTGCCTGTGCCTTCAATGGCCAGGATACCGTTCCTGATGGGCGGAATCATGTACAGCTGCTGGATTACTGAATTCATATAACAAGTGGCACCTGCATTTTTCAGGCCCACAAAACCTTTGGTAGGACGCGGGCCAACCGGTGGCAAATACTCCCATTCTGTAAGTGGTTCACAACCTGGTAGAATAGAATAACAAGTAAATAACTGCAAAAATCTAATGATGTTAACCATGTCACCAAACTGTTGTCCAAGCCAAGCCATACTTCTCAAAAAACCCTCAAATGTTAAAACACATTGCAGTAGTACCTAAGTAGTACATATCAGTTAGGGTGTCCACAATCTGCTTGAGATTTCGCACACATCCAACGGCAAGTGCGACCAGCAGTTCAAAGCCAGCATTGATTGTTGCCGGGGTGCTACACACAGGTATGGCCTGCTCAGTGGGGAACTCCCGCTCTTCATATACTGAAGGTACACATTCGATGCTGGGAAGAGGAAGTCATCCATTAACTCCTATAAAGACAGACAAAAAAAAAAGAGCATCAATTAGTGACTGTGTTAGAACTAAACCAGGAAGGGGCATTTGTGTCAGCATCTGTAAAAGAGACAAAATCTTGTCACACCTAGTCAGGACAATATGTGCCAGAGCTCACACATCACATAATCAATGCAAAGAGGTTTACCTTTATGAGACTGGCCCCTCCTTTTTCACAGCCTATGTAATACTTCTTCTCTGGGGTCTGAAAAGCCAGCAGCTCTTTTGTGACACCAACATGACCTTCCAAAATGGTCTCCTCAACCCCAGGCTCCCCGGTCCTCTTTACTTCATCCTGAGAAGAACCAAGACTCTAATTTGCACTTGAAACCAAAAATCAGACCATCCAAGAATGCCAGAGCCATTTTAATTATAAAAGCAGTTTGTACAAATGAACATACCCGGATTCGTTTCAACCAGTCGATCTCATTGTTTAAGAGAACTTCTGCATTAGGAAGGTTAATGTTACTGTTAAATGCATAGTTGAGTAAGTGCCTCAGAAGAGTGAAGTAATCAGCAGCGTGCTTCGCTCGTTCTTTTGCAGTGCTCTGCGAAACAAAACAACACAATAAGGCGATGTTGTGAATTAACAACCAACAAGATGAAGAATTTGAGGAGAAATATGGAAGAAACTTACACCTAAAACTGTGAAGAGGAGGGTGATGAAGAACAAAAGAGGCCTATGGCCCATACAGCATCTGGTGGCCATGAGGAAAAACTGTTCCTGAGCCATTTGACGAACAGACCTAGAAACAAGCAGCATTTATAAAATTGAGTGAGTAAGTCTGTCTGAGTCCAAGTCTGCCACAAATGAATGACTCTAGTACTCTATATTGTGCAAGTTTAGCATGTGCTAGAACTCACTTGCTCTGGCAGTGAAGCAGCAGATCTATAATAAAGGTCTGCCAGGCCTTTTCTTTGCTAAGTGCATCTAGTGCAGTAGGCATAAGGGCGAAACACAAGGTCATGACCTCCAGAGCTTCACAGCACACCTGCTCATCTTCTGCATCTGGTTCATTACCCGCATTGGTCTGCGAAAGATCACGTCACGACGTAAATATGTAGTGAGATTCACATCTTTACACATTGTGTGTTTTCTGTGTAGTGTCTGAAGTGGCACCTTCTCGTAGATCTTGCTGATCTCCTCATTAGAGCTGAAGACGTGTTGGACAGAGCCACAGCCTGAAGCCCAGACTATCTTCTGAACTGCTCGGATGACACAGATATCTGGGATGAACTTGGAGGCCTGGAAGAAGTTCTGGGAAAAGGAGGACAAACTATGAAAACTGACCTTGGAATAGCACATTTTCCTACACATTTCTTGTCACACAATGGATACATTTTTTGCACTTTGAACTTTTGGAAATATTTGCAACCATTTTCGGCAAGAACATTTTGGAACATTTTTTTTCACTTCCACCTTAATAAAATCATGAAAACAAAACTTCTGTGACTACCTTTTGATCATGAACTACATTACAGACACTGTAAATCAAGATAGCTGATGACATTCATTTCAACTGAGAGCAAACAAACCAGTTTCTGCAGTTAACAGTGTTGTGTAACACACCTCATCAGAGATCTGCTGGGCGAGGCGGATGGCCACATTCCGCAACATGCACTCAGCTGAGGGATTTGGAATGCTCTGCAGGGCGTTCTGGAGCACAAGAGCCTGGTCATGTGTGGCCTGATTTATCTGTGAAATAAAAAAGTATTTCCTACATTCTGTCTCTTTTGCATGTTTCACTTTACTTTTCGTCTGGTGAAGCAAAAGACATCCTAAATCAAACACAAATATTTTATTTGTCTAACAGGAACATTATGTCAGAATCAGCATTATTTCAGATGTTTTCCAGGGTGCGTGTTGTTATTTTTTCATTATTGTTTTTTAAACAGAGGCACTTGAAAACCCGGTGATCCTGTATTGTTGGGTAATTTAGACTTCTAGTCATGTACTACATTTAGACAGTAAAGAAAATATGTTTTAATAATTCAAGCGTAATTGGATGTCTCTTCTCCAGTCTCACTTTATTACTACAGAAAGCTAATCCTTTGGAGTCTGTGTTGGTCTTTTCTTACCAGACACTACAGACACAGTACACCCTTGACATTTGTGGAGCTGCCGGGGGTGAGCTAGCCTGTTCCTACTGTGATTAATAAGTGCCAGAGACGCAGAAAGGTTACGGTCCCAAATAGAAATTAAATACTTAGTACTGCACATTTCCACAGCACCATTCTCCTGTATTGCCGTTCATCTAATTGTGTATATTAAAGACTGCATGTGTATTTCTCAAATATGAATATATCATATGGAATATCATATGGCATATCATGAATTGCTAAAGCAAGGGTGACTTACAGGCGATACAGGGATAGTCCCTTCCACCACAGGCTGGCAGGCCTCCGCCACAGCCTTCACATGGCCAAAGCCTACAGCTGTGAGCAGAAGTTTGGCTATTTTTAGTGCATTGAGATACGCTCCCCGCCGGGTCTCCATGTCAGCATTTGGAAGGAAGTTATTTCTGGTGAGCATGCTCAAAACCAGAGGCAAGCCACCGCTCTTTAGAAAGTTGTACTGGAAGTCACTAGCATCCTCGCCTAACGTTCCACTAGCAGGCATGAGCAAGGCATACACCACCTGGGACATAGAGAAACATTTGTTTAGATTCGAAGCTTACCAGGGATAGTTAACCAAAAATTCTTCCATCATTTGCTCACCCTCTTTTTATTCCAAACCTATATGACTTTAGTTTTTTTTTTTTTTTTTTAAGTATGTTGGTATTGACCTATTGACACAAAACCACCAAGACACTTCTCAAAATATCTTTTGTGTTCCACAGAAGAGAAATTATCATACTGGGCTGAATAAATAAATTATAGAAATTTTTCTTTTTGGGGTGAACTATCCTTTATGAAATGAGAAACACACAATCAGTTATTTGTGTCAGAATTTATATGCTGGTAGCTCTGTAAATTAAAGTCAAATTCATCCCATATTATGTATTATTATAAAGACAAACCTCAATCAGGTAAAGCACTTGAGATGGGGATGGTCCAAAGAAACGAGAGTCCAATGTGGGGCTAAGGCTGTTTTCTCCAAGTTTGGCATGATCCAGACAGATGGCCCGCAGGTTCTCCACGGTGGTGTTATCTGAAAGGCATCAACAGCTAGTAATAAATAATGAGATCAGTTTAGCTGCGTGTCTGAAGCCATTTAATTTAATGGACCATATACAGCACCTGGAGGCATGAGCTTCATTAAAACACGAGCTCCGTCCCGCAGGAGGGGCATGTTGAGATTACAGCCCAGATCCGCAACTTGCCAGAGGAAAGAGATGTAGCGCAGGTGAAGTGACATTATCTGAGACGATAAGAACCAGAATGTCAGAGGTACAAGAGCTTATTGTATTAACATTAACTTCTTGTAATTTGTGTAGTTATTTGAAATGTACCCAACACAAGATACTTGGTTACAATAAATGTGGTGAAATTAAATGTTTTTTTATATATAGCAACTTAAAAAGACAATTCCCCATATCGTCTTGGGATTGTGTGCTTTACTTAAAGGCACAATGGTGACAGCTCATAGCTCATTCTTAGCACAGCTAATACACAACATGTGGGATGTTGAAAGTACAATATACAAGGGATAAAATACAGTAAGCTAGCTGAAAAAATACCCCAAAAGGGTGACCAGGAACCTAATGCAAAGAGGTTACACAGAAAGAGTATTATTTTACAGTAATGACAGGCTGACTGTGAATCTATCCTGGTCCAAATTCTGTAGGACTGTACAATAACTGCAAACCCTTTTTTTACCCGCCCCTCTGATACTCTACTCATGATACTCACCACACCAGGAAGACAGCTCTCCACTTCAGGGTTTGGGCCATCACTGTAGTGGTTGCCATGGTTACCAGGAGAGCCAGTGGAGGAGTCTGAGGAGCTGTCTGGACTGGAAGGCATATTGGCGCTGACCTGGGTCAGCTTGGCTGTGATAAGCTTAAAAAAAGTAATAAAAATAAATCAGGTACTCTTGTAAACTACACGTTTTGAAAAACAAGTGGTGAGGGTTAGCTTCCAGCTTTTTAGAAACTGCATTTCGTCAGTATAAAGACTTGAATCAATGTGCAAGGAAAGAAAAAATTAAACATTTCTAACAATACACAGTTCACCCCAAAACTTTGTTTACATCCCCTCATATTCCTTCTTCTGTGAAACACAAAAGGGGATATTAGGCTTACTATGAGGGACTCACAGCCCCAGTTTCCATTCTGTTCCTTTGTATAAATAACAATACTCACACTCATTAACATATATCCTTGTGTTTCACAGATGAAAGTCATGGGGAGAAATTAAAATACTTTTTTTGGGGGGAAATAACCCTTTAAGACAGCAAATTGCCAGAGCTGATTTGCCATCAATTTTTCAAACAGTCCTGCTCACAAAATTTTGTTAATTTTACATCAAAGGTTATTGTGTGAAAGTGCCTACTGAGTGAATTAGAAAAGACAGACAAATGAATGCCTACAGTTTTATCTTTGAGGTTTAGCTGCCCAATTAGTTTCCTGTCGTCTGCTGGGTCTATGATCTCTCCCCCAATAAACAGCTCAATCTTGGTGTGCGTGCTGTTGGCTTTTATTCGGTTCAGAATGCAGCGTCGCACCGAGCCGATCGTGTCGTTGGTGTGAGACCAGATATCAAGGTCATCCACTTGTCGGCCTTGGTTTGGGAAACGCACAACTAGCGTGATATGCTTTCCTCTGAATGCCCTTAAAGAAAAAGACAAATTGTCAAAATCTAATCTGATTTCGGCAGAGCGCAATGATCAGGCAAAAGAACACTATAAATCAAGGCAAAAGTATTAATAGTTTTTTTATGAACTAAAGCTTAAGTGTGTAATTTCTGCACAGAATTGTAGAGGTAATAACTGTTTTCAAAAGGTTTCCCCATACACTCCAACCAAATCTGCTACTTGTCAAAAGGACACAAACAGTTCTCACCGAAATGTACCAATAATGTTGAGCCAATGATCCAAAGAAAGTAATGTTAGTAAGTCCAATCTGCTTGAATATTTCAGACCAACTATTAAACTTGACATCAACTACACCATAAATTCTTTTTATTAGGCTTAAATTGTGCTATAAATACAAGTTTTTCCAGATGCTCCATGTACCGCACATGCGAAAAGTCCCTCGCAACATTCTGTACAGAGCCCCTCCTCCAGAGAATGATAGTGTTTAGCGACTTAAGGTTGGCTCTTTTAACTAGAAGGTGGGACTTCCTTTGCTGAATCGGCCACATTGAGCACTGCAGTTTCCCCCATTCATTGTAATAGAACTGCTGCATCTTGGTAATTCTATAATTTTTGTTCATGTCTAAATATTAAGCAGAATAGTAAGTATGAAGTAGTTGAACACTGAATGCAGCTGTAAGTATGAGTTGGTCATGGGTATACCTGGACATGGGCAGGATGGTTCGTTCCTCATGGTAGTCACTATCACACTCGGTTATATACTCCCTGAGTACAGTCAGTACTCTCACCATGCGGATGGCCTCCTGTCTGGCACAGTTTATGCTGTCTTTGTCACCATCCAGCACACACAGAGTGTCATAGGAGGCTTTGAGTCGGTCAAAACAAGACTGAATAAAATCCTCATGGAATCTCAACCTGCAAACAGTCATAAAAACAAATCTTTAAAAACTACTCAAGTGAGCAATGAGAAGGTGAGGAGCTATTATTTTAAGGCAATTGATATGCATCTCCGCTGGGTTGTTACCTGATTGGCTTGTAATTTTGGTCCAAGGTTTGTATAAATCTCTTTAAGCAAGTCAATCGCTCGGCTAGCAATATCATCACTTCCTTGGATCACAACCTGCCAATAAAAAAGGGTAAAGGAAACTGAATTTCACATTTGTTTATCTGTCGAAATCAATTATAGGATATAATAATTATGACCTCATAATTAAACGAGGAAACCAGCATGTGCTCCCATTTGCATTTGGGCTGAAATGTTTGTATAGCCATTTGAAGTAATTGTTTTTTCCATTGATACCACACAAAAGTTCTGGGCACATTAAAAATGCATGCGTGTAGTTTAAGCCACACCCACGACCTAGGATTGGCTACTTGGCTACAGGTCCAGCTGTACCTGTTGGTGACTGGTGCTATTAAGGGAGGAGGCATTTTCAAGAAAGCTTTTGATTGGACAAATATTTATACACATCCCTGCAAACAAGATGAGTCATAAATATTTTGGTGTCCTTTTGAAGAGGTGTAATATAAATGTTAAAGGTTAGTTCAGTCATTTTCCATTCAACTATACGCCCATACAGATGGCCACACAGCTAAGAGACAGAACACAAGATTACAATAGCAAATGAGTTTGGACAACGCTGCATATTCTACAAACAAAATCTCTAGTCAAGTATGCACATATTAAATCTTACCCTCCATAGGTAATCCAACCCTATCAGCTCCAAATCATCCATCATGTACGCCCGGCGTTTTGCCACCAGTTTGCCCTCCCTGCAGTTGACTGCTTTGAAGAATCGTTCAAAGCACTTCATGCCGTTCTCAGTTAGCAGCGAGGGGTCGAGCTGCAACACGTTGTTCTCAAAGAAGTCCTTGTTGATGTCGGGGTCGAGGTCGGGCTCATCCCCCATGAGTTTGGAGTACCATTTGAAGCAAGCCTCACGATCACACAAGAACACAGCATTCTCCGCCAGGCACTTCCAGATTTGCTTAGCTTGAGGTGCACATAGCCAGAGCTGCCCGTCTTTCAGCAAGAACCTGAAAGATGCAGACATTTAGCCATTCAGTGAGACTTAAGAAGTCAGGAGCATTTTCACAGCAGACTTGGTCCATTTGATCCATCAATTGGTTTGGTTGGTGTGACCTTTTCTGAACTTTGTTTTTGGAACTTTGGTGCACACCAAGAAACCACATTCTTAAAGTGGAAATGTAAACAAATGTTCAGTTCATGTGAACTCCAACGCTGGAATGAATGCAATCCAGCCTAACTTGTGGAAGTGAACTGCTACTGGTGATGTATACATTTGCATTTCTAATACACTGCAGTCCTCAAGCACGGAGGCTGCTTGCCTTCAGAGGAACTGCCTTAAGCAAACATCCCTTGCAATGTCGTTCTGTGTTTGGTTAGTAAAACCCAAAGAGACGGAAACACGAGTAAAATAAGTAAAAATCAATTTTTTTGCACCTTCTCCTTGACTTGTTACCTAGCTGCAGTGGTTAAAGCTGATTGCTATTAGTCACTGTGAAACTCATGTTGATGATGAAAACGTATCACAGTTGGAAGCCAACAGGGGGAGGGGGAAAAACAAACTCAGGCTGTTCACACCTGGTTTGATGTAAAACTCTGGCAATGACTGTGCAATGAATAGGAAGGCTGTTTCTAAAGTACAAATACCTCAAGAAATTGAGCCGCTCCTGGACTTCCTGTACGTGACTATACCGACTTCCTGTCCTGACAGTTTGTGGGTCAAAATCTGTGTGCTCTGTTGACATACACAAGAACACACGCAAGCCAACTTACAACAGTACATGTTTAGCAGTGGAGGTATGAAACATTAAATATTTGGTTTAATTCATGAGTCAAGAGGAAATGCAAAACAATGTCCATTGAAATGCACGTTCTATTTCACGCTGCTGTTGAAATACTGTTAAGCACACAGACCTTTCGAGAACTGCCTCATATTCTCCATGTATGCAGACAGGTTTTCTGCAACAAGTGTGACAAGTGCATGGTTGTGCTGCAGCTGGTTGATCAGGTCATGCCGATAAAACACATGTGGGCTGCGCTGCGTTTGACTGCAAACAAACAATGACAAACACTTCAGGGTAATAAATGACATGACTGGTTTAACTTATCTTCCCATGATTGTATTTATGTATGTACATTCCTTACATGAAGCACAAGAGTTTAAATGTAAATTTTGTATGAGGACTGGCATTTTATGTATAAAGGTTGTAAAGGTAGACACAAGCTTGTTTAAAAAAAAAAAAAGTTCCTTGTGAAACCTAAATTAAAAAAAGACTTTTATAGTATATTGGAGTATATGCAATATTCCGAGATAAAAGCAAAGACAGAGAAATAATATTTGTCTTCATATGAAAGTCATTGTGTAAGGTGTTAAAAAGTGTTGGAAAATGCAAGTTTAGCATTTAAAAATAGCATTTGGCATTTCTTTTCTTCAAATGAGCACAAGAGTTACAGTTTAAAGCATCCCAAAGAGTGCAGCAGATCAAAACGCTGAATGAAAAATGTACATTTTTATTATATTATTGATAATGATATTCTTATGGTTTATAAAGTTACAAAATGTAACCCCAGGCCAGCATTTCCATTATAAGAGCCTTTATATGTTGTCACAAATGTTACAAATTGATTGAGGGTGACTTGATTGGATGGTGCAGGAAGACAAACAGATTCACATGCTTTCATAAATTACTGGTATGTTGAATTGTAAAAGCATATGCTCATTGATTTAAAATTAGTAATAATATTTTCCAAAAATCAGCTGTCCACTTACCCCTCTAAGCTCTTTAATAAGTTAATAGGTATTTTCTCTCTGAAAAACAACAGGATGTTGTAGCGATACATTTGCCTCTGTATATTTACTTTTGTTTACTTCATCATGCTAATGGTGAATAGTAGGATTAGGGCAAACTATTTTCGTCCAAATGTTTTGTGTACTAGAACAAGTGTCACAAAGTCACAGACAGTTAAAGTGGGTATTTACAGTTCTGTTACCTTAAATTCTGTGGGGCTTCTCCAAAGAGGCTGCAGATCTCCCGAATTTGCTTCAGTGCAGGAATCACCCATTTGTCATTAGTTCTTAATTCTTCTATGAATCGGTCTATCCACTGCATCTTCTGAGTGTCCCTGTCCTGCATCGGCACAAAAACACAGTTCTCAACATCATCAACAGTTCAAAAATTTGATTTCTGTGATTATTTACTTCCTCTCATGTTGTTCCAAACAAATATATCAACCCTTCCCCACTACTCTGAATGACATGGTATATCAGGACACATCACTCCAGGTTTAATGTTAACGGTAACTGGTAAAAGCCATGTGAGAACCAATGACGTTTGACTGCCATCGAACTTGCTGTGATGCGTCTTGCCATTCATTTAAAGTCAAGTCTGCCATAAGTACCACCAAAATATACTAAAGCTGATCAGGGTACCTGGGAGCAGCTATAGTCCAAAATCTTAATGTGAGCGCTAAGAGCTTGGTCCATGATGTCCACAGGAACATCATCACTATGGGCCAAATTCCACAGCAGGTTGAGCACTTTGTGAGCCATCACACCATCTTTGTCGTCTTCTGCTAGTCGACGAATCAATTCCAATAACTTCTCTCTCTGCTTTTTACCTGCATTGGTCCAGCTCTCCTGTAAAGCAGAAAATGATTGCTTTGAGAATAGAGATTCTGTAGATGGGGATGCTAGTAAAGCAAGCATTAAAACACAGAGTCCCCTGTGAGTTCTTTACATTTTACATGCAATTGTTACAATTTCTGATTATGCATAATCCCTAATATAATTAGTTCATCAGAAAAAACCTTAAAGCAGTCGAAGAGATGGTCCAGCTGCTCAGGTGAGAAATCCCAAGCCAGCTTTGCAAGGAGATCATGAACATTCTTGACAATAGCCTCATGTTTTCCAGCCTGAAGATATAAAACCCCGTTATTACAAATCGTGAAATGTATAAAGTGTTCTATACAACATTTTGTTCTTTCTGAACAGAACTGAAAAGTGCATATACTGTTTTCAGTAAATTGTTTAATGACAATAATTTGGTCCACTGGATCTCACCTGAGCAGCCCAGATGTTGTCCAGGTCCTGAAGGGTTAGGGCCTTTTCTTTGATGACAAATCGCAGGATCTTCTCTAGTTTCTCCACATACTGTGGCTGATGAAGGCTGTCTCGCAGCACAATGGACAAAATATTGTTCTGTTGAATCCATTCCTGTGGAAATAAACCCACGTTTAACTAATGACACACAAGCACTCCAACCACTTTTATAATCAACAGTATACAAAAAAAAATGTTTTGTTTTTTTAGTATCTAGTAATATTTAATTACAAGCAAATTATTTTTATGCCAGGACTCATAACATTGGCCAGTACAATCGTTAATTACTGCCGTGTGACTTACAGCCATGCGCTCTGCCGTAAGCCACTCCTCTTCTTCAGGGTTGCCGTGGCGATGAGTGTAGTAGGACACACTTGAGATCACCTTGTTTACTTCATTTAGTGCATTCATTTTGCCATTAAAAGAAGAAATCTGCAATAACCTGTAGCAAATAAAATTAAGTCAGTAATCAAGATAACGCATGTATAGTGTTTGAAACAGGTTTAACCAACAATCATCTCACCTAAGTATCATTTTTAACCTAAATATCTCTAAATTCTTCACGGTTTCCTCTTGTCCTGGTACCCGAGAAGCCAGGTTCTTCAGAGACTTGATTATCATGGAAAGAGCATCGTTTTTGGCTTCGTTCTTAGCTTCCTTTTTCAATTCCTCATCCGTGAGGTTTTCTAGAAACTGAGGAACCATTTCTATGATGGGAAGGAAGTACTTCTTCACTGTGTGCAAAGTGAGAAACTCGTAGCACTGTCCAAAAGGCCTGCAAAATCAAAATTTAGCAAGATTAAAAAAAATCTTCCAGGCAAAACACTTTTAGGCAAACAGGTTAAATGTGTGTAATTGTTCTTACTTAATGAGTGCAGCGATGATCTGAACATTCAGAGCTTGGCCACTCATGAATCGATCATGCAGAATTTGAAACCCGTTTAACGTGCCAAATTTGTTTATTAAATCCACCAACCAGCCCTGCAGGAAAAAAACAAACAGAAAGGGGTTGAGTGAATGTACCAACACAGCACAAAAACAAATTAACTGAAAGCTAAAGACGGTCTCGTAAAAGTAAATTAGTAACGGTAAACTGTTAACAGTAAACACATCAACGAAGACTGATGGCTTCCCACAAGTTAATTCTAAACAAGTTAACTTGGTACTTAACTTGATGATATCTTAACCAGATGCAAAACAGCAGCAAGTCAATCATCTTTTCCATGTGAATTTTTCTTTTTTACCCAGCAGGGCATTTTGCTATTCACTTGGTTTCACTTACTGCAGCAGTACACTGTATAGCCCCGGCACTAAGAAATCTCATTGGTCCAACATCCTGCTGCTCATAACTATACATTAAACAAGCTTTACTGTTCCATTGCTCTATGCATTATAGGTTCACTATACAGCTTCCTAAACAAAGAATGACAAGCAATGTGTTACCTTAGGGGAGCGAGGGTCAGGTGGACGGGCAAACAGCTCATCCTCAGCCAGCTGAACCCCAGCAGGCACTGTCTCTGAGGGCCGAGTACCATTGTAGATGTGGAACTTACAGTGGGGGTTGGTGGCCATGGCCAGCAGTTCAAGCAGAGGAAACCAGTCCTGAGAGAGCTTGGTCACACAGAGCTCCACCAGTCGGTGGGCATTGTTAATGATGCACCGCTACAGAGAGAAGCAAGACATGGGTTGTTTGTTGATCTTAATGTACATAAAAACATAATGCGTTTGATTTATTTGGAGTAGGCAGTTTTGAAGTGCAAGAAAACGGTCTATATTTGCAGTGCCACTGAGGTTGCGCTTTGGAGGAGCTAAAAGAAGCCTCATATGAGAGGGATGACTCAGAGCTGTGTCCCAATACTGGCTCTGTTTGACTGAAAGGAGCTCTTTGATCCAAGCGTTGGCATTTCAATCAAACAGCTAAATAAGATGAAGGCTACCAAAATAACATCACATTTATTCTCAGTTGCTCAAAGCAGCAATCAGTTCTCAACGAGACAGCCCAGGCAGTTAGCAAACACTTTAATGGGCAAATAATGAAAAGAAATGAGCTTCAGACACAAAAAACATGAAGACAATGGCATCGCAATTCAGGTTGCAGGACTCACATGGATCTCAAATTTCCATCCGCTTACGGCCTCATCGGTCAGTATTTTTGTAAAGGATATGGTCAAGCCATCTCTGAAAAACCTTTGGCAGGCTTCACACTTGACGTCAAGTCCTTGAGACAGAAATGAAAGAAAAAACATGAGGCTGATGTTTAGAGAGACTTAAGAATTCATCATAAAGCGAAAGCTGAACAGAACCAAAATGTATAAGGTGAAGATTCAACTGCTGCTACTCATCAACAAAACAGCATCAAATGAGCAAACACAGCAAGAATATTAAATGTCCTCCGACGTCATCAAAACAATAATGTGATTTGAGAAACGGTGTCACCTTTTTTACAAAGATCTATAGCAGCTTCAAGAAGAACTTCTAATTCACCCTTTGGCAAAACTGGAACAACCCAACGAGGTCTGTGCATAAAAAGAACCATTTATTCATCTAACAGATATGCATTTCCTAACAGTTAGCTGGTTTTAATGGTCTCAGGGGTCTCTGATTAAACTACAGACATAATATGACCAAATAAGGGACAGAATTCTACCTGTTGATCATGTCATCCAGCTTGGCCAGTTCAGTGTGGGGGAAAGCTGGCTCCTCCTCCTCCAGGGGAGTGGGAGTGTCCCCCTGACCCTGGTCATCTGGTGGGCTCACTGGGGAGTTCTCATTGGATGAGTTGGGAGAGGATGTCTGTAATGAAAACAGTTCAGTGGTTCAGAAAGAGCAAAGGCAAGTGCCAGACACACACAGACAACATATTCAGGATCATGAATGATGAAACCACCGTATACTTACATTAAAAAAAAACATTTCTGGTAGAAACAAAACAAGTAAACAAACAAGAAACACAGATAAACTCACAGGAGGAACTCATGGAGAGCATAATGAAGAGAACTTCCAAGACCTTAGCATCGTGGCTATGACACTTTTGTATAGTTAAGATACACTTACATTTCCATCAACATCATAAAAAAAAAACTAGTTTTTATTGCTTTGCCCCAGCTGCAAGACCTTAGTTATGCCAGCAAAAATCACAATTTCCATTCCAGCGACACAGAAAGATTAAGAAACAAGATGAATCATGCACAAAAAGATCAGAGAGAGAACGTAAACAGGGTCGATTCGGACTTCAGTATTGATTAAGAAGTAATTAACTAAACCAATACAAAAAAAATATCACAGAACATAGGAAAACCACCCTAATGAGTCACGTGTCTTGGAAACTGTATAATCCTGCTTATAACCAAGTATCACGTATATGTATATGTCCTTGGGGGGATTAAAAATAACAAGAGTGTGAGAGTAAGGAGGATAAAGCGGCTTTAAGATGCTCCAAGTCAGTTTCCTGTACTGTGTCAATGGAAGCATGTGGGCCGAAGCTCTGCTGGTGAAGCTGAATGGAGCCTGCGGAACTTGGGAAATGTGGGGGTGTTCTGGAAAAAGCTTCTTCTGCTTGGCTGACCTACATAGCCGGTTTGCATGTCACGTCTAGGCGCTACACATCTCTAACCAACTGGTGTGCTTTTCTCTGCCAGGCGCCTCATCCTCATTGATTCGTCCCTTTTAACATGCGCTCGGGGTGAGCGCAGGTGTAATAGATAACACTGCTGCAGTCTATCCCTGGAGAACGGAACAATTGCCTTCTGCAACGTAATCAAAGAGAGCCTCTCGTCTTTTCTTTTGCCATAATGCTGCCATTTCCATTCTTTGACCGCAGATGCGTCAAACCATTCTTAAATCGTTATTCAGTCAGAAACAAAATAAAAGCCGAGCTACACTTGCTGCTGGGAAATCTAATACTCGGTCAGACAGGCAAGGGCCATAAACCTCTTGAATTCTGCAGGCTACTCATCTGACCATGATCTCATAACACACCCAACGTTTGTTGATTTGAACTTGAAAAGGGCCCTTGCATGTCTATAACCTTTTTGCATTTTACAAGATAATGCAGAGATTTTAAAGTCCCCAGACTTACTAACTGGTTTAGCTTATTCAGCCCAAGAACCGTTCACATAGACAGGAAGAAAGCCTAATGTAAAGTGACCGAGCAGTGTTCTTTTGTTATTATGTGCCAAAAATGAAAGAATAAGCAATTGATGATATCATAACAACAGACAGGCAAGCAATAAAATATTCTAATAATAGAGCATTTGCCACTGTACGAAACACCAAAATTCACAAACAATATCTAGTGTTTGTGATCAGAGTTTATGCACATTCAAAAGTAAAAAGTAAATCCCAGAGAGATAATTTAGAAATGCTCTCTGTGTCTAATAGTGAACAAGACAGCAATAGTCAATCAACCACACAAACAGGAGAATGGCAAACGTCATTTCAGATATTACAAATAATTCAAAAATAAACTCTAACAGACCAAACACCATGAGCCAAATGCCCTCCAAAAACACTGTGATTTGATACAAACGTGCCAAGCTAGGTTTGTTAAGGGGTGACCTTTCTGTTAGGGTTATCTAATAACAACTTCTTCCAGGGAAAAGCACAATTACATTTGAATCCACGGGGGCCAGAATGTTTTTTCCCCTCTGGAAATCAGTGAGCCGTCTATCCATCTATACAATTGTAACCCATATTCTCCAGTGCCAGTTTTGCTACGTAAAAGGAAAAGATGCATTCCAAACGGGATGGACACACAGAAGGGTGGAAGTCAAAGCGGGCCACTGACCTGGTTCTGGGGCAGTGGTGGCTGGGATTGACCATCCGGAGCCTGACCCTGACCATCATTCCCTCCCACAGGGGAGCCACGGGTCGTGGCCGTCATACTCGACACAGGGCAGATCTTTGCAATCTTGTCTGCTTATGTAGCTGGTACAGCAGAAGAAATCAGTGTCTCCTCAGGAGCGATGGAGAACCTGCACACTTGTGAAAGTGAAAGCACCACCTGCGGGACTGGATGTGTTGCAGAGACCATTGCATAACCTGAAAAACATTCCATAATAACGTCAGTATTTTTAGACTAGGTTTCCACACCATTTGACAAGCGCATTTCCATAATTTTTTAAGTCATTATCACTGCATAACTGTTTCTCAAAACTCTTTTAATAGCGACTGGGCTCCCAAAGAGATATTTCTTCTAGCTGATGAAATTGTTACCAAAAAATTACATTCACTTAAAGAAATTGCAGAGAAATGTCACATGCCTTTAAATCACCCATTTAACTTTCACAGGTTTTCCACAACCCCACATGTGGCAGTGCAAAGATGAAAGTGAAAAACAAAGTTCCCCTAAATTTCTTTTTTAAATGTGAATTTGGAGATTTCTGAAGCTCCATCTCTCATAATCCCACATTAATTTAAGAATAACCTGAACATTGCAACAGTTTTAATGGCTCTTTTATGTGTAGAAGATGTCTCTTTTAGGTGTATGTTATAATAAGACCGTGATGCGGCTGGCTGGTGCCAGTGTGTTACTTCATAGCATACAAAACAGGTCTGATTAGTACATAGACAGAAGGCCAAAGAAAAGCAGCATTACAGCATACATCAAGTCAACAAAAATGTGTTTGTTACCATGCTCCTCTACAGGTTAGTTTATGACTGTACTTAAGCATAGCAAGTTTTATATACCAATATAAAACTTACAGCTAGGATACCTACTTTCCTTTTCAAAACGTAAAAGATAATTTTACAAAGGTTGGAACGTTTTAATTATGCCTGTGTAAAGAAGTAAACCATAAACAATTGAAATGTTTGGTTTAGTGCACTTACAGACTTACCAACCTAATGAGGAAGGATAGATGCAGTTTGATTCAATTGTGATGGTTGTGATGAATAAAGCATTCAACACATTTCAAACATTAAACCCAACATTATACGCATTTCAAATGTATTGAACACTGTTGGGATAAAACAGCTGATTTTTGTGGAAAATAAAGCATCCTTTAAATGACAACATGCCACATTAAAGTCAGTACTGGTTTGAAATTGCATCAATATTGTACATAATTTTTAAACATTTAATGAACTCTTCATTCTGCATAATTTCATAATGATAAATTATGAGTTCATCCTACTAAAATTGTTGTAGACACACACACACACACACAATGGACAGGCTGTTATATCAAGCATAATGGCAATAAACTAATTCCTCTCGTTTAGATATTACACTATACAAACCTAGGATCCCTAACTATAATGCAAACTATAACTGGACATTTATCATAAAACCTACTAGGTGAACGAGGTATCAGACAGACTTATCGTGTACAGATAATGGGCAGAAATCAATCCAAACAAATCTCAGAAAAGTGCATTAGAAACGAACAGAAAAGCGATCACATCGACCGTGTCAAAACAGCGTGCTCCCTAACATGCACCCTATACATGTTGTCTAGGTAGACAGCTCACTAGGGACCTAAAATCCAGCCCGTTTGAACGTTATAACCTCGCCTACAGTGTCCAAAATCGCTGTCCGGGTGAGCAGCATACAGGTTTTGAGCAACAGCCATTATGTATCGGGCCTAGTTTGAACCTGTGGTAGTTCAGGCCCGTTTCCTCTTGCAAACACAATCAGGGTCACATCAGGTTTATCGAGCTCACGAAGCAAACCTACCCCGCGGATCAAACCCCGAGGCTTTCCGAGACGTCGTTTTCGTGATGTATAACCCCCAAATAAAAACGAAACTGAATGTAAATACAGCAGGCTAACATGCTAACGGCTAACAGCTGGACTCCAGCGCAACACAATCGTTTCGTGACAGTAAACGTGCGGTCGTTATCGCATCCAAACGAGCGTTTTAATCGCCGTGCATGTCAAGGTAAGACCCAACGACGTGCAAAAAGCGGAAAATATCAACTAGTGTCCCAAACAACCGACCTGCCCACGTCAAAACCACTTGTTCCCGGTTTAGCCACACAGCAACGGCAGCAGCCCCCCCCTCGCACCGAGCTATTCCTTTCAATAATGCCCCGGTAAACAGCCACTGACGTTAAACAGATCCGACCCGATAAAGTGAAAAATGTCTGCATATAAAGGGCGAAAGATAGCTAGGCGCTAAGCTAGGTGAGCACTGACTTGCAAATCGTCTGCTATTAGCCGCTAGCTTCCTTTAGCTCCACAAACAAACCCACTTACCAAGAATCAAACGGGATCTTTCCTCCATACGACCCCGGATCGGATCATTTAAGTGCCGTTAAATAACTACTCCGGGGTGTGCATACGCCTGACGGGCTCGTCGATGAAGAGCACGGCCGTGCCGCGATCAGATCATCGGTTTATTGTCTGCTGTCGGGTGTTTTTCCTGCGTCACCAGCATCGACTACCGCTGCTGCCCCCTCCCTGAAACTGCCTCCAGCCGCCCTCTCTCTCCTGTGTCAGGCTGCTCAGAGACCCGTCGCCGTCCTACGGATGGAGGTAAATGAGAAGTATATCCGTGCACGAACGGTTTGGACGTGTGACTCTGCTGGGCATGCGTGGTTTGGAGGCGCAGTTCGCTTACCTGACGCCCGATTGTGCGATAAGACGCCCTGCACGCTTATTGCACACTTACACTGCGACAAAGGAGTGCGCAAACCGGTTTGGTTTCTGGCTTTAAGCACTGATCGTGTTCTTGCATGAAAGCCAGTGCGCCAAAATCCCAAATCTTACTTTTGAAGATGCATGGATCACGCTTTCAATGATAAACAATTGGCAGACTAGGGGGTTAAGGTCATTTATTGTATAGGCTACTCGTTTTTCCCTAGGAAGACTATATGAACCTTTGGTTTTAAGCTCTGCATTCATATTGTGTTAATGGGAATGTCTATGGCTATGGAAATGTAGCTTACTGCTTGTAATCCAGGCAAAAGAAAACTACTTTTGCAACAAAAAATGCAACATGCATACTGCCTGTAATCGTAGTGGCATAACAGAAAGTGAAACAGGCATTATTATTATTCCACAATAATAAATGCCATTTTGCAGTTTTAATTCAGTTTTGTATACAAATGTGTTGTTCAGCAGGAGTCACACTGTTTATCTGTCACACTGGAAGTCAAAGGTCAATTCAGGCTCGTTGTTTTGTGGGATACAGTGTTTTGCACAGTCTGGTGTGGCTGTACAGTTTACTGCACATATTGACAATTGTAGTCGGTCATCTAGGTACTTTTACACTAACAATTTGCATAGTTTGCACAATTTACAGACAATACTTATATACTTATACAAATAGTACAAGTAATGTATTAGTGTGCTGTTTTGAAACTAGCTGCACTGAAGACCAGGTGTTAATAAATGTCCTTTGCAATATGCAGTCGCTGTAGAAAGAACAGGGAAGTTACTTCAACTAAATTCTACCTGACTTGGATGAATAAAATGCTTTATAGACAAGCCACATGAATGACACAAGCTACTCCGTTTGACAACCTCTGTGTGAATAGGGCTTGACCCCAGCAAGCCATCTGTGACAGTCAAACAATTGATCTGCCACTCTAAAGCTTTTGTATGTTGCAGAGGAGACCTCATGCTGGTGCGCTGAGGCTGGTCCTTGTCCAGTGGGTGGAAAGAGTTAAATTTAGTCACCTGACTGAGTGGAAAGCACCTTTGTCACTAAGGCTGGGTCAATGCTTTTGCTGAGTTTTATGATCTATTCTAGATACCATGGAAAAGGACAATAGTCAACATTTGCAAAAGGTTTAAATGTTACTGTGGCTGAGATGGAAAAAGGTTCATGCAGGCCTCCAAGTGTAAGTTTGGATGTCTATAACAAGTCATTTATATCTAATACGAACAAATGAAGTTTTTAAAGGCTAAAGATGAGCCGGAGTGATGGGTTTATATTTAAGCATAAAATATATAGAAATACATCGTGAATGTCTCATGCTCGTACTACCAGCCAAAGGCACATATGATTTATGTATCTCTTGATCTTAACTTTTTTAAATGAATGAGTTAGACCAGAGTGTGAAGAATAAGCAGCCCATCATTTATTTGAACTCCTTCAATACTGTAATACAAACATCACAGGTAAATACCTCTTGAAGCCGGTTGAGAGAATGCCCAGAGAATGTGCGAAGCTGTAATCTAAGCAAAGGAAGCTACTTCAGAGGTAAATGTAAGATCGTTTTGATTTGTTGAACTTTTTTTAGGTTAATACATAATGTGTATACTTCCATTTGTGTTTTTCAGTTTAACACTATTATTTATTACTTAATCATATGATTAAATGTATTATAGTTTGTATGTAGATTATCAGGTTAACTGGCAAGCTTAGAAGGTTCCTGGTGAAATTACTTTGGTAGTTTATACCATTATTTATGCCATTTTAAAATGCACCAAATAACTTATAGAACAATCTGCATAAATGAAAGTGACTTGTATTCCAGTGTAACAATTGTCAAGGTTAATCTTTCCCCTGCAGCAGCAGAGGGCGCTGAGACTTATTCAATTTATTTTTTAATAAACAAATATGCCTGAAAATGTTTCCATACATTGGTTTACAAGTTTGGACCTCAGCCTCAGCTGAGTTTTTAAAAAACTATTTGTAATTGTTTCATTTGGAAACAACACACACTTAGTTTGATTTTACATTGTATTACATTTCACAGTGGAGTTTAAAATTTAAGTTTGTGTAAATTTATCTACATATCTATTTATCCGTAATTCTCTGGTATGTCAAGAATGCCCAAGAAATAAAAGCACAAAAATTTAATTAGGTCATTTTATTCAGTTGATCAGAACATTCACATTAAATAATTCACTTTATTATGCATCTAATTTTGTTCTTTCAAAATAAAAAAATGCAACAACATTCCAGTAAATGAACCAGTTAATGAGTACAGAGATACTGCGGACATCTCTATGCATGGTTTCCAGGGGTTAATGAATTGATTTCACTAAAGTTAATGGGACTTTCAGCAATTACAAGCTATCTGCCTATTAATGAGACATAATATCATAGCGTAGTACAAGGATTTTAAATTTTACACTTATTTTTAGGCACTTTCATTTTACTGGTTTGACGATCTACACAGGATAAAAGGCAAAGTAGCATAGTGGTTAACATTGACATTAACGTTAACATTTTAGATAAACTACAATTGCCAAATTACCAAATTTGGTGGTTTTACAGCATAACAATTTCTCTGAGGTGCAACAACTGACGAATGATGAAGACCATAAAAATGGATCAAAAACATTCCCTTAGGTCCAGAACTACTATAGTGCGAAGAGTGGACACCCTCCAAATATTTATAGAGGACTAAAAGAAGATATTTAATATTTACATAAAAAGAATACTCAATAAGACACATTATTATCTTTGCTCAATTGAAACAGGAAAATATAGCAAAGTAAAAGTCAAGACAGGAGATAGCAAGTCATATAAGCAATCATTGGTACATAGACGAATGGAAATGACAGCATTTTCCTACAGACCAATCAACCCTTATATGTGACTCCCTGAGACATACCATAAGCATCACAACAGAGTCAACAGAAAGGATGTCCATCATATCCACAATTAGCTATACAGGAAAAACTGAGGAGGTCAGATACTGCAAGCAAAATACTGCACGGAAATTAAAGTGGAGAAAAGACTGTCAGCCCTACATACAAATGAAAAGCTTCACAGACAGAGCAACAAGCGTATTGTCATGCCATGGTTGAAACATGGGTCGATCATGTTTAATGTGACTTATTGGTAATGATGTTAAATATTGAAGTAATGGAATGAACAGACAATACAAATATGACATACATTCACCACGCGAGGGATTGCGAAAGGTCGTAGCATGTCAGAAACGTTAACAACTTTACATTTCTGCTCTTTATACATTTCATGTAAACTTATTATGCTACAATGAAATCTCATTGCACTTGACTGTCACGTAGGAGACCAATGACATAATTGACAAACGTTACAGAATCGGGGGTTCAACATTTCAGATTTTATGGATCATCTAACTGTCCATTCCGTCAAGAAACTCTCCCTCAATGATCTGCTCTAGGCGTTTCATGACCCGATCACTGCTGGATGGTGGGTAGTCTGCGACATAGCTCGGGAGGGACGAGGATGGTCTAGAAGTGCCGTTAAACGAGCAGCAGAGAGTACTGAAGAATGGCACGAGATCCACAATAGAAGAAAGAGAACGCAGTGTGAGGACAGGAAACTCCACCTGATCTGTGCTCGACTCCCCCACGGCTCCATTCAGCTCCTGAACACACATGATCAAGACATTTATAGTCCACATAATAGAGTTACAAAGACAAAAGTATAGTTGAGCTAACTTACAGTAATGAGAAAGTATTACATTTAAATTTATGCATTTGGCAGATGCTTCTATCCAAAGCGACATACAGTACATTCATACATATACACATTATTATACATTTCATTAGTACATGTGTTCCCTGGGAATTGAACCTATAACCTTTGCACTGCTAATGCAATGGTCTACCATTTAAGCTACAGGAACACTCATTATTATAACATCAGATAAATGACATGCTGTCCCTTAAACTTCTAAATTCTTTGCCCTTGCTTAGGTAAAGGCCATAACCCAAAGTAAGTACACAAGTCAATAATTTTAAAGAACGTACCTCTTTCTCCTCTTTCTAGAGAGCTATGGCTGTATTATAAACACAGTGTGTGTGGAGAGCTTACTCTATAACGTCGGTTTATTCCATCCAGTATTTTGACAACATGAGGTTTACACTCTTGTTCTCCTTCCAGCAGAGTGTTTTCTGGGCCATCATAATGGTCAACATCTACTTCAGGAACGAAAGCCCAGCGATACCTACACACACGTATATATATAAACATGATTGCCTGATCATTAACAGATCATAAACAGTACATTTAAAGGGGTCATTATGCATGACAGGAGATATGGGAGAGAGATACAAGACAGAAAACCTAATGATCTATTACTGAGAGCTGCCAATGTTGTGGCAATAGTGACAGTCCATTTACATAAAAATGACACCTAATAAGGAGTTATCCATGTGCTCTTGTATTATTAGAATGTTCCTTTAACCTAAAGAAATGCTGTGTATAAGGTACGCTAAAGGAAACGTTAGCACAATAATTCTGCTGTTGTCTTGTAGACTATTTTAGTGGACATAAAAAACAGATTTGGAGCAAATAATTTTGTATGGACAACAGCAACTTGGGTGACACATAGGTCAGTAAATGTTGACAGAAAGTTTTTGGGGTGAAAAACCTTTTAAGGTATATGAAAATTCAAGCATGCTAAAAAATTACAAAACTCTAATAATGATAATAATAATAAAGTCAAACTGTTTTTTGTTACTCCTCGTTGATGAACATGCACACACACACAGTTCACAGCTCTTACATTTGAAACAGAGGCATCTGCTCAGGGGGGAAGGACACTGCCGTGTCCAGAAACTTGCAGGCTGACAGGTACATGTCCAACTCTGCCTGTGGGAAGGACAGAAGGCCGTTCTTGTCATGGCTGCCCCGTGATTTACTCCTAAAAAGAAAGAAAGGTAAGAAAATTGACTGTCTTATAAAACAATTAATACAGCAAGACGAATATAAGCACAATTCGAATGGAGATTCATTTCAGATTCAGACTGACTCACTTTGAAACTTCTTTATCATCCAGCAGGGTCTTTTCTAGGCGGTTAAAAATACGTATCTGAAACAGGAAACAAGTGGTATTTCTGACTTGTAATAAATATTTAAACTGCATAAATCTAATCAAAGCACAAAGAACAGTGAGAAGCAAATGCATATTTCAGTCAAGAGGGAAATTCTGTCATAGTTCTCACCAGCTCAGTCACCATGACGGGCCAGAGGGAGGTGAGATGTTGTGGTGAGATCCTCAGCAGAAGAACACGGAACATCAGGAACATCTGAGCTGACACTGCTGGTGTCTGTCCCACACGCAGGTTCTCTGTCAGACGTTCTAGAACAGACGTACACAAATAAAGATAAGGGGACATATATTTGAATATGTATATTCATTTGGAAGACACAGGCAGAGTGATACCTTGAATAAGAGGCAAATAGAAGTGATACTGGTCATTTTCTCCACTGAACATGGCAAAAGCCTGGCGTTTCAGTAACATGGGCTTCTGCTCAGCGCTGTTAAACAGCTTTAAGGAACTGCTCTGCATACCTGTACCACATAAACCCACACAATACAAGTGAAACGCTTATCTCAACAAACAACTTTCCAAAGTCACAGGGTTACTGAGGAAGTGTGTACTCACTCATCAAATCTTTGAACATTGTCTTCTCATGGGTCAGCAGATGGTCTATGATGGATTTCCAACTAAAGAACAACATGAGTTTAATGATCTGTTAAACCGGTGATAGATTGATATATTAGTCAGGCAAATTATTTGGCAGATAATTGACCATTTTGAGACAGAAAACTGAAAGTAAGTGTTCATCTGACCTCAACAATTAATGTATGTAATACTTAATTGCAATTTATCATAATAATATATAGAAACCAGAGTTAAATCTGCCAACAGCACTGGTGTTAACCATTAAGAAAAACAAAATTAAAATACAGATTTGAGTGTCCATCTTACTGGCAGGTACATGAAGATTCCATGGTGAAAAACATTGGGTCCATATACAGCTCCAGCACTTCTTTCTTCCACGCTCGCTTAGTGTACGCATACCCACTCAGACTGCTCAACAACTGAGCCCCCGCACTGAAACTGGGCATGTTATAGGCACTGAGGGGTAGACGGAGACAAAGAGAGAGAATGAGAAAGAAAAAACAGTTATTTAAACACCAACATAATAAAACGCTATGTACTGTTTAATCTCTAACACAGGTGCGGAAATTTAACTAAAGTGTATTTCTGTCATAGTTACCTGTGATTTTTTAAATAGGGAAACACATAATACATGAGACGGGAAATGAGAGGTACAGCTTTCTCCTTCTCATCACTGCGATAGACCATGTCCAAAAGAGGAGCCAGAACCTAGACACGAGTACACAGAAACTCGCTGCTTACATGTTGCATGTATATGTGTACAGGTCTGATTACTAATAAGTGTATATTAATATTTAGAACAATATTGATTTTTGATTTAGTATTTTAACAATTGCATTTGATATCTTATTACTGTTATACAGTATCATCTGGTCCAGTTTTTTTTAATTAAAATAAACATAAATCAAATTTAGTGCAAGTTTAGTTTTCTTTATGATCTTTATTTCAGGTGTGACATATGACCTGCCTCATTGACCCACCCTCATTACTGAAGCAAATTTGTCCAATTTGTTATTTCAGTCTGGAACCCAGTTTTTGTTTGTGTGTGTGTGTGTGGTCCTGTGAGGCCAAATGTCCCCACAAGTATAGTAATACCAGTAAATTTTGACCTTGTGGGGTCATTTTTTAGGTCCCCATGAGGAAACTTGCTTTTAAATGCCTTTAAATAATACAGAATGATCTTGTTTGAAAATCTAAAATAGCATTAGCAAAATATCAAAAAGTATTTGGTGATGGTTAAGTTTAGGAGTAGGGTTAGTGAAGAGGGATAGAATAAACAGTTTGTACAGTATAAAAACCATTACGTCTATGGAATGTCCTCATCAAACGTGTGTGTGTATGCAAGTCTCTTACTTCAGCCAGCAGAGCCAGAGCTTGTACACTGAATATAGATGGTGCTGAAGATGAGACCATAGTGCTGCCCTGACCTGCACCCTCTGAGATGAATGAAAATGAATTAGACCAATTAGCTGCCACTGTTTGACAATACAACACTAGGAATTCTACAAAGCCTATAAAATATTTGCTTTTGATTATGATTGTCCTGTACATCTCTGTAGGTTTACCATCTAAGTCATTGGCATCATGGTCCTCGTCTTCTCCCTGTAGACACACTTGAGGCTGAGCTTTCACTTCCAGGTTACGACTCAGCCAGCTGGTCTGCTCAAGAGAAGAGCCGGCCACACCACCCACTGCCTCCAGTATGCGCTGGCTCACTTCCTGTTAAGATTACAATTACTATGTAAACAAACTTTAACAGGCTGGTAAAACAACATACTGGTTACACTTTTAACATACTTTCTAGTACTTTAAGCAAATCTGAAAATGTCAAGAGCTGTTGACATAATGCATTAGTTATACTGAACTTACCTGCAGTTCTCTGGTATCCCTCTTGTTATCCATGTTGGGAAGTCGATTTACCCAGTCATTAAGGATGCTGCAACAGTAGAATAAACAGTCAGTTAGGTTCTTCAAAACACCTTTTACCTTTCAATAGTATCTAACAAACAAAAAAGTTGTTTCATGTAATACATAAGACCTCCCAATAAGACAATGCAGAGAGGAAAAGGACTGAAAATGTAAACTTTCTTTTTTGATAAAAAAAAATATGCAAATAATAAGTGATGCTTTCTTTAGCCAGCACAATTAATTGGTTTACTCACCCAAGGAGCAAGAAGTGTCCAGGTGGGGCAAGATTGAGCTGCACAGATTCTCGGAGCAAACAGAGCAGAGCATTGATGTTCTCCTGAAGAACCTGAGCAGGAAGACTGCAAAATAACACAGAGTAAGATATTATCATCAAAGACGTTCCAACACACTAGAGCTTCCATTAAACACTATATAGTATTCACTATTTTCTGAACTGCAACAGTCAATGACATTTTATTTACTTTAATGGTGCATGACATCAGAAGATGGCACATTAGATTAGGCACACTGAATAGAGGATGATGTCAGTGGTTACCTTTTAATGTAGACATAGCTGAACTGTAGCATTGGAATGTCAACTAAAGTAGTCCTCTGTTAGTGAGAAAGTAGTGAGAAAGAGAGTGGATATTAATGCATGTTGTGGTTCCACAGTTAAATGTGTTTGATTATGTGTTAGTACATGTGTGGAATACCTGGTCTCCTTTGATCTGATGGGGTTTCTTCACCACCTCTCTGATGAGCTGCAGTACGGTGTCCGTACGAAGTGTGTTTAATGCCTTTACCAGGTCCACCAAGGTCATCTGAGAATCGCTAGCACCTGGCAAAATCTATGCATGCGTATAAAAATATACAATATAAAACATCACTGTACAATGGAGGTGTTGGAGGTATGTCACCTTCAGAACCATGCTTGAAGACATGGTAGACAATACCATTTTGGTACATTCCTCACCTTTTTTCTGTAACATCTTCTGCGGCTTTTCCTGGAACTCCATACAGCAGCAACGGAGGCCATGACCTGCGCCCCAAACTGCTGAGTCAGTGGCATTAAGAATTCCAGAACCTTCTGCCTTAAGATCTACAGAGAACAAAAACACGTGTTGCATTGAATCAACAGCATGACATGATCCATCTGGAATGGAATAGTGACATAGTCTGAAAACATATCACTGTATTTACTTTCATTATCAGCTATACCTTTGTCCCCTTAAAGTACACAGAGGTGGGTGAGACTTTGCTGCCATGGGTGGAGTCACAGCCCTTGACCACACCCCAGAGTAAGGCCATGCTGCTAATCATGTGTGGAAACTCATCCAAAACAGCATTGCTAGCATTTCGGAGGTCTGGAACATCACAGCCAGCAGTTGCCTACATTAAAAAAAACATATCATTAAAGGTAGTGTAGGCAATTTCGTAAAGCCTAGCAATAGCAATCTAGCTTTGGAAGCATAAGATCCCACCCTCAGTTCAAAGCACTCTCCAAAGTCACGAATCCTCAAACACATGAACGCCTACATAGTTTGAAAGGCAAGTAGGACATCCCATCATTGCATTCGGACTGAACACAATGATTGGATGAAAATTTTAGAGGCCTGCACCTTCCACAGAAAATATATAGTTAAATAAATATATTTGGACCACTTTACTTAGTGATTACTATCAGGATGTAAAGAGACCTTTAACCAGCATAACAAAAAATGTTACTGGAAAAAGAAAAATCACAAGCCCTACCTTTAAGTAAACATTATAACATTAAGCCACAAAAGTGTTTTAAAGCTTCATGAATCGCATATTCAGTGGTGATACTGACTCACTAGGTACTCCATGCAAGATAAAATATGATTGCAACAGTACGTTAGTGGATGTATATCTTAAAGGTGGTTTAAGGTGGTTTAAGGTGGTTCAGTTGTGTATGGGAAAAATACAGGAGAACACAGCCACTCAAGAAATTGTCTGTGTCATCAATGCCAGGATCCTCCAATCTACATATTTATTTATTTTAGCAGGCGCTTGTCTCTTTACCTTCTTGTGATCTAAAAGGCAGTAGTGTGTAATAGTGGTAAGTCCTTCCAGTAGAGTAAGAGGATAGTCAGGTGCTATGTTCTCCCTTTTTAAGATGCTGCTGCACAAAGAAAACCACAGGATATGAAAACAACAACAACAACACAATATGTCAGGTCATATTAATCAACATTACATTAAACTCATGTGCACTCCCACACCCACACATTAATTACTTGTGTAAAGCCTTGACTCCATCATGCTCATGTTGTTTAACAAGCTCATCCAGGTTCTTGCAGATCTGGGCGATGATAGGCGATACAATGATGGCCAGCGATCGTCCTAAATATGGCAACACTTCACACAGTAGAGTCACCCAGGCTGGGTGCATGGCACATCCGAACTGTGGGTGCAAAGCTCTGGCAGCTGCTGACACAAACATGCCCTGAGCAGTGACAGGCTGATTGGATACGTAACGCACTGCTTTGATGGACTGCTGGAACATCATAGATGTTTGCCACTCTCGAGCCAAGGCTGAGGAGGGTGGCTCTGCACGCCGCTGTTGGTTAGATTGTTGATGCTCCTGATCATTTGCCTTGGTGTGTGGTGGAGACACATGGTGCTCCAATACAATAAGAACCTTCAGGAGCTTCAGTAAAGCAATCTGAAGTGGATGTTCTGCCCAGATCCCATCTCGACCAAAGTTGATCAGACTCTCTTCTGAAAGCTCCTCTCCTTGGTCTTCTTCAGGCACGGTGTGCTGGTCCGGCCGCTCACCTCTCTGGCAAACATACATGGAGGCAGAAAGCGTAAGGAGAACATACTGCTGCACCTTGTAGCTCCAAAGAAGATTGCGCACTGCCTCCAGATTAGCACTGCACCTTGCCTCCCCGATCTGAGCCTGCTGGGCCACCCTCACCAACTGGATCATCAACTCAGTCAGCACCTCTACGCTTTTCACCTGCACCTCCCGATTAGCCTGGAGTTGCGGTGTGGGAACATTAGCATAGGAGAAATAGTGAGAACGGAGATAATGCAGGCAGAGGGAGGTGAGTAGCTCTAGCAGGAGAGTTGGTGAAGAAGAAGGGGAAGGTGGTAGATGAAGAGGAGAAGATAGTGGCTGGGATGAGTCAGGGGTGGCTGCATTTGGTGGGGTTGAGGTCTGCAATCGGCCATAGAAGTTGCCACCTTCCTGAGCCTGACGGTGCCTCTGCAGAAGGTTTTGGATGAGGTTGAGATGAGCGGTGGAGCTACAATCCAAAGAAGTACTGGAAAGAGCCTCTACAAACGGACCTGCACTTGTCCGGAGTATGGTCTCTAAAATAGTAAAGGCATAGAGAATGCGTCGGCTCTCATACTGCTGCTTATAAAGTAAAACATGACGGAAAAGTGAATCCACTGCTTCTCGTTTCTCCTGCTGTCGCTTCAGCTGCCGAGACTTGGCCATGGCCTCCAACTGTCCATCATCTTCATCGCTTGAGAGTGAATCAGAAACCTGAGTGCGTTCCGAGTCCACCCTCTGCAGGCCGTTGGCCACACCCTCCTCCTTTGGTCTTTGATCATCAAGACGCTGCAGGTAAGGGGCGGAGCTCGAGCTGGAGTTTTCAGTGGAATTCTGAGCACCGCTGGTGTCTGCAGATTCTGTGTGCTCACTTTCCTCATCTTCTTCCACTCTTTCCTCATCCTCTCCCTCTGTCTCTTCACTCTCACTTTGGGACATTTCTGGGGAATCTGAGGGCGTTGCCATTAGTTCTGGATCTCGTTCCAGCTCAGCCCACAATGCTTCACGGTCTACTACAGTGATGTGACTAGCGAAGGTTTCCTGTGCTTCCTCTCCAGAACTTTTTGTGGTGGATCTGTCTTTGTAACTCACTACCTTGAAATTACCTAAATCACATATACAGTAAAAACAGACAATATTATTATAAATATCTCTAAATATTAGCATTATGAATGACAACTTTCATCACATATTAAAACCACACAGGCAATATAAAAGAAAACACACCTGTGACACACTATGGTACAAATTACAAGATTAAATTGTTTTAAAGAAAAAAAAAACAATGTATTAACACACAATATGTTTTTAATTCCATACCAACAGAGATATTTTGTTTGACCGTCTGTATAGGTGATCTCTGTGTTTTAGGATCCAACAGTAAGAGCAGAACTGGTTCCAGAATACGGACCACATCACTGAGAGAGAGAGCCCGCACCAACCAGTTCTGTGCAGCAGCACTAACACTTCCATCATGATTGTTCAAACTATCTAGTACCACAAACAAAGACCTGAAAACACAGAGGCATCCAGAAAACTTTGAGGGAACATGTTAAAAAGCTCTCAACAAAATATGACGCAAGAAGAAATTGATTACAGTTATATAAGAAATGTGAAGCATATGACCTGTCAAAAGAGCGGTTGAGAGAAGTGCTACGATTTGTCTGGATCTCCCTCGTCAGGTGCCACAGAACTGAGAACCTGTGGAGAGCCTCCAGGCACACAACCTAATACAAACACACACACAAATACATAAAGGTGTGTGTTGAGCGGGTGTATTTGTATTAAATGGAAGAAATGCAGTACCTTATCCCTGCTGACTAAACCCATGCAGATGATGTCCTCACAAATGGTGGCAGATGGAGCCAAGCAGTGAAGCCGATAGAACAGCTCCACACAAGATACGTGATGCTCTCTGCGCTCAGTATCTAATTGAGCCCAAAGCACTTGAGATACACGCTGTAACACAGAACAGTGAGATTTACTAAAGTCCATTTTAGGAAAATCAATTAATTAGGTGGCCATCTTGGCAACACCACCGGGCAGCTATTTTCTATGTAGGTAATAGGTATTCAAATACATCTACTTGACATTTAAATGACATTTCCCCGGAAATCGGACACGGCAGCTCTAATTATAATCATTATTATAAACCCACTGCAAATCGGGGTAAGGAGACAGTTTTGAACACTGATCTATCATGTACTTGCTCAATAACTGATTTTTGTGCATTGTAACCCTAAAACAAGTTACGGATTGCAGCTTTAAATGGGAAAAGACTGACATTTTCAAAACTGTTTGTCAAGATTATTTGTACATGATTACAAATGTAAGTATTTCAAATCAGCAATAAAATCTGAATATATATGTAATACATTTTTAGCTCACATCACACTAAATCAAAAAGGCAATAATGTTATAGATGTTGCTTATAATGCTGCTAGAATTTCCATTTAATATTCATAGCATGACAAGCTACATGCATCGGCAACATGGTAAAGACAATGTGTGTTACCAGGTAAAAGTCTGTGGAATACTCCATGATTTTGAGAACAGCAGGGTAGACGGGCGGCAGGGTGACCATCTGCAGCTGTCCACTGAGGGGGTTAGCATCCGAGTTCTTATAGCGCTGGTTCTTATCCTGAATGACAAGCGCTAAAGACTGAGAGTGATTGATCAGCTCAAGAAGAGAGGAGATCGCAACATGCTGCACCTGTAGATACACACACACAATAAAGACGGTCAAGTTAACTAAAGTAGGGCAATGTCAAAGTAATTTGGTATATTTTTTTTATATTAAAAAGACTTTCTCTTATTCCGGTTTAACATGCAGTGACAAATGTAAATAAGCAATTTGTATGTTGACTCCTCTGAGGATTGCAAACACTGTGTCGCTATCAAAACATTGCTCTGTTTGCTTAAATGGTCTGACATGTTGACTTCTGGTATGAATTTGGGGCACAACCACATTCTTGAGAACATTTACACATGGGAGTATAGTTTAAAATATTAAAAGAACATTTGAAGTGAAAATAGAAAGTGTCTAATGACACTACACAATAAGTAGACATATTGATCATTGCACAAACATGTTAAAATTCCTTGTCAATACTGCAGCATTTGTCTTGAATCATTTCCTGCAGTCGTGCCACAACTTGCTTAAAATGTTCTTTAAAATGACATTGTTTACTGTAGTACAATGTTTACCACCAGCCTCATCTTTTATGCTAATATGGGCAAAACTGTGTTCCATATTTTTCAAACTGATATTGATTGGTCAATAAATTGCTAATTCTGAGTCTGTAACTGAGCTAATTCCATTATTATTTAACTCATCTCCATATTGGCCATTGTTCCCATGGTGTTGTACCTGGTAGTCTTTTGTCAGGCAACACAGAGTCATCAAAGACCTCAGCCACTCAGGAAGGCTGCTTTCAATCCCTGAGAAAGGGAACACATGCATATGTAAGCAACTCTATGCTATGGCTTAATATAATGTAGCAGAGTACAGTTTTTAATATACCCGTCTTGTTGAACATAGTTGTGTACAGGTCTTGGCTCTCTTCCTCTGTGAAATAGACAGGGAATGTTGTGCATTCCAGGAGCAGTTGACAGACAACAGAGAAGGCCTGGCGACACGACTCTGACATCTCCCCTTTGCCCTTTGATTGGAAACTTTCCATCCAGTCCAGCTCTGAAGGTCTGTGGTCTTTGCCCCCACCACCAGAAGACCCATTAATGGCATGGATCCTCAGTTTACTAGGACTGAAAAACTCGGCAAGTCTGTCTTTAATGAGACCCAGGTCTCGACTTCCTTTACGACTCCCTAAAGATCTCTTACTGCCACGGGGAGAGCCATTCTGATCAACCTGATTTACCTCTTCCTGTTTCCTCTTTTTCTCTGGATCCACTTTATCCAGCAAGTGCCTGAGCAACACACGGAGACAGAGTGATTAAGAAACATGAGTGAGACAGATCGATCTAGAAAAAGCAGGTACAGTGTGAGGTATTTATGCTGCGGGTTGTACTTTTTACTGCACGCTGGGAAGTATGTACTGTATCTTGCCGAATATGTTTGTTAAGTAGCGAAATAGTGTGCACAGGTAAACAACTGGCAGTTAGCAAGTATGAGTAGCATAATGATATGCTATTTTAAATACACTCAGAAAGTGTATTTAGAATGAGTAAATTAGGTGATTTACTTAGAATTAGTAAATCACCTTGTGATCATGGATGCTAGTATGTCCTGTAAACATCTGGACATGTTTTGAATAGTCCCTCCTTTTCTCCAAACATCCTCTGTCCCATGAGCAGTATCTGATCCATTATGGGCTGGTAGAAGGTGCTGTTCAGATGGAGAGGCACTCAGGCCCAGTCCACTATCTTCAGAACGCAAAGGAGCGTATGGCGCTTCGAGTGGCTCCGCCTCCTGTGCATCCTGTCCAATCAGATCACCATCACTGGAGCTGTCTTCATGGTTACCTTTCACCTCGTTACTCTCCTTCATTTTATGGTTTCCTGTTACCAGGATCTATATTTGTATCACAATGACATCAGAAACAGAGCTTTTTTTTTAACACACTTATTACCATCATAACAATGTAATGGTTACAATAATGTAGATTACATAATGTGGAATTAAATTAAAATATCCACATAATTATAAATATGGCTAACAAAAAGGAAACAACAAAAAAACAAAAACTCCTATAAGTGATATATAAAATTAAAGCTACATTCTGTAACTTTTGCCTCTCTACTGCCACCTCTGTTTAAAATATAAAATTGCAGGTTACTTTACGTACTTTTCATTACATAAGTTGAAGTCAAATGAAGCCAAACTGGCATTTCCTGGGAAAACGGACCTGACAGCTCAAATTAAAATTCATGCAGTCATGTAGTTATGAATCGAGGTAAGGTTAGAAGTCCATTTTGAACACTAATCTGTCAACTTGCTAAATAACAGATTTTTTACCCCAAAAAAGGTTACAGATTGTAGCTTTATTCTGAATATTAAATGTATGATTATACACTGAATGCAGTGTCACTTCAACAGAAAACCTATAATGACCCATCTTACCTGAGTTTCTCCAGCATCTAGTGCCTGTGATTCAGCCTCCATGTCCATAAAAGCCACAGGCATCTGGATCTTACTGAGCACTTTATAACATGCTGTCATGGCTTGCGTGAGCTCCTGCAGGCTCAGTGAGGTCATGTGGCCATGCAGCGACTGCAGCATGCTGCCCAGCATCTGGGGCAGGCATTGCGTCTGAATCTCTGCATACAGCTCCTAATAAGAAAGTCAAGTGGTACAATCACACACAAAACTCAGACTGATATCTGATTATTGCATTATTAATAGAGAAATAAAGATGAATTACTAAAGGAGATCATACCAGAGGAATAACATCCAACAGGAAAATAATGAGTGTTGAGAGCTCGGTCACTGAGGGATGGCTGCTCCAGGTTTTACTTTCACTCTTCCCTGCTGCATCACTCAGTGTGCTGAGAGAAGACCGGATTACTGGTCACCATCTCATCACCATCACAGTTCTGATCTTGTATTGTTGTTTATTATGAGACAATGTGTGTTTACCTGAGACAGGTTTGGAACTGTCTTGTCAAGTAGTCCCAAAGATAATTGCTGCTCATGGCACTCACAAGCAAATTGACAGTCTTTATAATCTCTGAAGAGTTTTTATTCTCCTTCATTTTACTGCACAGATTAAAAAAAAACATTAATTTGTATATTTATAGATTTTCAGTCCAATTTCATACAAAGCATCTTTAAGAATCTTTGCATTTTGTTAGTATGTAGGGACCACAATTTACTTAACTGGCTATAAATATTTTTTATAGACCATAACCCATATTTTGATTAAACAATATATTCTTGCATGCTTGCATGGGGTGCTTAGTGAATGTTAAAACTGAACCCTGTGTGCTCCCTGGGAATCAAACCCATGACTTCTGTGTTGCCAGAGCCACACTCAACCACTTCAGCTATAGGAAAGCTTGTTCATACTGCGTGTATTGATTGTTTCTCTGACCTGTTGAGTTGGCTGCCACTCAGGCTGCAGCCGAGAGTATCCTCTCCCAACATTGCCTTACAGTAGCTATAAAAAGCTCTGACCACTTCCAGCAATACATCAGACAACACCATTGGCCCTGTTCATGTGTGTGAGACAGAAATAACATAACACATTACCGAAAAGTAAAACCTAATACAATTACAGCTTCTATTTGTATTTGTCTTTTTGTTTACCTATCTCAGGTTTGTCCAGTAGGCTAATAATGATGCGAAATGGTCTGAGATACTCTATGACATTGTCTGGACTGGCCTCTATATCTTTCTGCTTTAAAATATTCACCAGAGCCTATGAAGACAGTATAAGAGTTAATGTTAAACGTACATGTTGGGTATGTACTGCTGACATACAGCATGCAGTTTATTAGTGTAATTAGTCTGAGACGCAAGACATGTTAATCAATTCTGATGGAACAAGCCATTATATAACACCATTTGAGCATAAGTGAGTGTATATACAAAAATCTTTTCTATACCTTCACCAGTAATTCTCTAGAGTGTGTGTTGAAATAGAATTCTGTGTATTCCTCCACTGTGTTATAGCAACTGGCATCTGCAGCCACCATTCCTCCCTTGATGTCTAAGCCTGAAAGCACACATAAAGAAATATGAAGAATATGAAGTTTCAACTTTTAAATTAAAAGGAGTTCACCCAAAAACTGGCCTTCATTTTGCCTTCATTTACTTGCCCTCATGTCATTCCAAACCTATATGTTTTTTGTGTGTTCCACAGAAGAAGATATTTTGAGAAATGTCTCAGTGGTTTTGTGTCTATACAATGGAAGTCATGGGTGTATGGGTGCCAATGTTGTTTGGTTTCCAATGTACTTCAAATTATTGTCTTTTGTGTTACATAAAACCAAGCAAATCACGCAGGCTTGGAGTGATATCAGAGTAAGTAAATGATTCATTTTTGGGTGAACTATCCCTTATTACAGTACTTCTTGTTTTATTTTGAGAAAATTGTCAACAGTACCGAGCATCCAAGCATAGAGGCGTCGATTTAGTGACATGTCTCTTCTGAGCAGAGTGAGTGAGGCAGCAGACACCACACTGATCATCTCATCCTTATCCAGAGGAATGGCACATTCAACAGGATCCTACAGAAATAATTATTAAAAGTTTTATCCAGACAGTCTGGAGTGACATCATGGGTGATGAATGTTTTTTTAAATCTAGTATCTTGATAACTGAGTGACAAAACAGGGATTCACCAACCAGGCAGGTTGTAAAGGGACAGAAGTAGAGCAGAATTTCCAGCATGTTCCTCTGGACCAGAACATTAGAGTCTTGCAGAGCAAGACAGATGGCCTTCACCTACACCCAAATTGGGGGAAAATGTTTAGTTTAAGTAAAAGTTTGTAAGTAAGAAAACAAAAGAAAGAAAACAAAACTGTAGAAAATTCAAATACAGTGTGGTCAATAAAACTCTCTCCTAGGTATTCCTAGAATTTTATTTTCTGGAACTTTAAAGACTTTATCAATTATTAATAAAATTCTTTACATTTTTGTTCATGTCAAATTAAATAATGCATCCACTCTCACTAAGCTTTATCCTTAAACATACTCTCCAACATATAAAGCATATAGTTTATATAGCATATGTATATCTAGTATATAGTCTATGTATACGTACATATACATACCCACACGCGCGCGCACACACACAGGCGTGCGCACACCCACATGCGTACCTGTGATTATCTATGTCATACGTTATATTATCTATAAACACAGACTTACCACAAGTTTGTGATCTGTCCCAAGCATATACTTCTGTTCTCGGCCAGTGACTGAGTGGTCAAAGTGTGCAACAATGAAAAGAGTAGCAGGAAGCCGTACAAGAGGACATATAAGCACTGAACCCCACAGTGCCCCATAAAACACAGGCTGACCCACCAACACTGACAACTTCAAAAGCAACGAATCTGTCCTGCAATAAGAAAAATGAAAGTGATGAACATCATATGTGCTTCAACATCACAATTCAATATCTGAGTATCTTCAATTCCCTTCAGACCTGTCTGATCGAAACTGTTGCTTAAAATCTTAAAATAAACGTGATCTAGATTAAACTGTGTCATCCCTCATTCTCAAACGACCATGCATAATATCAATAATAGACACCTACATTTTTTAAGGCAATTTTATGTTAATAACGTAACTTTAATTCATTTACAAACTGATTCAGGCCATAGTAGAGGTGACAGTCTGAATGCAGAGCAGTTCGGTGGGACATTCTGTGAAGTGGGGGGGCCTAATGAACAGACAACTGAAGACAACTGAACTCTATATTTAAGGCTGTGAACATAAGCATTATTTATTTTTAATTTTTTATAGTTGGTGTTAAGATGGTCCCTGTTGTACCTGTCATAGACCTCTGCACCCTCCTCTAGTCCAGGCAAAAGGCCCATGATAAAAGCCTGCAGGCTGGGTAACAGTGCCCTCTGAAGGGGCAGGAAGTACCGCTCGTACAGCGTCAACAGAACCGGCTTCACTGACATCGCTGCATGACCCAACAATGGAAACAGCCCTGAACTGAGACACAAGTGCACACACGTGACAATTAGGCAAACTGTAAGGCAAAAGCTATATTTTTTCGATCACAAATTATTTATACACATTATTCCAGTAATTAGTATTTGGCTGTCATGGAAATAAAAAAATATATGACGAAAAAATTCATTTTGTTCATTTTCTTTATGCAAAATATAATTGCTATAAACATAATTGTTTATAACTCATTTGTAATTAATACTTTTTTAGGTAAAAACTGACTCTGAAATGGAAATCAGATTATGACAATCACCTGTAAATAAAGAGATCCTTTGCTAGCCATTTTGTGCCGATGATTTTGAAAATGATCTCATAGGTCTCCAGTGCTTTGAGATGGACACCGCTGGGCAGGGCTGGATGCAAACACTGAGCCAGCCGCTTCCCTATGATCAATCGCCGTGGTAACAGTGAGTACTTCAGATTACTCTGAAGAGCCTGAGAAACAGAGAGACATAATGACTGAGATACATACAGGAATCAAGTAGACCAGCCACATTATATAGGAAGAAAAACTTAACTTCTATAAGTAACGTTATTATGATATCACTGTGCTACATAAATCAACTGATAAATAAGACCAGCATATACTTGTTGAGGTATCATCTAATAGTGTTGCTGCTGGGATATTTAATAATATCAGAAAATGTAACAACCCATAAACCTGAGGCTAGTTCTGTTATTACACTGACTGCATGAGCCATATGATGAGGTCTTTCATCTTCAGCACATATCTCACTGTTTAGCAACCACATGCTACAGGTTTCAAAAGAATTATCAACATTACTTTAGAGGAGTGAATGGTTTACTTATTATGCATAGCATGTGAGGTGCGTTTTGCGAGACATTGATTATGTCTCTGGGTGCACAAAGGAGAAATATCTGGCCAGTAGACCAAAGTGTCATATTGTAAAGAAGTATTTCCCAACCTCTGAGAAATGCAAAATCTGTTATTTTGTAAATGTTATATATGTTATATTGGTTTGGTCGAGTCATTTTAACGGACATGGATACTTCCTGCTGAAAAGATCAAATCCAAAACAAATACTAAGAGCCTGATATAGGTACACATAAACAGGAGGTTAGTGCTTTGTAAGTCACATTACATCCGGAAAGTCCCACTAAACAAACAAAAAAAAAAAATCACATGCTGCATCAAGAGTTACAGAGGGAGACATTTAAATTACAACAATTTTTCAGCGTGTAAAGGTGATAACGTGTTTGGAGAAAGTGCAACAGGGAAAGGTTAGATGATGATGTATTTGACTAATCACAGGAGACGTGTAAACAAGTCCAGCACAACCTATTCAAATCAGCTGAACTTTGAACATCAACTGTGTTTGAGGTCAAGTAGCCGCCCAATGTTTTCTCCAACACCTTACGCCATTCAAAAGACTGACAATTGATCATACATACACGTCTTTTACTTCCCTTAGTATGAACAGTAACTACAATCTGATCTTGAACTACACTGGCGAAACTTCCTCTTCTATTAGCAAAAAGGAAGTGTTAACCTAGTCATGCAATGGACAGACTGCTAGAAAATGAGCCAACAAGTTGTAAACTAAAAGATTAAAAATGTGAAGTAAATGTTGAAAATGCAGTTAATTTTTTCTTCCAATGTTGAAAATGTTATTTAACATTTAGTAATGAAAAAAAAATTTGAATGAAGAATATATGTAAACTAATCTTTACAGTTAAAGTTCTTAACTGTAAAGATTAGTTTACATATTTTCTTTTCATTCCAAAGATGTTTTAAAAAGCTTTTACTTACTCTGGTAGTTTTCTATCATAAAACAAAGATTAACTTATATTGCTTTGTGTATTGATTTGTCTCCAGGCTCTTAGGTACCTTGTTGAGTTTTCCTAGTGAGGAGATGAGATCAGCCCATTCGCTCGATGATTCAAAGTTTCGCAGCGCCTTCTCAATGACGGCTGCGTAACTTCGATAACGATAGTCATTCTGAAGGTCGGCTTCCTCAGTATCCATCATCTCTCAGTCATGTCCCAGCATGCTCAGCATCTGTCTACGAAAGACCATAAAACAAACTGATCAGGAGAAACCTGGCACTAACAACTTTTATGACTTTTACATGAGCAAACTCCTGCCAATGAAAGGATCAGACCGTGAGGCTAACAGTTTTTAATAATGAGCTAAGGATAGCCACAATTTCTGTTCTATTAAACTTATTAAACAGGACATAACCTGTCCTCAATACATATCTCAAATCAAGCACCTTTTTGAGGTGTGCCATCAACTCAAACTATTTGGATTAATAAAAAACTGGCAGTATAGCAATAGGGCAAAACAGATATTCTATTCATATCCTTCAGGTCATTGTCTTCTCTAAGAGGTCCTGAAGCTTGCTGTGAATGGAAGGGGGAACTACAGCCTAATGCATGTGAAAAGTCATGTGAGCTGACACAGTTCAATAGCACTGATAACTCAAACTCATGTTCAAAACATATAAGAGATAAAGAGACAGAACGAGGCGGCATTTAAATGGACATCAGTGTTTTTTTTGCATTCTTGCCTCAAGCCTCAGTGATTCATCTAAGATAAAAGATAAGCTGAGATACAAGTCCCTTATCTATATTAATGATCTCAATGGAGCACATTAACCACACAGATCTGCAAACAAGCGTACAGTACCCACTCAAATACAAACAGACCTCAGACCCTGAGGACGTTTTTAAGCTTTTTAAGCGTTTTTAAACAGAATAAGGTAGATTACGGTCTCTGCTTAAATACGGTGACATCTGTTAGCTCGCCAGTGATTAAAAAACCCTGAGATCACACAAAAACACACGCACGCTGTGACACATACAGTACATCTGTTCCTTCTGATGCTATGAGCCTCAAATGGAGATCTCGAGATTTATTGAGGATTTAACAGAAGCAAAGCCCAAACACGTGTCTATATACACACACCCACACAATGTGACCCACGACTACTTATTTAGACTACAAATAAGTACTGCAAATACTGACACGGTAGTTACTTTCTGTTCAGCATTTTATTCTGACCGCCCGTTAATGCATGAGACAATGCCTGATGCATTCAGGCTCATTGCAGTCCGATTACCTGGTATGCTTTTTAATGTTAACTACTAATTTCCTTTCCCGCACTTCATTCGCACAACAAAGAGATTGTGTCTGGCAAAGAGGCCACAAAGCCAAAAAAAGCACAAACACAAATGATCCTGGCTTATGTTGTTAATATCAGCAGCAGCTTATGATCATTACAATTACAGCCCATTATAAAAGCCACAAAGAAGCAACAAAAAGTCTTTAAAATGAGACATATTAACACTATTACATGCATCCAAACATTGCCTGATCGAAAAATAACACACATGGTGCCACAACTACTGTGTCGGAAACACAGTTTACCAGAAACACAGACGCCTTCAAATTATTATTAGCAAAAACATGCTTTCGCATAAACACAAAGGCAAGAAAGGCAAACATACACGTACACTTTTTTTTTCCACATAAACACAAAGGCAAACATACACGTCATTTACAGGCTAATCTTCAGATCCATTCAATTTGCACACATGCAACATCACGTACATCATGTAACATGATCTTCATCTCTACAATCAAGTAGACATTATAAGTGTTAATGATCTAACAGCTGCTGCACACAGCAAATACAAACCCAGCTCTGCAGCTCACTTATTTAACACACAGTTGCACAGAATTACTTTGGTCTATTGATTTGGTCATAAAGAGTGTGTGCGGTGTGTGGCGATGGAGGGGTTTATTTTATTTGTCCCCAAATAACCATTTATTTGGGGACAAATCTGTACCCACAAGTCAGACAAATCTCAATCAAAACCTCCTTTTGGGGACGTCCTTACTTTTGCAATAAAAATGCAATAGCAATATAGAATATGGCAAATCATGTTTTTAAAAAGTTTTTTACTGTTAGGGCTGTGTGTTTGGTTATATTGTTAACTAGTTGTATATGAAAACAATAGAAATCTATAGAGGGTCCCTGTTTAGTTAAGTAATATGTGTGTGTGTGTGTGTGTGTGTGTGTGTGTGTTAATCTAGGTCCTCCTTTTGGAGATGAAGATCTTTCCTAACTTCTTTTACAATGCTTAAACAGAAGCATTGCTCAAACAACAGTGAAGTGAAGACCTGACAAGCCTCTTACGTAACGGGTCCATGTTGCATCTGTTGACTACAGAGAAGCAAATCCACCCGGTGCGCATTAATATCGTACATAAACATCCTGGTGAATTTGTGACCATTGACTGACACTGCCCGAGTTTTACATGCTTATGATAATTCTGCAATAAAAACTCATCAATAAAATAAATTAGTCTAACAAATAAAAATCAACATCATGAACGACGCAGAGCCATCATCGTCATCGCCTTTTCTCTTTCTTTCTTTCTTTCTTTCTTTTTTTAAAGAAATCTATCCTCTTTGGACATCGGAATTACAGAAGTGCTAAAATACGACGAACTGCAAGAATGATTGTGTGATATTACATTACATTACATTACATCTATTAAAGCGTTTATATGTTATTGTGAGGAGTGAGTGACTCACCCACTGCAGCAAAACAGGACGGTCGACAGATCACAGGATGTCGTGCCAAACCAACAATAAAGATTTCCCGGATAAACAAACAATTCAAGACGCAAGATGGGACGAGTAAGTCTTGCTAATATTCAAAGCAGCATCATCTAAAACTGATTTCCACCAGCAGCTCATTTGTGTACACTTCCTGATGGGCGAAACATGCGAAGACGACGTGAGGGGTGCGCCGGCAACACATGCATGTATAAACATACATCTCTCACGACAGCTTTATGGTGTTTCTGTTTAAACGATGTATTTAAGTAAAACTTGTGATTTATTTGTGGTTGTCGACCTGCAGTAAGACATGATGTTTGTGACAGCTAAGCTCTTTGTGCGCGTCTTAACCTGCTCTTTGGTATCGTCCAGGATGTCGTCTGTTTACATGCATCGCACCAAGCTGTCGCATTTCTCAGCGGTTGACCAGCGATAACCCTGAACAGACTGTGAGGCGTATAGTTTACCTAGTTCACGTTAAAATAACTAACCTTTAATTTGGGTGTTAACGCTGTGTGTTCAGTTCCTGATAATATAGAGATATGGATGGGTGGACAGACATGTATGATGAGCGAGCTTACTGTGGTATGGATGTATGCATATAATAATTTACATTATCTTACACTGTCTTAACTTACAGTCTAGATAAAGTCACAGGTCAGTGTGTTGTATTATTTTTGATGGTCTAAAGGTTTTAAGACGACATCACACAAAAGTGCACACTCTGTAGTGATTTAAAACATATATACACATGCCCCCTTGAAATAAGAGTAACCTTTGAGTTATATTGCTTGTTCAGTTTTCACTACCAATTGTGAGCTACTGGTGCCCTCTTGTGTTTTCTATGAATACAATAACACCAAACATCACAATTATATGGGCTAATTTACTACGATGATTGAGGACATTTTCAGGTTAAGACACCAGGTTTACCTTTTTGCGTTAAGTGAATAATAAATTATAGAATATGTGCCTCTATAAACACAAATTTCTGATATAGTGCTCACCTGCCAAGCAATGTGATAACTATGTTTCTAAACATTAAACTTCAAATTCAAACAACGCAACAAACAACTTTCCATATCTCAGTTTAAGAGGCTTCATCTGCAGCCACACATTTGGTGCATTGTTTCTTTTGGTACTTTCTTCCTTGAGGTTTTAAACTGTGTATAAGCTAACCTTAACACAGCATTCATTTACACTTAATACAAGACTAAGGTTTAAATGTCAATATTTATTTGGAACACAACTGGACAAGGTCATTGAACTACACAATAGCAGAGGGGTCTTTTTAATTTACCCCCATATCTGATTTAATTAGGTCTGGTTAGTCCACAGGACTTAGGTCTCCCTGATCAGCTTGGTAAGTTTCTGGATCTTCGTCTTGGTAGACATATCCACATACTTATCACCAATGCTCACAATCATTCCTCCAAGGATGGAAGGATCGGACTGTGGAAACAATGAAGAGCAATATATATTAGCCGTGCATTTGTAAGATATTTTGATTAGGCAACGATAGAGCATCATTTGAGATACATTCGAAATGCAACAAGGAAATTAAGACTGCCTTCTAACATAAACTTTTAGTGTGACATTAATGCTCAGGGAACAAACAACCCACACCCCGGAACAAGTCCACCTACCTTGGTCTCAAGCTTGATGGTCTCTCCCTTGGCAAGGAAACCGTTCAGTGCTACCTTCAGCTCTGCTAGATTAGCTTCATCCAGAGGCTGCGTGCATAGACATTTCAAGGAAAAACACCAGTAAAGCATATGCATACACCAGGATACTTGGAGACTGTAAAAATTAGGATTCTGTGTTTACTGGTGTGATGTTCCAGGGGTTCGATTTAATCAACTCTTTAGCACAAATGGCTGAACACCCTTTATACAGAATATGGTTTTATAATGACAAAAAGGTAGAAAAAATCTTGCAAAAGCATGAATTTACAGTCTACCTGGGCAGTAGTGACTGAGCATGTGACCTCTCCTCTGTGGGCACTCATCATTTTGCTGAAGGCTGTGATGACATCAGGGGTCAGGGTCAAGCGGCCATTTTCTGCTAGGACATCTGTGAACAAAACAAAAATTGAGACTGCTGCATATAACGCCACTTACATAACTACAGGTCAGTGATGGTCAGAAAACTCACTGATGAGGTTGATGGTGATGGGGGAGAGTTTTGCCTTCGTCAGGGCATCAATGAAAGTCTTCTGTTTGATATTGCGCTTGACATGGGGGTTCATCACAATACTTGACAGCTTAGGATCTCTAATCAGGCTCTGGCAGGAAGAAAAGATTCAATAACCGTTTGTTTCATTGTATAAAACATCCAGACACAGAGAGGGAACCAAAAATACTTACAGAGACACGTCCAAGTTCCTGTTCCACCTTATCAAGGTTCTTCTGCTTACTGGCAGCAGAGAACAGCGCAGTGGCATATCGTCCCTCAACCCCATAGACCTGGATAGGGGGCTGGAAAGACATACTATGGTAAAAATGTAGCATAGTGCACAAAAAATCTATTACAGTCCATATAAAAGACACCTAATGTACTATTTAATATTTTTAAGAGGAAAGAATTACGTTAAAAAAAAATGTATAGTGTCTGGAAAACTGTTATTACTTTGGAGTTACATCTTTGCCAATAAAGTAAAAGCATAAATGTCATAAAATGAATTAATACTGGAAAAGCATTTATCACAGCAACCTTAGTTGCAAAATAAAATTCATACTTACTACAATCAGTGACAGTGAAATCATACGTTAATATGGTATGTCTTTCAAACTGTGCAAGAAGCCTTGAGGATCCCTAATTTTTAGTTAGTTAATGCAGTAACTAAGGTCTTTTAACAGAAACCATGCTCATTTTTGTAAGGGATTGCAGTCGTACAGTGTGACAGATGTTTTCACTGTATGAACTTGTGTTGATATAAATGACATGCATGGCTTTTACTTACTTTAATAAGTTTTGCTACTGGTCGGGTCGCAGACGTGCTGAACTGACGCACCTGTACAGATAGAAATAGACTTGTGTACATTTATCAGATGTGACATAAATGCTCTTCATTTTAGTACTGTCACTTAATAGTGGTCTCAATATCTAGTAAACAGCTCTGTAGGTTTTAACACTGTTCACTGTTCAATTTGCACACCGTAACCTTCATGTGCAGAGCAGAAATTCACCAGACACCATTACAGCGCAAGCAGACGAAAGATTTTAACCAATAAACATTTCTTATACGTAATTTATAATAAATAATTTCATGTTTCATCCAGATACAGCATATTTATAAAGTTAAGACTATGAGCCATAAACACCAGACTTTAATAAGCATTATTAAATATTTTATATTTAATCATTAACCTCTTATAAGAACCCAAGGTTTGAATGATTGCACCCGTCACTGTTAGACTGTTAACCTAGGCCTAGATGAGTTAGAGAAGAAAATCGTTTGAGATTTATCTTTCAGATAATTTACATCAAAACATCGCCGTACTCTGACTACACATAATTACACATTTCATGATTTTGCATACAACAATCAAGGTTTTCAGAATGTCATACCTGCACCGCCAACCCAAGCGCCGCCATTTTCTAGTGCGACTGTGTAGGTCAAAAGCACTGCGCATGCGCGCTAGTCTAGGACGCAATAAGCGAGAGCGGCACTGGTGGATTGTGGGAAATGAAGTTGTTGTCAGTGGAAAATTACAAGATCACGGGCGCGTAGGTAATAAATTAACCGCATTAACTGTTTAAATAATGTTCCTATAATAATAATAATAAATAACGAATATACGATATCTGAATGTTCAACATGTATGAAGCTTATTAGGTTTGGTCTTTTTTCTCGTTGCATTGTATGTGGACGTCCATGCAAAATTTATTGATAGCAATAAATAGATAATATTTATTAATAGCAATCTATTTATAACAATTTTTACAACACCTGATATTAGAGGAAATTTGAAAACAAGCATGAAGACAAAGTCCTGACCAACACTTTTTGACCTTTAACTTTGTACACATCATACCATTACCCAGTCCCTACGGTCATTTATGGAAACACAATTTCTCAAGCATGAAATGACCTCATTCATTTATGACATTACGTCATGGCAATAACACTCTTATCTTGTTCTGGAATTTATTTGCAAAGGGAGCTTTTGGTCTTTGCTCTGCTTGTTATTTATTCTTTGTGAAGACATATTAATGTCTTCACAAAGATGACATATTAATGCGGGTTGTCCCCTGGGCGGGCAGGTCAGCTGCAAAAAAGAATAAACACATTTCTTATACGTAATTTATAATAAATATTTTCATGTTTCATCCAGATACAGCATATTTATAAAGTTAAGACTATGAGCCATAAAGAATTTCTGTTTAATTTCTGCTTTACATGCATTTTCATAGATCCTGTGGATCTGTTGCAGTTATATTCAAAAGCCTTTAATCTAAATTTGAGAGGCTATTACAAATACTTCATACAAAGACTGTGAACTGATTAAAATAATGTTGTAGCCACTGTGTTTCCTACCAATTACACTGAGATAATCAATAAAGGAACATTGTGGATGAGCACCGTAAACCTGACTACATCCATGGTGCTTTTCCAGATTATGCTTTTGACTGCAAAATCTAAGAGGCTTAGTTATTAACCTTTCCAAAGACTATTAATCCTAAAGGTTCAAACGAATGGCACTTTCTGGCAGTTTCCAATGTTAAATAACAAGAGGTGATAAAATCTTCAAACAAAGAGCCTTCTTAGAAATGGTGGGTGGACCTTAATATGCAAATGAGCGAGCCGGGGACACGTCAAGTTAATCCTCAAGGGCGTGAACAACGGAAGTGGAGGGCTAATATAAAAGCTGTGTTTGTATCGCCGTACATCGCAGAAAAACTGCACGTAAAAAACGAAACGTCTCGCTTTTCTTCAGTGTTTACAGTCACAATTTAAAGTCACAGCGAGCATGGCGTCCAACCTTCATCTCTGAAGCCGTCACGGACTGGCGTAGATGACAACCTCGCATCCAGACGTCCCTTCGTTCCTGAACATCTAATGAATGGTAAGTTGTGTCTCAAGTGCGATTATTATAACAGTGAGTGTTGAAAATGAGCACAGCCGATCAAACCGAAGCTTACGACGTACGAATTGAGGACTCGTCTTCAATTTACTCCCGTTGAAATGCACTTTTACGCGGATACGTGCCGCATTTAGAAGAAACATCGCTTGGCATCATTTCGATGTGGTGTGCGGCAAATAACCATCACATCTTGTCTTAGTTCCTGTTTATATATATATATATTAAAGCATCGTAAGGTTGTAGTTTCTACAGCGCTTCTACAAATTCGTCGCCGTATGACGTGTTTTGTTTTGCTGTCGCGCACCGCGATAAAATTCCACGCGTGCTCCCGGGTGCCCACGCTGATTGTTGGGCATTGGGGTCGTGGTGGGGCTCCGGATCATGAATGAATGGTGCAATTGTGTTAATTGCACTTCCTGTCGGTAGATCGTGTATTTCTGTCCTCATTTTACTCTAGATTGCTCATTGTAGGTTGCCTCATAAACGTCTTCATCAGCGTTGGGTACTATTGATTACTACAGCTCATCTGATATGGTATCGATTCGCTTTGCCATAGAGGTGACTTGGCTGGGAGTGGAAATTTTCCTCCTTGCCCAGTGCCCTCCCCTCCTCTCTATGATGCCTGTCTTCTTTTTCTTGGCCAACCAGAGAATCCTGAAGGAGTTTAATCCAGTCTATCTGGTTACCAAATTCAACACTTAATCTAGAGCAGCTGTTTACAGTGTAGACTCAGTAATGCATTGTTATGTGTTGTGCTCTGTTTACAGGAAAGTCAGTGTAAGTCATATCAAGAGATGAAGATAAAAACACCATATTACATTTCTCCCTTATCTTTATCTCTTGATTTGCTTAACTACAAGCTTATTTATTATGTGTCTCTGTGCACATGATGTGAACGTGTCTGAGAGAACTGGACGATTCGTGCATGCTGTACACTGTGCACTTTTCTGGGATTTTAGAGCTGAAAGTGTGTTGAAACAGAAACAGAACCAATTGTTGGGTTGTAATTTAAGAGAAAGAGTTTGCATTGTACTGAAAGCATTAATCATAAACTTGTGTGATGTGCATATAAAATAAGTTACCAGGACCATGACACAAGTTAAACCAACAGGAGGCAGTATTCCATAATCTTAATTCCATAGCTCCTAAATTATAAACTGTGTGTTGTGTGTGTTGTGTGTGTTGTGTGTGTTGTGTGTGTTGTGTGTGTTGTGTGTGTTGTGTGTGTTGTGTGTGTTGTGTGTGTTGTGTGTGTTGTGTGTGTGTGTGACTAAAAACGTTAGGAAAGTGTTTTACAACCTTAAGCTTGCTTTTTTTATTGCAAACCAATGAATGTAATGTTATGCAATAATCTTCATGATTCACAAGGAATTAGTGCCTGGAGTCTGAGCTAGTTTTCAGATGGCAGAGCAGAAGATTAGGGGGTACAGCAGCAGATTTGCATTATCTGTAAGTTATGCAAGCATTAAAGCTGGGCGGTGACAGATTGGGAGATTTGCAGCAATGTTTAATTTTACATTTTTTGTTACAACCAAAATTGAATGTGTAACTACTGGTTGTCAACATGTTTATGTACTAGGAATTGCATTAATTGTTTGTCCATTGTACTATTATACTAATGCATTTAATGCATGCTCTGTCTCTCTTTCTGTGTTTGCTGTCTTGCAGGAATGTAAAGGCTTGCCATTTCTAGACCAGAAACCTGAGACATCCTCCGCAAAATAACCTGTGTGCTTCATGAGAGCACCGTTGGATTACCTATCAAATCAAAACTCAGACAAAATAAAAATTAATCTGGCAGATGGTGGATGTTTCTGCTTCCTGCTTCCAGAAAGACAGCAAACCACAGGAATAAGAGATTTGATGAGCATTGCCTGCATCTTTACCCAAACAAACTTTTCTGTGCATGTTTCCTGCAGGCAATTCGAATTTGAACTGTGAAAGTATCTTCAAGGCATTAAAAATGGGACCAGCAATGGAGGCCGCAGATATTGCAGTTGTTGCACTTTATTTCGTTCTTGTGCTTGCCATTGGTCTTCTTGCCATGTGGAAAGCAAACCGTAGCACTGTAAGCGGCTACTTCCTGGCGGGCCGAACTATGAACTGGGTGGTGATTGGTGCCTCACTGTTTGTCAGCAACATTGGCAGTGAGCATTTCATTGGTCTTGCTGGATCTGGGGCAGCAAGCGGGTTTGCTGTCGGTGCCTGGGAGTTCAACGCCCTGCTGCTTCTGCAGCTGCTGGGCTGGGTATTTATCCCAGTCTATATCCACTGTGGAGTTTATACCATGCCAGAGTACCTTTCCAAGCGTTATGGGGGCAGGCGGCTAAAGGTTTACTTTGCTGCCCTTTCTATTTTGCTCTACGTCTTTACCAAACTCTCAGTGGACTTGTATGCAGGGGCTCTCTTCATTCAGGAATCACTTGGTTGGAACCTCTATGTGTCGATCATCTTGCTTATTTCTATGACAGCCTTGCTGACGGTGACTGGCGGACTGGTGGCAGTGATCTACACGGACACTCTACAAGCCGTGCTCATGATTTGTGGTGCGTTGACCCTTACTGTCATCAGCCTTGTCAAAGTGGGCGGTCTGGATGGTGTACGAGAAAAATACATGGAGGCAGTCCCAAACGTCACAGCCATTCTGGCAAATGGCAACTTCAGCTTCACATACTCCAACTCCTGCCGAATCCACCCAAAGCCAGATTCGCTCAAGCTCCTACGAGGACCGCTTGATGAGGACATCCCATGGCCGGGCTTCCTGTTGGGTCAGACACCTGCATCTATTTGGTATTGGTGTGCTGACCAGGTCATTGTACAGAGAGTACTAGCTGCCAAAAATATTGCCCACGCCAAAGGCTCTACTCTCATGGCAGGTGTGCTTAAAATCTTTCCTATGTTCATCATCGTCATTCCAGGGATGATTTCAAGAATAATGTTCCCAGATGAGTTGGCATGTATCGGACCAGAGCACTGCATGGCTGTGTGTGGCAGTCAGGCCGGTTGTTCTAACATTGCCTACCCTCGGCTGGTCATGAGCGTCATGCCGGTGGGTTTGCGAGGGTTAATGATGGCTGTAATGATAGCTGCCCTTATGAGTGACTTGGACTCAATATTCAACAGTGCTAGCACCATCTTCACTTTGGACATTTATAAAATGCTGCGTGCGCACGCTTCGTCCCGTGAGCTGGTGGTGGTGGGCCGGATGTTTGTGGTATTCATGGTGATCATCAGCATTGCTTGGGTGCCTGTCATTATTGAGATGCAAGGTGGCCAGATGTACCTATACATTCAGGAAATGGCAGGATATCTAACTCCTCCTATTGCTGCTCTCTTTCTGCTTGGAGTATTCTGGAAGCGTTGCAATGAGACCGGAGCATTTTGCGGTGGCATGACTGGGTTCATCTTGGGCACCTCTCGCCTCCTCCTTGGCTTTATGTATCGTGAGCCAAGATGTGATCAGCCGGACGAACGCCCAGCTTTCATCACACATGTCCACTATATGTATATTGCTGCTGGATTGTTTTGGATCTCTGGACTGGTGGCTGTGGTTGTCAGTTTGTGCACACAACCCCCAGAAAAAGACAAAGTCCAACGTACAACACTCTGGGGCTTAGGAGAACTTCGAAGAAAACAGATTCCTGTGACAGAACGAAAGGAAATTTACAAACTCAATAATAAGAGTGACAGTGGCAATGGTGATCTTAGGAAAGATGTACCTGAGGATGTCCAGAATGAGAGATGTCTCGATGGGGCTGATATGAAACTCCTCACGCCCACCACTAGTGAACAAGATCCCATGACCCCCAGGACAGAGGCATCCACACCAATGGAGCTGTACAGCAATGGTCATGCAAAGCTTATGAATCAGAATGGTAAAGGCAAGTATGATGAAGAGAGTTGCCTGCAAGTTTTTGACTGGATTTGTGGGCACAAGGAGAAGACTGTTGCCCAACCCAAAGTCATTGAAGAAGATGAAGAAGCTATTCGTGAAATGCTTCATGAACCTTCCAAGATCAAACTGTTACTTAACATAGGCCTGATATTGGTCTGCTCACTGGGAATCTTCATGTTTGTGTACTTCTCTTTGTAACGTGCTGATTCCGCAGGTACAGTAAGGTCTGTGTGAAGGACACACAGCCCATGTATATGATCTATTTGTTATTACAAGCCATCTAGGGTCTGTAATATTTACAGTATGTTTTTTCCTTTTATAACTAATTTTAGGGACTCTGATCATACTGCTAGAAATGATTTGATCATTCTCTTGGAAAATATTCCAGCTTCTCTTTGTGGTGTGTTGGCAACCAAATGCATTATTGAAAAACTAGCTTTTAAATAGCTTATGGACAGTTTTGCTAAGCCTCATGTAGGATACACTGTTTTTATTTCTTTTAAAGAGATGTGAATTTTGCCTTAAAGCACTCCTCCAAATGAATGAGCTCAGTTTTTTGCCTTAAGTAATTTTTTTTAAGGCCCACTCATATGTTAGAACTTCAGTGTGTGAAGGTTGTCTTTATATATGCATCTGTAGTTGTAAGCGCTCTAAGAACATATAATTTTTAAAACTTCATCTACTGGTAAATTTGCCACCTGTTTATCTTGAATGGATAAAACTATGAGACCAACTTTGTGTTTCTAAATCTGATGAAAATTTGTGCAAAAAAAGAGGTGGAAATTTATCATGATATCCAGATTTTATCAAAACAAATAAACCATTATCTTTTGCATTATAAGATACCATATCACTAAGGTGTTGTCTAACTAAACCTGGTACCATTTTCTTGCTGTACATTTAAAGTAAATATTTAAGCCTGTTCATGTCGATGGCAACAGTGACTGTATATGTAATTTGCTGTGATTTTAGATAGTATTTCCATGTATGTGGAGCTACTTTCATTGGACAAGTGTGAACAAACTACCAAATGCCTTTTGTGCACATACACTCTTTAAGACTTGTACTCATTTGGGGTATACAGTGTAGTTGAAACATATTCTAAAGGTTTTGTTACTATAATGCTACAACAACTCCAAAATGCACAGGCTGGTTATCTGTAGTTAGTTGGTTATCTGTTGGTTAGCAGGTTGGTTATCTGTAGATGTTATTGGCTGACCCTCATGACTGCCACAGGAGGAACTCACACTAGAGAATGCTGTCATTTAAAAGTTGAAATCTAAATATTTTAAGTGGAAACATGTTACGATATCCCTAAACAGGTCGAATAATCCTGGGATGTCAAATTTTGATTGCTGCGCAAAATAGCATCTTGTTCTTCTAGAAGAAGAATTTGATTGTGGCTGCAGTAACAAGCGTTGCTTGTTGTTCTGCTGTTAAATGCACTGTTTGTTCAGAGAAAGGGGAACTAGTGTTTGGCCATAGTGCATTTGAGAATTGACGTGGGTGTTTTCTAGACAAAGGTATCTTATTTTTGTAAGTGCAACTTCAACGCGTTGTATTTATTCATTGATATCAAAGCACTTTGTTTTTGTGAAAATGTGACCCAATGGTGCAACACATTATCTTGTCATTGTTTGAATTTGTCATTCCCACCTAAAAGGGCTGATAGACAATAAAGAAGGTGGTCTCAAAAGCCTGGGAAAATGTGACCTCTGCATTTAACCCATCACACACACACACCCGGAGTATATACACACACGTCCATCTTTTGTTCTGCTAATCTTCATATGTTTTAGATAAAGAGGTACACAGAAATTAAGAGACTGTTTGCTCTTTGCTTTGTAGTTGTTTAATGAAACAATTATTTTGGATTCTCATGATTGTTGTGAATGTGATTAAAATCATTCCAGGTGTCAGTTAATAGATTCATAGCATCTTTATTTGTTTATAACTTTGGGATCAATGCTGTGCTAAACCTTGAATAAAGAGTAAAGACATACTTGCTAAAGCTTTAATCTGTTTTACAAAAGATTGGAAATGTGATTATCTGATGCCTAATTGAATCTGATTAGTTGTTCCAAGCATCCATTTTTTGAAGTTACAAAAAAGGTCAGTGTTTAACAAATCTTTTTTTTTTTCTGATTTGTGAACATTAATTTAGAAATATTTTGAGTCTCATTCTGTCGATTTGGCAATGCTTTGAATAGAACTACAACTTCAGAATGTGGAAATGATTGTTGGTTTTGGTTGAATCACAGATTTTCAATTCAAACCAACAGCCCAAAGGTTTTGAATATTTATTCATGGATTTTGCAGTAAAATGATTAGATGAGGCACTGTCTTTTTAGTTGCATTTAAACTGTTATGTTTGTTTTTGATAATGCTGATTTTATTTAACCATTTTATTATAAATTGTTTCCACTTTATATGTTGCTTGTTTTAACATCTCCTTCAGTTGCAACAAGGGATATGACTGTGATTTCATTTTCTTCTCAAGTTTGTGTGTATATTTGTTTTCAGTGGCTGAAGACAGCTTATGTTTTACATTGGTATTGAACGGCATATAGATACCAAATATGTTTATTGTGTGACTTGATTAGAGTTTGTACGTTTCTTAAAAGTCCTTGTGTAGTTAAAATCAGGCTGGTGTATCGATTCTTTACCGTGAGTTACATGAGCTAAAGAGATTCAGCAAATACTGTTGGTTTAATCTCTGATCTTATGAGAAATACATGAATAGTTTGTATATATTTGCTACTTTTATTCTCAAAAGTTGCAGATAAATAAATGGATATTCATTTAAAGACAAATGGTGTGAGCCTGTTTATTTGACCTATGTTATGTGAATTTCCTTTTTTTTTTTTTTAAATTTAAATTTACATTTACATTTACATTCATTTAGCAGACACTTTTATCCAAAGCGACTTACAAGTGCGGAATACAACAAGCGAGTCAACCTGAAGAGGCAACTAGACACTAAGTGCTCACAATACAAGTTTCAGACAGTGCTCAGAGTATCATATGCTACAACAAGGGAGAGATTTAAAGGGAAGAGGGATAGGAAATGAAGGGAAAGGATTTTTTTTTTATGATGAGGTTAAGATGAGGTTAAGTGAGGTTAAATGGTTGTTTACTGTTTATATCTTTTATGTTATTTTATGTACTTGCCTATTAACATATTGCAATTTAAATGGCTTTAAATTGCTTTAACACAGAAGGTCATATCACAAACACCACTTTTCAGTATTATTAAACAACAGCAATTTTAACACTTAATTCATTCAAAATGTTGCAGTTAGTGTCATCAAAATACTGAATAACTCTATTTAGTCCTGCTGTTTTTCCTTGTATTGAAAGTTACATACATTTGATATTCCACCTACAATATACAGACAATTACTCATGAGTACTGATACTACAATGAGAATCATCCACACCATTAATACATGCATTTCCTTAGATACAAAAGATCTATGGTACATGCACATGACGGATCACGCTGGCAATTTTATTACTGTAACCTCAAACTACAGGGACAAAGCAACAAGACATAGGGGTTAGCCTACATACAAGAACAGACAACTGTCTAATAATAACAGATATGTGCATTAACTTTTCTACTTGTGTTTTGACACCACTTGTTCTTTGGTTTCTTACACAAATTCTCTATTCCACCCCCCCGTCTCTCACACTTTCTCTCTTTTGCTCTCTCGGCACAGCGTGACAGGTCCCTCTTTTATGCAGTACTTTTCCACTAACAACTGCTATGCAATTTTTCATTTAGATGTCTTAATGGGAGTGACTGTATGGAAAGCTTCCCTGAGGAGGGTGTGAACTTGGGCGTAGGTCAATTATAGTTTTGCCCTAACCTTCGATTCCACACCTTTGTTTTAGAAATGAAGTGTTAGAGTTGGTGGGGTATTTGTGATCAACAAGCATGATGTTCCAAGAATCCATGAGTGAGAGACAAAGAATGTGTTATGACTATGTCCAATTACATGGGCGTAACTGTTTAAACTGCACTCTATTTTACCTCAGAACTACGCTAATCCAGTAGATCCTGTGGCTTCCCATCAGGGATTCAACATTAACCTATTTCTAAATGTTATAATCAAACAGCATACAATATAGCTGTCAAGCCCTCTTATATATTTATTCTGTTGAAGCAATTTTCTGATTGTCCCATACCGTCTGTTTTGAAGGTATGTTAATGTTTTGTCATGTAAGAGAAGACAAAGTAATGTGGGTGGACTGTAACTGCATAAATGCATATACCGTTGTTGTAATATAATAAATATTTTATTCATGTTTTATCCATTTTATTAGTGTAAGAAATTAATGCATAGCACAATGGTAGAAATTGCAATATCTGTTCAAATCAAACTGGTGAAATGATAGTGATAAAACGATAACTAATATGATTTTATCTTTAAAATTGTATGTTTAATACTTTATCCATTGTATGAAAATGATGAAGATGTGCAACAGGAAGTGCATACCAGAAATGCAGTAACTTGCAGAAACAAATGCAGCCCCTCTGCACTGGGGCACAGTGACATGCAATGTAACATAAGCACTTAAATAGCCGCTGGCATGTAGAAGGTACTTTAATTGCATCCATTCAACAGAAGCAATTTGAGCTCCTCAGTCCCACTCAGCTTAGCAGCATCTATCATCTGTGAAAACAAATACCTGTTCATTTGGTCCTGTTGAATTATCTGTTTGTTAACGTGTTACCGTGACCTCTTTTCTATCTCTGTTTCCTTCTGGGGCTTGTGCTTCTATCACAGGCAATGGAAAAGTACTGGCAGTTCAAAACAATACCGTGGGCTGCTCTTTGTTCATTGTTGCAGCCTAAGAGCAACAGTGAAGAACAACCGTTTCAAAATCTATTACACTGGCTTCAGGGACTAAAGGTTACATATTTCTTACTCTTTGCATTGGGAATTGCACTCACAGAAAAATATGCGTCACTTCAGATGGTGACTAGTCCAAACAAGAGAATGCACCTTGCATATAAATAAGATGTGACCATATAAGCAACGGATGTGAGAATTGTTGGTGACTGAAGGAATTATAGAATATCAGAATAAATGCAACAATCATCATCAGAGGACACATCACAAAAGACTATAATGAAATTCAAATGTAGGCAAATTCAAGCTTCATTTACTTTGGATGCAAAAAGTAATTACCTATGAAGCTATTTCCTTAATAAAAAAGAAATTAAATCCTGTGCAGTTAAATTTTTCCTCCAGCTGGGTTTGTGCAGCATTAAATAGATGTGGTATTACTTCATATTTCAATTGCAAATCAAATTCAAACTCTGACTAAACTCTTATGATTAGTGCGATCCAAGTATGATTCACCACAAAACACAAATGACAACGGCATATTTGATTATGAAATGATTCTTACATAACAGAACATGCCTCAGGCTTTAAGATTTTCAAAAGCATGTCACACTTGTATATCTGGATCATCCAGTATATAAAACTGTGCTACCAGCTGCCTTTACCACACCTATATATCTTATATATCCCATCTTATTATTCCAGTGTTTGTCGGTGAGTTTGTCAGTGTTTGAATGTGGAAATTCAACCCTTATTGACCTCATATTGTTTTATAAATGTAATGATTTGGAGAGTGGCAGCTAAATGCTAAAAATATTAACGTAAACGATGTAAACAAATGTAACTGTAATGTAAATTAAATGTAAAGTCATGTAAACAAATTAAACCTACCCTTAAAAGTCCCCAAAAGGAATGTGTGTTTACTGCTTCCCTGTGAGGTTGTGTCTCGTGTCAAAGCATCCTGGTGCCACGCACTCCATGTTACCATGACAACTAAAGTCAAGTGCAAGAAGAAAACATGTTTGTTACTGTAGGTAGTTAAATCTTCTCTGCTTTTCAGCAAACAGATGCTAATATTAAACTGAGCAGCATTTTCTCAACATACGCCTGTCTGTCTGTTTGTCTGTCTATCTAGAAGGTATGTATTAAAGCTTATATTAGACTACTGATTTACTCATTTCATTGTGTAAAACAGTTTTAGAATTACTGACTGGACCTTTAATGCACACAATACATTACCACATTACTGCAGAAATGACGCAAATGTATACATCTATTGTTTTGTGTATATCCTTTGTTGTGTAGATACTGAGTTATTATGTAAATACTGTAGTGCAGTTCACTGTAGACATTGTAATCTACTGCCGTGCAGATATGCTAAATCTAACAGATGCTAAATATCTGCAGGTATGCATGTTAAATGTTTTCATGTATTAAAATAACAATAAACCTGATTTTGACTTTGACAAGTATTCTTCAAGCCTGTGGTGGTATTTTAAGCTACATAATGGAATCATGTGACATGCTGTTAGTACAATAAGTAAGCAAACATCCACTTTAAGGCTTAGATAATGCAGTAATGTAAACCTGTCAAAAGCAATCACACACCAGGCCAGAGACACACGGAAAACAGCATTGTTCTGTATCCGATATAGTGAATCGCCCTGTCCTACACCACAACCCACAGCAAAGCACACACAGAATGCCACACATTCCCAAAATTCTGTAAAGACGTCCAGTAAAGCCGCTCCACTGTGCTGGCCATGCCACAGCTAATGAACTCATTCCACAAATAAACATCCGAATGGAAAAGAGGAATATTTGTGGCTGTTTAGGCCTGTGGTTGATTGTGTCATCAGGGGTCACACTGTTGCTCAGTTCAACAGAGACCAACAGAGAGCCAAAGTACACATGCATGTTTAGCACAAGATATGTAACGTGAAGGTGATTTCTATACTGCATAAAACAAACGCTGTACTTTAAAAACTCCTCAAATCATTCTGGTAAACCTTACACAAACAAATGCATTATACTATGTATACGTAGCCTACACAATTTCTCACTATAGAAGTGCTTTTACATCATTATCTGTACATTCTCTTCTTGCATGTTCACTGCATGACCAGACATTTGCACAACCTCTCCTCTGGTCACTGTGTTTCTGCTTCAATAGCTTTATGTTTCACACCCCTCAGGTCTCTTTATTGTGTTACGTATTAAAATGCCCTTTTGATTCTAAGATCAGTGACCTTAAAACGATGAATAATGCAGCCTCCTCTGCATGCTCCTCTGTGTTGTTTCCATTACAACACAGTAATCCATATAAACATCTATGGAGAGACAGTCAACAGAAAACATTTTTTAAATGACAGAAAGAGGAGGAGATATGAAATGTTACAGGCTATAGCGCTTTTAATCATGCCAGGTACAAAATAAACTAGTAAACCTCAACATTTTTGGACTGCACTGTGGGCATATTGCTGTGTGTTTACAGAAGTACTCAATTAAACTGCTGGGCAACATGTACTTTAGCTATAATTATGTTGTGAAATTGCAGGTAATTATTTGTTGTTACTGTTATTATTATACTTATTTATTAATTTTTTGCCCATCATTTCTTTCTGATGAAGTTCGGCCTGTTTTTACACATTTCCAAAAATAAACACTTTACATTCTACAACACTTTGCGAACTCAGTATAAATAAAGAGCGTGTGAGAGAGCTAGTGACAGGAAGTGGGTCAGACAAGGAATGCTGTCGTACAAGAGACAGACCAAATGGAAAAGTACCATGCTGTCTTTGTATTCCTATAAGAACTTTATTTTTCTCTATGTTGAGTCTACACACACGAACCTTCTCAAGACTCATGGTCTCAAATAAAATCAAGGCTCTTTAATTTTTTTATATTATTGGATCCTCCATTTAACAGCACAGATGTCAAGCTGACCAAACGTGAGGAATGCCAGAGCAATCAAGCACTGATAGAAAGCTCAGGGTTTAGTTAACCTTGATCTTCAGTCTCACAGATAATGTAACCACAGTGAACGAATGAGTGTACAGTACGCAGAAATACTGTACCAACCAACAGGTGCTTGTGCCTAACAATCAAAGTGGCCTGATGCCAGTGCAACAGTCCTAACGTAACCGAACACACATTTCACATGCCGTGGACAATACCTGACATAACATAACCAAGTGACTATTAATAGCAGCATCTGGACCACAGGCAGCATATGCAAAGGACATGTAACCAAATATATAACATGACTTTTAATGTATACAATTTTCCTAGGAACAAAAAGAGCTATACAATGTATATGTGGATAAACTGAATACTGAAAATATTAACTCAACTAACAATTTTGGGTTTTAAGAATCTTTCCCTAACGTTTCCCTAAACATTAAAAATATTATTTTGAATGTTATAGGAACAACATCCACACTATAAAAAACTTTGCTACCTTAAATTTTTAAGTTTAATCAGTGTGGCTGCACAAGTCATTTCAACTTGCTCTTTGTAATCTTGACTGGTCTTGAGTTGCTGTAACTTTTAAGAAATAGTTGAAAAATTGATTAACCTTTTTTTAAGTTATAAGTGTCAGGATTTAAAATATTATGTTAAAATGACTTGTATAGCCAAGTTGATTAAACTTAAAGATTTAAGGCAGCAACGTTTTTTTTTTACAGTGCAGTTATTTTTAGATGTTATATTAACGTTATTGCTTGGAGAAGAGAACATTTTATTCTGTAATGTTTTTAAAACATTTCACTACCAATTTAAGAATAATGTTTTGGATATATGGTATTTAACATTAAAATAGCATTCTACTAACATTACTGCAAGAACGTTTTTGACCTTTTTTTTAAAGATAACTTTTGGAGAACATTAGCCAATGTTCTGAGAACATTCCCTGTTAGCTTAGAAAGATCTCATTACTGTATCTTTCTGGTTTACCTGACTATTTACTGACATCGATGCACCTCAAAGCATTTTTTTGTAATATACTTCATTGCTGTGCTGTGTTTCTGCTCTTATAACTTAGAACGTTATGTTACACTACACACCCCTCAGGTCTCTTTATTGGGTTACATATTAAATAGCCCCTTTGATTCTCATGCATTCATGGATTCATGCATTTTCTACACAATTGTGTGTGATCTAAATAAACATCCACACAAAACATTTTTTGAGTATGTTTAAAATTAGAAGAAAAAGAAGAGATACGGAAATAATGCAAACTGCATCACATTTGACCCTGCTTGTTTGGACTCTCGCAACATTTAATATGCTGGAAAAATACACTGGAAAAATCTAAAATTTCCATCACCTTTCTCCCAGTTTCTCTCTCGTGCTCCATTTCATCTGCCCTTCACTAAATCTTAAAGGAACAACATCAACCCAGTATCTCGTCTGATGTTTGCACTGTAAAACAAGTTTTCATCATTACTGTATGTATACAGTTCCACATGGTTTTATGACAGTATGTCAATACAACAATATGCTTTGTTGCTTTAAATTGCATTGCTAACCATCCATCAATATGGAAAGAAAAAACTCAGGGCATACAGATTTAGAATTGCACAGTTTCTTGTGTCCATGTTTCATTTTGGTTGTTTGACTTTATATGTCTCCATTGTGGTTTGCATTTAAAATGCTATTCTAGCATTTTTCTAATCTGTAGACACACCCCTAACAAAGGTGCTTTATCGTGCCATAAGGGTTGGGGTAAAAATGTATGCTATTCTACTGCATACAGACTGTATCATAAGATTTATCTTGTGAGATACACTGAAGAAATTTTAAGGGCTTTACTTTGTTGAACATGTAGCGTATTTATGAATGTTGTAAAAATGAAAAGGTATTTACCACAGTGCAATTAATAGGGTGTTTCTCTGTCTGTCTTTTTCAAAGACATGGCACAAGTTCAAAACAATCAATCAAAGGTGTGGTTGAAACCAGCACGTTCCACAGTTTCTCATGAAATGTTATATTTTATAACTGCGAAATGCTTTCTATTGAATGATAAATTTGTAATATTTAAAATAGACAGCTAATTTAAAAAGATACAAAACCACAAATCAAAAGCTCCAGTGATTTATCAGTGAGTGTGAAGCGTACACACTAAAAAAAACACGCACTGAGATCCTGCTTTGCCTAACCAACAACTGCAAGCTTGCCTTGGTAATTTATCTTTCACATTGCAAGGACAGAATGGTTTTGGGTTGAAAATGGAATTGTACTCAATGTGGCTTCGATCTGATTGAATGAGTGGGAAACGTGCCACCTTGTGGTTGCAGTTGGCTGAAACTCAAACACAGAGTAAATAGCTTGTTATACTATTCTATTCTAAATTCTATCTTTAAAAGCATAAGATCCCACCCACCCTTCAGAGCGCTCTCCAAAGCCACGCCTCCTCCAACATGAACACATATATAGTTTGACAGGCAAGTAGAACATCCTATCATTGCATTCGGACCAAATGCAATGACTGGACGAACATTTTTTGGTCGTGCACTCTCCACAGAAGCTATATAAATACATTTAGACCACTTAATGATTGATAACAGAAAGACAATTTCAGTCAGCATAACAAAAAATGTTCTTGGAACAAATCACCTACCCTGCTTTTAAGAGAACGTAAAACATACATAACTAGCTGTTACCAATGTATTTATGATGACTGCATGATGAAAAGAGTCAGTGTTGTACTTTACAATCATTAACCTTCAAGTGTAGACCTGTTCTAAACCACCATTAAACACTGATGCCCTTGAAAGGTTTTTTCAATTTAGGCCAAATACACGCACACACACACACACAGGCAAACATTGTGTAGATAAATACAAAGAGAAGTAAGCATTGTGAGGCTTGTACGTTAGTCTGTGCATCAGCAGGAGAAGAAAGACGTTAAAAAACAACCCTGAATATCAATGTGAGTCTAAAGTCTTTGAATTATTATAACCGAGAAATATTACCGTGTGTTACGCTGTTAAATTAACCAGTAGAAAAAAAATGAGTAAAAATGAGTTTGGTTAGATACATGACTGTAAATGACTGTGAGGACAGTAAACCAGCAACAATTTCTAAATGGAGAACTTCAGCTTTATTGGTATTTGTTTCCGTTTAACAAGTATTGCTGTGCTACTTTCTCTGTTGAGAATTATTTGACAGGTGTAATTATGAAATAAACCCAAGAAAGTAGTTTTGCTGATATTGTATATTTATGTACTAAATGAAATAGCATCAGCTTAATGTCGGAGAGCGTACACATTTATACATATTATCTAAAACTATTTAAATCTATGTTTGGATTGCATTGATTTATGCCAGTAAGCACTGTATGAACATTCTTTGTAACAGATAAACACAAAGGTCAGTGTTATCAAAAATATAATCAAAAAATGTGCACAACATGTTTAATATTTGACTTTGGTGACTACTTTGTGTTTCCATATAATAACGTTAGTACTGAATCTAACAAAATAATGTGTCTTCTCTAGATCTAACCTCCCTTTCTGATGTTCCCTCATTATATTGCAGCTGACAATGAACACGGATTGGTCAAATCTGACCGTCCACCTGCAGGAGTCACTCACAAGTGCTCTGAGCGACTTCCTTGAGAGCTGGAAGCTCAATGTCACAGAGGCTCAGCGTAACCTAAACCAGCGCGTTGCTGAAGAAAACGTTCGCAACGTCATCTGGTACCTGATCGTGATGATTGGCATCTTCAGTTTCATTGTTGTGTCCGTACTGGTAAGCACAGTGAAGTCCAAAAGAAGAGAGCACTCCAACGATCCCTACCACAAGTACATTGAGGGAGACTGGTCTTCTCAAACAAAGGCCCATTTCCAGAGTTTTGTTATCTCAAACCTCAATGTGACATCCCTGGATGAACCTTGTTCTCGCTGACCCGGCTTACCCAGTGGACATAACTTGTTTTGGGGATAAATGTAATTTGTTATCCATGTCTACATTAAATCAGATATTCTACATTGAATCGATTCAGTTCATTCTATTCTATTGTATTTAATATGGTTCATGTTTTAAGACTCATTTTAATCTGTGTAGAGAGTTAAAGGGTTTGTTTGGCGTGCTGTTTATAGCAATTAGAGAGGTATCATTGAGACAGCTGATCCTAATTTGGGCACCAGTATTGCTTGAGTCATTGCTATGACAACAAAATCTATTTAAAGTCACAGACGCTTAAACAGTGCTCCTACAGAATGTGATTCAGTCATGGCAAGCATATAAACTAGAGACAAATAAATATGGGTGGAAGGCTGTTAGCTTATTTGATAAATCACCTTTTTGCTTTTTTAATGCATTTGTAATTTCGGTCAACCTGCATCATGCAGCATTTAGATTTAATCAGTTTTTATATGTTTTATATGAAAGCTAAGAGTCTGTTTTAGGCAAAAAGACATCAGCAACAGATTTTTTTTTATTTGATTTACATCATATTCTAAGGTTTCACAAAAATAATGTTTGCGCCATCTAGTGTACAAATAGCTCAATGCCAGTGTATGTAAAATAAAGGGTTTAACAAAACTAGCCAATTATTATCTTTTGCAGGCAAGGGTGAGCGTGCACCATACATTTTGCATGTATGAATAAATTGATTCACTTTACATTCTTCTCCACACCTGTACCGCACTTCTTAAAAGCAGGGTAGGCGATCTTTTCCAGAAACATTTTTGTTATGCTGTTATGTTAAAATGTTTGTTCATTTATTGCACTCTGTCCAAATGCAATGATAGAATGTCCTACTTTCTTGTCAAACTGTGTATTTTCATGCCTCTGTGCACTATTGGAGGTGGGCATGGCTTTGGAGATCACTCTGAACGGACGGCAGGATCTTGTGCTTTCAAAGTTAGGTTGTTATTGCTAGCCTCTCTGAAATTGACTACCCTATACCTATAAGCAATAGTCTCATGATCCACTGAAGTGACAAAAATGCACCCGGTATGCCCCACTGTCAATTCCACAATTCACCTCAGCTTCCATAGAACTGAACTGAGTCTATAGAAACACTGCTCACACATCCTAAAAGTACACAAGCGTCCAGTTACAGTACATTTGCATGCTATCTCACAAATCGAAAATTATGTTCTGTGTCTCTCACACACAAATGCACATGGACACAATGTATTTGCTTTTATTGTCTGTGAAGTCTTTCAGTACAGTTTTTATTTCACAGTTAGACAACAAATGTCATTAGCTGTGGCCTAATCAGCCCTCCAAAGAGCTCTTGTTCCTTTGCTGTCCATCTGAGCTATTTTTAGCCCTGAAACAACTGGGCTCCTAAAAAAGGTTTAGAGGGGCACTGCTATGTAAGGTATCCTGCTCTGCCACATCCTATTACCAGCACAATATACCAGACACTTTTGTCTCTGGTCAGGAGAGAAGGTGGGAGAGGAACAAGACAGAGGGTTTGCCTGAAGAAGGCTGAATTTCTGGAGGAGTGGAGTACGCAAACCCTAAAAAGAACATTGAAGGCCTGGTTGGTTTGTTTTATAATTATTTTTGTTAATTAAACTTTTTGCATTAAATTTACCTTTTATTTCGGACTTCTCTCATTCTCCTTTACTAAATCTAGGCTCTCTGTAACCTAATAAAGCTGCACAAATGGTAAAGCAGCTGAGGAGCCACAACTGAGTGGAAGTGTTTTTTTTTTTTAGTTCTTAGTTGATCGTCAAAAATATGCAGATCACCTTCCTCTTGCTGCTGGGCTCTCTGGGACTGGCCACCCTGGCCATTGCTGAGAAGGGCCTCGAGTTCCCACGTTATGATGGCAAAGACCGTGTCCTGGACATAGATGAGAAGAACTACCGCAAAGCTCTGAAGAAATATGACATGTTGTGCCTGTACTACCATGCTCCTCCACCAACCACAAAAGAGCTGCAGAAACAGTTCCAGTTGTCTGAACTGGTGCTAGAGGTATGGGGTGAAAGGACATTAAGAACAAAAACATATAAGATGGATAGAAGGATAGTTTTTAATAGAATTAATGGAATTTGGAGCAAAGCAACCTTCAGTGTTAATAAAGTTACTTATGAAAAAATATTTATTTATTCTATACAACATTTATTATTTTTTATACATAATATTTAGTAAAATAAATGTAAATTAAAGTTGGGGCATAAAGCATGGGTTTGAGGCATTTTAATTTTAATCATAATATGCTCTGAAACATGCATGTTGCTATAAGAGTCTCCTGATGAATAGGATAAAGCACCTTAAAAGTTGTACTGTGTCTTCATTTCTGGCTGGATTGAACATGAGTCTCATTGTGCACCATATGATATAAATTTAAAGACACTCTGTTGGCAGTCGCTTGCTTTATGTGCTAATAGCCTGAGTATCATCTGTAATTCTATTCAAGCAGGAAACATCAGCTCATCTTAAAGACCACAGGTCTCATCTGACTGTCTTGTCCATCATCACATTGCTGTCTTTCATCAATTAGGCATTTTATGTACACTCGATAGCTCTTACAGCCCTTCTCAATATTTAGCATAATCCAAAATAGATTTAGGCTTGTAAACAGGTCACTGGCTTTAGTTCTTTAAAACTCAGCCTAACAGTAATGAGTCTAACAGTTTTTTTTAACTCAAAAAAAGCTTGATGTATATATAGCTGTATATATACAGCTGTTTATGCATTTCCACAGGGAATGCATTTCCAGAGGGTTTCTCCCCTTAAATTCGATTGGGAGGGGGTCTCTGTATCACACAGTGAAGGGCAAACTGTATGAAATGTAAGGATATGGAAAACACATTTCTACGTATTACTGATTATCAATTGATTTGTTTTATTTGCAGTTGGCTGCTCAGGTCTTGGAAGAAAAGGACATTGGCTTTGGAATGGTTGACTCCCAAAAAGACGCAAAAGTCGCCAAGAAACTAGGTGAGGTGGAAACATCATTCATTTCTTTCATTTGTGGACACCCTGATAAATAAATGAAGGAAAAGCAGATACAGACATAATCCACAAACTATACAGTAAAATGGCTTAAAAACGAATCCCCTATATCTCACAAAATACCAAAGTTTAAAATTCAGCAAGTGAAATCATTATTACTTCCTGTTTTAGGAGATTTACTGAATTGGATTATTCTGCACTGTATGTCTACTTACGCAAAGTACTCTACAATGTTGTTTTATTGGAAGGTTTGCACGAGGAGGGCAGCGTCTATGTTTTTAAAGAGAACCGTGTGATTGAATTTGATGGACTGCTCTCTGCAGACACGCTTGTGGAGTTCCTTCTGGATGTAAGGATTCTGCATTTATCTGTCTTTGTCCAACAGACATCATATTTGTTTTGCTGCTGCATTATGTCTTATGTAACTTGCTTTCCTTCCATCTGTCTCACACTTCAGCTGTTAGAAGATCCAGTTGAAATCATTGACAACGCTCTGGAGTTGAGAGCATTTGACCGTATAGAAGAAGACATCAAACTTATTGGCTTCTTCAAGAGTCCAGACTCTGAACGTGAGTGTGTGTTTTAAGACTAGGAGCCAGGAGGTAAAAGCCTTCCAAAATTGTAATAATAATTATATCCTTATGCTGCAGCTGCAGTTATCTGATCTCTGCAAAACATGCCTACATGTGACAAATACATACCCAACAAATACATACCCTATGATTTGGGGTGAGCGAATACAGACACAGTTTACTGCATTTATTTAAACAAAGTAAACAAATGTTCAACAAAGGGATTAAAGTGTAAATAAAGAAGACAGGGAAGACCATCCAAATAAAAGGGGCCGTGGTGTCCTCGAGGTGGAAGGGGCTTGCTGAGGGTGCAGGAAGTGCTGTGGCCCAGGTAAGGGCTGGATTCCCGTTGGTCGTATGTGCTTCCTTCCTGATCTGTGGGTCGAAAGGTTTGCTCAGCATCATCTAAAGCTGGCAGAGAGAGAGGGGCATGCTGTCCTCAGCAACATAGGCCATGACACATGCACAATGTTTAGGGAACCGGGTGCGGTGCTTTAAACATAGGAATCCCCACTCTTCTTCCTATTCCCCCCTTTCCAATTATATTTTATGCATTTTAATGTAATTATGATTATCTGACATTAATAACTTATTTTAATCTTCAAAGAACCACAAAGGCAATAAACTTCTACAGCGAATGATAAGGAATCTACATTGAATCTACAGGTTCCTGATAAGGTGTTTGATAAGAAACCTAAAGTGCTAAAACAAACCTTTGAAAACCTTTACTTTTAAAAGTGAAACGATTTCTTTCCAGGGCTTATGTAAACAATTAGGTGTTTATAAAACTCATACAGAAAGCAAGGTCATTTGAAATGGCTTCACTGATGCCGTTTAGCAGTAAAACAAACAAACAAAAACAGCTTTATAGAGCTCTTCCTTTCATCACCTCTTAAACATTCCTGTTTATTTCTCTGGTTTTCTCAGACTATCTGGCTTTCCAAGAGGCAGCTGAACAATTTCAGCCTTTTATCAAATTTTTTGCCACTTTTGAGAAATCTGTGAGTATTGTGTTGCTCTTTTTATGTTCCAAAGATTGATATTAATGTGGAATCAATGAAACTATATTTCGTGGGGGAGGGTGGAATTCTCCAAAGATCATTGATGCTGGATGAATTGTTCTTAACATCATGTTTTAGGTTGCAAAAGAATTGACTCTGAAAATGAATGAGGTTGATTTTTATGAACCCTTCATGGAGGAACCAGTCACCATTCCAGACAAACCCCACTCAGAAGAAGACCTGGTGGCCTTTATAACAGAGCACAGGAGGTAATCAGGATGATTAAAGGGGTAGTTTACTCAAAATAAAAATTCTGTTATCTTTTACTCACCCTTATGGCATTTTAAAGGGTGTCACAATATACCGGTATTGACAATATCCTGTGATATTATTAATATTACATTATGGACATACATTTCATAAAATAATTTTTGGGTTCCAGAACAAAGAAAATCATGTAGGTTTGGTACAACATAGAAAAATAGGATAAAATAGTATTTATGTGGGGACGGACTGTATCTTAAGGGTGGCTAGGTAGATAAATTATACTGTGCACTGATAGTAGTTGTTACTAACCACATTCTGTACCTTCATAGACCAACTCTGAGGAAACTCAAGGCCGAGGACATGTTTGAGACTTGGGTGAGCAATACTTTACAGGTTCCTTACAGTGAAACCATACAGATCTAAAGTAGTACAACAATCACACAACAATTCATTTATGATGCCAGTACTGTAACAATCCCCATGTGAAACTAAATTTAATGTCCTTTTTGCAGGAGGATGATCTAAATGGGATTCACATCGTGGCCTTCGCAGAAGAGGAGGATCCTGGTATGTGCAGTTCCATGGTTAAATGGCCCATGAATGCGCCTCATTATCATTGCTTTAGTTTAAGCATCAACAGATCACATCTTAATGATCTCATGGGGTTTTCAGATGGTTTTGAGTTCTTGGAGATTTTGAAGGAGGTGGCGAATGACAACACACATAACCCAGAACTGAGCATTGTGTGGATCGACCCAGACAACTTCCCGCTGGTGAATTAAGAAGTCTTGATCGATGACCATGTTTCATCCATAATACTATAAAATATTACAGACATGTAAAGTCCATAATACTATAATGTTACATGGACGACAGAAATTTAAAGAAAAAAAAAATTCTGTTGTCATATGTACCTTTAGTCATATTATTTCACCCTTCTTGTTTAGCTCATTCCATACTGGGAGAAGACCTTCAAAATCGACCTCTTCAGACCACAGATTGGTGTAGTCAACGTTACAGATGTAAGTGCAGTTTTTTGCTTTTTGTGTTCGATTAGACAGTGTAATCTGATTAAAACACTCCACCGAGTTAGTTTTGAAAAGTCTGTCAGATGCTTATACAGAATTGTCTCTATTCTTCTGTTCCTTGTTAAAGTATTATTTTAGGAAAGATCAGATGTGTTTACTGCTCAAGGTTTCCGAGGATGTGCTTTACTTACTGAGTCATGAAAGTTCAATAATGTCAAATAAATACAAGGTGCTGACATAACGTCCATCGATTCTTGACCACTCTGACAGGCGGACAGTGTGTGGATGGATATACCTGATGATGAAGATCTGCCTTCACCTGAAGAGCTGGAAAACTGGATAGAAGATGTGCTCTCTGGAACTGTCAACACAGAGGATGATGACGATGATGATGATGACGACGATGATGACGACGACGATGATGACGATGATGATGACGATGATGATGATGATGACGACAACGACGACGATGATGACGACGACGATGATGACGACGATGATTAATTAATATACTGTAAATACAAATGAAAACAGAATTTGTTCTCTTTGCCAAGAGAGAACTATTTTGTGTCTGAATACCCAGTAAGAATTTTGTACATTTTGTACATCACTGGAAAAATGGTGCATTTTAAAATGTTAAAAATGGAACACATACAAGCAAACAACCTTATTTACATATGCTGCTAATAATGTCTAAATAAAAAGGAAAATAATTTGTTTTTAGCAGCTCTAAACTGAAAATTGCTAATGGGATTAAATATTACACTTCATAATTTTGTCACTGGAATAATATTTTACTCTTTGTATATTTTCATAATTCTTGTTCATATGGTCACAACAAGACAAGCCTCGACAAAAAAAGCTTGTTTCTTGTAAAAGCCAAGCCTGTGATTCCAGAATTATTTCCACCCAAATCCTGCTATATGCAAACAGACATGAAGTGAATGTCCAGTTTTATCCTGAATCATTTTTCAGTGTGTCTTATAATTTACATTTTTTGGAGTATTATTGTGTATGAAAAGTGTTGGGCTTGTTACTCAGAAAATGTAACTTACTGATCATTACTTATTACTCTTTACAATACTGTTAACAAAACGTTTTAAACAACTTTTGGTATTTAAAGGAATGATTAACCAAATTCTCTCACACCCACCCTCATGCCTTCCCGAGTGTATATGACTTTCTTACTTCAACTGAATAAAAACAGAGTCATTTTACAAGATGAAATATAAGTCTCTAGTGTCCCTAGAACGAGTCTGTGAAGTTTCAGCTCGAAATACCCAACAGATCTCGCTCTGAAACACTGTTTTGGGTGTTATAAAAACTATTATAAAAAAGGAATGGATGGATACACTAGGCTAATGTGCAATTTTTGCATGACTGGAGAACCAGAACCATTTTTATGCATGTAGGCATCCAGAATAATCATAGATGACACATGATATGCTGTTTATTTTTTAAAACAGCTTTTAGTGAAAACCTATTTTGCATGCAGGTGCCTGAAAATTCACGTTTTCCGAAGCCTTGCAACCGTGGAAGTTATGCTGTAATCATATAAATCTGCTTTAATTGTCTCAGTGTTGCAATGGTATCAGTGAGGGAATTTGTGAGGGAATCATTTGAGTTGGTTCATTTCAACGAGCTGTTGAGTCCCCCCAATGAATCCCATAATAATACCAGTCTGAATGATTTATTCACAAAAAGACCTGATTTGGTCCTCGAGTTCAATTCACTGATTCAATGATTCTGTCCCTGTTTCAGCTAATTTTGTGTTGTTGTGTCAACCTTATAATAATAATAATAATAAATAATAATAGTAGTAGTAGTAGTAGTAGCCTATGCAAACTCCAGAGTTTCAAAAGTGTCTGTGCATGAGAGAGTACAATGGTTTTTCATTACACATACTATATAGTGTATCATTATTTGTAAATGCATAGTTCACATTTACACATAAGCTGTTAAAGGCATCATATTATACTATGTTCAAATATTATTATTTGTGTATTGTCATATATTAACATGGTTTACATTATTTTTGACATCCTGTACATTATTGTAGGTCCTACATGCCCCGCCCTTCTAAACGCAGGGATTCCTGCAAAGCCCATCCTACCAGCTCAGGGTACTCTGATTGGCCAGCTGACACAGCACGTTGTGATTGGCCGAAAATCTCAAGCGTGTGGCGGAAATGTCACGCCCCTTACCATAATTGCGAGCGCGTTGCTCTACACTGCCCAAAACTGCTCGTTTTTACAGTCAAAACTATAATAATAATAATAACAATAACAGTCAAAACTGTAAAAAAAAAATTAAAAAATAAAACACACTTACAGACTCCGATTCAGAAGCGTCACATAGTCCTAACAATGCCGACGTGTCCGCGGATGAGTCAAGTCAGCCGCCCGCTGAGGAGAGCGGGTCGCCCGCGGGTCCGTTCGCTCCTCCACTGGAAAACTCAATAGTTCAGTGACTTCCCTCAGCAAGTCATTATTATCTTATTTTTGGACCTTTGGGCCCTTCACAAGCGGGCGATACTGCGATAACTGAAGCCACGCCTTCTTTGTTTGGTTGTATTTGGGCGGTGTTATTAAAATGTTCCCACACTGTGACGTAAGAATGGGGGAGGAGGCGACCGAGGCGTTTTCTGCAGGTCTGGATCAGCCTTTGCTTTGGATAAATTAAAAACCATTTTTGTGGGAGGCTTTGAGTCATTTTGCGGCTGATCTTATGCTGCTGTTTGTGCATGCATACCACACTAAAGAAAAACATGAAAACGCATGATATGACCCCTTTAATAGCTACATGAATAACATATTACATACCTAAATATACAGATTAATGGGGGTACCCCTTTAATGATGAACAGATGATGCAAAAAATATTACTAACCTATACTTTATTCCAATAAAGGTATTAGGCGAACTAAAGAAACTGACACGAAACATCTTGACTTTGATTGCCATTAAGCATTCTGTGTTGTCTGTTTGTCTGAGATAAAATTTCAGTTTCTTTCAATATTTGTAATATTTCCCAGCAAGCAAAAATTGTTAATGTATTATTGAGATAAACCATGTTATTTCTCAAGGCTATTCTGATCACCTATTTTCTGCACAAAATATACTTTATTTTGCACATGCCTAAATTTTGACTCCACAACACACACAATTTGCTTTATAAATGTTTTTATTGATTTGAGGAGTATTTCAGAAAAGGTCATTAAGAGATTGAAGTTTAGAAAGATGATCAGAAAAACAGTAAACAGTAAATAAATATTTGGTTACCTGCTGCATTCTCCACCGTAAAGACGAAGAAAAGGAGCATAAGACCTCTTATCATCGCCATGATACACCTGAAAATGAATAATCAGGAAGAGTAATATAGCTGCACTCACATGAACATGCTGTTAGTGATTATTAATGACAAAAGTTTAGCATTCACATGAATGTTTTAAACAACTCACTGTTTTTCAGATCGTTGCTTTCTTGTAAATAAAAAGATAACCTTCGTATGAAAACTTTGCAGGATCTGCGTACTGTTTGTACAAGAAAACTGTAGTACTTCTGAGGAAAGGAACTGACCAGAAAACAAATAACTGATCTTAAACTGATCTTTCTTCATGCATGTTCACATCCAAGATAATCATTGAGGAAATAATGTCTCCAAGATATTTTTCTTGTTTTGTTAAAGGCGACTTTACTTTTTGTGCTCTTTTTGGTTACTGTCATATATGCTGAGGGTTTTGTATTTTGTAATAAGATTTTTAAGAACTGTATTTCATTTGGTTTACAGGATAAGGATCGTCTTCTTAGTGCACATGTATAATATTTTGATTTGTGTTTTTATCTGGAGAAGCACATGAGTACAAACTCAGATTTTACTACAACACCGGCTCATGACCGGAGTAATGTATCTTTATGTCATGACTTTTCTTGAAAGAGGCTGTGATGATTTGCTCATTATACCTAACCGTATACTAACATCAACTCAAGACCTGTGAATGTGTGAATGTCAGAACATTTGAAAGGCACATTATTGTAAAATATCCAGTCCATTTAAAGAAGTGCATGAAGGTGAAGATCAGGAACTGTAGCCTGTATTTGGATGTAATAGAGCTGGAGCTTCATGTTTAAGGAAACAATTCAAAACTGATCAAGTTATCAAGATCACGATATTGATACTTTAGATCATTTCTGCAAAGTTGTTAAACAATATGTGGTCTAAAATGTGATAACCCCTGGGTTGTGATAAAATGTGATAAGCTACATTGTTCCTGTAGCTCAGCTGGTAGAGAACTGCATTAGGTGTGCAAAAGGCTGTGGGTTTGATTCCCAAGGAACACATGAGCTGGTTAAAAATGTATAACTTGGATGAACTGGAAGTTGCTTTGACTTATAAAGGTGTCAGTCAAATAAATAAATATATATAATCCAACACAGTGAAAGTGACATATGTTGTCAGATATGGTAACCCATATCCAAAATGTGACTTTTTCATTTAACCCATCACTAGTGAGGAGTGAACACACACACAGAGCAGCGGGCAGCACTGCTGCACCAGTCGCCAGGTCGTCTTTCCGTTTGCAGAAATTATGAGTATTGTCCAAAATTAAAATGTTAAAATTATTTTTCTTACTATGTTTGATGTTTTATTGCCTCATTTTCAAACTCTCATTTAATGCAAAATACTTATGGGTTTTAAATGTCTAAATTTTGATACCATGCTTCACACAATTTGCTTTATAAATGCTTTTATTGATTTGAGGAGTATTTCAGAAAAGATCATTAAGATATTGAAGTTTAGAGAGACGATCAGAAAAATGCATAGAGATGCTGTACAATCAAAGTACTTTTGAAGCTGAATGACTTCTTATGATCTCAGTGGTCTTTGGCACAAATATAGCCCATTGGGTCTGAGCAGGGCTGATCATTCCAGCAGCGGTTACCTGCAGGACAAGATCAAAATGATATAAGTTGTAATCATTATGGTCATAGTTTGATAAAGAAGGTAGCATATCCATAAACCAGTTATGAAAAGAAAGAAATATTTAATATTTTATACAGCCTGTATCATGCCATAAAAGTAAAGTAAATAAATAAATAAACTGTAAATTAAAAAGTAATGATAGGATTTATTCTTACTGGTGTGGTTAATCTCCAGGCAGTTCTCGGGGCGACCAAGATTATTGGGCTCTGGAGGGCACCAGTTGGTGTAGTCAAAGGGAGATCCATCTGTCCACATCCATTGTCCATCCTAATGAATAGGGCAAATCATTAGAAAGTTCACTACTGTACTCACACTCTATTAAAGATGAAATTCAGTACATTTTAACATAATAACATAATAAGAAGTTATTATTAGCCAGACCAATCCGTCTAAGCCACACAGCACAACTGCTTTACGTTACTATTTCAAAGCAGAGCAACTTACCACCTCACCATCATGACCTCCAATCCAAGCACGTGTGGAAACAGGCACCAGACTCAGGAGAAAGTCATTTTGTACTTTACTGCTCACAGATGCAAGATTTGCATCAAGGCTTTGACAGTTTTTCTAAAGAGAGGGAATTTTTATAGTCAATCCAAAATCAATTTTTTTACATCCAAACCTGTGTAGATCCTGACAGGAAACGAAGTGTTCTTGAATAGTTTCTAAATAACAATACCTCTGCTGTGGCCCAGTTAACTGTCTGAGGGAAGAATCTGTAGCATTCTACACCAAAAGGTGTCCATCCAAATGGGCAGGATTTAGCTACACAGAAAAATAAATATTAGAGGGCTTGTAATACTAACAGTAGAAAATGTTTGTAATTCTGTTTAACTTTATGTTCCTGTGTTCTGTGCTTTAGACACAAATCTCTCATAATCATGATGCGATTCTATTGATTAATGTTGCCCATTCCTGTGATCCTACTAAAAACAGTTTGTCAAAGTTTTGTGGAACTTTGTGGTTGCAACAGTAAATAAATGTTTTGGTTACCTGCTGCATTTTCCACCGTAAAGACGAAGAAAAGGAGCATAAGACCTCTTATCATCGCCATGATACACCTGAAAATGAATAATCAGGAAGAGTAATATAGCTGCACTCACATGAACATGCTGTTAGTGATTATTAATGACAAAAGTTTAGCATTCACGTGAATGTTTTAAACAACTCACCGTTTTTCAGATCGTTGCTTTCAGATATCCAACGAAGATTGTTTGAATTTCCAGTGAGGAGCCTCACTTTTATACTGTAAAATTAAGGAGGAATAAATTACATGATTATTAGATGATAGGAAAGGTAAATTTGGCTTGCATAAACATCCGTTCCAAATAACTTTGATAACTTGGAATTTTGGGTGGTACTTTAAAGAATTTGTGCATAAATAAACATATAATAAAATTCAAATGTGGGGGACAAATCTGTCAACAAAAATGAGTCAGAATTACTGTAAAACTTTGTGCAAAGCTGTACATATGCAATCCTAAAGACTTAAAGCAAACTAAAAGTGGCTTCACCAAATATCAGTGCATGAGGGTTGAATTCATATGTGAGTTATTTCAGTTTTTACAACAATATTTTCCACGATAGATGTAATATTATTTTGCAATATTGATTTTGTGTTCCAGCTTATTAAAACAAAATATCAGACTAATTAAATTGTCAATGTACCATTTGCAATTCAGCAACATATAATACTTATATGGGTTACATTTTATTTTAACTGCGCATCACAAATAAGTAGTATTAAATTTAATATCTGTTGTTATCTACACTAGGCTAAATTGCTACTTATACAGGACTGGTGAACTCTGTTTGATGTCTGTATACTCTGCCGGCTGCATTGTAGATACTACAATTAATAATATCATGTTCTCTTGTAAATAAAAAGATAACCTTCGTATGAAAACTTTGCAGGATCTGTGTACAGTTTGTACAAGGAAACTGTAGTACTTCTGAGGAAAGGAACTGACCAGAGAACAAATAACTGATCTTAAACTTCCTCATGCATGTTCGCATCCAAGATAATCATTTATGTCTTATGACAGAAAACCTGTTTTGTGTGCATTTGTACATGTGCTTTAGAACTCACCACAGCCGTGACACCTGAAAGATGTTCCAGAAAGCAGGGCTGATTTATTACATGAACCCTGAACTCTGAGCTGATTAACCCAAATCTTACTCTGGGTATGCTGGTTTAGATCACTGTTGAGGAGCACTGTTGATTTCTCAAAATATCTTCTTTTGTGTTCCAACAGAAGAAAAACTCGTACAGGTTTGGATTGACATGAGGTTAAGTAATGATTTTTGACTACATGTGCGGTATTTAAATGTACTTTGCCTTTTGAATGTAGTATGACATCTGAGTCAACCAGTGACTGTCATTCAACATCCAAACAGAAGGGGAGGAAATGAACCATATACAGAATCATATTTAAAAATGGTTGATGAATTTTACTGCGTCATTTTCTTAATCATCAGAATGATTTGTTTGTGAACTATTTCTTTCAATATGACAATCAGACATTTGTATCAAATAATGTCTCCATGATATATTTCTTGTTTTGTTAAAGGCGACTTTACTTTTTGTGCTGTTTTTGGTTACTGTCATATATGCTGAGGGTTTTGTATTTTGTAATAAGATTTTTAAGAACTGTATTTCATTTGGTTTACAGGATAAGGATCGTCTTCTTAGTGCACATGTATAATATTTTGATTTGTGTTTTTATCTGGAGAAGCACATGAGTACAAACTCAGATTTTACTACAACACCGGCTCATGACCGGAGTAATGTATCTTTATGTCATGACTTTTCTTGAAAGAGGCTGTGATGATTTGCTCATTATACCTAACCGTATACTAACATCAACTCAAGACCTGTGAATGTGTGAATGTCAGAACATTTGAAAGGCACATTATTGTAAAATATCCAGTCCATTTAAAGAAGTGCATGAAGGTGAAGATCAGGAACTGTAGCCTGTATTTGGATGTAATAGAGCTGGAGCTTCATGTTTAAGGAAACAATTCAAAACTGATCAAGTTATCAAGATCACGATATTGATACTTTAGTTCATTTCTGCAAAGTTGTTAAACAATATGTGGTCCTAAACTGTGATAACCCCTGGGTTGTGATAAAATGTGATAAGCTACATTGTTCCTGTAGCTCAGCTGGTAGAGAACTGCATTAGGTGTGCAAAAGGCTGTGGGTTTGATTCCCAAGGAACACATGAGCTGGTTAAAAATGTATAACTTGGATGAACTGGAAGTTGCTTTGACTTATAAAGGTGTCAGTCAAATAAATAAATATATATAATCCAACACAGTGAAAGTGACATATGTTGTCAGATATGGTAACCCATATCCAAAATGTGACTTCTTCATTTAACCCATCACTGGTGAGGAGTGAACACACACACAGAGCAGCGGGCAGCACTGCTGCACCAGTCGCCAGGTCGTCTTTCCGTTTGCAGAAATTATGAGTATTGTCCAAAATTAAAATGTTAAAATTATTTTTCTTACTATGTTTGATGTTTTATTGCCTCATTTTCAAACTCTCATTTAATGCAAAATACTTATGGGTTTTAAATGTCTAAATTTTGATACCATGCTTCACACAATTTGCTTTATAAATGCTTTTATTGATTTGAGGAGTATTTCAGAAAAGATCATTAAGATATTGAAGTTTAGAGAGACGATCAGAAAAATGCATAGAGATGCTGTACAATCAAAGTACTTTTGAAGCTGAATGACTTCTTACGATCTCAGTGGTCTTTAGCACAAATATAGCCCATTGGGTCTGAGCAGGGCTGATCATTCCAGCAGTGGTTACCTGCAGGACAAGATCAAAATGATATAAGTTGTAATCATTATGGTCATAGTTTGATAAAGAAGGTAGCATATCCATAAACCAGTTATGAAAAGAAAGAAATATTTAATATTTTATACAGCCTGTATCATGCCATAAAAGTAAAGTAAATAAATAAATAAACTGTAAATTAAAAAGTAATGATAGGATTTATTCTTACTGGAGAGGTTAACCTCCAGGCAGTTCTCGGGGCGACCAAGATTATTGGGCTCTTGAGGGCACCAGTTGATGTAATCAAAGGGAGATCCGTCTGTCCACATCCATTGTCCATCCTAATGAATGGGGCAAATCATTAGAAAGTTCACTACTGTACTCACACTCTATTAAAGATGAAATTCAGTACATTTTAACATAATAACATAATAAGAAGTTATTATTAGCCAGACCAATCCGTCTAAGCCACACAGCACAACTGCTTTACGTTACTATTTCAAAGCAGAGCAACTTACCACCTCACCATCATGACCTCCAATCCAAGCACGTGTGGAAACAGGCACCAGACTCAGGAGAAAGTCATTTTGTACTTTACTGCTCACAGATGCAAGATTTGCATCAAGGCTTTCACAGTTTTTCTAAAGAGAGGGAATTTTTATAGTCAATCCAAAATCAATTTTTTTACATCCAAACCTGTGTAGATCCTGACAGGAAATGAAGTGTTCTTGAATAGTTTCTAAATAACAATACCTCTGCTGTGGCCCAGTTAACTGTCTGAGGGAAGAATCTGTAGCATTCTACACCAAAAGGTGTCCATCCAAATGGGCAGGATTTAGCTACACAGAAAAATAAATATTAGAGGGCTTGTAATACTAACAGTAGAAAATGTTTGTAATTCTGTTTAACTTTATGTTCCTGTGTTCTGTGCTTTAGACACAAATCTCTCATAATCATGATGCGATTCTATTGATTAATGTTGCCCATTCCTGTGATCCTACTAAAAACAGTTTGTCAAAGTTTTGTGGAACTTTGTGGTTGCAACAGTAAATAAATGTTTTGGTTACCTGCTGCATTTTCCACCGTAAAGACGAAGAAAAGGAGCATAAGACCTCTTATCATCGCCATGATACACCTGAAAATGAATAATCAGGAAGAGTAATATAGCTGCACTCACATGAACATGCTGTTAGTGATTATTAATGACAAAAGTTTAGCATTCACGTGAATGTTTTAAACAACTCACCGTTTTTCAGATCGTTGCTTTCAGATATCCAACGAAGATTGTTTGAATTTCCAATGAGGAGCCTCACTTTTATACTGTAAAATTAAGGAGGAATACATTACATGATTATTAGATGATAGGAAAGGTAAATTTGGCTTGCATAAACATCCGTTCCAAATAACTTTGATAACTTGGAATTTTGGGTGGTACTTTAAAGAATTTGTGCATAAATAAACATATAATAAAATTCAAATGTGGGGGACAAATCTGTCAACAAAAATGAGTCAGAATTACTGTAAAACTTTGTGAAAAGCTGTACATATGCAATCCTAAAGACTTAAAGCAAACTAAAAGTGGCTTCACCAAATATCAGTGCATGAGGGTTGAATTCATATGTGAGTTATTTCAGTTTTTACAACAATATTTCCCACGATAGATGTAATATTATTTTGCAATATTGATTTTGTGTTCCAGCTTATTAAAACAAAATATCAGACTAATTAAATTGTCAATGTACCATTTGCAATTCAGCAACATATAATACTTATATGGGTTACATTTTATTTTAACTGCGCATCACAAATAAGTAGTATTAAATTTAATATCTGTTGTTATCTACACTAGGCTAAATTGCTACTTATACAGGACTGGTGAACTCTGTTTGATGTCTGTATACTCTGCCGGCTGCATTGTAGATACTACAATTAATAATATCATGTTCTCTTGTAAATAAAAAGATAACCTTCTTATGAAAACTTTGCAGGATCTGTGTACAGTTTGTACAAGGAAACTGTAGTACTTCTGAGGAAAGGAACTGACCAGAGAACAAATAACTGATCTTAAACTTCCTCATGCATGTTCGCATCCAAGATAATCATTTATGTCTTATGACAGAAAACCTGTTTTGTGTACTGATAATATATAAAAGTATTAAAAAGTATTCAGATCCTTCAGAAATTCTCATGTAACTTGATAACAAATGGTACATAAAAATTTCACCATGAAAAACCTGGAGCAAATCTGTCAAGAAGAATGATTAAAAATTTCTCTAATGCCGTATGCAAAGCTATACGTGTTGCTAAAGCTGTGTAAAGGTTGAACACTTATCTGAGTTATTTCTGTTATTTTTCAAATCAGAATCTTCTTCTACATAAGGGAATGTCACCTTACAATAATTGAGTTTTAGTACCTTAAAATATTGTAGGAAAAAATATTGTATACTGTTTGTTGTCTGTTGTATGAATGTTTGTGTTGACGGATCTTAGCATCTTAAAAATAACTGATGTGTGTGTATGTATTTGAGAAATGACTGAAATTCTGGCTCAAGGGTAAAGACACAAATCTGTGTTTAATTTAAAATATTTAATTTCTTATTTTCTTATCCTTATTACTCTTTATTCATTTTTATATTTTCAGTTTTTCATATATTCATTTCATTCTACCGGTTCTATTCCACATTACTCTTATTAATGTTACTTAACTCTACGTTGGGCCTGTATTATCTTCACAAGTAATGGCAATGGTTTCCACCTCAAGGTTTTTAATGTTGTCACGGGACAGTGTTGTGAAGGAGTAGATTTCACTGTCTGTGCTTGGTTTGATAATATCTGTACATCTGTTACTAGTCAGATGAAGTCTTTGAAATGCAACTAAGAGTATTCAATAAACTCTTCTTATTTTATTCCATTAACAGTTAGTCTCCTGTCTGCTGTTTTCCCACCATTTCTGTATCTGCCTTGTGGTTCAGTAGAAGTGTTAACTCTTCACCTTGGATCTAAAGAATCTAGAACGTTTGTCAGTCATAGCTGGATCTATCAGAACGTTTGGGGCCTGCAAATAAATAAATGTGGTCTTCTGATCATTCGTAAGTTGGGTTTAGTCACAAGGTCAGGGGAAAGACAATATGTCTCCTTGAGTTTTAGTCTTAGATTCTCCTATGGCTCTTCTTCTTAAAGTTTATGATCAGTACAGTAATAAGAAAAATCAGTCATGAACATGCAGGTGTACACTAATTGGGACCTAATTTAACTAACCGGCTTAGGCCGGTTTTAGCTGTTTTTTTCAGCAGAGGATGCAAAAAATATTGCTATAACTGTAACGCTGTAAACAAAACAGCCTGAATCCATGTGCAAAAGAATTGAATTAAACCCAATAACAAGAAATTCACAGGAAACAGAAACTACAAAAGAGATAAATCATACAACCAACAACTGACAGCTGAAGCACAAAACACTGGGATATATAAAGGTACACTAAGCAGGAAAAACAAGACCAACAAGGAACATCTGTGAACCAATCAATGGCACCAATCAACAAAGAAACTACAAAGGACTACAAATCAACCCAGGAAATAAGAAATGAACACAGGAACAAGCACTTCAACTTAAAAGTCCCTAAACATTAAAGACGGATCATGACAATAACACTGAAATTATTGTGACATTTTGATTTAGATTCACAAGTGTTGCTCACAAGTTTATCATTTTGTCATAATCATGGCACTGTTGTATTGATTACTGTTGCACATTTCCTGTGATCCTATTAAGAAACAAAATAGTCTGTCAGAGGTTTGTGGAACTTGTGGTTGCAATGATAAATAAATGTTTTGGTTTCCTGCTCCACAGTGAAAACAAAGGAGCATAAGACCTCGTATCGCTGCCATGATAATTCTAAACATTATTAAGCAGAAAAAACAGGACATTGGTTCAGTAAGATCAATGTTTCAAACAATTCACCTTTTGTCAGATTGTTTGTTTTCAGAACTTCATTAAGGATCGTCTGAAGCTCCATGAGGAGTCCCACTTTATGCTTTTATTCATAAAGATAAAGTAACATGATTGTGTTTCATCAAGGAAACTTCTGAGAAAGGTGCTGATCAGATAATAAGTGAACAATCATTAACTTTTTATGTGTATGTATAGTGATCCAGAATAATCACTGATGATAATTATTAATTAACATGTATAAAAACCTGTTGGGAAAACCTATTTTGAATGCATAGCCCTGATTTTGAACATCATGTAATTTATTAATATTCTGAATATGCAGAGAGTTTGAAAAGTATTAATAAAGTCTACACAAATGCTGACACATGATTGGCTGATTTGATATTTGGGTTTGCTCATGAATAATTAAGCAGGTGTTCCTAAAAGAAGCTGGTTCAGTAATAGCTTTTCTCAAATTTTGGTCAACCTTAATTCATTTTTTCTTGTACGAATAACTAAATTGTTATTTGCATAAACTACAGATATTTTTTCGTTCATACCACTAAACTGTTCAATGTAGAAACTACTCAATATTTTTGCATGGAACCACTTGAGGGCTTCATGGCAAGTTTTGTACGTTTTAAACGTACAATAATAGAATTTAAACAATCCAGCAGGCTGAAAGTGTCCATTTACATTTGGCAAAGCACATACAAAATAAAATATGAAAATACTCCTTGTGGATTTGTGATGTATTTAGACAATGCAAATGTATTTCCTAATGTGATGACTGCAGCCCACATTACAGCAGTGTAACAGTTTAATGTAGTTTACATTTACATTTATAGGCATTTAACAGATTTTTCTATCCAAAGCGACTTACAAGGTGAGGAAAACGCAAAGCGATACATAATTAATAATTTATGTAGTAATTACAATAATTGATGTAATAATTAATGTAGTTCCTTTAAGAGTGATTTAAAAAGCATTTATCTTGCCATTAGTATGAAAAATACATTTATCATATAATATATAATCAGGTTTAAAATGTAAAACTAGCTGTTTTACAAGTGTGATCAGTTTTGGGCCATCAGAAGTTAATGTTTACTTAAATATTTTCCAGAAAGTATACAATTGTTTTGCTTATTATTTTTCTCAATATGTTTGATATTGTGTTAATGTAAACACAACCTGTACATTTCTGAAAGCCTTTGCGACACAATATGTACTTATTGTTTTACATGATTACATTTTGATTCCACAATTCACAGTTTTGGATAATAAATACTAAATACTTTTATTGATTTGATGAATATTTCAGAAAAGTTTGTTAAGATATTGAAGTTTAGAGATCCGAAAAATGTATATAGTAGATCTAGTATGTATTACAATCAAAGTACTTTTGAAGCAGTATGACTTCTTATGATCTCAGCTTTGTTGAGCACAAATGTAACTCAGGCTCCACGAACAGGACTTATCATTCCAGCAACGGCTACCTGTAGACAAGATAAAATTTGAAAATTAGATATGAGATTGTTACTTATCGTTACCATCTGAAAAAAACAAACTATAAATCTATAAATCAGTCTAGAAATAGCGGAAAATATTTACCATTTTGTGACATGCAAACCAACCTACATCATATTAATACAAAATTATACAACTGAAAATAAATGATAATGATAAATTCTTACTGGTAAAGTTAATCTCAATGCAGTTCTCAGGGTCTTCATAATTGTTTGGTTCTTGAGGGCACCAGTTGATGTAGCCAAAGGAAGATCCATCACTCCACAGCCACTGTCCATCCTAATGAGTGTGTAGTGTCATTAGGAAGAGTTCAGTTTTGTACTCACAGACTACCCTCACTCACTACCCAGATTCACACCCCTAATAGAAACCTAGTTTTATTTTAAAAGCAAACTCTAGTCTAGCTAGTCTGTTTAACCTACAGCAGCAGAGTAACTTACCACCTCACCATCATGACCTCCAATCCAAGCACGTGTGGAAACAGGCACCAGACTCAGGAGAAAGTCATTTTGTACTTTACTGCTCACAGATGCAAGATTTGCATCAAGGCTTTGACAGTTTTTCTAAAGAGAGGGAATTTTTATAGTCAATCCAAAATCAATTTTTTTACCTCCAAACCTGTGTAGATCCTGACAGGAAATGAAGTGTTCTTGAATAGTTTCTAAATAACAATACCTCTGCTGTGGCCCAGTTAACTGTCTGAGGGAAGAATCTGTAGCATTCTACACCAAAAGGTGTCCATCCAAATGGGCATTTTTTAGCTACACAGTAAATTAAATATTAGTTTTGAAATACTCACAATAAGGAAAGATTTCAGTTATTTATTGTAGCGATCTATTCTGTGCTTCTGTGTATATGACACAACAAATCTCATCAAAAATCATGACACTATTCGATTGCACATTTCCTGTGATCCAGTAACAAAATAGTCAAAGTTTTGCTGGCTTTGTGGTTGCAACAGTAAATAAATGTTTTGGTTACCTGCTGCATTCTCCACCGTAAAGACGAAGAAAAGGAACATAAGACCTCTTATCACTGCCATGATAAACCTGAAAATGAATAATCAGGAAGAGTAATTTATCTGCATCATGCGCACACTGTTGATTATTAGAGAAAATTAAAGTCAAAAGCTCAACAAATCAATGCTTGAAAAACACTGAAAAACTCACCGTTCAGATCGTCGCTTCTGTAATTTCACTGAAGACTGTGTGAAGCTCCATGAGGAGTTCCACTTTTATACTGTAAAATTCACAAGGAAGTAACACCATTATGTTTTATAAGCCTGTTTGTTCCATCAGTAGCTTGGATGTTGCAATTTTAGGTGGTAATTTGAGGAGACGTGATGGCTATCAGGAAATACAACCTCTACTGTCACTGTTAATGTTTTAACTCACTTCACTTTATGCATGGTGCTTATTTATCATAAAATTATTTAAATACATTTTATTTCAACGTTTTAAAATAAAATATCAAGGCTAAACTTTCAGTGTCTTTTGCAAGGCATATATATATATATATATATATATATATATATATATACACACACACACACACACACACACACACACACACACACACACATACATATATATACACACACATATATATACACATACATAAATACATACATACATGCTTAACTCACAAAACTATAGATGTTTTACAAATGAATAGTTTGCCCTTGTTCAGTTCATTTCCTTGTATTATTATTAGTTAACTCCAGTCACCTTTTGCCCTTGTCATGTTATCAGTTAACTCCAGTCACCTGTTTTCCTCTGGTCAGCCTCCCTACTTAAGTTCTCCTTTCAGTCTAACTTCTTGTTGGTTATTGTATTTGTTACATTTGCTACGTTGAGTCAAAGCTCATGTCTATGTAGTCGCTGTTTTGGATTATCATTATTGTTATTATTATTAAAGACATTTCTGTTGGATTTACCTTGGTCTCCATCGTGGGACAAACATAACTTATTTCTAAACACTGTTTTGAAGCAGAATGACTTTAAGATTAAACAGGGCTGATCATTGCACCACTTATTATTGAGATTATAATCATGATCGTTTTAGTCTGAATTAAAAAGCTGTATTTCCATAAATCAGTCATGGAAGAGTTGAAAATATTTTCCATTTTATCACATACTACAGAATTCAGAATGACATGTATACACATGTGAATGTGCTCCTCTCTATTGTAACTAAATATAGGTCACATAATTTTATGATTTTATTACCTCAGTGTTAACAGGCCAGATAAAGGTGTTTTATGATGAACAAGCACCATCTGTAAAGTGATAATATGTGATAGTGGAGGACGTATTTCCTGATCAGTATCCAGATCAATATAATACTAAAAGTTACAGACAAGGAAAAGGGATTCCAGAATATTTCATGAAATCATTATGGATTTTATATAGGCAATGAAAATAAAGTGTGATTTGCTGGTGCCATCAGGTCAATTTTTTTTTACTTACAAATATTGTTGGTTTATTATTTTTATCTAAATATGTTTTATATTGTTTTAATATAAACAACCTGTTATTTTTCAAAGCCAATCTAGAAAGCCATTAAGAAAGACGGCCTGCATGTGTTATTGTACTGTACAACCAGCCTAAATTAAACAATTAAAAATTAATTGCATTATTGTACATGTAAAACCATAACCATTGCAATAATTGTGTTAGAATCTGTGTTCTGTTTTGTCAATAACAGTCATCCAACATAATCACTGATGACATTCACTATCATGCAAACCACCACCTACATGAAGTGACAGTGGAAGTTCTGCGGAGATTGAGATAAGTCTGTGCATCACAATTTAATTTGCTATGAACTAAAATTGGCAGATATTTATTTCCTGTGTAAATCAGACAGCCATAAAGTAACTTTTGTTTTGGTCTTTACAGAGTCAGTGTGACAGCATACATTATTTTACTTACTCTGAGATCATATCTTCTGCAACAACAGCGACACCTAGTGTCGAAATGTGTTTCTCCTTATTGATACAACAAGATCATATAAAATAAGGTTTCATATTAAAGAATTTACTAACTGAACACAGATATTCATGTAACTAGATAACATAAAATCTTAAAGGCAGCACAACGTTTGTCATCAAAACATCTTTAATGTAAGCGGTAATAATTGGCTTCTGTTCTTTAAATATGGATTCTTGTTAAATAATACTGCAGACACATTATATACAAAATACAAACAAATTAAATGTAGAAATAACTAAACCACACAGGAGGAGTTAAACGGCAAATCACAGTTTATTAGTCACAAAGAAAATGCTGAACTGTTTTGAAATACATTTTCTTCTCCCTTTACATCCAAACTCTTAACAGTGGTAGAATTCAAACAAGTCAACAGGCTGAAAGTGATCCTGCATGTTTGGCAAAGCACATAGATAGCAGATCATTCACTCACCCGTCCATCGCGAGCAGACCTTTATACCAATGGTGATTTTCACGTCAGATTTCCAGATGTGCCAAATTAAAGCACCCATTCCATGATGCTCATTTCTGTGTAGTGATCAATGTAAAAAACACATTCATATCACACACACGCAAAAACAAACATTACTACCCATTATGTCTAATGCTAACCAGAGGATGGAATTAGCATTCGTTGTTTAAAGAATGTAACACACAAACGGCACAAACACACAATCACACCTGCCTACACTAGGTAATCCAATACATACAAGCTTTTTTTGTTCTTTGCAATAACAAATATTGTATCAAAATACATCCAGTATGTAAAATGCCATTTATAAACTGTGAAAAAGAATTTAAAATAAAATAGAAGTCCCAAAATTTACAAGTGTAGAAAATTAAATGCACAAAAACAATTAAATCCATCAGACGGAGGTCTCGGACTGCAGCTGCAGTACAAACTTGTGGGACTTGGGGTGGACGAACTCTTCACTGAGTTTGAGGTGAGGGATGGCTTTGCTGGTAACCACCAAGCTGAAGTCAGATGACTTGAGCTGGAACTCGGTGCCGTGACGGAGAGGACTGGTGACTGATGCTTCGCTGACCAGCGTCCACTGCCGGGACTGCCAGCACTCTCTGCCATACTGCAGTGTGGGCCCAGAGGTTAGATAGCTCTCGAGAAATGCCTAGTTAGAAAAAATGACCCCCGGATTGATTCGCCAATATCTGCTAGTATTTTATAACGAGCAGACTATTTCAACAGACATTTGTCAGGGTAATAATCAGTACTATTTAGACTTTTATGTTCTAGTTTTCGAGTAGTTTGTTGACTGAAATTAATTATTTTACCAAGTAAGCACAGGGCAGCAAGAATAGCATATGAAGTTTATGGTAAATGTCAACTTACCATAAGTAGAGAAAAAAGAGAGTAAGATTGACAGCCATATGCAGTATAGACAGACAGACAAACTCACTGTAGAAAAGGTATTTTTATATGGCTTTCTCATGGTCTCAAAATAACCAAATCAACAACTTAGATTGTAGTGCAGTAGTCCTACAGAGTGGACGAGGTCTAGATAACTGTATTTGTGTGTGTGAGAGGAGTGTTTTCCTACCTTTGGGGTCATGTTGTTTGTAATGCAGAATGCAAGGTGGGCCTGAATGCTGTCCATGCTGTGGCAGTGCTGTTGCCGTGTGGTCCGCAAGTATTTCTGCAGTGCTCGTGCCATGGATGGGAAGATGGCCTGCGCTGCCTCGCGTGGGTCCATCTCATCTCCTGGTGGTTTCTTTTTCTCCTCCTCTTGCAGCCGTCTAACATGCGTGAATGCCTCCTCTACTGCCACCACCAGCCTAAAAAGAGAAAATGTGTTATATTGTTAAATTACTGGAAAAAATATCTATTTAATATATATTAAATATATATTTAATATCTGTACTGTGTCACAAATACACCTACATACAGTGTAATACTAACATAATTGATCTTTCACAAACTCCCCCTCACTCTCTTACCGTGCCCTGCGTTTCCGGACTCTTCTGTCATGCTCAGCTTCCTCGTAATACAGCTCGTTGTGGCTGGTGTCTCTTTGCCGGGCAGCAGCTGCTATTTTAGCTCGAGACTGAGCAGTTGCCGCATCGCTACTGGCACCTGGCAGAATGGCATTATGGGACGTTACATTAAGCAAGTATGATATCCTAAAAATATTGATTTGAAAATTTTCCATATGCTCTGGAAGATACTGTTTCTCTGTCAAGCTTTTGTAGTACCACAGTTCTACTTCTGCTATCATAAAAATATTGTCCCCTTTGGACCCCAAAGAGTTATCCATCTGTAATGCCCAATCAAAAATGTGCCATGTCATCCTGTAGACTGTCATTTAAATGCAATCATAATTAAACTACTTAATTTACTTTTTCATTTTTTAAAATTGATTTAGAGGTTTTACTAACGTCCTCAATAGCCCTCTGCTTAACAAAACATTAATTCCATAACATTAACAATTCCATAATGACATTTTCCTTCGGGAGTGACTTCAGTATTAGTGGGAAAGCAACAACATATATCAGTATTAGCAAAGAAAATTGTGTAATGGATTGTGATTTTTGTGATATAAGGTTTGTCTCATCCCACAATATTACATCTTGTTTGATAAATCACAGAACTGTATGAGAATATAAAAATTTCAACAGATGGTGCAAAACTGCAGATAGCCTTTTGACAGCCACGTTCACCATTATGTGAAATCAGGTTATGGTAATCATATGTAATGCAAATTAGCTCTGTGTGCATGGTAATATGGTGAACAGAATCATTTATGCATATTTAACCATATTCAGGTCACGGGTATGATTAATAATGCATGATCAGGGCAGCACTGCTCTCCTCTGTAGCAGGGCAGGTTGGTAAGCTGTGATGTCCTACATCATATTCACCCCAATATGAGATATTCTACTATATACCATCTATATGGCCAGTTGAATGGACCAGCAATTCAAGAGGCCACTCCCTTCTCAAGTGGTAGCTGTAAAATAATACAGTAACGATAACAAAATGAACATAAATATACACGCACACACACATACACACTAAGAACCAGTAGGAGAGGTCAGTAACTACTTTTTTGATGGAACAGAACAGCAGAGGTGAAACTAATTTTACTGCAGTGAATGCACACACACAGTTAAGTGGACACGTAAACATTGAAAAAATATGAATTAATATTATTAATGAATTATTAATAATCTGATCGCTCTAAAGCACAAAACACTCACACACAACACAAACACACATTTCTGATCTAGTTCCACAGACACAGAAAGTAAGGGAGGCTAGAGTGCTTAAGGGGCTATCGTGATACTATGTATGCATCTGTGGATCACTTCCTGTGCTGACAGCACATCATCAATCAAACACAGAAAACTGATTTTTACAGTATGGTAAGTGCAGTGATGGGTATAGACACATCTTGGTTTTATTTTTTGTATGAGGAGGATATGTGATCTTGTGCATAGTGAAGAATCATGCATGCATAAGCAAATAATGAGCACGTGGAAAACTCAGTTCGGTAGCTTGGTGAAGGGAGTTCTGAATGCATTCCACGCTCTGAACTTACTGTCGAAAAGATAGCGTTTCAGTTTAGCTTTAAACTCTGCAGAAAGAGGCACACAGGATATGTTGGCTTTCACTGATAATCACACTTATGTCGCTGCATTAAAGCTGTGCATTTTAATGAGATTGCTTGTGTTTTTTCTGTGCTGAAGTCCAGCCACATCAACGTGTTGAGTTGAACAAAATCAAAAGGACAAGCGCCAAAAACTTGTTCTAAATATTTCTTTTTAAGTATTAACATTTTGTCAGATGTTTCTCTAAAATCTTTAGGCGAAATTAAATAGAAACAAATGAGACAACTGTTGATGTGCAATAAGAGTATGAAGCTACAAAATTAATGTTTGTTTCATAATCATCACTGTTGAAATCTGTTCTGAAACTCTAGAGGAGACACTTTCATTTTCTAAAGGAAATATTCTGTGATCTTAATATCTTGTTGTATAAGAGAAACAATTGATAGACTACAGAAATGTGTAATGCCTGGTACATTACCAAACAATGTCTGCATGCCAAAAGGCTTAGACACACTAATGTCTTTCATTAAAAAAAACGTTAAAGACATTGATCATTTTACAACTCTATCACCTAGTCAATGATTAGATTAATACTCACCATCCACATTATAGACCTTCAGCCCAGCCAGATGTTTAGCTGCCCTGGATTTAGCAGCTGTCAGTAGGGCAGGGTTATGAACTGAGAAATCCTTATAATAGTGTTCCAGAATTTGCAGAGCTGCCCGCTGAATGCTAGACACAGAGAGAGAGAGAGGGGAGTCAAAAAGTAATCAACAAGCCAGAAACCAATTTGTGTGTTAAATTTTCACACCCTCCTGACAAAACGTCACAGATGTCGCTACAGCCTCTGCAGATGTTACTGAATTAAAAGGTAAAGTGTGTAATTTGCAATCTGTTTGTTGGAGCAGACGTTGAACTGGGTCAGACAATTAAACGTTGTGAGCCTGCGGCAGGACTACCTGTTTTCTACAATGGAAGATGGGGGGAGCGTATAAAACATTTCTTATTTTAGCAATTTAGTTTACCTTTAAAAACAGCAGACACACAATGTTTACACATCTGTATGTGTCTGTTCCCTATATGATGTCATGTTGTGTGACACTGCGGACTGAAGGCTGAATCAGGCTGAATGTGCAGCCAATGAAACAATGAGAGTGAGAACAAAGGAAACGCTGGGCAGGAGAGAGGAAGGGAGGAACTACCGTGGGCAAAGCAGGGAGTGTCTGTAATGGAGTGATTAATGGTCCTTTTTCCCTTGGCCTAACCTCAGCTTATTATTAATGCATTAAGCAGCACACACACACACACACACACACACACAAACAGTTTCATGTATGTAGAGAAACGCACATTAAACATATCTCAAGAGAGCAGTTCAGCCATAGAATCAAAAGCTTCAGTGCTCCAAAACATGTTTCCATGTTAATGTCTACTGTTGGTTGCCGGATGTGGTGTAAATAGCCTTACAGTTTGCATGAAGTTGCACCCAACTTTAGTGTTCCGACATAATTCAAAGGGAAAATTGAGGGCGTGGCTTGTTTTTTTCCACTGGGAATTGATTGGCTCTAGAAAAGTGGGTGTTTTAAAACACAAAGCAGACTACTGTAGGAGGGGAGTGGTTAATAGCTCTGGCTCCGCCCAAGCCGTCAGACTGACATCAGAGAAGAACTGATTTCCAGAGGGGAGTACATTTTAAAATTTTGATTAAAGATTAAAAGGACACATGAATTTAAAAAATAATGATATGAACTTTTCATTTAAATTTTAATAAACGCTGCAATATTCCATAAAAAATGAGTAGATTTTTATTTTAATTGATTTTTTTTTATTTCATGGTGACTATATGCATGTTTAATAAAGGTTCTGCGCAGAATTGTAAAGTCGAATTTGTAAAGAGTTCCCAAGTTGGCCCAATGGTTCTTTAAAATGTTCTGGGTTCTTTCAGCATCAAATAATTTAAAATGATGGTTTTCTAAACAATTCTGATACATAAATGTCCATTTAAGAGCATGTCATAGCTATATTAATGTTGATCTAATCACAGATGTTCCTTAGTTGCTGTAAACAACTGGCACCTGAGTTGCCCCAGGTTGTAGTGGCGAGTCTCCCCATCAGTGGATCTCACGACACACACAGAGAAGCAGGGCTGCAGGTGCCGGATCTCCAGTAGGACCACTGCCAGGTAATGGATGAACAGCAGAGCGTCCACCAATGACACTGCAAACTGCACGATGCCCTGGTAGTTCTCATCCTGTCAATCACACACAGTACAGAAATAAACAACGTGAAGATGTGCACTATGGTGATTTTACCATGGTTTAGGGGATGTTAAGGGTTAAAGGCTTTAACTAGGGTAAAATTGGCAACAGCTATACGATAGAATATTTACGCATTTGGCAGATGCTTTTATCCAAAGCGACTTACAGTGCATTCAAGTTATACATTCTATCACTGCATGTGCTCCCCGGGATACGAACCCACAACCTTTTGCGCTGCTAACACAATGCTCTACCACTGAGCTACACTATATAAAAGACACTATACTGAATAATAACAATAATATTAAATAACAACAATAAACACAATATAAAACAATTATTTTACTAGGTACCATTATTAAACTTAGGACAAATACATAATTGTTTTCGTGATTGGTTAGTAAAAAAATGTGTTTTAGCGTAAACAAATGTACACACTTCATTCTGGCACAATGTTAACTGATATGTAGTCAAAACCTTTTTATTTTTAAACAACCTCAATTCCACTCATATTAACATACTCATCTGGAGTCTCTATGGTTGGTGCACACACACACACATTTGCCCATACCTGTGAGTCCAAGATGCGCACTCCAAAGAACAGCCAATAGGAGAGCAGCAGGAGGAGAGTAAGCAACCCGAGGAGTGCGCGGAACACTGCTATCCTGGGCAGGGAGGCTCGCGCTGGTCGAACAAACAAAGCCCAGCCGGCCAACAGCAGAATAAGAAGTTTGAAAGCCAGAGAGAGGAACAGGCCCTCACAGGCTGTGCCGCAAGACTGCAGACGCTCTGGCCACAAAAGCTGGGGCAGAACCAGGAAAGCCAGGGGGGTGACTAGGACCAGCAGGCCCAGGAGAAGGGTGAGGACCAATGGAAGGAAGCGTATACAGTTCAGCTTCTCAACTGGACCTTCCGTCTCCTTTCCGAAGCCAGCCAAGTCCTCTTGAGACAAGCTGTGGTCCGATGTTCCGGTGACCGCTGTAGTGGTCTCGCCCCAGTTGTCATCCTGTCATCCAAGAGGTGGAAGGGAGCAGCAATGAAAGTCTTACATCAAAAATTCAACACACTCCAATTTGTGAATGAATCATTATATCAAGCCAGTTCTTTCAATCAGACCTGGTCACAAGTGATGGACCAAAATACAGTTAATTACCAAAATACAAAAGCCAAAATACAAAAGCCACGTCATCCCGTCTCAGAAGCTCAGCCACCGTACAATCAAAACACTCAAGATCAATAATGAAGAAAAATACACATTTACACCTTTAGATTAGCTTTCATTTCTCTCTCTGCTTGTGAGATGACAGGTCTGCTTCCAGGCTAATGCAGACAGACAGTACAGAAGAACCCAGGTCTCCTTCATCAGCATATATTAATGACAAACACCCCAAACTCACATACATCTGCATATAAATGAGCTGGAGTGCCTAATATAAAATCCACAGTGTCAACAAATGAGAACTTTCAAATGCTGGACTGATTTAGAATGTGAAACAGCAGATTAAAATTCCATTATAGTTTTTTCTGTATTTCATATGCAACTATTTAGACATTTGTTTTGTATTTGTTTTTTTCAGAAGAGAGACTGTAGATCATATGGTAGTGCAGTTTGAACAATTTTATCTGGAAACGTATTTATCTGCGGGATAATCTTTGTCTGCCAGGGTTTAAAGGGCTCAAAAGTTCAAAAGAAGAGTTGTATTCTGCTGATAGTGAGACTAGATGGTTTTATTGAGAGGCCCCCAAATTGCTTTGGGGGCTTCCACCATGGACTGTAATGGCTGAGGTAGGAAAATAAGATATTTACGCACCTTCTGTGCTTGGCCCCTAATGACAGTGATGAAATAAAAATTGAGAGATTACCGGTAAGTGAGAAGAATAATGGCAGAAATGAAAAGTGAGGACAATTTAAAAAAAAGAAAACCTTTCCTTTCGGCTCTGTGCATGGTTTTGAGTTTCTGACAGTCCTTGTGCAAAAGCGGCTTTACAGAGGAAACGAGGAAATGGCAGATGAGAAAGGTTAAAGAAATGTATTGTGTTGTAAAAGGTGGTGGAAATACAAACACAGATGCACACGAGCCTTTCATTAATAAAAGCAGAGGCTATTTGCACAAAAGCTCTCTGATGACATCACAGGGTCAGGGGGCCCGTTTCCACATGATTAAAATGATTTGATTTTTTGAGAAGGAAGTGTGCGAAGTGAAATAGAAAAACACAACTAGCACAGTGAATAAAACTGGTTGTCAAGGACAATTGTCATAATTGTATATATAATTGTCAAATATACTATATTTTTATATTAAAACAAATAAAACTATTAATATGCAGAGATTTGACTGCAAAATGATCAGAATTGAGTATTCCAAAATGCCCTTATTACAAATTAACACAGAGATAAACTATTGAAGCTCTTTCATCATTTAAGACTACAGTTACAGTGGCTACATTAAACTGTAGTTTAATTGGGCCAGTAAAAAATGATTGTGCTGACAATTGTACAGAGTTGATTCTTTGTGACCAGTAAGAAAGCTAGACTACAGCACTACCTCTGGTCACTGATCTAATCCATTTAACCCAGTGTCCACACTGCTGAGTGTGCTTCCCCCACTGAAAAAGACAAAAGAAGCATACACAACACAGCACAGCACAGCACAGCAAACACTGTCTTTGTGTGTGTGTGTGTGTGTGTGTGTGTTTTGCTCGACACACGTCAGCTCATTTCCCTTTAACAGAGCCTGAGACTAAGAAAAGCAGGAAGAGAGGGAGGGGAAAACAAGTGTGAGAACGTCTCTCCACCCACCAGCCATCCTTTTCCTCTCCATCTTTTTTCATAAATAAATCTGTAAAGGTGTTTTGGATCAGCTTGCACCTCCAGATCAAAATCAACATGAGTGTTTATGTTCAAATAGTGCCACATAGAACCAGCAATGCTAGAATCATAGGTTTGCTTCTGAAGGAACTTATATCGTGAGGCTACAGTAGAGCTCTGTAAGCTCTGATGCATTTGTTTATCAGCACATTCATCTCAGATATTTTACAATGGCTTAGAATGTTGCTCCTGCACAATTTACAGCTTCAGAGAAGCATTATAAACATTATTTGGCAGCGACAAAATATTACACTTAGACACCCTCAAACAGGGCCACAAACAAGCAAACATAAAATAAGACATGCCCTTTCTTAATGTGCCAGTTATGATTTACATACTTGCTATTCCAAGCCATTGTTTCTCTCTAGCGTCTAATGTTTCCTCACTGTAGATGGCATTTTAGAGGCCCAGGCTGAATGACAGGAAGAAAAACATAGATAAGACTTAACATGATAAAATTACACAGGGAAGAACAGACTGGACAGCAACCTGCTTGTGGTGCCAGAGGCTTTCCTGTATTTACTATATTTGTAACAAATTTACCAGGATGAATTTGCTCAGAGGATCCCTATGTAGAACTAAAGGCAATTATAATCAGTCAATCAATTAATCTAAATAAGTTTCAACTGTTCTGAAATGGATCTGGTAGGCTCTTATGCTTTAACTTTTAGATATGATTCTTTTTATATTTATGTTTTATTCTGTATTGAGCTACAAAATACAGTGCACTAAACTTTTTTAGCAGCAGTCTGTTTGATCGGAATTCTATTCCCAAGTCCTCTCAAACAGAAATGCGTTTACACACACTCACATACGTACTCATACTCAAATTAACATAGACAGACATGAGGAACTATAAAAACTTTGTGTCTTTTGCCCTCAAGGGTGTGCCAAGTAGGTCAGAATAACTGAGTCTCGGTAGGAAGTACAAAGCACCGTCCCTTCATACCGGGATGTGTGTCACTCCTAGTTTCCATATCTGTCCGCACACAAACACTGACCTCAACACACACACTTTCCCCACAAGATCTGTCATTCCCTTTTTCCTTCTCTTTGTTAAATATTCCCAGACAGTCATCGCACCTTCCCTCTGCCCCGGCTGCTTTCTGTGGTAACAGTGCGTAGAAGGTTAATTCCTCATCACCAACACAAATGTTACAGAGAAACAGGACAAATGCAAAACAACATTTACTGTTCAATGTGAAACAAACTCAATGTTTAATATGTCACCATGAATTTTAATATGTTCATAAGTCAGACTCAATTGCATGACCCAAAAATGTTTCCCATTTGTTACAGGAAAGTTTAAATTATTGTCTTTGAAACTGACAGCATGCCGCACATGTGGTACATACAGATCATGACAAATATGATAGGAAAATGACCTAGAATGTTCTTTTAATTTAATCTCTCATCATATTAAACATTTCATTTAAATTACTAGTTTCCCAGAACATGCAGTAAAATACTGTTTTCTGGAGCATGTCTAAATCCATGTCATATCTGAGTGGATCACATACAGTTGGCATGTTCTGTCTGTCCTTTAATAGCCATCACAAACTCCACCTCTCTGGTAGCTTTACTCTAATCCTTATCCGGTGCGAAAATGTTACGTTCTCCATGTGTTTTATCCCAAGTGATTCACCAGTTCAGACCCCCTTTGGTAAAGTATCCATCTGAGGTTAAAATTTAATCATGGGCACAATGATGAACTCTGTATGTTTAAACCTGCAACCTTTTAGATACCAGTCCAGCTCTTTAACCACAACACTATATTAACTTTCTATATGACCCACAAAGGGACAACACATAGGACAACATACAGAGGACAACATAACAAAAGCAAGCTTGTTTCTCCCTCGATACACACTCACTACAACAGGGGTCTCCAGTCCCTGTTCCTGGAGATCCACAGACCAGCAGAGCTTAGCTCCAACTTACTCCAAACCTGCCTGGTTGTTTCCAGTCCCAAAGACCCTGCTTAGCTGGCAGGCAGGAGCTAAACTCTGTGTCATGAACATGAGTTCGCCTAGGACCCTAGGTAGTAGCTGTTTGTACTACATATGGGTTAAGTGACCTGAATAAGGTATAGGGTATTAATCAATTAAGCGGCTAGTGGTGCAAAACATAAGCTAAAAAAAATAACAAAGCCTTTTTTATGATATAATGACATAGTTTAGACCAGCAAACCAGCGCTGTAGTGTTTCTAATAGGGGGACCGACCTGCACAATGCAGAAAGGGGCACTACATCAACGCATACAATTTATACGTCGAAAACCCCTAACACTTCCACTCATCCACAGCCTCCACTCATTCATTTACCCCTCCACTCACTCATCTACCCCTCCACTCATTCATTTACCCCTCCACTCATTCATTTACCCCTCCACTCACTCATCTACCCCTCCACTCATTCATTTACCCCTCCACTCACTCATCTACCCCTCCACTCACTCATCTACCCCTCCACATGGGCAGTATATTCAAGGTTGACTCACCTGGGCGTCTGTGGGGGCGGAGCTCTGATCCGCGTGAGGCTGCTGGGGCGAGGATGCGCTGATGGTGACGTTCTTGTCCGATCGGCTGCTGCTGTCTCGGCTGTGTGATTTGTGCCGATCCCTGCTGCCGCGTTCACTGCACGACAGAGACACACACAGCGAAGGAGGTGAGGGAAACGCTGTTGCCATGGTGACTGGAGCAGGGTCACACTGTCAGACTAGGAATGGGATAACCACTGCCATCACTCTTCCTCCTCTTCCTCACTAACAGGCTGGTCACCCCTATCATTCCCCTGCAAACGCTCTGGCTGGAGCATCTGGCGCAAACTAGGTTAGATGCAGTCAGCTGTGACGACCCTAATCCACGCAGAGCTCTCTCTTCCCTCTCCCCTGTCTTTTTCATTTCAATAACTAATGTCTGGTAAACCTTAGAATAAAATAGATACACACATTTGATATTAATGTGCACAAGCAGAAAGAAACGACCTACTCTGTGTATGGTATCCTACCATAGACAAATCGGCGGTGAAGTTAAAATACAACATACAGAAAAACTGAAAAATGCAGTAATTATATTCAATCAACCATATAACCTTACGACATTATTATAACAAAACGTGCTTATCGTATTGCTTATCATATGATATATCATATCTTAAAATATGATCTATCATAAGCATATTTGTATTAACCTTTAATAGGGAGAAGAAATGCTTTCTGTATCTTGGATGTCAAAAAGTGGGGAACAATCAAACTCTACCGTATGCTGGTGCAGATTCATCTATCATAAACAGAATGTACTGTTATTTTTACATTTAATGCTTTGCTTTTGAAAACTGGCTGTCAGTTTATGGAGGTACATGATTTGTTTGGTTAAAAGATCTCCAGAGGTCCAAAATGTTCCCTTGTCTTCCTACAGCAAGTAATCACAGACCCATGACCTACTGTTGCTTTAGTCTAATCCTGAGTTGAGTGGGACTGCTGGGACTCTCAGATTGTGTGGTATTATACAGCATGTCTACAGCTGAGTAGTGGAGACTAAGCCAAACAGCTGCTACAAAATAAAACAAAGAACAACATTTAAGGTCAAAGTATGCAAACAGACAAGTCGTAGTTTAGTAGTCTGCCAATTTAATTTTATCGGTTGACCAGTGATCTGAATATCTTAAGGTAAGTTTAAGGGCACACTGGTGATGGGTCATGGATAAATCTCTTTGAGTTGGGTTTAAACCTACAGTAACTCAGTTCTTCAAACACTAAAGCACCACACATTCTCTCACTCGTCTCTTTCTTGATTTTTTTTACAAATATTTAAAATGCTGTAGTATTAAACATACTTTACTGCAGACAGTGCTAAAGGTGTGGGTGGTTATATACAGTACACTGTAAAAAAAACTTTGCTGCCTTAAATTTTAAGTTTAATCAGCTCTGCTTTACAAGTCATTTCAACTTAATACTTTAAATCCTGACTGGTGTAACCTTTATAAAAATAAGTTACGCAAATTTTCAACTATTTTTAATAAGTTACAGCAACTCAAGACCCATCAAGATTACAAAGAGTAAGTTAAAATGATTTGTGCAGCCACACTGATTAGACTTAAACATCTTAAAACTATTTCCCAAAATCACACAATTCTGTATGTACTGTCTGTACAGTATCTAAATATTCCTTAGGAAGAATGAGATTGAATGTTAAATGTGACCATGGTGTTGGTGATTAATGGGCTTTTGAAAAGACGGGAGAGGCAGTATAGTATTCTAAGGCTAAACATCGAGGTTTCACCTCTAACCAGACAACAACAGTCAGTTCATGTAAAACGTTTAGCCTCGTATTGAAAGGAATAAAGGTGGTTGTGGCCACTCAGTCAAGGTAGGTGGCCAGTCATGTTTGCTGCAAGTTCTTAAATCTAAAGACACACAGACAAAAGTGGTTTGAAAAACAATGTATATATTTTAATAATCATGTCTATAATGTCTATAAGAATTAAAATGTGACTGAACGTATTCATAGCAAGAACAGACAAATTTAGACACACAAACATAACACACATTCTTCCTGAGATTCACCCATACATACAGGTTGGTATTAACCTAAACGGGGGGGATGAAAGTGAAGACAGCCAAAGTTTGAGAGTAATAGTGAAAGAAACAGGAAATGCGTTTGTGGCTTTCTCAACAATGCCTCTTACTTTCTCTGCTTTCATACCAGAATTCCAGAGGCCTGTTTGGACCTTTCACTGGATTTTTTATAGGAAACTGAACAATAGTGGAGCTCAATAAATTGTAGTGGGCGGGGTCAGCACCATCCAATCAGAATGTGTTGTCAGAGAGCTTGGACAGCATGGAAAGGAAAGAACATACATAAAAGAGTGCTACAAGTATTTATAAAGAACACAAACATGCATTATAGGAACTTATACAACACACACGCATTCGTAACCGCTGAAAACACAAACTTGTGCCCAAAGGGCAGCTGAAGACGTCAACAATAATGAAGAACATCAATCAGACAGAGACAGACAGAAGACATTTTTATTAGCTCATGCTTAAAAGCACTTCCTTTGAATCCTCAAGTATTTCTGTGCACATTTAGGATCAGATGTTGTATAGATCTGGTGATGACTAACGAGGTTGGCTCATTTTAATGAATTATCGTAAGAATGTTGCAGGTTCAATATAAAATAAGCAATACTGACAGCTTCTGTGAAATGCTGTTGAGTACTACAGAAATGATTTCATTGATGGTTGCAGGCTTTCTGCAGTACAGTATCTTAGACAGAGGACTTGTGTGCTGCGGTGGCATTTCGTACTGTGCTGGTTGAGTCTGTGCTCATTCTTGTTGCTTGAGCTCCTGCTGTTTGTCCTCATCATGGATCTGTTTCATCACTATAGCAGGAGCCACTTGGCCAGACTCTCAGACTCCAGAACTGTGTTTCATGTTTATTCTGATACCTTTGGTTGCGCTAAATCTTACAAATCTGCATTAAAATCTCTTTTCATGCTATGTTATACTGTGTTGTTTTGTTAAAAAAAACAAATATTAAAAAATAAATCTTCAATTTTATAAAGACTCAATTTTAAATATATAATTTAATTGATATAGGCTTATGTCAGACTTTTCATGAAGCCAGTTATATGACTGGAGACATCATCATCTCATGTGAATGTACGGTATAGACTTTTAAACAGTAATGTCAGTAGCACTGTTCATTTCTTCGTGAGGAAGGCTTTTTGTAATGAGGAAGAAATTACCGAGTGCACCTTCAACCCAGAATATTCCTTTAATGAGTGATGAAACACATTAACTTTTCAGAGGAAGAATTTAGAAACATTAGAAGCAAATTCTCAATAAATGTAACTAAAATTAATTAAATCCGTCGCTAATGAGCAACAGAATCATTTCACATGCTAATTCATTTAATTCCATTAATATACTTAAACTAAATAAATGCAGAGTTGTTTCATTATGTTCATTTTAATTTACTGCTTGATTAAGTGCAGGGCTATATGAAAAAGACTGTAAACAGACAAATGCTGTTCTCAAAACCTCAGGGATAACATGAGCGAGAAAGAGAGAGCGAGAGAATAATGTGTTGCACTTCTGTATGTGCTTCTGTATGCACACGGTGCAGTTCAGTTCTTTACCTTTGTTTGTTTGACCCCGTGACCTGTTGGAGTGGTGGGAATAACCAGAGTGGATGGACTCGGTGTCCATGGCGGTGCCGTCTGTTCTGTGACTGGTTTAACGCAGAGGAGGAAAGAATGTGAAGACAGTTAAGGAGCAGATGATGATCGGGAAATACATGAAGCCTTTCAAGATGACAGGATTGATTCTGGGGGCTTTTTATTCCCAAACATTAACCTAAGGAGAGAGACAGAGAAAGGGAGAAATAACTAACTTTTTACTGTACCACCTATGCATGGGATACAATACAATCCTGTTTTAATGTACACAATTCAGACACAAGCTACACCTTAAAAAAATGTAGGCTTATTCCTCATGTTCAACCTTAGGATGTATCTGTGCATGCTACCAGTTTCTCTCTTCCAGTAATACCTAGATTCCAGTTTATCCAGTTCAAGACCCAAGCTGACAAATGTAGCCTGCTTGCAAGAGTCACTTTTTATACACGCCCACTTTCTTCATTAAACTTTCATAGGCTACATGTTGGAATATGTCTGCGAGTAATAATTTATTAAAGAACTGAAGGCATGATCCTTAGGATATCAACTGGAATTCATTACTATTCCATCCTCCTGCTTCAGAATGCCCCTGTTGCACTTTTACACAGATTGAGGTGGAGGCTGTTTTTCTTAGTGGTTCAGTTTTGCTTGGTTTTTTTTATGGTTTTTGGCTCTCAGTTCTCCACCTTCAGGGTATTCTTCACTCAATGTTGGGTGCTTGGTTTCATGGTGTTACTTTTAAGTTGATCTTTGAAATTATGACTTCACCACCACGAAGCAGAAAGATTTTTTCCTCACTTTCCCACACCAAACGACACACACTCGTACACCCAAAATATGAATGTTTCATACTCATCCTTAAATTTTCAATTTATTCTCACTCCTGTGTGTTTAATATTTTTGCCTAAGCTGGTTAGCTTTATTATATAAGGTTTATTCTGATTGAGTGATGAGCACATAGAGTACTAAGGCTCTAGACTTTCTGCACAGACTTCTGTGCATTAATTTATCTGCTCATAAATTACCATATCTGGAGAGCACACATTCTCTAGTGCCACCTGTCATCTCCAGCAAATCAATCAACACACCCGCAAAGCACACACATACACACACACACACACAAACACCTATAAATCCTATAATCCTATTAAAAGGTTCAAAAATTAGAACCAGCAAATCACAAGTCGGTTTCCACTTACATTAAACCTAGATGCAAAGCCCACTCTCTGTCTCTCGACCCCTCAATGCCTAGGCGGGAGGCTGATATTAATTAATTTGTGACAAACTATCCAGTGGGTTTGTGTAATCATCATAAATTAAGGTGAAGTGGGTACTCTGCAGCATTAATGGTACCAAATGAATTTGCAATCTGTTTAAACACACAGATAAATACGCTGCTTCACCCTGTGGTGTGAGGTTGGGGCAGGGTTTACAGTGTGCTTAAAATACACATAGAAACAGTAACTGAAATTTGTGCTGTTAGTGGTGCCCTTTTCTGTGATTTTATTTTTTAAGCCTTTTCATAGTAACTTTCTTTTTTGTGATGTCTCAAGATGCCTCAAGAAACAACCCTTTAACAGCATGTGCCTTTCATGTAGGTATTCAGCAAATCCCTCAGTTAACGTTTCCTTCTAATTGCTGGTTTGTCTGAGAATGTGTCCAGATTAACGTGTGGTATGTGTGTTCTGCAGAGATACCTCTGACCACTTTCAAGTCTTTGTTTATCTCATCAATAAAGGAAATCTGACCTGGACATGCACACATAGCATTCCTCTGGGATTACCTCATAGTGCCCTGAAAACAAACACACACACACACAGAAGAATTCCTCTACAGTTACTCCATGGACACTCATAAACACACTCAAAGTGTATCAAGTTAGGGAGGTTTAGGTCTAGTATTTTCTCTATTGAGTGTCCATGTTATATAACCTATAATAAAGGACTTCTTCAATGAGAAAGCAATTACAGCCACATATTTTATGATGTCAAACAGGCAGCCCTCTTCATATCTCGGGTTTGGCACAGTGCGCCTATTTATTACCATTCTGGAGACAATTCAGAAGCTGTTGAGTATTTCACAGGGTAGCACAGGCGGAAAAAAATGTGTTTTTTGAGAAAGAACGCAAGAATGTGGGGACTTTTGATACATGATCCACGGGAGTGTGAGCAGAAAACCTGATAAAACTAAGACTGACAAACGCCTGGAAATCTTTCAGATATACATTGTATTATTGGGATTCACAGGGTTAAGAAGCAAAAAATCCAAATTCAGAGTAAATAGTTTTCTAATCTAACCAGACTTGCTTTGTTGACTTTAATCAGCAGTTCAGATAAAGGATCAAACAGTAGGGCTAAACAGTTGGCATGTCACACACACACAAATTATGGGTTTCTTGAGTCTCTGCCCTTTTTGAATTGAGTGCCTTGATTTTGTGGTCTTTTGTCTTAAGATGACTCAAGACAACATAAATGTGGCCTTGTTCTGGGTCTCTTGCTCTACAGTCTTAATCAGGGTTTGGAGCTCAAAAATGAAAGTATTGGTCTGGGTCTTATGGTCTCAGACAGACCGCTGGCTATTTCTAAAGTGCTAAAAGTGATAATTACCTAAATCACAGGTTGGCACATTATCATCACTATTGTGGAAAGTTTACAAGAATTTTGTGGCTCTGAATACCTACTTAGCTGCTACATAAACTGGCTTAGTGTTTAAAATAAAATAGTGAACTGGGTGAATAGCACCATCCTATTTCTTTAACTAACCTGAACTAGAACTAAAGTAACTAAACATTGCTGTACTGTCCCTATTCTGACAAGACTAGTTTTTCTGGAGGAGGTTGAAAAAATAGTTTTAGACATACGTTGTGATTTTAATAACCTGCCAAGTCTGTTTTTTTAACATAATATCTTTAAAAATTCTAAATTACAATTACTTGCTAATGCAGGAATTACTTAATGTAATTGAGAAATGGTCTGAATGTAAACAGTCAACAATAGACTGTATTTTTTTACAACAATTTTATTGTGTATTTCGTGTATTTTGGTCTATGTTTGGTCTATGTTACAATTATGTTAGCAAATATAAGACTTGTTTATTTTAGTGGGTTTATTATAAGCAGCTATAAAATCATGTGAGGTTTATTTTTATAAGCTTTTTCATAATAATGTGTAATTTCAGTAATAAATAAGTCATTTTAAATGTAAAAAGAGAACGTTTAAAAGAATTCGCTTGATTTTAATGTCTCTGGTATGCACCTAAAGCACCTGATCTTCTGGGAAATCCAGATGCAAACAGACACTCCTACCTCTGTAAAAATGATGGACATTTTACTCAAGTGTTATTTGAAAAACTAGTCCCGTCCGAATCGGGCTGTAATCTATAGGAATAGTGGATGGAGTCACCACATACAGGGTCATTTTTTTACATGAGCTGATGAGCAATGCTATTATAGCATACTGACAGAATGCAGTGCTAACTGGAGCGGGAGAGTCCCTCGAGGCTTTTGCATTTAGCCATCAAAACTTGGATTTTCACAGCCATTAGATCTACAGAGCTAAGACACATAATCACACATCCCTTCACTGCGAGAGCCACTCAGCCAGTCCTTTAACATATGTTCAGAGAGCTGAGTAATGCATATCATACACATCCATGTACAGAATCACATATGCACACACGAGACATACGTGCCTTGAGGCAGTCATGGCTGATCATAGGAAGAAATTTCTTTAACTAACAGAACAAGAATACATAACTGGCAGGAGGACAGAAGAAAACAAGAGTGGGGTGGGCAGTGAGATTGAAAGAAACAGAAGTAATGAAGCACAAAATGTAGTCTTTTCAGAAAGAGCAGCCATAACTGATACAGAAAAGCACGCACACACACATACAGTAAACTGACAGAAACATTCACTTCATACAGACCCTGTATACTCTGTGGTGCGCTGATGTTTAATGGACCTACCGATGTAATAATCAAGCTATCAAGCTTTATGTTATGACCATTTAAAAATATTATGGGCAATATTAAAAATTTACATTTGTCTGTATCTTTTACACTTCTTTATAACTGTGGAATTTGACATGCCTTCGGATATCAAAATATTATAACATTCAGCAGAAGATGGATAACAGTTCAGCACTTTGGAGTGTATTGGTGTATTGTTAAAAGAACTGATCAGAGAGAGAAAGAGAGAAAAAGAGAGATGAGAAAGTCAAGTTACAGAGCCTTTCTTTAATATGGGTGTTAATGTCTAATAGAAATTAAATCATTTTGGCAGAAACTGTGTCAGCTCTATATATAGCCATATTCCAACAATTCAGCCCTGTACAGACTCCACACACCCTCTTCCTCTTTCCAGCTGTGGTCTTGGTCTGTGTCAAAAGAACAGATGTAGAGAAACCACACACACAGTTATGTTGTTATGATGTTTTAATCCAGCATTACTCTCTGTATCTAAATGATGGCGCAAATTGGGACTGAAACTGGTGTTACAGCATGTGGGGACGTGGTCAACAGAACAACATACATTAAAATTAAAAAACAGAAAATGTGTTTGAGTGGGAGTGAATCAGGAAGTTTAATCAATATATAACATTAGGTAGTTAAGGTAGTTAATGCAAGGTAGTCAAGACTCACCCAAGATCTTATAGTGAGATGATTAAGCTTGAATTAGAATGGGATATCTTCCCATTTTTAAGACATGCACGGAGCTCACAGAATGTGTGTGATGTAAAACAAAATATGAAACAGAATAATGGAGCGCTGTCTTTTGCTGCGTTTTTGAGATGTGTAGTGTTATTTTTGTGTGCGTAAAACTTTTAGGTAGGCCTATGCATAATGTATGTGCTGTCAGACGTAAAACTGCAAGAGTTGCACTGGTAGATTAAAAGGTACCCTTTGTGTGAGCTTGTGTTGTTCCGTGTTTTCTGAAATGCAAAAGACATAAATGTCTGTCTTACAAAAGAGACTCTCTTGGTTTATTTATGGAGCTTTAAAGTGACGAAAAACAAGCACTTGCACGGTTTGACAGATAAGACAACACAACATAAAAACACAACAGAGGCGCACATGCTCCGTTAAAATACAATTACGCTATGCTGCTGATAACAAATGCTGACTGAAGCTCTAAGACTTTGTGTTTTAAAGTGCTCCATCTCTCAGATGGCCCTGACTCCTGAGAGTCCGGAAGCATTATCTGGCCTACATTAGCCTGCAGTAGAGAGACCCAAAAGCACCAAAGATAGAAATGTAGGTAGTATTTTGGATGTAGTGTCATCAGTGTTGTCTTATAGCTTAAAAGTTTTTAAAACTGTGTCCATAAGACCTCACAACAGGTTTAAACACTGATCACTTCAGGTCTAGTAATTGTAGTTAACTTAAGACGTGTGTGCCTAATACAATTAAACAGCTAGTGGCAAACAGCAATTAAATAGTATAATAAATAAATTCACACCATCTGACAGAGATGGGCTACGAACCTAAACATAATAAATTATTATTTTACAGTTGTCAAGAAAACTAGAGATGAAAGCATTAAACTCCTGATGGTAAACCCATCCAGCATTCACACACAGGTGTATGTGCATGGAGTAATGGAGATCCAGGCACCTCAGTGGTGTGAGGACCACTGACCTCCATGTACCCCTTGTAGGACCAACAAGATAAAACTGTACCCCCAAATCCCCCTTTACCCATGTGTGGCATTGCCACATATAACCAGATCACAAGAGATTACTGCAATATTGAAGCATCAATCCGTCCTCTTACTGACCCAACGCACCAAAGAAAAAACGCTCGTCGTTTCCCATTGCGCTTCCCATTAAACACACTCGTTTTGTTTGCAAAAAGGCAAAAAAAACCCAACAAAAAAAACCACATCTGTGCCAATTCGGTCTACGGTTAAAGAAATCAACGAGAACCGCAAATGTAAATCTCACATAGCCGATGGGCGTAATGGAGAGCGTTCATTTCCCTGAGTCGGTTCGCTTAAACAGAGCGATTCAATAATCCGGTTCAAAGCAACGAATCGGCCAAAGAAACTTTACACAGACAAATGTTTGTTTGCCTGCCTAAATAAACACGGTTTTACCTCCAGACGAAGTTCTGCTTTTCTTCTCGAAGTTTGTTTGTTGCCGGTGACGCGTTTGCAAATCACCGGGAGTTGGTTCGAGCGAGTCATCTGGAGGAACCGATTCACATGAACGATTCATTCTTTGGCGAATCGGACATCACCAGTAATGGATCCACACCAGAAGATCCACCACCCAAGTCAAAGGAATGCCAACCATGTGGTTTGAGACCATCGTTGCCTCCAATACAGCCGATAAACAAACAAACAAACAAACAAACAAACAAACAAACAAGGGATGCACACAAACACCAAGTGTGTGCGCTTTCGATCCGCCCTGCGTTTTTAAACGCGACTCGATTGCCAGGAGATTGATGATCAATTTCCGTTCATAATGCACACAATCCCCATGCATTACAATACGGTATTAAAGTCAATGCATTTAAACGCAGTGTTGGCCTGCGCATTTACTGCGAATGATGCGCTCGTCTTTGATGCCTCTGCAGCAAACGCCGATCGCAATTTCCTTTCAAATGCAATCCTGTCACTGGGACTGTAACCGCTATAAATGATCCAGGAACAGCTAAACATCGGTGGTTGTACAGACAGCAGCAGGGCGTGAGGACACTCGGGTGGTTGCATGCTGAAAGGTGAGCACTACTTGTGTGGGGATCGAGGCAAGAAGCGGAGACAATAGGTGCGCATAGAAACTTACCTTGCGTCACGCCGATATCGCTAATAAAAGATCCAGTGATCGGCGTATTGGAGCCAGATTTGGCCACTTTCAGGCACTGCGACTGATCTGACGACAGTAATGACAGTATCCTTTACGGGCGGAGCACCCGGGCGATGCACTTTGGTGGAGAGAGAGGTGGAGGGACCTTAAAACTGCGCGCTGCGCTAGGGGGAGATCTTGCCTCTAAATGCATACCTTAATGTCCCCGTTTGTATCCATTGGCATGTATGATCCTTTGCCAAATTTCATTTGAGATGCTCGCTAGATCGCTAGAGTGGTTTTGGATTATTTCAGATAGAAAATAACATATAGGCATGTCTGTCTGTCTGTCTATGCGTCTGTCTGTCTGTCTAAACCCCTGTGGTCTGTTGTCTTTGACGTCCCACTGTCTCCTATCTTCACTGATTGCATACAGTTATAATATCCTATAAAACTAGTGAAGTGAGAAAGAGAGAGAGAGATTTCTAACATTAATTCTTGGTCCCTCCCCCCCACACACACACATTTCCTTCAATGTTCCTGCTAAATGACTACTGTACTAACATTAGTAAGTACTGATGTGCTGACTTTGAATGTTATATTATCCACTTATAACAACGTATATGAAAAGCAGACATATATGCATTGTTTATTATACATTTCAAAATGTGTTCATATGTGAGTTTGGCACATCCTGTTAGTTTCATTGTTTTATTATTTTTCTGCAGAATCCTAAAACATTTTGAGTACTTCTAGGTTTAAATTAGATGTTGAATCCCAGATACGGAGAACTCTTGTGCACATTCATGCATTGAACATTACAAAGGTTTCATGAAAAATAAAGTAACCTGAAAGGATAGGGGCCTGAAAGCTTTGTCAGAGGGCCTTCAAGTGTCCATTTTTAGCTTTTTGTGATTTAAAAATGCATTGAACAAGCCACACAACATGAGAGTGGTTTGGTAATGGTGGAGGAAACCTTTGTTCCTGGTTCTGTGTTGAATGTGTTAAGACTGTCAAGAATATTGTTATATTTTCTATGTAGAGCACAAACCAGTTTTAAAAAGAGTGACAGGTTGATCATATTGTATGTATATATATTGTATTGTATATCAACAATTCTGTACAGGAGTCTGAGAGAGAGTTGTAAATATAAATAAGGAATTTGTTGACTTTCGTCTTTGGACGAAAGATATCTGATCTTTGACATCTGTCAAGATATCTGATGTTTTAAAGAATTAACGCGACATTTTCCTTCACTTCTCATTATTGACCAACAGGGGGCGGCAAATGCTATTGTTTAGAGCTACGCGTCTAACTAATGGACGCTAAGATGAAAACTCATTTTTTCCTCCAGCTGTTTAAAACAACAACCTGTGTTGGTTGAAAGGCTTTTTTTCTGTGAAAAAGTTATTATTTTTTTCTTAAACTGAATTTTTATTCAATTATTCTCAGGATATAGTGTTTATCTTTTTGCAACTTGTTTTTTGTTTATCTGTATAGAGACACATACTGAGAAATAAAATTGTATATTTCTCTATCTACATTTTCTATCTTTTGTCTAGGAAAAACTGATCGCACACTGATTCTTCACAGACGTCCAACCTTTGTGACAGCATGTCACTTTAGGGACCGTATATAGATTTACTAATTATTTGTACCTTTCTTTAAAAAAAGTGTTTTTATCCACTAGGTGGCGCTAGTGAACACAAATGCAGGATATCCAGCCCTGCCCGTGATCTTGGCCTTGAAGTAAAATCTGCCTGTTCATTTTTTTATTTTATTTATTTATTTAACCAGATAACCCCGACTCGCAATCATAAAAACCGTCCAATACATTAACACCAATTTCTTACTTCATTTAAAACCTAACAAACTTTATTATGACCTGTTTTACGTATATGGCGCTTGCTTTCTTCAGCCAAGAAATCACTGATGGATTATCCCAAGAACGAATGCATTTATGCATTTAACGAATGCAACATTTTAATGACACAGTACGTTTATTTATACGTTTTTAAGTGACCGGCTGCATTCTGGGGTTATTGTAAATTGCAACATGCAATGCGTGTCTGTCCGCAAAATATGGTCCCCATCTGAAACTCCGGCACAATAACCCGAGAGTGGTTGTTTCCTCCTGCCGGTAAATGCACGCGTCGTCCCTCCGTCGGTTCGTCATTGTGTGATGAAAATCTGATCATTGTATGTCAGACGCGTGCACAGATGGTTCGGGTTCGAGCTCGCAGCCAGGTCGCATTGTTCTGAGCGTGACACTTTCTATGCGCTAGCTAATGAGAACAGACGGACTCTCGTTTCCCCCCTCAAAGCGCTTTTTTATTCCTTTCTTTTAAACACTGTTAATATCCTCTGCTCCTCGCCCGTCCGTTTCCATCTGGCCCCGAATAATTTGACTACTTTGTCGGGTTGACCCGGAGACCCTGATGTGCGATATAGATAGATAGATAGATAGATAGATAGATAGATAGATAGATAGATAGATAGAGGAGAGAGAGAGAGAGAGAGAGAGAGAGATAGATAGATAGATAGATAGATAGATAGATAGATAGATAGATAGATAGACAGACAGACAGACAGACAGACAGACAGACAGACAGACAAATAGATAGATAGATAGATAGATAGAGAGAGAGACAGACAGACAGACAGACAGACAGACAGACAGACAGACAGATAGATAGATAGATAGTTTATAGATAGATAGACAGTTGATAGATAGACAGTTTATAGATAGATAGATAGATAGATAGATAGATAGATAGATAGATAGATAGATAGATAGATAGATAGATAGATATTGTTCTTTTCTTGGAAGCCTCATAAAGAAGATAACCGAGCTCAGTCCACACGCAGTGTACAGATGCAGGGGCAGATATACGTGCTTCACGTCGCTGTTTGTGTGATGTGTATTATTTAAGCCACAAGCGGAGAGAACAGATTGGCTTTTTGCAAGAAGGGTCAGCGTCTAATCTGGCTACCTGAGCTGAGGGCTAATGTATTCGGACCTTTTCCCTGACATATGGCATTACAACGGAGCCGAGAGTCATTCATTACATAATCCTCTAACGAGGCCTGTTCACTTCCAACATGGCACACCATTAGAGAAGCCCGTTTGTCTGCGTAATGAACTTTAGGATGCATTTGTGCTCAGTTAATATTAAGAGCTTATATTTGGCTTATCCTCTGAAGCAGAAAGAGACAGTAACCCGTATTTTCTTACCATTCTCCCGTTGTCTGAATACAACTGAGGCCTGAACCTCCATGGCAGATCTCTACACGGAGGCGTCATAATCTGAGTATAGTTATGATTTCTTTAATGCGAAATATGATCCCCCCACACTCGTACACGTACACGCACACGCTCGCTCGCTCTTTCCCACGGGACGCAGCAGACGGGTCGTAATTTGGTTGCCTTGGCCCGTCTGGACAAGCACCTGTCTCCTCTCTGGGGACATAGTCGCCTTTGGGCCGTGAGCAGAGCTGGGTATGAACACATGCATGTGTGTGACAGAATGAAAAATAAAGCATGCTTTTTAAATGAAACGAAAACGAACAGTGCATTGTACAATGTCAACGAAACATGGGTCTTATTGGCACAATTTTATTCCATATTGTTTTATGCAAAAACTACAACAGACAAATCAGCGTCGAATTAATATATTTGTTTTTACTATTTATTCTAAAATAGTTATGAAAAACTGCGTCGGTAAAAACCAGTGCACTGGCTATTCCACTACAAAATGACGGACAAAACCCTGCATTAACAGGGTGATCTTTGGATATGAGGCAGATGTGAGATATTAGGCTATTTTGTTGACTATAAAATTTCCAAGAGGTTCACAATAAACACGTAAACAAATAATCTTTATAAAATAGTTTGCAAAGGAAAAAATAAACTACTTTAAGATTATTTTTGGTCGCAGCAGAGACAGCGTCTGGGTAGCTTATAGACTTGGGAGGCAAGCAACCTAATTTAGAAGAAAAAACACCCTTTTAACGAATTGACAGCTATTAGTTTGACATTAACTTTTTTTAATTTCAAATGCAAAAAAAGCATGGTTTTAAAACTTATTTTAAGCCACCACGAGTCCTCAGGTACCCAAGGCGCTATCAATGAGCACTTTGTAAACGAAATAAACAACACAGCAATACGTCCTATCCGATGGGAAGTGCTTCTCGTTATCATGGAACAGGACATTAACAACAACATTATTATAATAACCATAGTGCATACACAGCGAAGGCCCTCCTACTCCTAAAAAACAAAACTGCCAAAGAAAAGTGCATGTGGAAAGCAACAGTAAATCCTCTGCGACACCCATCTAAAACATAAAAATCAGTAAACAGGAAATATTTACACGTAGGCCTATATGTAAACACCTTAGGTTACTTTAAGGACACTCACATAACTTAATTTATTCATAAATAAAACAATAAACAAGGAACGTATAAATTAAGAACTAATAAGTTTACGATTTGTTCCAGCACATAGAAATATACATTACATTTTTTTTCAGATGGTTGACATTAAAACCGGTTGATTTATATCCAGTAGGTTAGACTTGTTACTTGTATCGGTTATGCATTGTATGAAGATAACTAAATGCTAAATGCATATAAACACAGGGGGGGTTCATTCATTATGTTGGTTAGCTGGGTTGGCTTAAGTCGGATCTTTCCACACCTAATTATTGCCACAAATGTACTTGATGATGTTGAGCTACAGGATAACTGATCACCTTTAAACAGCTACCCGAAACTATATTGCTACAAAGTCAAAAACAACAAGCTTTACTGTACTGCAACACTTAGTTGAGGATAACACTTTCTAATCACTTCTATTAATAACATTAACAAACATTGCTGTATGTCGTAACGCGTAGAGGACTGTCACAGTATCTGTGTTTGTTAATAACCATTAATGAAAGACATCTAAAGTGTTATCCGTATTTCTTAATATTTTGAAGCCTGTTGGAGCAAAGCTCCTCCATGTGGGTCAATGTCTTCATTAAACACACCCGCAGGACTTTGCTTTGGGGTGTTTTAAAAATGCCAGGAGTTCACCTACACGTCCAATACATGGTTAAGGTAAGATATATAGCAGATAGCCAGGCGAAGGATCTCTATCTTTGACAGCTTCTTGTCGGGTGGCAGGGTCGGTAGCAGCTTTCTGAGCTCCGCAAACGCAACGTTGAACGCCTCGACGCGGATGCGCTCCCGTGTGGCGTGCGCGGAGCGATATTTGGCGGTGGCGCGCCGCCTCCGTCGCTTCTCCTCCCTGGTGAGCGCGGCTGGCACAAGTGCCCGGGTCTTGCCATCGTCGGCCTCTAAGGGCTCATGGGCCACACATTCAACCTTCATGACATCCAGACATTCCGAGTCTGGCTGTGCCCAGGTGAGGTCGGGATCCGTCTGATCGGGACTCAGCATCATTTTCAGGACTTCCCAAGTGCACCGATTGTTAAAGAAGGTCTGGGGAAGAAGAAATGATGCATTTCGTTAAATATATATGTGTATGCAATTGTCAGCCAAAGCTAGAGTGACGCAAGCAAACGAATGCATGACTTCAGGTCATCTGAAAATAAATGGGCAAATGAAAAGCTTATTTTTTCCCCTTTGTTTTAGGAATAAAAGGCAATGCCACTTGGTATGCACCTGCTTAGCTATTTTTTCGATTCCTTTATTTTGGCCACAATTTAGTTGTTACTAATTGTTGGAAGATTTTTTGCGTTTTGGTGTATTACTAATCATTCAACGCAGATTATAAGCGGTGCATGGTTATAACAGCCACTGGTTCCTTGCAAAGTTAATGGAAATCAATTACTGTCACAAAAAGTCATTGCTGACCATCTGTCACAAATGCAAAGCTTTCGGCTGCAGATGACACGATTTCATACATGCTGATCCACAACTAACGTGATCTTTTCTTCTTAGTTGCAAAGGGGTTTCATATAAACGCTCAGGTTACTTTTTATGCCATTTGCATGAGTAAGTTTGCATTAGTAAACGAACGCTTCCGTCAAACGAGATCCTCCAAATAAATGTTACCACCACACGACGAGAGCAATGCATTACAAACAACGAAGATTTCTCCGAAAACTCACCTCTGAAAAACACAAGGCTATTGACGGCGAGAAATGCGTTATTCCCCCAAAATAAGCTTCAAGTCTGTTCTCAGTGAAGCTTTTTCATCTGTCCATTCTCCTTTCTCAGACCTTATGTCGCCACTGCATTTCTCTGTAGTATTTTTCTAGATGCTGACACCACGTAGGTTTGTTTTTATGTCTTAGGGCGAAATTTCCATGCGCAATCTCGGGGAATGGTGATGAATGTAACGGGACCGGCTGACGAGGCGATGCCCTCTGACCCTGGCTTGGATAACAATGGACACGGGTCCTCGGATAAGATCGTTTGGATGGGAAAGTGTCGTCAATTGCTCAGGCTGTCTGTCTCCTGGTGGATTAAGATACTATTGCTCCAGCCATCCTTCTGTGCCACCACATCCACCCGTGCTCGTCCCCGTGTCTTGTGTGATGATTTGAGAGATAACATTCCACTGACTCCCTAATAAAGTGCGAAATGACGGAGAATGTTGCTCTCTCTCTCTCTTTCTCTCTCTCTTTCTCTCTTACAAATCATTCACTTTATGCACTTACCCACGACAGTCACACCCTTGTCCCACCCCCTCGTTTCCCCCATCCACTCAGCGGCTTCCTTCTCGACCAGAGCTAAAGCCTAAGGCTAGTGCTTCTCAACAAGCTGGGTTGGCAGTAAGGCATGGGTTTACTGAATATGCTTAAACTTATGTTCAAGTGAGGTTAGTTAATGCCATGGATCCAATGCACACAAGCGTCTGATGTTAAAACGAAGAAAATGACGTGTTAATTTCAATACTTTCTACATTTTGGTTCAGTGCATTTTAGATCTGAGTGAGGTTTTTGATGACAGCTGTCTGTAGTTTCATAACAACAATTTGAAACAGCATTTCTATATTATTTTCAAAGTTAGGACTTAAACTGAGTAATTGAGACGAGTTTTTTTTTAAACAGAATTTGCTGGTCACTGCGTGGGACTGTTTGTCAAATACACCTTTGTATATTTTCTTGATCACAAAATGTTTGATTAATTCTATTTGTTTGCCTTGTAAATTGTCATAATCATAAAGTCAATGATTATTGTATCTTGTAAATACAATGTCTTGAAAATCCATTCAGCACTGCTTAGTTTTTATCATTTATTTTGTCATATTCCGAAATGAGAATTTATTAAAGTACAATGTTCTGCCCAGGTGGCACACAATGCTTATCTTGACAAATCAAAATACATTTTCTAAACCTTTTCACATTTTTGTGAAAAAGAAACAAAAGCTTTGAGATTTAAAAAAAAACACTGATCCCCCTTGCAATTACTACATTAGCTTATTGTCTTGTAAATATATTATTCTATAAACTCATCCAATTTGTTGCTAGTCTCCACTTGTGTTTTATGTTGAACTTACAGATTACATGTTGTGAATTACTTCATGAGCATAAATATCTTCCCTCTCCATAAAGACTGACAGTATGGTAAAATGTTCTTTAGAACAAGCCTAAATGAAGACAAAAGAGCATTCTAAACAAATGAGAGATATATGTGTGGAGAGGCACAAATCGGGGAAAGGCAATAAACATATCTCATAGAGCTCGCTGTCGTCTATCATACAAAAGTGGAAGAAATATGGAACTACGGCAGCTCAACCTAGGTAAGGCTGTTCCCCTAAACTTAATCAGTGAACAAGAATAGCACTTGTCAGAGAGGCTACGGTAATGCTAACCATAACTCTGACTGAGCTACAGATGCGGCAACTGTAAATGATGTCCATCGGTAAACAACCTCCAAGCTATTGCACAATTGTGGACTTACGAATGCTGAGAAAGCACATGCTGCTTGCACACAAGGACTTTGAGGTGAAACACCACAGAAGATACTGCAAAGATTTAGCAGAAGACCTTGCGGTCCGATGAGACTTAAGTTGAATGTTTCAAATTGGCCTCAGGTTTCAGGATTTTCAGATCACTTGGGGCTGAATTCTTTTTCAAAGCACTGAATCTCATCAAATATATCAATTAGTCTGGCTGTGAATTTAATCTGGATCAACATTAATACTTTCCAAGACCTGATTATATGCGTATTCATCAAACAATAATCTTTCTAAGATCAATCTTTCTATTACCTGGTGGGGAAAAAAATCCAGTTAATGCTTATTTATTGCAAAGTGCAAGATGCAACATTTTCTCATTGTTTCTACAGCTCTGTCATATCATCTGTGTCTGTTCGTGGATGTGTGATATAACAGGTGAGAAGACAGCCTTGGAGAAGCAGCTCATCCTGATGAGATACGGAATTTTAATAAGACGCTTATCATAAAAAGTAAAAGGGGCACAAGGCTGTAAAAAGGTGAAAATGTATTGCCCAACTTCTCATAAAAGACCTGTAATAGGAGAGGCTGTACTATTACTTTGACTCCAACATCCATATCAATGACAAGTAGAGCCACTCTGTCACTTTAAAAAGGAAGAATGTTTTTGTCTGTGCATATGATTGAGGAATAACTATCAACCAAACCTCTGTAATACAATCATTAAAATGGAATGCGTAGTCTAACACCAAGTTTGATGAGAAAATATGCTCCTTAATAATAAATTAAATCAATTTTTACAGGATCCACGTGTCTGCTTCAAACTGATTACATTTTGGACTGCATTATTGATCATACAGATGAGACATATTAGATTTCATTAAAGCCTCTTATATTTGTCCTCTGTTTGTGAACAAAGTCAGCTGGTCTGCTGTTTGCAACCCATCCCTTTCTTCCTCACACATACACATATAAATACACAGAGTCAAATGTGAGAAAGAGGCATATGGCTTCCAGACTCACCCATCCCCCCTCTCTGCTGCCCTTTTTGCCTGGTGCATGTGTTTAGATCTGGGCATTGCTTTGGGAAGGGGGCAAGGACCTCACTGACTGAATTAAGGTCTACTCTGTATGTGTGTGTGTGCTGGGGCAGCTGGCTGATGTTGCTGGAAGGGTGGAAAGATGGATGGGTGGATGGAGAGATGGATGGAGGCTGGATGTCTGACCCAGGGCCAGTGGAGGGGTATGAAAATAGTATAACCCAGAGAGAGATAAACAATAGAGGGCAGGACATGGAGGTAAAACAGAATTGGGCATAAAGAGGTGAGAAGAACAATAGGATGGAGTATTTTGACTGGAGAGAGGGATAAGTGAAGCTCATGTCCCTGTAGCTCAATTTGTAGAGCATGGCGCTAGCAACGCTAAAGTCACAGGTTTGATTCCCATGGAACACACATGCTGATGAAATATATAGCTTTAATTCACTGTTCGTCACTTTGGATAAAAGCATCTACCAATGTGTAAACATAATCTAAATGTCACGTGTCCTTTGGGCAATATTATGCATATGTGACCATGTCTGTGAAATCCAGGCTAAAGTCTCATAATCTAATTATGAGATTATAAGCATCAAAGTTTGATTTCAATCATTAATTTCACTCTCAATTTCAATGATTTGATTTCAATCTTTGACATGGTCTTACTCAGGTAATATTAACAATATCAAGGTTATATTTTCACAGAATATTCTTTATGTATGATGATTTTATGTAGAAAACCACAGACACGGTCACATATAGTCTATTATTTTATGTGTGAGGATGCATTTGTTTGTAAAGACTGTTTTCGTGTCATTTGGTTAAGGCTGATTTAGTTATGCCTGAAGGTAGCATATGTGCTTAGTTTCAGGGGGGCTGGTGGAGATCATAAGTATTGATCTCTGTTCTTCATGGTGACAGAACAATAGATTGAAGCTCATTTCACGGCTTAATTCAGTCCAAGCACTTGGTCAATAAGAATACCTTCTGCTGGGCTCAACTTTGATGCATGATTATTTAAATGATCACATAAAACACATGCACACATATTTCCACAGCTTTATTTTAATCTGCAGCACACATTTCTTGGCCTAACATCTTTATCGTCTCACAGGTTGTACCCCAGACATGCAAGGTTGTGTACAAAGCTAGCAAAACACAACATAATGCTTTGTGAACTACGACAGGTGGCACTGACCAAGTAAGGTAAGTGTTCATATTTTAATAGCTCTTTAAAGAAAGTTTGTTTCATTGAGAAATCATAAAAAGTGCGTAATACATGTGCTCCGCAAGTGCTTGGATTGTTAGGAACCTTTACAGTTATGCTTGCCAATGGAATCATTCATCCCAAGAGATATATGAGATATATGTTTCAGAAATATGTATCTGTTTGTTTATTTGTGTGCTCATGTTGTATGGGATGTTTTTGTGTTAGATCTTATTTTGTTTGATTAGGCATTAACCGTAAATAGATGCAAGGGATTGTGGTATTACATTCTTAGAGTGCATAAGAGTAAGAAAAGAGTGATGTAATGGTATACATTATTCAACTCAAACCATAATCCAACCAGTAAACCAGTTTGCCAGTGTGTAATATACACTGCCTGTTCTCTATCTTTAGTTAATTTAGTCAAATCTTGTTAATGACGTTACCCTGTTTGTTACTCTGCTTTGAGAAAAAGATTATATAACAACATATTATCCCTTTAACATTGATCCACCACAAAGACAAGTTCACCTCACCTGACCAATTAGAGGACATTTTCAAGCTGCTATGTCTAACCCCTGCTTTGAGATAATGTTTTTTGTTTCAGTCATCCGTAAGGAAAACTACAGATAATGGAGCAAAATATTTATATATATATATTCACAGAACATTAGTCATTTCAAAAACATGTCACAGGGAACATTGAGGATAAATGATAAATCAATTTAACTCATTTTCTGCTTGGGGTCTGTGAGACCCTGTAGCCATTTAAATAGCTGGAAGACACACTTGATGCTGCTTTTCCTAATCTTATGAAATCTGATTGAAAACACAATTTCAACTTGATAGCAGTTTAAATGTCCCCGCAATGTTAATCTGTCCATCTGTTTGGGGTCTCAAAGACCCCAGATTTAAAACATGCCTAATTGAGGCTTGTGATTAAGACAGGGAAACACATTTTTAAAGAAATTAAGGGAAAATATGAGCATTTTTATTCACTCTTATTATTTTTTACATGCACACCATTGGAGACATTTGAGATGTAAAAAAACAGTACAGTACAGTCAACATCTCAACAGATAAGATCGTTTAATTTAGGAAATCTTCCAATGCCTCATTAGAATATCACACAAGTTACCTAATAGGGCCATTTTTAGGAGGCAGAAATGAGTTTGAACATGAATTGTTAGAGTGAGGGTAGTCTAAACTCAGCTGCATGACTGACCCAGGCACTGGATAGCACCCATTACAGCTCCAATGAGAGCCAGCTGCAGCTCATCAGCACAGGACACCTGAGCTCAGCCTGGGTTGGACATACTGCCCTTTACACACAATAGCACTCCTACACACATGCACAACCTTATATATTTTTATATAAATGCATTTGTATGATTCTCAAGGCCGCTAAACCCGTTTGGGTATCATTGTTGGCATGTTTAAGTTGATTGGAACACAAAGAAGTAATATCTCTGCATGAGACACAGAGAGAGACAGATCGGATGAGCGATGGCATATATTTTCTCTCTCTCACCTCTCTGGGGTGAGCTCAAGTCAGAACACTGCCTCCTCCCCCATGAATTGGGATCAGGTGGGGATCAGCTGGACCTTCGAGAAGGGGGGCAGAGGGGTTTGTGTGTGTGTGTGTATTGAGGTAGTGGTGGTGATGAGCAGCAGGGTAGGGTGCCAGGCCGGCCCGGGGCCAATGTTGCACCTGTGAGAGATCCTGGAGGCAAATCTGTGTGTGTAGATGCATGGATATGATTGGAAAGGTCCATCATAGTGCCTGCATATATGAGAAGCTATTGAAGAATTTGACAACCCCAGAAAAAAATGATCTAACTTACTTTTAATTGTAACATGTTGCGCAGCTGCACACAAAAGTCTCACTGCTTCCACGCTCTGAAATCTAGTGCGAGTCTGTGAATGTGTGTTGCATGTATGTGTGTGTGTGTGTGCACTTCTGGGTGGAAAGAATGAATTGGTCAACCCTTTCCCTGAAGAACAATCTTTGAGGTGTAAATAACTGAGACAAAGAGGGAGATGTTGAGAGTACCCAACATCTTTCCCCCTTTTAGCTTTTCTCTCTCCCTTTTTCCCTCCCACTTTGTCTCCAGGGATTGTACCAGTCTGGCTTGAACTGGACACCATCTGCTATAATGTGACAGAATGGAACCCCCAAATACTTTCATTTAATTCTGCTTTGTGTGTGTCTGTGTGCCCAGGAGAAGAGAGTGTGGAGCTGTTGCCCATGTTTTTCCAAAATATACTGCTTTGCATGTCTAAATATATAGACATATAGATACCCACATTGGCACATGTAAAGGTGTGGGTCATGTCTGTGTACCCAGAATTTGTTCCCTCGGGTCCTTTGTTGAATTTAAGGACCATCTGTTTTGCTCTAACAAGCTTCTCTCTCTTTGTTATTTCCTTCCTTCACCATTTCCATCATCATTTCCTTCCTTTACGTTTTCTCTCTCTGTTGTAAATGTGATTAAAGTCTAATATAAAATAACAACCTAAAGAAACACCATAATGTTGATCTGTTCCTTCTACTATGCACGGCTGTTTCCGTTAAGCAAAACATTCAGCACCACGGCGAGCTCCTGAAAATGTATCTACTGCTTATGAATTGTCATTGTCATAGAACAGCTCATCTGTGCAAGTTCCATAGGAAAGCAACAGCCGTATCAGATTTCATTGAACTTTCAGTAGGTAGGAATCGTGTTCAATAAAAAGGAGCAAAGCCATGAAGCTCTTCTGAAGTTAATTTCTAACCCTTATGGTGGTTTTTGCAGATGCAAATTATTTCCTATTAAATGCAAATTATTCAATTGAATAATTTATTAGCTTCAAAGCTGCTAGAGGGTATGATGGGAAATTGACATTGGCTTTTTATAAATATGTCAAACAAAATGTTTCATATTACTGCATGGTAAAGTCAGAATTTCTAATTCTCTTGCCATTTTGGAACTGTATACCAAACATGACTCTGTGTTATAATCCATAAAGCATGAGAATGTAAACTGGAGATTAACAAAAGATTTCTGTCGGCATGTGAAGAGATTTTTTGGTACTGCCAATGTTTTACCAAGCCCTAATCAATGGGAAAAAATCACAAGAATCCCACAGTCAAGCACTTAAGAGAGAAGGTCATCCAGGTTTTCCACCCACCACTTTGCAGGTGGTGGCTCTTTTCCATAACGTGACTATCATTAACATTTTGATTTCATTCCCAGTATAATATTTTTAAGAACAATGTGAAAAGTCTATCCTGTTCCGCAGTGGTACGTTCACATATTCTTTGCGCCAGGTGGGCTGGTTACCATCTACAGTAAAATATCTACAGTATATCTACAGTATGAGGGTTTGTTGTATGACTGTATTCCGTCGATCAACTGTGGTGTCACTGGTGTGACTAGGCAAAACAGTGAACTGAAGGAAAAACGCTGCAGGGCTCTTATCAAGAAACAGACAGGCAGATTCCTGACATCCATGTTTGTAAACGCAATTTATAATAAAAATATTCTGTGTGTACAAATAAAAGTTGAACTGATGTGCCTCCATACCTGTGTTATAGTATAAAGTTGAGTATCTGCAGATGTGAACTCACCCTGCCCTTCTGTGTTAGCTTTCTCTCTGCATTCACATCATGTCTCATTTCTGTCATGTCTGTCTGTGTGACCGTGTGTGTTTGTGGGTGACGGGAGTAGAGTGGACACATGGATATGAGGAACTGGTGTCTTGCCTGAGGAGGCCTGTAATAGCAGCTGCCAGTGTGACCTCTTTCTTTCTTTCTTTCTTTCTTTCTTTTAAAATTGTATCTCTTCTCCTTTTTTACTTTCTATCCTTCCTTCCTTCTTTGAGATTAAATGGTGATGGCTATCACATTCTTTCTTTCTTCTAATATTTGATCTTTTTCCTTCCTCTGTTTCCTCCCTCCTTCCTTCCTTTCTTGTTTCCTTCCTTTATTCTTTGAAATTAATTGATTATATGCTATCATAATCTCTCTTTCTTTCTTTCATTCTTTCTTTCTTTCTCATTCAGTTCATTTGCCTCTTTCACCTCAAAAAATCACACTATTTCCCTTGGGCCTTTCCTCTACAACCATAATCATGCCTCTAATGAAGAGTGGCAATCCCTGTGATGAAGACCCCTCCCCCCCGTGTCTCTCTCCACCCAACTCCAGTTTTATTGTCCACTTTTTCATACAGGTGACTGGATGTTTTGATTGGGTGCTTCTTTCTTCTATCTTACACTATAATATGGATCAGCTGTCACATGATTGGTTTGCACTGGCCTGGAGTATCTTTTTATCACTATTACATGGCTATTTCTCTGTAGTTTAGACATCCTTGAGGGATATGGCTCATGCTCAAATACTGTGTGTGTTGTGTGTATTTATGATGGAAATATATGAGTCTTGTTTTCCTTTTGCCTCTGTAGGGACAGGTTGCCTTGGTAATGATGCCTAGGGGAGAAAAGTAAGATGTAAATTGGGTGATCATTGCCGAATGTAAAGTGAAATCTACAGTGTACCATGGGAGTCTGAGTAAGAGAGACAGGCAGAGTGAAAGAAAGCGAGAGGTCATGTCCTGCAGGCGCTCAGGGTCTAAGATTCTGAATTTCCCTGATGTGAGAAAACACAGGGCTGATGTTTTGTGTGTGAGTATCTCTGTGTCTATGATACAGTCAGGCTACAGCATGTCTGGACATGACTGCTCAAAGTCCATAACCTTAATTGGCTCTCTCTTGAGATTTTGAATGCCAGTTAATTGGAAAAACACTCTCGCTTGCATTTAAACTAATCTATTTATTTGCTCAGAAAAACAATTGTCAACCACATATAGCTGTGTAAATCAGTCTGATAGATACCAGTAAAGGATAATAAATGAGTTAAATCCACATGACGTTTTCTTTATTATGCTCATGTAAATGACCACTGTATATGCAGTAAGGTGAAATGTCAGCTAAATATTAGGTATTCCAAAGTATTGTTTTGTAATTATTCTATATAAATAGCTACGTTTTAAAATGTTTAAAAATATCTATAGACTCCAGCTTGCGTGTTACAAGTGTTGTTCTGTTTCCACAGGCTTCAGGCAACATGTGTATCTACCAAAGCAGCTGCAATTTCCAGCATAACTAAACATGCACCAGTGGATATGAATAGCACTAAATACTGCATTACCTTTAAGGCGAAGAGAAACACAGAGTATGAGAAGGAGGGAATAATAATCTACACGTTCATGCAGAGTATGACTTAAATACCACCAATACTGATTAGCTGATTTGGCAGTGCTTATTACCAATATGGTGTTAGACACCACATACAACAACATGTTCTGTCGGCACATATTAGAACACACATTTAAATCTGTCACATTTGATGCAAAGAGATTTCAACAAAAGGAGCTTATCATGAAATAGAAAGGTCACTGCTGTATGCTTCCATACCGCTCTCCCACTCTCTTTCTTTTTTTCTATCTTTCTTTATTTCTACCAGCCAAGGATTTCTCAATGTTTTATTTTTTCCTCTTCCTCTTCCTGAGCTTGTCCAGTTGCCAGGTAACCCTGGGTCACATCTGGGGTCTAAATCGAGCACTTTCTCTCTCTAGTTATCAGAGAGATGGGGTGTAATTTATTAGTTTGATAAAAAAGAGAAAGGTATTATACAGCGCCGCCAATCTCTACAGAGCTTGTTTGGAATTCATGCCCTATCCCATTTCCGGTGCATTCCTTGCGGCATCTCAGAGCCATTCATCTTTAAATTGACCACCTGAGCCAGGTTTCTGCATATTCAGTTAGAAGAAAATGTTCTAGGCTTGGATAGGCAATACCCAGGCCTGTGCATCAAACATGTGCAGTAGCTTAATGGAATTAGGAGTTCAGAATTTTTTTTATTCCAGGGATTTTATTAACGATAGATTACGACAGTATGATTTTATAGTTTATGTGTCAAGCCTTCCAGACAATGGCGTAATACAAAATATGTTTTTGAAATTGATTCAGTTTGGTTTTTGCTAAGTTATATTTAGATATTTTAAAAAAAGATATTTAAAAAAACAAATTAATTAGATGCATTTATAAAGAAAGCAATTTGATCTAGCTTCTAAAGTCAGTTCTTACAGTTCTCTTCAAAAAATGTGCCAAAGCATAACAAGATATGCTATTTGCAGTATCCACAATCCACAGTATACGGCAATTGGCCACGTATTTAAAACATGTTATTGAAACACAGTCTTGACAAACTTGATTTGGAGAATTGAGTTTTTTATTATTCATAAATAGGAGCCAATACTTGCATGACTATTGCGTTGTTAGAAAAGTGACTTTTTAATCGCAATTTTATTGACAGAGTTGGTCCAGGACTGTATTGTTAATTATAATGTGCACTGGTCTGTGCTGATGGGCTACATAAACTGGACATAACTTTTAAAAATTTGATCACAAAAGGCATGTATTGTTAATAGAAATAAGACATGATTCTAATTGGATGAAATCAGTTTTCTTGCCACTAAACATTCTGGAGGACAAAACGCCTGTATATAAATTGCAGGAATGCTTAATGCATCATATCATGGACAAGATGAATGATTATGAATGCATGAATTGCCGTCACTTGACTACAGTATCTCACAGGAGATGGATCACATGTGCTCTAATCTCATGCTCTAATTCACTGCTATTGGCAGTCTCCACATTGCATCATTGCTCATTTGCATAAAGTTAAACTTTTCTCAACTTGGTTGCAGCACTAAACACACCCAAATCACACTGCCAACAGTCGCTGTTGCTCATGTTGCCGAAAATTGCCAACCAATTACTATACGTGTGAATGTCTTTGGAAAGTGTGCTAGGAATCTGGAAGCTGTATGGTTATAATGCCAAAAAGTCACACACTGTGGCATTTGGGACTGCACAGATGCAGTCAGTGTTGTATGAATGTTGAAGGTGATGGACCGCCAACTAGAGACGCGCAGGGATTTGTTTAAAATATCTTTCCCTGAGTGTGAGTTGCTCTGGATGTTATGATGTTTTCAGATGTTCACTTAATTAAAAGGAAATATTATAAATGTCACTATTGCTTTTGAGTTTGTTAAACCTGTGTTGAAAGTGCGGGCAAACTTGGTTGTTAAGTTAATACAATTAACTTGCATTAACTTGAAAAAAACTTGAATAACCTCAAAAGACCCCTAAAACGGACTTTCCAATATTCCTGTTTTTTCACATTCAGATTTTGTTTTGTCTATGGTAAAACACTGTACTTAAATTTAATGAGACTTAGTCCAGGAAGATGATTCCCTCCTATCTGTCTTACCAGCATACACATACCACACACTTGCCAATCAGCTCATAACTGCATAAATGAAATTATAGTACATATCACACCTCAAAGCTGTGTATTGTGGGTAGAATTCATTTTGAGGAATTTGAACACCTGCTCCATTGTGTCTCTGGCTGGTGTTATGATCACAACTTAAAATTGGCTATTTATAGAGAACTCCTGCTCCAATCTGAGAGCCGTTTGTGAGTAGGGTCAACCTTCCCCGGTTTGCCCACATGCATAATATACATCAAGTCCCCAGCATAAGTGGCGCTTATTTTTATATAATTGATGTCCCTGGTGTGAATTATGACACTCTAAACTGACAGTTTTCCAATGATCATGGCAATACTTTGATTAGAGGGAAAGATAAACAAAAACAAACGCACCTGTATTTTCACAAGAGCACTATGATGGAGTCCCGCGAGACCCGTAAAATGGACGCCCTGTTTCTACCTCAAAGCAATTACGTGCCATCTGCTCTAGTCTGTGTTGTCCGGGCCTGCTGTGTTTTTTGGGTTGTTGATGTAGAATTATACGCTTTAAATTGACATAATCCATGACAGATTGTGATTGACGGGCGAAAAATTAAAAAATTGGCTAAAGAGAGTGGTCAGTGACTTCCAGCGAGTAAAATGAACACCTGGAGAACATACCATCAGCCAAAACCGTAGAGGTGGAAACACAAAATGATGCAATATTCTACTATCTTAAGCAAACATTAAAACATATCTATCATTTCTGTTCCATAAACACGTTGGGCAATTTTTCTTTCCAGAAATTCTTTTCCAGATGATTTTGCGTCTCCCATAATTGCCGTTTTATTGAATATCGAGCCTCTTTTGGCAGCGAACATCTGGACAGCTAAAGCAATAACGCCACGGTTTACATTTGTACCATCTATCTCAAACACCTGCGAAATCTCATTGAGATGTACTAAAAGATTGAATATATATCATTTGAATACAAAATTCCTTTCTTCTTGAATGCAAAAAAAAAAATAGAATCTATTCTAAATTGGAGCAGATATAAGAGTAATAATTGTTGTTATTGTTATCATTTATTGTTTTGTTGTTCAAAATGCCTAAATAATGTGCATTATATGCACATTTTTGCATAAAATATAAAATGCTGTTATACATTTTGCTGAATCACTTTGACTTAAGATTTGAAGAATTTGTTAATAAATATTAAACAGGTAACCATTGGCAGATATGTCTAATTTAATGATCAAATAAACAATTTTCTCAAAAAATTACATGATTATAAATGTCGTGAAAATTACCTTTAAACTTACTTCAACAATTTCCTACGTTTGTTTTTTTCTTTTTCTTTTTTTGTTGTTTTACTAAATAAGACCTAAAGGCTGGTTGCTTGTGCAGTCATCATTACTGACAGACTAACCTGAGGACAAAGCCCGCCACCACTGAGGCCACTAGTGGGTCAACTCTCTACACCCAGTGGTAGGTCTGGTAATTTGCTACCACAGCAGGACTTAGCACAGGTTTGTAGTTCAGACAGGCCCCTGATACACCTCTAAAAACAGAAAGAAAGAAGGACAAATAACATTAAGCCGTTTCTGTATTTCATATATTTCAACTGATTTATTATTAAGCAAGATAAGACATGCACACACTCTATGATGTCTTCAAAAACAAACACACTTACTGTCAGAGGACTTCATCACAGCCCAAATCAGAAACAGACGAGCTTTGTTTTGCTTTGGCAATTGATGACACTCATACACAGTGTTAGCACCAAGCAGAAAGTCATGTCAATCCTCACCAATGACGATCCTGATTGACAGTTTTGTATTATGCAAACCTTATTTCAAACATATTTAGGCCTACATAAGCATTATAATATGAAAAACTTCAAAATACGGTACAGTAAAAAATTGTGCAAACATAAAATACTATCTTTTTAATTTAGAACTTACCAATAATGATAAACTAACATTTTCAGAGTTGCATAATAGAGGGCTAGAGTATCAGAATAATTTGCATTTCAGCATATTCACAATTAACTGCAGCTTCCTGTACCAATGGACCTCTCAGTCACAGACACACATTCAGCAAACAATCTCAAAACGGATCAACTTTAAAAATGAACAGACATTTTATGTTGAAACTGATGTCCTTTGGGTTCCATGTTTCGATCAATTTAACAGTAAAAGTGGAGTACGTGCTGCCACCTAGCGTCTGGACAGAAGCAGTTACACAGCTTTAACTAATCAATTTTTATAGGAACATACAGCACAGCCTTGATTTCCGGATGTTCGCTGCAGTCAAAGCAATACACTGAATATGAAATTATTATGAAATTAATCATTATTATTGTTTGTACTGTTAGTTCTATAATATGTACACAGCATTCTAAAACTAAGCTCTCATATTGCATACATTATCCTTTAATATAACAACATGGAAATGCTTACAATAGTACAGATTGTTTTTTGTATACAGGTGCATATTATGGTACATAGAGATGTGTTTTACATATGTGTATATTTTCTGCCTATGTTTTGTCTTTTCTCTTACCCTGATGTCTTTCAGTCTTTATCACTTATTCCCGGCTCTTCTTTCTCCCTGCCACTCATCTGTTTTCCTCCCAATTCCTTCTTCTTTTCTTCCTGACTTTCCTCTCCTCCATCACCTTCTCCTCTCTCCCCCTCCACCACTGTCTTCTCTTCATCCTCCTTTTCTCCTTCCCCTTTCCCATCCCCAACCTCCCGTTCCTTTACCTGGGTTTCAGTCTCGCCCTGCGCCCCCTCTGCCACAATGCCCTCCCATCCTTCCGTCTGCACCTCCAGTTGTTCCACTCTGTACATCATTTTGCGGGCACTAGACTCCAGTTCGGCTATCAGACGAGCCAGTTTGGTCTGCAGGGACTCTAGGCTGGCCTCTAGGCGATTCACTTTGTCTTCTGTTTTCTCCACCTCTCCCTCACCTTCGTTCGTCTCTTCCAGCATGCCCATCTTCGTTAGGATCTGACGACCCTTCTCTTCCAATAGGCGCTTGGCGGCAGGGTACTCGAGCAATGTTTCAGTTAGGTCCTCTTTGGACAGGCTGAACAGATCTGAGTAACCAATGCTGCGAATATTGGCTGTTCGTCTGTTGCCTGATTTGTTACCTGAGCATTAATGAAGGTTGTGATAAATTTGAGTTACACAGAGAATGACAGAAACTATGAACGTGATTATCATGTATTTTAACAACATTGCAGATACTTGTAATCTCAATCAAATCTGTAACCGCTGTCAACTTTTATAACATAGAAAGGAATTAAACTGAATTCTTTCTAAGCCATTAAAGACAGTCTGCACATGTGACAGTACAAGCATGCCTTGAGGACATTTTGTATGTTAATTGCTTAATTCTGAAGCATTTAAAAGTCTTGTTTTTGTTGTGGAAGGCTTTGAGTATTTAAACACATTTAAATCATTTTAAAAGTAATCCATCATCCCGTTGATGGAAATATGGATTCTTGGACTGCAGTGCTTCTTATTTATCATACCTTTGATATTCAGGATACTGATTTCTCCAAAAAAGTTTCCTTCCCCCAGGACAGCAAACTGAGTGACTCCATCATCTGCCACCACTGCCAGCTTCCCCTCTTTAATAATGTACATCTCATGACCTACATCACCCTTTTTGCATACATACTCCCCTGGGCTATACACCTATAGACGGCAGCAGAGATTGGAATATGGTTTACTTGTACACACGCTTTTGACACACAGGAATGATGACAATAACAAATGCTGAGTTACAGTACAACATGGGAGTCTAAGTTCAACTGGCCTTAATGTCAGCCTTTAACTTTCCAGGTGTGCCACCTGTTTTCTGACCTGTGGGGTGAGTTTAAGCACCAGCTGCTCCAGCAAACTGTTCTCACAGTTCTGAAAGATGGTGACTTTAGACAGGGTGGGCAGATGCACACTGACTGCAGTTGCTGTTTGAAGTGTGATTGGAAGATGTTGAAGAATCTCATTTTCCCGCGTGATCTTTCTGTTGAAGACATTGATATGATTGGAAATGAATGCTTAAATTGGTTCATGAATGAGAAAGGAACAATCTGATATAAAAGTGATAAAGTGGTTAAGTGGTTAAGGAACCAACCAACCAACTAACTAATTAAATAAATATGTATATAAAGTAAATTAACCAAACAACAGACATGTATACTGGATAGATTAAGACAACAAATTAAGACATCAGTATATGTTTCTGGTTGTTAAACTAAATAAATAAATATGTATATAAAGTAAATTAACCAAACAACAGACATGTATACTGGATAGATTAAGACTACAAATTAAAGCATCAGTATATTGAATGTGTCTGGATGTTAAACTAAATAAATAAATATGTAAACTGATTAAACAACAGACATATAGGCCTATATTAGATAAATTAAGACAACAAATTAAAGCATCAGAATATTGAATGTGTCTGGTTGTCAGACTAAATAAACTAAACAACAGACATGTATACTGGATAGATTAAGACAACAAATTAAGACATCAGTATATGTGTCTGGTTGTTAAACTAAATAAATAAATATGTATATAAAGTAAATTAACCAAACAACAGACATGTATACTGGATAGATTAAGACAACAAATTAAGACATCAGTAAATGTGTCTGGTTGTTAAACTAAATAAATAAATATGTATATAAAGTAAATTAACCAAACAACAGACATGTATAGTGGATAGATTAAGACTACAAATTAAGACATCAGTATATGTGTCTGGTTGTTAAACTAAATAAATAAATATGTATATAAAGTAAATTAACGAAACAACAGGTTGTCAGACTAAATAAACTAAACAACAGACAGGTATGCAGACAAATTAAGACAACAGATTAAAACACCAGTGTATTAAATGTGTCTGCTTGTTATGACATGGATAAACGAATACTGTAAACACATGAAAAGTGTCAGATAGTTTTAGGCTCAGTGTAGGAAGGTTAAAGGCGCACTTGTTAATGTGGAGATGCTGGTACCAATCATTCACGCGTTTCTGCAGCTCTTTGCTGATGCGCCGGCTGCGCAGGTAACCCTTCACCAGCTCGTGATTGGGAAAAAACACGGTGTCACGGTCCCGCAGGCTGGATATCACGTCGCCCATGCTGCCCACGACCGAAGCAAACACCAGCACCGCGATCAGCATGTCCGCGATCAGAAACAGATACTCTTCTTCGCACTCCGGCGGCGGCGTGTCACCCACGGTGGTGAGAATGAGAGTGGAGAACCAGAAGCTGTAGAAGTACTGGCGTCTGGTGGAAGCAAAGTCAGGGTCCGAGATGTCGGGGTAGACCCAGGGGTCCGCACCAAAACCTATGTAATTGGAAAGTGAGAAGTAAATGCATGCGTTCCAGTGGATGAGCACGAAAATGTACAGCATCAGTTTGGCCACACGGAAAGTGTTGGGGTACGAGGTGCGCGTTTCCATGCGATCCAATGCCTCGTTTAACCGGCCCGTGCGGAGGAAGCGATTGACCCGGACGATCGGCGTGTGAACCCCGAGGTGCAGGTACAACAGATCTGTGGGCAGCAGGGACGAGATGTCCCACTTGAAGCGAGAGGAGCGCAGGTAGCGCGTCTTCAAACGGGACGCGTCTCGCACCAGGATGCCTTGCTCCAGAAAGCCTGTGGAAAGCAGACTGATTGTTATACTTCAGCCCTCACTTGCTAGGGATTGCGTTTCTGCACGGTGGCAATTGTGCATGTTGTGCAGCTCGGATTGAAGTGAAGTTCATTGACTCCAAGGTGTGGGGATGCATGGAAAGAACAAGCAACTTCAGGTTGAAAAAGTAAGGTGAGCACCTACCTGTACGAAATCCGATAACTGTGTCAAGCACATAAACCAAGTCACAGATATAGTCCAGGGTGAGCCATGTTGCCAAATAGGTCCTCTCAATGTCATAGAAACATGTCCTTTTTACAATATAAATGTTTTAAATTAGTACCGATGTTAATCTGGACTCTCTATATTAATATAGGGTATATAATGGTTTGATAGCCAATGAGCTACTGTTATGTCTTAATAATACTTTCAGCCTTTTAATTTCATTTTTCATATTTAGAAAAGTTAGAACTACTTGCTGTAAATCTAAACACTTTAAACGTATCTGTTTTCTTTCTATTCAATGTATAAATGTAAAACAAATTAAATGAAGATTTTTCTAATTGTGTATACTGCATGAAAATGGCTACAGCCTCACTTTGTGTGTTCCTACCTGCATATTATGATGACCCAGTTGTAGCAGATAGGGAGTATCATAATTTGCAACCATTTGTAGTAAAAATCCTCAGATGGATCAACTATCCATTCCTTAAAGCTGAGGGATTAGGTAATAGAACAGGACACTTAGTTTAAGTTTTTCATTGCATGTACTTTGCTAACCCTTTTAAACAACCCAGAATATTAATTATTTTGGTACACTGTGTGTGACTTAAACTAAATAAACCATTACAAGAATTATTACAAATTTAAAGTAACAACTGTGATAAAGTAAGACTCACTTTATTTTTGTAGTCTCCTCTTTTTTCTTCTCATTTGATTCTTGTCCTTTATTCTCGCCCTCTTCAGCATTCTTATTCATGCCATGCCGTGCAAAAAGCCTTGCCCAACGATTTGAGTTCATGTTCAAGATTTACTAAATTTAGACTAATTTAGATTTTTTTGCAATTATTTAATGTCTTTTTCAGACATACTACATGTCCGATGACAGAAACAACCATTGTTTGACCACATATCTCTCTTGTCATAACAACAAGCATCTCCACCTATACAACACAGGTGCTTTGTGATGCTTGTTGTTAGGGCAACATTTCTCTAGAGAACCCGCATCGTGAACCTTTTCTTCCTGTCTAAGCAATCCGTATGAACCAGAATTCAGGTAACAGGTATCAGCAACAATAAACGTTGTACTTAATGGCCCACCATACACATGATATAAAATGATATGTAATTTATACTTCTTTGTACTCAATTTGAATGTGCAATCCAATCACCACGCCATTCTTCATTGCAGAATCTGTATTAAGAAAACAAAATGACTATTGGAGGAGGTATAGGAGAAATGCTGTAGCTGGTGTTACAAAGCAACAGTTTCATATGAAAAGGAAAAGCCTAATTCAGAGATTAGATCAGCTAGATTAGATTAGATTAGAAGAGCCCCCTAAAGCCCGAGATTAAAAAAAACATCCACGATAAAAACAGAGGCAGAAATTAAACGCGTGCAGTACGTATAATGTACGGGTGGTGGCGGTAATACCGCCGAGGGCTGAATGGTTATTGAACATGAAGAAGACGGAGGCGCCATTTCGTCCGTTCGCCAGCGGTGGCGCTCGGACGGGACCAGCGGCCCGCGTGAGCAGCCGCCCCCCCGCGTGACGTCTCAGCGTCCCGTGCGCGTGGGTGTGTCCGTGGTATCGGAGGAGAAAGATGGCGGCGGGACGAAGGGTGAGGTTGACAAATCTCGGCTCCGCAGTTTGAGGATACGCGGCGGAGGACGAAGCGGGAGGAGGTCCCGCGCTAGCGTGAGTACGTCCGTTTCCCGCGCGAGCGTCGCCGTCGCCGTCGTGCGTTTCCCGCTCTCGTCGCGAGCGTGTCGGACCCGACACGGCGCTTCTTGCACAATCGCCGTGAAAACGTCGTGACGTGCTTATGGGTCGTTGCGTACGGACCGTAGCGGCTCTCCGACCGGCGTGTTTTTAAGACGGCGCGTCGCTGCGTGGGAACGTGTGGGGGGGGACACGCGGGGTCGTACGACGGCGAAAACGTCGCGGTAACGCGAACGCGTCGTCGTGATCGGTGGTGCGAAATCGGTGCGTTGTCGCGTCGTGTACTGCGCAGGATGATGTCGCATTAAAATCGCTGCGATGCGATATTGTGTCGTTTAAAGTCGTGCGATGGCGATGCCAGGCCCGGGCGTTATAGTGATGCGTTGTTTACATCCTGATGTTGTGTAATGTGTTGTTGTCAGCGGTGCTGTGACCCCAAAACCAGAGCTTTGGGAGAGAGTGAGGTCATCTGTGCGTCATTTCAGGCCAAATAATCAGTCATTATTATTATTATTATTATTATTATTAATAATAAGTCTGTCGCAGATTGACTTGATCGAAATAACTTGGCTGAAAGGGCTCTCCCACATACCCTGATTACACCAGGTATTAAGATCCTTACCTGTGTGCACTTGTGTTTGAGTTTAGTGCAGGTGGGAGGGTCTCCTGGGTGGGTGTCCCATGAAGCCTCAACACAACCCAGATGATTGCAGGGAACTTCAGGTTTCTCTGTTGTGAGCCTTCAGACGCTTTTCTTTCACCTAACCCCCTCTCCACATACACACAAAATCTTTCTCGAGTCTTTTTTTTTTTGCCAGCAGCAGATGCTGCACTCATTTCAGTGTCAAAATGACTGAACTTTAATCTCTTAATGATTATAACCCAAAGAATGCACGTGATCCACGAACACGCTCTTAGGCTCTCTTTTACTTCCTAAGTCCTGAGCTTCAGTGGAGAACACACTCAGGGAGGATTCCCACAAACGTAGTCATTTCGTTTCTCATGATTCATTTTTTCTCTCTTGCCATAATTATGAGAGGTAAGTGTATGCTGTGTGTTTAGAGGGACAAAAGAGTCATGAGGGAAAAGCAAGAGTACAGCAGTAAAAAAAAAAAGCTTGACTTAAATTTAGACTTAGATTTCTTTATGATAAATTATTAGTTAGTTATTCCAGCAGGAAGTTTCATCTAAGGCATGCTTCGGTACATTCAGGGGCAGCGCGCCTCTTTTGCAGGCTGGATTTACTTGTATTTACTGAAGAAAGAGAAGAATTGCCATCTTATTAAATCCTCTCCGGTTTCCCCTTATTTGTGGGTTGAACCTCCCACCTTATTCCCAGACTATCCGTAATTGACGGCTAAAAGTTAGGAGGGGATTTTAGTGATTACACCTGTTATACTCTGGTGAGTTCTGTAAGATCTGGAAATTTTTGTTTGTTTGTTCTGTAAACTTTCTCCTGGTGTGTCACTGTACCAATGAGATTTTACCAACAAGCTGAGACATGGACCTAGCTAATGATTGATTATGACTTCAGGGCAAAGGAAAGACAGCCCTCTTCTTTTGCTTGTCTGTCTCTCTTCCACTCCACCTTTGCCTGTTGCCAAATACACACCCTTACTTTGTATTATAGGTCAACATGCAGAGTTATTGCTATAATAATCGTGTGACTTTTCGGCAGGGAGGGTGCTTATGTGATATTACTGTTAAAAAATATATAGAAGAGATCAGTTTTGTTATACCAAACATTTATGTGTCATATCTAATAAACAGTACACAAAAACATGGTATATGCACATGAAACAGGTGTCTCCTTTAAGTCTTTAAGCTTTAGGACATCAGTTTTGCCAGTCATGTTTACATAATGCCTGGGTCCTCACAGGTACATAAAAGCAATGTCTACATAGAAGTACATTCGTGTCGTGGTGGGTCACAACTGTTTGTGCATGAAAAAAGACATTGATTTGAATCTTGATAGGCTAGTAATGTGCGTCTGTGGTGTTTGTGGTTGCATGGTCGATAAAGAAATCACAGTGTAACACAAGGAGCTGACTGTTCTCTCTGGGGCATTAAGCAGTCAGTAATCAGCCAGTGCTGACTGACTCCCTGAACTGCCTGGATAATCTCTGCTGTTTAGTACCGTTCCACAATCTCACCACTTCTACTGCATTATCCTGGAATGTTTGCAGCCAGCGTAGCACTTCCTATAGTAGTACAAGTGTATTTGTCTTGGAGTGGATACTAGCAGGGAAAGGTGCTCTCTTTTCAGTTTGTTTTTGCAAGCACAAACCCATCCTGGATTTTGTGAAGCAGGTGCGTGGCAGTGTCAATAAACTAAGATCAAGGACTCAAGTTCATCTTTGCATTAGTGTGGCATCTTATATGGAATATTAACATTATATCAGAAAGGCTTGGTTTCTGATTGGAAGACAGCTTCATTGTAGTTTAGAGGAGAAAGGCTGAGCATTGCAATCATGTGATAGCTTATACACTCGACCATAGATTTCATCTGGGAGAATCCCGATTCCAAATATTATACACATGTTAAATACGATATAATATAATATTAAATATTATACAAATATTATAAACATATTATACCAGGGTGCTGTCTGTTTACACTGGTTCTTTCAGGTGAATAGGGATTGTGTAGAAAATTATCATTGTAGTGATTGCGTTTTATTTGTAGGCATTGATGCAAATAACTTAGTCAAGAAATAATAAAGAGAGGCAGAGACACAGAGTATCAGAGAAGTAGTGTTCAGCTTGGGGTGTGTGCATACTGGTCGATCAAATCTAATTAAAAGATGAAAATTGTCATTATGTACACACCCTTGTTGTTCCAAACCCGTATGACTTTTTCTTCCATGAAACAGCAATTTCTTACCGCCTGTTAGAAACTGCATGCCTTAGTACATATTGTTTGACTTGCTCGGAAACATGGGCTGTAGTTGATTTTGTCTGTGACTCATAATATCCAATCCACAGTACCAAGATGCCTTTGTATTCTCTTAAGTGCTGCCATGTATGCGTGTTCGGTTCCTCCCTTGGAAAGGGGCACTTCCATTGAAAGAGAAGGTCTGTAGTATTATGTCTTTGGAGTTGCATTCTGTGTTTCTTGGGGTGAGTAAGTTCTTGTAGGGAAGGAAGGTCTACGTCATGTCATGGTCCAGGAAATTTATTATGAATGGCAGGGTGGAGTGCTGGAAATGCTGTGCATGTTGAGGGCTTCAATAAACTGGATGTTTTTGTATTGCATGCAAGAGGCATATTTGTGTTTGCATGAGCCATTTCTCCTACTTAGGGCCTGTTTATTCTCTCAGAAGGATGCAAAGCATTTGAAATTGCACTTGTTTCAGATAAGAAAACAGGAAGTGTTGTTGCGCTAGTTATGACCACAGGAAGAGTTGTGGGACTGCATAGCATCACAGGAAGCTGTCTGATACAGTAGATGTTTTCTAAGTGGGTTATCAAAGGTGCCCTGTAAATGCATAGATGAACATAAGCTTGCATTTATAAGTGTTATAATTGCTTTTGCTTGTTGTATAATAAGTGCAATAGTTTTACTAGATGAAATATTGATTGGTAGGAGAACATGAATTGTGCACCGAATCCATAATTTATTGAAATGTGACTTAGTTCTGTTTTATAGCTTTAATCTTAGGGAGATTTAATAATTTTATATATTGCCAAATACATTACAAATAATTCATAGGATTCAACCAAATATAAAATAACATTCCAAGCAGTCAGACTGATACTGCAGATGTAGACTGTAGTAATATGGAAGCTTAAAATGAGGAATCGCTTGTGGTTGGTGTTTTCCATGAAGGATACTGCAAAGATCTTCAAGGATGGACTTTAGGGCTGCAGTTACTTTTCAATTAAATCAATTGAAATCACAGATGAAAACACTGAATGTTATTATCAGTTAGTTTCCATGCCATTTTTTTTAATTAAAGAAGTAATTTGATTATCAAAGCAGCTTACAACCCTCAGTAAAGTTTTGTTTGTTCTTTGTTTTGTCCTCTGTCTCACAGCAACTCACTGACTGTTTTTGCTTTTACCTGCAGGTATGAATGTCACACCTCTGACGCATTCTCTCCCTCTTTCCCCGCAGGTGTGTGTGGAGGTGTCTATGTATCGGTATGGACTATAGTGCCGATCGCAGACTGGATGACACTGAGTGCGCACAAGCCTCACACGCTCACACACTAATCACTGGTGTGCAGTGACTGTTGCTGAAGACATCAGCAGGATTCCATCTTTTCTATGCTTTAACCTCAGTTATTTCTTCAGTCTGAACTCTTAATTTTTTGCACTTGGACTCTTTTGGTGACTCCCCCTTTCCCCCTCCCCTTTTCCCCTCTTCTCACCCCCTTTTCTCCTCTCCTCTCCTCCCTCTCCTCCCTTCTCTTTGTTTTCCTTCCTTCCCTGTTGACCTCTTAATTGAATTTTGATCTTCCCGTGAGCTACGATGAGTTGGCTGAGTCGCTTAAATCCAAGGGGCCCTGGCACTCGGACCAGCCGACATGCAGCCCCATCCAGCCCATGCACTGCCGACCCCGAGACCTGTCTTATGGTCTTTGAGAACCACTGGAGACAGGTGAGATTCAACACAGGTTTTATTCCCAGACTGATCTTAATATTTTCCCCAGATTGTTGCTTTAATATACAATGAGTCTGAGCACTTACTGGCAGTTTACCTTTGTGCTTTTTATAGTTTTCTTTTGGTGTGTTCTTTCTGTGCAAAACTGTTACTTAATAATGTCCTCCGCTGGTGTTTAGTACATTGTGGACTCAAAAAAATAAGTAATAAGTAAATTTTTAGCATCTTGGAAGATGACAGCTTCTCTTAATTTGCTAAATACTACGTTAAAATGAATGTTCTTCATGCTGGTTTGGCCAGCAGACATGTATTTATCATTTCATATCATAGAACTCAAGTAACCAAAACGTAGTAGTACCAAAACGGTATTGCAAAAGTTGCAAAAAGTGTGTGTTTATTGTGAATGCAAAAAATTAGTGAGTATTTACTTATTTCTATGAGGTAGAAATAGGAGATAGTAGTGCTTTTATGTTTTCACAGCATGTAAATAACATTTCTTGCACAAATATAATACATACACTTGCGCATTTTCTGTCTTTGCTTACTTATTTGGATTGGTTTCCAATACATTAGTGACACCTAGTCCCCTGTGGCTTCACCATCTCCACAAATGGAACTAAGCCCTTCCCTCTCGCCCTGTCAGGTGTCGGGAGTGTTGAAACAGAGGGAGTCATCAGCGGGCGGTGGTGCAGATGATCTCACAGCGGTTCGCAATCACACAGATCAGATGCTGTGCTTGCTAGCCGAAGAGAGACCAGCAGAGGGAGACAGCGGTTCACCAGGTTAAAACACACTCCTGTGAGCTTACGCATTTGTACTGTTTCAGATTATATTGTTTGTTTGATATTGGGCTGTAAACTGTTTGCAGCGATGGGTCCCATACTGAAGATGGTGGTGTCAGAGAACATACTGGAGGAGCTGGTACAGTGGCACGTGCGCCGTGGTCTAGATCCGGACAGCCAGCTGGAACTGCTAAAGCTGTTTGAAATGCTAATAGGGCAATCCCATCAGCCTCTGCTCCTGCACAGTGCAGTGTTGCAGCCTCTGCTCAGCTTGCTGGGAGCGTGTGTGGACCCCCAGCTGGGCTGCCCTCCTGCCCTGGAGTCCAGCCTTGTTCTGCTGCTAAATCAGGTGTTTGACTGACACCTGTTTGAACCATTAACTGTTATGTTAGTCAAGTGCAGGCCTGCACAGAATCCCCATGAAGCAGAATTTGAACACCTATCAATTACATGATTCACACATCCCCCAACACAGTGTGTTTGTTTGCTAAACATTTAGCCACACTTGAGCTATGTAATGCTCAATATAATCTCTCTTTCTATCAGGTATGTGTGTCCATGGCCAAGCAGACTGCAGTTTTGGAGTTGTTATTTAGGTGTGGCTCTGTACAGCAGGGTCCCACTAACCTGCTGATCTTCTCCCTGTTGGTGCCATTTATCCATCGAGATGGAGCTCTGGGGCAGCAGGCCCGTGACGCGCTGCTCCTCGTCATGGCAACCTCTGCCAGCAACCATGCCGTTGCACGCTACATTACAGAGAACTCCTACTTCTGCCCAGTAAGCGTGCGTGTGTTTGTGTGTGTGTGTGTGTGTGTGTGTGTGTGTGTGTTTGGCTGTCTGGTTAACAGCTTCTGTACGTGGTGTCGAAATTATACTCATGTCTTACGTCTCATGTCTACGCTCCTCTGCTTAGGTCATATGTGATTGTTTTTGGCTGGGCTGATTAGAGAACTATCTTATAATATCCACTCTGTTCATGTTCTTGTATCCTCTCATGACTCAGTTGGAATGTCACTAGTTTATTTCATGAGTGCCTCTCAGAGCTGTTTCTGCAGAGATACAATATCCTGTAGACTTTAGTATATAGTTCTATGGTATCTTTGGTTTATGTTCTCTTTATGTTTCTCTTTACTGTGAAAATGTAAATTAACTAGACCAGTCTGAAAAAGTTTGTGCAGTTTTTAATTTCCAGATTTAAACTACGTTACTGAAATGTTATCTTGACAGACAGTTTTGCAGATTCCAGTCTTTCATCATAGCAGATATTGAAGTGTATAGGAGCTGCACTCATGCTCATGGCCTACATAAAGGCTGTTGCCTTTTCTTTACTTTGGTTCAGTGGATGCGCTTTCCTCTTTTCTGTCCTCTTTCCGCTTGAGAATAATATATGAGCTTTCATCTGACCCACTTAAGACATACGATTGGAGGGCTCATCTAGGACTCCATGCTGCTGCAGCGCCTCAGTCTCTCAATATCTTCTGTCATGATTTCTCTTTCACTCGTATTCTTCCCACTTTGTGTCACACAGCTATTTTTATGCCAGAGATGCCGAGGTCTGACATTTTGCCTCTTTGTTGCTGTGGAAGACATGGCCAAGCTCCAGATATAAAACTAGCCCTGACAAAAATGATGTTCTGCAACATATTTGATCATGTCCCATGCTGAGGTGTCTGAGGAAGAATCACTGCGATCGTAATAAAAGCTGCATTGTTAGTTGCAGTATAGCAATAAATCATGAGTAATCTAAGTGATTTTACCACAGTTAAGAATAGCTCATCTTAAAAATACAATTCTGTCATTTGCTCACATCTGTGTTGTTTTAAACTTGTATGACTTTAACAAGATATGTTGCAGAATGTCTAAGCTGAGACCTTTGACGGCTGTGCTTACTATTAGCTTTCATTGCATGAGTTTGGACATTCTGCTAGATAACTCTGTGTTTAAGGCTGCAATCCGTAACTTTCTTGGTTAAAAATTAACTAAACCATTTATTGAGCAAGTACATAACAGTTCAGTGTTCAAAACAGTCTCCTTACCATACCCTGTTTTACAATGGTATGCTTATAATAGTGATTTATAATTTAAGCTGTCAGGTCTGATTTCCCGGGAAATGTCAAATGTTTGGCTTTATTTGACTTAAACATACGTGAAGAAAAGTACACAAAGTGACCTGCAGGTTTATGTTTCAAACAGAGATGGCGATAGAGAGGCAAATCTTACGGCTTGCAGCTTTAAAGATGTCTCATTCTTCCTATTCCATGTGCATGACATTTTGTATGGTCAGCTTTAACCACGTTTCGTGTTTTTATCCAGGTGTTGGCAACTGGGCTGAGTGCTCTATACTCATCCCTTCCACGGAAGATTGAGGTACGGGGTGACGACTGGCACGCCTTGCGTAGAGAGGACTGGATCGCTGTCTCCTCACTGGTGCTGTTTATGAACAGCCTTGAATTCTGCAACGCTGTAGTACAGGTGGCACACCCTATTGTACGCTGCCAACTTCTTGACTACCTCCACAACGGCTTCCTGGTGCCAGTCATGGGCCCTGCTCTGCACAAGGTGAAACACAAGAAACTGGGGTTTGCTTGTTTTCTTATGTATCCACCTAGCATCCATTATACAACAGCATTTTGACTGTATAGTACTGTATGGTCATGTATGTGCACTCTGTGACTTCTGTATTTATTTTCTCTCCATCTCTCTCTCTCTCTCTCTCTCTCTCTCTCTCTCTCTCTCTCTCTCGCTTCTTTTCTGTCAGTCGTCGGTGGATGAGATGATAGCCAGCACGGCATATCTGGACTTGTTTCTTCGCAGTATCACAGAAACTTCCCTGCTCAAGACTTTCCTGCGCTTCATTTTGTTGCATCGCCATGACAACGACACCATCCTTGACACACTGCTCACGCGCATCAGCAGCAATTCAAGGGTCAGTCTGGTACACAGTACAGCTGGGGTGCATGTGTGGGTGGGAATAAGCCGGCTCTCTGTTGTCTGAACTAGGTATTGAAACTGGGGATTGTTTCAGGTAATGTGCAGTGATTCTGAAGTTATTGTTTTCTCTCTGCAGCTGTGCATGGTTTCTCTCGGTTTGTTTAAGACTTTGCTCAGCCTCAGCTGTGAAGACCTCATGCTCCAGCTTGTTCTCAGGTATTCTTTGTACCCTGGGTGTGTGATTCATTTTACAAGTAGACATTGAACACAAGGCAATTATTTTTAATTGTCCAGCTATTACTGTACAGACAGTACTTGTGAGAGACTGTTTGCAAGATATCTTCTATGCCAAGTAATTTACCTAATTTATTTATTAGTATTTATTATTTATTTTATGTTAACATTTTCATAATTCTTCTCTTTGTGGACAGTTCAGTTTGTCCTGCATTGCATTGAAATTAAAGGCAATTAAGAATTCCTCAGATTCCATTTTGCTGTTTACAGTATGTCCAGCTAATGGAGATCCTTAAAATATATTTTGTTCTTTACTTGCAAGCCAGGTCAAGTTACCCTTTGACACAAACTTTATTATGTGTGTAATTATACCATATGTGTGCCTCCAGGTATCTGTTGCCATGTACCCATGTAATGCTGAGTCAGAGGAGGGCAGTCAGAGAAACTGACCTCTATGGCAAATCAGCTGACAAGTTCCTTTCCCTCATACCAGAATGCTGCAAAGTCACTGCAGCGCCCTCAAGTGAGCGGGATGATGAACCGGCCTTTTGGGGAAAGGGTAAGAGGAAGCATATTTCAGGCACAGTTACAGACTTAGAAACAATAGGTGTGCTTCTTATAATGACACTGCTTGGTAATGTTTATACATTGCAGATGAAGACATAACTACAAAACTGATTTTCTCTATCTGGTCTTGCCTGTAGTGTTGGGCAGCCCCACTTCAGAATCACCAGTTCACCCTAAACCAAGCACTCCATCCCGCCTAGCTCTCTTTATTCGACAGCAAAGCTCGGGTGGTCCAGCCAACCCCTCCTCATCTGGCTTGGAGAACACCCCCTCTTCTCCTCGTGGCAGTGTTTCTTCCCCTCTCTCCCCTGATAGCCCCTTGCACCAGTTCACAGACACTTCAGAAATGGAGACCAGCTACCTAGAGTATCTACGTGATGCTCGGAGGGGTATTGAGCTCTGCTCCTGGGCTTGTCGAGACTGGTCGGCCCCTTATGATGGAGAAAATCCCTCTCCGAACTCTGCTCCTCTACCACCTCCCCCTCCTACATCCAACCCGTCCCTTAGTATGGTACCAGAGCATTTCTCCCTTACTGACCCTGCCCAGCAGAGGGCAGCTGTGGTTGCAGCTGCACGTGCTGAATGGAGCAGTTCTGAACGAGATAGCGGAGAGTGGGATGTTACCATTACAAAGAACTGCATAAGCCTCACACCCCGCAGCAAGAAACGCAGCCTTCTCCCCAGCTCTATACCCTTACAGCCCTCCTCTTCTGCATCAACAGAGATAACCGGTGCTGTGGAAACCGCATCCCAACACTCTCTTTCAGCGTCTCATCCAGCACTCTTCAATGGGACTGGGCAGGTGGAGTTTGCAGACACGGCGGATGATAGAATGGAGGTTAAGAAGGTGAAGAGAGACTCTGATGTAAATAGTGGAGTGGTGGAGTCAGAGCAGAATGGATCGATGGGTTTGGGCCCAGTTGACTCTAGTCTTCCTGTTCAGGGAGGGTACAGTGATTTCCACATAGGATCTGCATTAAAATCATCTCAGGTGCAATTAAACTCACTTACAACAACCCTGCCCGCCTCTACCCAGGAGTGTCTGCAGATTGAGGGCGAGAGGTCGTCTCCCGTTCCAGGTTTGATAGAGACCTCCTCAGTGCCCAGTGACAGCAGAGGGTCAGAGTCTGTTGAGCGTCTCATAGAGGAGTTGCTAGAGCGGGCACCATCAGAGCCATTGTCTGGTGATTCAAAATGCCAGGGCATTAGCATTGAAGCTTTTCACCAGGAGCTGAGGGAGCTGGAAGAACGGAGGGTTTTTTCACGCAGCTCAGAGGAGCCTAGTCAAGAACCCTACACTGCTGCTCCTACACCCAGCCTGACAGATGAAGATTGTCTTCCAGTGGAGACTGAGCAGCGGTCCGAAGAACCCAAGCTTGACAGCTCTACCACTGGGGTATTTAGCCCCGCGCGACCCCTTGGACAACCTCTTGCCCAACCGTACACAGGTTCTCAAAAAAGCATCATTATCATATCTTAAAAGTGGAACACATAATCTTTTATTAAGTCAGCTGTACAATAGAAATTATTTTTTTTGGGTAAACTATTCCATTAACATTAATGTACAGGTATATCGAAAGGTAACCACAAGTCACCGGTTCTGCTTTTCTCTCCATGTAGGTCCATTTATAATGATCCTGTTCAGTAAACTGGAGAGTATGATGCAGAATTCGCTGTATGTGAATATCTTGCTGACAGGCGTTGTGTTCCAGCTGGCCTGTTACCCTCAGCCTCTTCTACGTTCTTTCCTGCTTAATACCAACATGGTGTTTCAGCCCAGCGTTAAATCACTCATACAGGTAATGCTTCCAGAACAAACGTGTTAGAATGACTGTCTCTACACTTACTAACAACACCTGTGAAGACAGACACATATTCGAAAAGCACAAGGAATCAACACCAATGTCACAACGCCAGTACCTCATTTGTAATGATTTTCTGTATATTTTCTGATTCAGTCTGACATCATTCCTGATCATTTGTCTTTGCTTTGCATTCTTCAGGTGCTGGGATCAGTAAAGAATCGCATTGAAGCATTTGCAGCAGCACATGAAGATTTCCCTACCATGTTTAGGAAGGCTCGGCGCTTTCTGGTTACCAGAGGAAAGTTAGACTGGACGGACTCTCCCATGGGAGTGCCCAATCTCCGCCGATCAGACTCATTAAGTATGTGAAAGAGGGAGAGAAAATGAGAACTAATTTATCATTCTGTCTACCTGTAATGGTCAGTTAAATGTTTTAAGGACATTTTCTACCATTTTCTTAAATCAGTTTATTTACCTTGTTCCTGATGTGGCCACAGCTTTGAATTTCATTCAATCAGTTTAATTTACTTTTCTTTGTGAACTGTTCTGAAGAACCCCATTGCATAAGGTTACTGTTTTAAAGGAAACTTCTGTGAGCAGGACATCTTAACTTTCTCTGTTTTTTCCTTTTGCTCCGCCCTCCCTTTCTCCTCTCACTCAGTTAAAAGTCGCAAACCATCTCTGGGCGATCTAATCCTAAGGCACACCAACAGCCCTACAAGAGCCCGGCATGCTGCTCAAATGGCCCTGGCTCATGTGAGAGATGGAGGCCAGTCTCTGCACAGTGCTCTGTTCCGGGGTGGCACAGGTGGTGGGGCCTCCAGCCTGGAGAAGCAGGCAGAGGCACTGAGGGTGAAAAACGCAGTCTACTGTGCTGTCATCTTCTCAGAGTTTCTTAAAGAGCTAGCAGCTCTTGCACAGGAACACGCAGTAGCCCTACCCTTTCCATCGAGTCAAGGCACTGAGGAGTGACTAAAACCAAGCCAAAAGTTTCCTCTACACCTGCTTTATCCTCTGTTCCAGGCACTGAGCTGTAGACTAACACGTGACTTTTGAAACAAATACCATTTTTTTTGTTTTTCAAGGAACTGCAGGCTTTTAAGGGACATCATGCACTTGAGACAGGAAACAACAAAAGATCGTATGATTGGAGAGAGCCCATCTCTTGTTAATAATCTCATGTTCATAATGTAATTTTTTAAAATTGTACAGGACCATTTATCCATTAAGCTTTAGGAAATTGTGCATATAAATCGTGTATATAGTCTATATAAAATGTGTATGATGATTTTGTACACTCAGAAAGGCTTGCATCCTTTAAGCTGGAGGAATTTGGCTGTACACTTGCACTCCCATCATGTCTGTGTCATTTCAGAGATTAGCTGAAGTACACTCACTACACAGTTCTTTTAAACTTTTATTGGTGTGGAAGTGACATTTACATTTTTAGCAATGATGGGAACTTAGTCTTTTATAGAAAATGAGAAATCTGTCAGATCACACAAAAATAGTAAGCAAATAATCCTTCGCTTTTTTTTAAAGGACTTAATATCAGACACTTACTGTTTACCAATCACACACTGAGAAAGTCCTCAGCATCTGAGCAGGATTTGCCCCTTTATTGAAACTGAATCTCGGAAGATTCCTCAAGTACAGTACACACTTCTTTCAGTCTCTAGTGCACAACTTCAGCCTCTGATAGCTATAGTGAAGTTGGAGTCAGTAAAGCAGAAAGAATTCAGAAGGATCTCCCTTAGCCTGCCAAATTTAGCATAGATTGACAGTTTGTTTTAACCTTTAGTTTTCACCGAGAGCTTCAGTTTCTGTTATTTTGTGCAGCTTATGCTCTGGTGTGAGTTTTGGCCATGTTAGGGAATACTTAAGGTACACTCACCTGATACGGCATTAGAGATACTTCATTTTTTGAAAAAGGCACTGAGTTTTATTAGACTGCCCACAAAGCTCTCCACCTATATTGGATGTTGTGATCAAGTGATCATCTCTTGGCTTCTGACTGGGTGCTAATGTCTTAAGGTTTGGATTGGTATGTGCACAGAGAAGCTTGTTTAATAATTACATGTCCCTTTAAGGAGAGAGCTTCGTAAATCCTAAGCCATCTTAGTGTTGGAACATTGTTTTTGTTTTTTTCATGTCTTCATTTTGCTAGTTGTGTGGACTTGAGTGAGATCAGCCATAATGTGCTAAACTTTTATTTTGATTACATTTGTTTAATTGCCAAAACACTTTGACACTTTAATGTTCAGAATGGACAAGTCTATGCTTGTGCATTTGTACATTTTCGCAGTATCGTTTTACCCCTTGTTCAAAACATTGCTAGAGAGGAATGCTAATCAGAAATCTTCCGTCCAGGAGCAGTTTTATCACGCAAGCCATATGCACATTACCTCAATTACTTACTTTCTGTTCATTTCAAGCAGTGTTCCTGCTGCTTGTGTAAATTTTAATCAGATGTTTGCTTCATGAGATGTTTCAAGTGGAAAATTTGATTAGTTTTGTACATGTTTCAGTGGAGAGTTCAGTAGTATTTTTTTCTCGGTCTGGTTGCTTCTAGCTGCTAAATTGTCAATCCAGCCATTGTCTTTGTCTGTTTATGCATCAATGTCCTTCATGCAGTCTTTGCAGGACATTAGTGTGATGTTCTTTGCTTTTGTTAATACCCAAAATGTTTTAGCATGTTTGGCAGGTAAATTCTATCTTTCAGAATAATGTTAATCTGAAGAACTCTTCACATTCATATCCAGCCTTGCTGAAACATGTTAAATACATTGTGTATGTGTGTAGAAGAGAAATATAGATGAGAGACCAGGGGAAACAGACAAAATCTGAATGATGAAACGGTACACATATTTTAGCGTTCAGTTTTCTCAGCAGGGGTAATACTTTTCCGTTCAGTTTCGAAATTAGACATTATTTACACTTTCTGTGTTTGTCATAGAATACAAATGCACAAAAATGCAGTTTTGAGGACATAATTATATGCCTGATGTGGTGCAGATAGCATGTTTTATTTCTTTTTATATGTAAGTATTTGATATGATTTTAAAAAAATCAGGAGCTTATTGATTGCGTATGCTTGCTACAGAAGTGTTTGCTTGATGCATCAGTATACATTACAAAAATGTTAAGTTGTTAATTTCTGTAATTTGTTTCTTTTTCCCCACTCTGTCTATTTGAATGGAACTTTAAAGGGATTCTGCAGCGTGTTAACTATGCAAACTGGTTTCTGTTGTTTTGTTGAGGCTGTGATGGCTAAACTGTTGGGGACATAAACAAACTAAATTTACAATCTTGAAGGCCACCTTAATAATCTACTTATCCCTTCAATAATTTTCTGGACTGTGGAAAACTCATGCAAAATGATGAATGTTATCAAAAATATTTTTCTATATTTAAAACGGACAGGAAAGTGGAACTGAGTGGAGAACGGAATCAACGGTTAAACCTTCAAAGAAAATCAAACACTAAAAGGGAATGTTTTTATTAATTTATAAATGTTTTACCTGGCAATACCTTTGGCTTCTTGGTCTTTATTTGTGTCCTTAAGAAGGCTGTTCTGACACAGTGTGGTTGATTGAAACATAAAGGTCAAAATATATGTAAAATGTGGACAAAAGACCATCACAACTGAAGTGTCTTTCTCTGGCTGAGAAATACATATATTTTTATATAAATCATATATAAATACATATATATTTCACATATGTGTATATATATAATTATATATATATATAACGGGTGAATCTGTCACCCATTTTGTTAAGGACATTGCATGGAGCTGGGTTGTTGCAATTTACCATATATATGAATAATCCAGATACAGTGAGATAAAACGTTTTCATCCATATTTTCCATGTTGTTTTGCTATGTTGCATCAAACTAAAGTCTCAATGTCTACATGAAAATGGAAAGTGATTCTGCATGCGAATCCTTATACATTTTTTACAAGTCATAAATAGTTAAATCACTTCTGTGGGTTTCCATCAGATGCCATAAGAGATGCTTTGTTATGGAGCCCGTTTGATGTAGTTTTTATCCATTATTAATAATACATTACATATTAGTAGTTATTTAAGCTGGCTGCTATTTATGCATGACTCCAGTCGTATTTTACGCAAGTACCAGAGTAATGTTGAATTAGCCAAAATGCCTTTTTAAGCCATTAGTTAATGTGAACGTCCTGTTTACATGCATATAGATCCTTATTACAGTGTTACATCTGAACTCTGACAAAATGTATAAGCAGCGCAAAGGTTGTGGGTTCAATTCCAGGGAATACATGCATGTAAATGTGTATATTCCTTAAATTCAGCATCTATGTGCTAAGGCAGCAACCAATTTAAACTCATTTTACTCATTTTACACCATAATGTTTAAATAAAACATTTCATTTCAGAACATTGTGAGGAGAAACACTGCAAGAAATAATGGAGGCTGAGAACAGTGTAAAACTGAACAGTGGCCATTTACATGCTACACAGACCGGGGAGACATTACTGAAAACTGCTTCAATACAAATTTGTACGTTTTTAATTGCATATTGTGACAAACAGTAAATATATACTTTTTTTTTTACTTTACATTTGGTTTAGGGCAGCTCACAATTTTAGACATCAAGGTTGGTGTTGAGTGGTTACTGAAACAAGTTCTGGATCGTTTCCTAGCAACAGTGGGAAAACTAGCAAGAGGAAAAACAGCGAGAGAGACTATTGACAGAGGTACAGGTGACAGACACACAGGTAAGGCTCTCAGCTCCCTTTCATTCTGACAAACTTAGTATTGCACAATGTTTTGAAATACAGTTACTAATTTTTGGTTCATTTTAGTGCACAGTGAAATTATATATCAAAGTTCAATTGTTTTAAAGAGCTTTTAGAATTGTTTGTTACATTTATTTGGTGACAATTGGAAATGATGTATAGGGTTATTATTGATGTCTGCTATTTTTCATCTGGCACTGCCTGTTAAAAGCAAAAAGAATAGCATGCCTGTAGGCTGTTTGAAGGTTAAAGACATTGTTTGTTGGTTACTTTTGTATAAAGTGACAGATTAAAGTGACAGCTTTGGTAATGTATTTGTACTGTAAAATATATAGTTTGTCTTTCTTTGCAAAGTCAACACACACAAAGTTAATCTGTAGCAGCTCCTCATAGATAATGTAAGAAGTAATATGAGAAGATATCTACAGGAGAGACACAGGAGAACACAGCAACACCGGCACCATATCAAATGACCTTGCAATTATTCAAATTGCTATTAAAGTTTGTAATGCAATTATTTAAGGCCATTCTAATTTATTTTAAGTAACATAAAAGTTGAACTTCACTACAGTCAATTCTCATAACACTGGCATTCTTTTATAGAAAATACACTCATTTCTATAGAAAATACACTAATACACAACAAATTCCTTAAATTGACCCACTGTTTTATCAACAATTACTGTATAATTGCACACAAATTTGTTTAGTGCAAAGGTACATATAGAGACAAATTGGCAAAGAGAGTAAAAGAGCCAATCAGGAAGTGTCAAAATACTGTTACACAAAGCAGGTGCTGTCTTACATGAGCCGGAAGATCCTTTAAAACAGTGGACATACTGTACTGCATAACACAAGGGGGAATTCAGTTGCCCCTAGTGTTATAAGCCTTTTTTACTTCAGTGTAGATCCCCATTTTTCGTGTATGTTTAAGATGTATTTATCAAACAGCAACTACACTGTGCTGTCAAACAGTGTGTGTCTCATGACCAATGAAAATAACCAGTTTTGTTTTTACTTTCAGTCTCTTGTACTCCCACAGCACTTGGGTCGATTGCTTTATTTCTCATCATGAATTAAGCATTAGAGTGTTGTACTGAAGTGTAATGTCATGCTAGCCTGAAGAGCAGGGAAAGAAGTCCGGAGAGTAAGAATATAAGCGAGCAAGTGTACTTCTCATTTTTGTGATGACATTTTTTCTTTTAGTCTGTCTTATGCCTCCCACATATATGCTGTCTGCTTGTTCGTTTACTGCCTGCCTCCCTGAATTTGAAATGCTAATAATCTCTTCAGTGCCAGAAATATTCTGACTCTTTTTCTGTCTGCCTCTCCTTTCTCCTTTGCTTGCATCTGTCTGCTGCACTTTCTCTATGTATGTGTTTTCTAGTCATCTTTCTGGTTTCCCCAATTCTCAGTTGCACTTAGTTTCTCTGCTCTGTCCCTCACGGTCAAATGTTTATGTCACATGCACATGAAAATGATGGGAGAAAAACTATTTTAAATTTAAAGAAAGGTCTAAATAACAAAAGGAATAATACTAATAGGGATTTTTTTATATATGTATGTGTTTTATATGTTTCAATATATAAATGAATAATATATATATAAGTTATAAGATGTGTACATAATATTGTATATAAATTAGAATTTATTATTTGGTGTTTTTCTATTATAATGTGTAGAATTATTTCTAACACAAAGTCAGAGACAATAAACAACTTGTGTATCTTCTGCTCACTGGTCTTCTTTCACTCTTCTCTACTGTTTACCCTCTCAGATGTGCTCAGCAACTCCGCCAACTTCCATCAGACAGCAAAGTGTATCAAATTCCAGAAGTAGGCCGTTTTAGGTTTCTTACTTTCAGTCAGTACAACAGCAAGTAACAATGGGCTGAGTGACTGTGTTACTATCTCCTAGAAACATCTTAGCTCTAACAATAAGGGGTAAGATGAAACAAATAAAAAATACTTGTTTGTCTGCTTGTTTTTTCTGATTGATTAGCTTTTTAATATTTCTGCCTGGCAATAGTGCATTTAACGTAACACTAGTATACAGAATATAATTACTATATATAGTGAACAAATTATAATTAAAGACTGCATAATTATTTGAATTAATGAATTGCTTATTTTATTGTTTAGTTTTACAGTGGCGTATTCATGGTCAGCTACTGTTGTCATGGTTTTTGATTTACAGTCTGTTGCAGCAGAACAACTATATCTCCTTTCCTTACACAATCTGTTTATCTGCCAAAATCACAGGACAGCGATGGTTACTAGGAACACTTTGACAGCTGGGGTTCATAAGAACTTTTACTATGATTTGCTAATATGAGTGTTTAATGTGTTTGATAGTAACACCGTTAAACTTGGCATGAAATGAATTCTTCAATAAGAATATAACTATTATTGTGTTATTTGACAGACATTTCTTTAAAAAAGGATAATAACTGAATGTGATTAGCTAACAGCTGTCTTTACTAAGTTAAATGCTTTTAAATAGAATACAATTTAGTCAAATGAAACATTATTTTTTTATTTTTCCAATGACTCCAATATTAAAGTTGCAATCCATTAACCTTTTTAGGTTAACAATGAACAAAAATCAGTTATTAAGCAAGTACATGACAGATCAGTGTTTAAACTGGTCTCCTCAGTTTGCAATGGGAAGTTTATAATAATAATTTATCATTTGAGCTGTTGTGTTCAATTTCCCAGAAAATGTCAGTTTGGCTTCATTTGTCTGAAAAGTATGTAATGTAACCTGCAATTTTATGTTTCAAACAGAGATGGCACTAGAGAGGTGAAAGTTACATATTGAAGCTTTAATCTCTCTTTTTATGTATTTCCTAACAGGTCTAACAAAGGTACCAGTTTTATAGCCTCCTGCTAATTCTCTTCATTCCATGCTTTAATACTTGTTGGACCTCCAATGAGCAGCAAGACTTCCCCTAGTACATCTCCACAGCCTCCTCTAAGCCCGTTGGCACAGTCTGACATGGAAGGCCATGAGGACCCAAAGCCAAAATCTCTAGCCTCTTCATTTCCCTTATCATGTTGGGCTACACAGGCCCTATGTGACTTGGCAAGATGTGAGACAGACCTGAGGCGGCTGCGAGAGCAACAAGTAGCTGAAGCACAAACAATAAGTCGAGGTGTGGAGCGTGCACTGATCGGAGCACAAAGGGAGGAACGCCGTCTGCTAGAGAGGGTAGAGCAGGACCACCGAGATGTACAGCGCAAACTGGAACAAGTGCAGAAGGAGAATGCAGCCGCCATAAGGGTTGGACAGAAACTAGTGGACCAGCGATTAGTCAAAGTCATTAAGCTTCGGGAGATAATAAAGAAAACAGGTGGTAGTGATGGTAACAAAGACAGAGAGGATGATCAGAAGAAAGACCAGCTTCTTAAAGGTGTGGCAGAGCTGGTCCAGCCCTGGGAAGTTTCACTTGCAATCAAGCGAGTATCTTTTAAACCCAGTGCCCAACCAAATGCAGTAATCTTCGGTGAGATTAAAATACAAGACCATAATGTTCATTTTCCAGTTGGTGGTTGTGGGCAGCAGGGAAAAATGTGTCCCCTTCATGCCACTGAAGCTCACAGTGGGGGTCAAGTAGGTGGAGAGCACCAGAGTATCACTGATGGAAAAAGTCCTGGGCAGAGCCAGATCCTAAGTCCTGGGTCTAGGTCCAGAAATTCATCAACTAGTAGTGGAAACCTGAGGGTTGTTCGGAAGCTCCGTTTGTCAGCCCGAAGTGATGAAGAATCAGGGGAAGAGGTGAAGTCTCCACAGTTGCATCACAGATCCCCAAAACAAGTCTTTTGTGAGTGTGACTCATCACAGGAAGATGAATGTGAGTCACCTTCATCTGAATGCAAAGGAGATGAGCTCTTTTTGGCTGTACCATCATTTGATCAGGCAGAGTCAGAAGGAGACTGTGGAACCATACACAATGGACAAGACACACAATTTGCTTCACAGAGAGCAAGAAGGCACAGAGAAGCCTCCTCATTTCCTGAGCAAGGTCTCCAAGATCAGGGTGGGTGGTTTTTGCATCCATTCGATCACCAAGACCAAGCGTTTAATACCAGAAGAGTCAGGCCTTCTAGAGAAACATCACGATTTGAAATCTGCTCATCTCCACAAAGCCCAAGAGAGCTGTTCTCTATGCAAAGCAGTGACAGCCATTCTTCACATGGTAGGTCTTGTTCTCAATTAAGTGCATCCTCAGATGACCATGCCCACAATCGCCCATCATCCCCTGCAGAAAGTGTAGATTCTGGGTACACTTTCATTGTCAGTTCCCCTAGAGATTACACAAACTCACTGCGTCCCACTGCCCGTCTCTCCAGATCAGCTGCTGATCTTTCCCACTGTAGTCGACCCCTCAGTGGAACCAGAACAGAGCAACTCTCAAGCTCTGCCTTCCAAAGAAAAAGTGAAGTGTCACGGACTAAATCCTATCCCAGTCATGGTAAAATGTCTAATAAAAACACCCAACAGCATGTTGCTCGCTCCTGCAGAGTACCTCGTTCACTCTCCATGTCTGTTATTGATAACTCATCTCAGAGCAAACTGACCCACCTTACAGCAGGAAGGCAGAATACTCTAAATGAAAATAAGTTCCGGGGCGAGATGAGTGAGCCAGCCCTCCTAGAGCTGGAGGAAGATACCGAATCATTGGAACCAGAGGAGGTGCGCCTTGTCCGGCAATTTGGTAAACAAGGCTCGGGACGTGCTGATCTTACTCTGCCCAGTGGTATTCATGCAACACCGCAGGGTCAACTTTTCCTAGTGGATTGTGGGAATGCTCGTGTCCAGGTAACTGATGTCCATGGCAATGTCCTACAACAAGTTACTTCTCCAAGTAATGACTTAGGAGGCTTTTCAAGACGTTGTCGCAATTACTTTGATGTTGCTGTAAATGCCAAGGGCCTGATTGCTTTGAGCTGTGCAGCTGAGAGGGCTCTCCTTATCTTCAGTCGGCATGGCCGGCTCCTCCAGACATTCGGAGGGGGACCCTACATTGCAGGAGTGCCTCGAGATGAACTGGAAGCACCAAGAGGAGTGACAGTTACCCAGCGAGATGAATTCCTAGTTGCAGATATACGAAAGGGTACACTTACCGCACTGAAGCTTGAACCTAAAACTGGCTCCAGATTGGAACGCACTGTGGTGACTGGTTTTCACAGGCCATATCTGGTTGCAGCATGCCTTCACTCTGGTCTGGTTGCAGTGTCTGAACGAGGCAGTGAGACAGGACATGAGCCTTGTGTGAAGATTTTAGGACCAGGGTGGGATACTCTACGAATCCTGGGTATGTGTCCCAGCTTAGGGCCAGTTCTCTTTTGTCCCTGGGGCCTCTGCATTGATAAGGATGGGGCAGTGTTGGTGGCAGACTGGGGAAGACAACATCGGGTGATTTTATATCCAGCTATAGGGCCAGGACGAGTCATGGTGTCTGATGGACTGAGCAGCCCTCGTGGACTAGCACTTTTACCAAATGATCTCCTAGTTGTGTCAGACAGTATGCACCACTGTATTAAAATTTATCAGTACAAATAAAAAGCTGCCCTAACATTCATCATAACAATAAAGAGTTATAATCTTAGTGAGGCAGATAAGAATTTGGCTATATGAAATGAGTATTTGGTAAAATTAAATTTACTAATGTTTGACAATTTATTATATTGCATAGTATATGGCAGTGGTCTACAACCCTAGACAATCGTAATACTGGTGTATTGTCACACAGGAGGGTAAGCACTGGCACAGGAGAAATTAAACTTATTGTATTTAGTTGTGTATACATAGTGTATGCTTGCTGACCCCTGAGATACCTTTACAGTGTCACAAAGCTAAATTATTAATTTCTGTACAAAAAGGTGTGCAGAATGCAGTATGTTGACTTCTTAATGTTTTCTGATGATTTGTGTTTGTTTTTTGACACTTGTTTTGACACTTTTGAGACTGTTTTGATTCCCAGATTGCTTTCATTGTGTGCTATTTTGTTGTTATTGTCACTCCACTGGTTTGATGTTGTGGTAAATTGTTTTTGAACCTAAGAAACCTCACCAGCAGGAGGCAGTAGTGAAACAGCTATCTTTTATGCATTTGTTAAATGCTTTGGAAGTAAACTGAATTAAACTTTTATATTTCAGCCTATAAAGCAATCCATTTATAATACCAATACAGAAAACAGACAAGGCTCAAGTTAACTAAAAAATAATTACTTTTTGCATGCTTTACACTTTCTACTGTCTAGAAATGTAGATATTTGCTAACGTCTCTACAACTGTGAACCATTAATCTGCATGGCCCTGGAATGGTAACAGGAATGTAACTAGTTAGTGTCACATTTTCTCAGTATGACTGTGAAAGCTTCAAAAGTGAAGCAAGCACTAGTGGAATCTTTTGAATAATTTTGGAACTTTTTCCTCTTACTTCTAGAATCCTGTAATGACTCACAACATGAACTCTGCAGGGCATGTTGACTAACAAACGCACCGGTTCTGCTCTGTTTTTGGGCTCTGAATTTAGGCTAAACACATTTTCTTGGCTAGTTCACAAAAAGCAGGATGGATATGCTGTAATCAAAATGACATCTGCTTGTTTTTAGAAGGTTCTGCCCAAGCATACAGACAGAACTTCCTTTAACAGAGAAAACTATGATAGAAATGTGTTTTATGCTTTATTTTTTCTTCCCTGAAACTGATTTGTGATCCCATAACAAGGTTTTCCTCTTGCTTGTTTACGCTGTCAGAGGATGTGGTGTTGGCCAGGAAACAGGCATGTCTTTGACTTTATGTATGCCTGAAGCCAGAATGAATTCAAGCAAGGTTCTCATCACAAGTCCACACATCTCTGCAGTGAATGACCTTTAACAGTGATTTAAGACACATGCAGTCAGCTTTCATAGCAGATGATAGGATTAGTTTTCAGGCCATATCAATGTTGGATGTGAAAATGTGAGAAAATATGGGCAGATGAACTTCCCAGAAAGGCAAACCTGTTCCACCTGTTCAAATCTAGACTTGTTTTAGGAAGTTAAATATGGTATGCTCACACAGAATATTTTTGTCATGTGCTGTTTTAACAATAAACATTTTAATGGCCATTTAATAACCCAGTGTGGATGAATATAATTTTCTTTTGTCTTTCATTTTGTGGCTTTTATTAAATAAAAACTTTCTATTTTGTGAAGTTGTTCAGAAAGGAATGTCAGAAGAACTAAAATGGCTCTAACAAAAATGTATCCTGCAGTGTCTACATAAAAAATCCACCTATAAAACAATTGGGTGCAAGTTGCCCTTCATTATAGAGGAATTCCTGAGTTTGCAGTTTGTCTACAAGCCCCAAACCACATCAGCTCAAACAGGGTAAAGACAAGGCATAAAAAAATGAAAGAACACTGATAACTAACTTTAAAAGAGAAAATCACATGCTTTATAATGTCTTAGCAGTCTGAGAAATTATCATGTCTCAGAAAGAGAATTTTAAATGGACGATAATGACACAGTGAAACTCTTGATATTAAAAGGTTACAGGACTTCACTTGTTGTAACGGTAACAATTGAATGCCTTCATTCCAAAGCTGCATGCAGCTGCATATTTGAGTTCGGCACCTTATACAGCCTGTATGGAACTTTTCTCTTGATGAAACATGAAGGTTTGTGAGAGGGTGAATATGCGGATATTCTGTGTTGGTGTTCTTGTGAAATCGTCATATTTTTTCCACATAAGTTTTGAAAACTTTTCCTGTGTGTGTATCTTTGTAAACATTTTTAAATGTCTGTATAGAGATAGTTGCTTATGACTGATTCTTATGTGAGTATATTACAGTATGAGTACGGTGTACTGTACATCTGTGGCTGTATTGGCAAAATGTCACATTTTATGTGTTTACTTTAGGGGATTTATGGAAGCAGCAAGTAAACTTTAGAGGGGCAATAAAAAATACCCCTCGTAGGGAGTGGGGAATGTGTGTGTGCAAGTCAGAAGAAACAAATGTTAACCACCGAGTACAAATAAGGTGAAGCTCATTGAAAAATGTGACATTTTCACGCTTGCACAGAAAAAAATAGTCCCCAACTCAAAAAGACAAGATTTACCTAAGGCATAGTTCACCCAAAATCATCTTTTTTTATTTACTCACCCTTGTGTCATTCAAATTTGTTTTTCCTTTTTGGCACACAAAACACTTTGCAGGATAGAAAATGTGGCCTCTATATACAGCATATATAAGACAAAACGGTGAATAAATACTTGAGGTCTCACTTTAAGCTGTTCCTATGTTTTCTGTGACTCTATGAAAGAACAAACACTTGAAAGGTTTATGCACCAAACATTGAGGTCCAATAAATTCACATACAAACGCTCTTTTTGGCTGTGTGTCTTGTGTATGTGAGTGATAGGTGCTACTGTAAATGATCCACTGTCCTGGCAGGTTTGTTCTCATAAATTTGTTGTATAAAGAACACAGACACACACACAAAATCATCCAGGAAAGTATAATCATAAACATCGTTTTAATCAGATCTCAAAATGTAACATACAAAATAGTATAAACATTATAAATTACCTATGACTAAGTGTTAAATTCACATCACGCTATCCCTGACCCATCTCAATCCTTCTGTTGCAGTGCTTCCTAATTCTGGTCCTTATACCCAACAGCACAACACATTTTGTTAGTCTCTTTTAACACATCTGATTCAAGTCACTAGCTTGTTAGCAGAGAGATCCATAAAGTGACCTGGGTGTGTCAGATAAGAGAGACAGACAAAAGCTGTAGAGCTGTAAGTGCCCAGCACCAGGACTGAGAAACACTGTTCTACTACACTGGTCTTCTGATGAGCATGCAATGAGATCACTCATACCACCCTGGAACAGTAAATGCTCTCTCTTTTTCCCCATTCAATCTTGATCTCAAAAAATATTACATTTGCCTGATAGGTCAATTCACTGCAGACGAAATGAAACAACAACGCTATAATGTGTAAATGAGAAACTTAAACACTTGCTCACGGTAAATAAAGAACAGTAACGTATCCATGTCTTGATACAAATGGTGCATCAAATTTAACATGTTTAAAAGACATCTCTAGACATCTCTTAAAAGACATCTCAAACATCTCTAATGACTTCCACAAGTCATCAAAAACATCTGGCATACAAAGCCACTAAGTGACAGTGGCAGTTAGACTTGTTAGGTTTGGGTGTGCTGTTGAGAAAGCCCTTTTGATTCTTTATGTCCAGTTCTTGCTTTTCAACACCCAGGTGTAAACCAAAAACTCTGACAGAATAAAAGTTCCAAGTATGGCCTGATTCTTATTAGCTCTCATTATTCAGCAAAATAAAATGATTTTTCTTCCATTACCTGGGACTACTGAAGCACACTGTGTATAAAAGCAATAAGAGCAACTAGTTGTGCTGTCTTTGACAATTTAGTAATGTTTCTTATGGCAAGTTATTATATGCACAAAAATCCCTGTGGTACATATATGTTGACTTCTTGCAAAAGCACAATACCAGCACAGGAAATGTCCATAAGTGTCCCTCTGAATGTAAATATATTTTCCTGTGATTGTATGAGTATGAGAGAGTGCCAGCTGCTCTCCATTGTGATGAGATGAGAGGAAAAGCTCTGGAATTTACACAGTTTGAGCCTTTGAACTTAGGTTCCTCTATGCTCCCCCTTTCTTTTGTGCTTTGGGGTCAAAAGGTTCATGAGGGGTGGAGGTCAGCGTGTTATAGCTCTCATCTGCCATCCGCCTCTACCCTCAACAGTGCAGTGATTGCCCACACAATCCTCTCCTCCCTGAACTCCTGAATATCCAGGTTAGCCTACAACAGACAGAGTTGTCATTAGAATTCCAGACATTCCAAGTACTGGTCATAAAAACTGCAGTTCCATCTAGTACATCTAAGAACATTCCTGACAGTCAATAATAAGTACATTTGTTTTAAACTACATAGACGCTATAAAATTTAGGGGATTAAGATATTTGAATGTTCTTGCCTGTCAGAAACTTCAGTTAATGTCTCACCTCAGAGAGGGGTTTCCCGCTTGTAAAGTGCAGCACTGGTTGGCCCTTCAAACTGAAGCTTAATTGCCTGTTTGAGATTCAGCTGGGGGTCAGTAGTTGTCATGTTAAACACAGACTCATCAGGTAAGGCACAAGGTGGGGAAATAGCTGAAAGGTCCATGGTTGGAGACATAGATGTTTTGTGAATGCTCCCCCAATTATCTGTTTGTGCATGGGATTGGAGACAAAAAGGTGGATACCCCAAAGGGGGGCTTTCTCTAATTTTTGTCTGTCTATTTGCACCCTCTTGGTTTGGCATCACCCCTAAAGAAGCCATTACTGAGTTCCACTTTAGGCCTGCTCCTCCAGCTTGTTTGAAGCTCTTCTCTACTACATTCTCTATGATGTAAGGAGTTTTAGGTTTTAAGAGGTAGTCACCATCCCCCGAAGATCCTAGCCCTTTTAAGGGTTTCTCTGAGTCCAGCCGTTCATGTGTGGGACTGCTATTGGGTGTAGCCTTCTGCTTATGCCTTAAAGCTCTGCCTTGGAGACTGGCAGGGTTGGAGCCAGGAAGAGGCAAAGTGGAAGGCCGACTGCGGGAACGAGGAAGTGAATGCTGTTGTATCTGCTGGATGAAATTTAGACTGTCAGCAGGCACAGTCTGAACTGTGGCCATGGAGTGAAAAGTGGAGGAGGATGTTTGTGAGGCTGGTATGGAATGGAAACGCTCTGCTGTGGAAGCTGGAGAACAGGAGGCTGAAACAGAAGTTGAGGAGGAAGAAGAAGTGGTTGGTAATCCATTAATACACAACTCTCCTGAACTGGGGGACACCTGGTTCTTGACAACTGATAAATGGTTAAAAGTGTTGGGCACACCACTGGGTGAAAATGGTATATGGCCTGAGAAAGGCTTTGCTCCATAGCTCTCCAGAAGTCGGACAATTGAGATGTGACCTTGTTTTCCTGCTACCTTTACAGGGCTGCGACCATAACGGTCCACATGGTCTGGTTCTGCACCTCTCTCTAAAAGCATGGCCACAATTTCAATATGTCCCTCCTGAGCAGCAATGCTAAGTGCTGTGGCACCCTGCTGTTTGCAAGCCAGGTTTACGTTGATACCCTTAACGCTAAGTAGCAGCCTGCCAGCAGCTGCATGACCTCTCCATGCCACAGAGTGCAAAGGTGGCCGGCCATCAAGGTCTCTTGCATTTGGGTCGGCACCATATTTCAGCAACAATGCAATGCCATTCAAGTTTCCTTGCCAAGCTGCTACATGGAGGGCAGTTCGTCCTTCTACATCCTTTGACTCCAGAGGAACACCGCCTTTTTCTATGAGTAAGGTGGCCATTTCTAAATGGCCCTCTAGGACCAGCAAATAAAGAAGAGGTCTTCCTTCAGCATCTCGGACATCAGTGTCTGCCCCTCTACGCATCAACAGCTCTACAATGTCCCTATGCCCCTGCAAAGCAGCTGCACTGAGTGCTGAGTGTCCATCATATGCACGATGATCAATGGGTGACTTACGGTCCAGTAAGAGCCTGACAGTGCTGCAGTGCCCTTCTTGTGCTGCCAGAATTAGAGGGGTCCGACCTTCTACATCAAGCTCACCCACACGTGCCATGCTACCTTGCTCTGTCAGTACTGCACATACACTTTTATGGCCCTCACAAGCTGCAGCATGCAAGGGTGTCCAACCTAGGTCATCTTTGTGATTTTCATCCAAACCCCGGTCAAGCAATGCTCTTACAACCTCTACACTACCCTTTGCTGCAGCCAAGCAGAGAGCAGTGCGGCCCTCTCCATCAATGCCATCCACTGCTGCACCCCAAAACAGCATACGGTTAACTGTGCCAGCATGCCCCATTGCTGCAGCTGCAAGAAGAGGAGTAATGGTAGAGGGATGAGCTCCAGAGCTTTCATCCACATCAGCTCCAGCTTCCAAGAGGAGTTCAACCACTTCTTCATGCCCTTCATATGAGGCCAGCAGTAATGGGGTCATTCCATCTCTGTCCTTATGTTCTGGATCAGCACCTCGTTCCAACAAAAGACTTACAACCTCTCCATGTCCTCGTCCTCCAGCTGTTGATGGAACACACAATGCAGCGACAGAAAGAGCAGTACGTCCATCCCCATCTGCAAGACTCACATTAGCACCAGCATTCAGCAGGATCTCCACTGCTTCTTTGTGACCCATGTAGGCTGCAGCTATTAGCGGAGTACGCCCTTCACAGTCTGAACAGTCTACCTCTGCACCGTGATCAAGAAGGGTTAATAAGACTTCCTCATGTCCTCCCCAAGCCGCAGCTCGCAGGGCTGTCCGGCCATCTGAATCACAGCCATCAACCTCCGCACCTGCTTTTAGAAGTACACTCACAGCTTCCTTGTAGCCACCCCATGCAGCAGAGCGCAGTGCAGTCCATCCCTCATTGTCTGCATGTTCCAGCAATTCTTGTGCAGCAGGACTCTTCTTCCCTTGTTCCTGTACCCATTCCAGCAACATCTGCAGTACACCAACATGGCCTTGTCTGGCAGCAAGAGTCAATGCTGTCTGGCCTTGGTTGTCATTCAGTGAAGGGTCTGCACCACGGGATAATAGCAACATAGCTACATCTGTGAGTCCAGCATGAGCTGCAGCTGCTAATAAGGTCCGCCCATCTGATGGGTCTGTACGGTTCACACTGATGCCACTATCAAGAAGTGCTCTAACAGAGTCTTCCCTCTGCAATGCCCGTCGAACAATCTTGACTCCTCCCCCAACACAGTGCACCCCCACACTGAAGCTATTGTCTGGTGAACAGGTTGCAGGATAAATATCACTTTTCATTAAGAGTTGTAGTACATCTTGCTGAACCAATACAGGTGTTTCAGAAGTATGAGGAGGTGATGGCACATTAGGAGAACAGTCTTTTCTTGCACAACTGAGGGATGGAACCCCAGTCCATAGCAACCACAGTGCCAGCAGATTTGGTTCCCCCTCATGGATCCCACTGTTTAGGAGATGGCTTGCCAGCTGGCAAGTCTCTTCAGTACCCAGACTACTGGCTCGAAAAGAGAGAGACATGGCCAAAGAAAGGTGACCATCCTTCACACAACACAGAAATTTCTGTGTGCAGTATTTAACATCAGTTAACCACTCTGCAAAGCTGCTGTGAAACAGAAGTTTACTGCCCTCAGGGCCATCTACCAACAGAGATACCAGTGTCCCCATTTGTGCTTGGAAGTCTCCAAGGCCAAGGTAGAAATCACGGCATTTGGCAATAGTGTAGAGCTGCTCAGCTGTTAGAGGTTTTGGAGATGCCAAAAAGATATTCAACAATGGCCTAATATGGACAAACAGCCTTCGAGGATAAAGTCGTTGACAAAGCCAAAGGTAAAGGCCATTCAGAGTGCCAGGAATGTCCCGAATTTCCCGAAGTCCTATTAGGCCTTGACCAACACCATCTAATACTCGTTCAAGAAACAAGAAGCACCCGCCACTTTTGATGTGCAAAAGATTAAGCATTTCAGCCGTCTCTGGTGTAAGTTGTCTTCTCAAAGCCCCGTCCTGGTCAAGTCTCCGCAGGATATATTGCTGTACATCTCGTACAGTTGCAGGCTTTCGTAAGTCATCAAGACACAACCTCCGAAAACCTGAAAGGCAGAGGGGTATGAGATTAGAGCAAAGTATAAAACAAAAAAAGGCAGATAAACATAAAACACAAATCAATGGTTAAAGCAGAATTTTGAGTTTCTTTTCAGTCTCTTAATTCTGTGGGCAGAGGTAAACTATGATGGCCCTTAAGGCTTTTCAAGCCAATTCTGTATGTTAAGTGTGTGTACAACTCTTGTCTCTTTATACTTCAGATGTCATCCACTAAGTGCTAATGAGCGCGTGGGATTCTCATCTCATTAAATCAGGTTATTTCATGTACTTCAAACAAAAAATAAAACATTACAAAGCCAAGTACTAAACAAAGTAAAAAAAGGAAATTACTTATGAAATTTGCAGAATATATTGATACAAGGACAAAAAAAAACAAAGCTTATACTGAAGTTTGTATGGGCATACAAGTGGATTTGCAATGAGTTTTGCAAACACAGACTATCAAGTCTACATTTACATTCATAACTATGAGTCGTGTGCTTACTAAAGAGAGTAAGTTATCTCACAAAAGAGGCTAAATGAGTAAGAGTGGTGGTTGGTTAATATTAATACGTTGGGAGTCCTAGGTTTATACCAAATGGCTTGTAAATTGTGGGGTACCAGTATGTACCTGAGAACATTTTGCAAATGGCTTTATTTTGACGGCGTGCAGAGCAGACCAGCAAGATCCAGGGGGGCAGAAGCTGTATGTGTCTGAGCAGGAGCTGGGCAATAGATGAACTAGGAGTGGTCTCAGTTCCTGAAATCATCCCCTCTCCAACCCCGTCTCCTCCACAACATCCTGAGTCCAATGAATCCACCACTATAAACACAGTGTGAGCTGGTGGTGTCAAAGACACAAGGGGCTCTAATATTGCCCTAATAGAGAGAAAAGCAAAACAACATATGATTAAAATGAGTTCTAAAAATGAACATAATACACAATACTGAACATTAACAACAAAAGAACATAATTCAAAAAACACATATGCCTGTAGACAAAGTGACCATATCAAGTGACCACCGTTACTGTCCTTTTCAGCTGCACGAACGTCACAGTTGGAGGAAGGAAGTGTGAGAGCCAGAGGAAGGAGAAGGAAGGAGGGACATATTCTTCTGAACACAAGCAAGGAAAGGAGGAGTTTAATTATTTTAAGGAAACTGTATAGACATGTCATCACATATGAATGAAATCCATTTCAAAGCTGAAGCTAAGCTCATCTGAGAGGGAAGCATAGGCGCAGACGTGTCGTACTCTCTTGTACACAGTGGAATTTGGCGAGGAATGTTTTTGGAATGAATCAACTTAATTTCTTTAAGAACTATCCAGTGCCGATTATATTCTCATTCATTCTCACTTTTTTTATTACTCGACGTCTTCTGAGCTGAGGTGTGGTTACAGAAGCATGGTGACTCAGTGCTATGGAAGCTCAGTGATTTCCTGCTTCCAAGGCAGATAATGAGAAGATGTTGCTTTTTGAACAACTCGCATTCATCTGTCTGTTACAAGTAAAATAATACTTGTCCACCCTTGCATGATTGATCTTTAAAGCCAACACTTAATGATGCTGTTAAAATAAATTCTCCTATCCTGGACGGTCCCAACTATAAGTAAGCCATTAATAGGATGATTTCCCTGAACAGGGTAAACACTGGCATCATCAAAATGTTTTGTTTGAATCGGTTTAAACAGTTTGTTTAAACATCCCGGCCAGCCCAACATAGTACAGTCCTTTCATAGCTTTTTCTTTCAATTACAATAGAATGCAACAGCCAGGTTCCAGAAACCGATTTTTAACAATGACATATAAGCCTAATATTAATACAGACCTGCCGTGAACTCTGACACTGGTTCAACTGTACACTAAAGTTTCTCTCCCACACTCTACATAAAATTTTATAGTTTTATAATCATCAACATGCTCCAGTTTTTTTTTTATTTCCACCACGTGAGTTTTCATAATTTGATGAGGTTTAAACATGCTCAGTACATACAACAACCTGCAACCTAATAAACAATTTCCTCTCTCTCTCTCTCTCTCTCTCTCTCTCTCTCTCTCTTAGCTAAGGACCCCAGGATTGGTCATGGTAGTTAAAAAGGTAAAGCTTCAGTTGCTATTCAACAGTAAAGGGTCAAGTTAGATCAAGCCTAAGGGACTGACTGGTGTGTTTTTTGAAAAGCATGGGAGCTTTCAGGATTTGGTCAGGAAGATGAAGAATATATTATTTGCATTCTAGCAATGGTTTATTATTTGCAAGGCATTTGCATATCCTAACTGCCAAACCAAAAACAAGTCAAAACTAGGAACTGTTTACAATTGCTTGAGTACATTTTAATTTTGCTTGCTAAAACAGAAAGTGATTTAATCTAGTAAGAAATTTTTCAGGTTCAAAACAACTTAAAATTATCCATGACACGTTATTGCTTACCACAAAAAATAATTTTTCCTAGTTCCTCAGTTTGAAGCTCTGCAGCCAGAACTTAAGTTGTATTCCAGTGTACATATCATAATGACATTTATTATTTAATCAGAACAGCAATGATAAAATATACTGTCCTCAGAGTGTAAACCTTTGGTTATCTGTGTCAAATAAACACTCAACTAATGGTAACTTCAGAGAGCGTGTACAACAGGAACGGACGCTAGCATGTCACCTCCACACTAAAACCCTTCTTACATTCTCTCACTTGGACCAGAGAAAAACATCACAGCAGTTTGTCAGCATGTGTAGTGGAAATGTGGAATGCAGGCTTGTACATCAGCTCTGTAAGACGCACATTAGAAGAACCAGCAAAGACCAAACATTTAACGAAAGAAGAAAAAACGAACAGAAAGGGTTGTCAGCCTGGCAACCTCACCAAGGCGGGACCCAACTGCACTAAGGGCACATTTCTCAGTCGTTGCCCCTTTTTTCTGAAGGTTGTAAATAGCATCATCCATCTGCACTGAACGCCGCGCTATTGTGAAAACTGTGAATAGGCATCATTATTGCGATGAGAGGAATAAATAAATAAATATATGTGGCTGAAAAGCAGAACAATGGCCCCTTTCCTGCTTTTTACATAGAGAACTTCTCTCTGAAGGGTACCAGACGAAGATACATCGAAAGAGAAGAATAGAGGGTTTAGTAGAAAACAATAAAAGAACCCTTGTTTAAGGAAGATACCACTGTCAGACCAGTAGAAACCAGAAGACAGTTGCGCTGATAATACTCAAAACAAGCATCTTCTGACAGGCCTTAATAAGGATTTACGTGTCACATAAAACATCTTTATGCACATTAACGTTATAAAAGACTAAGGTTTAATTGATTATTTAATGTCATAACTTGTTAATTTTTTTAAATATTCTGGGGCTTATGACAGTACGCTGGTGATAACCGAAGTCGACTCTTTAAGACTAGGTTTCACAACATGATGTTTGAGTCATTTAAAGGCCCCACTGAAGTGTCACTTTCCTTGCACAAACAATGCGAAATACAGAGGGAGTGTGTAAGGTACACCAAAGGCATAGCCGTGAAACATCTGGGATTTCTCACAAGAGTACAGAGCAAACACAAAATGCTTAAAGAACTAAAGGCAGACAAAAGGGACCTAGAAAAGAGAATAATTTGCTGCACAGCAAAAAAGGTAAGTAAACAGAAAAAGAATTGTAGAACTGCAGAATCAGCAAGATTAAATCTTACATGTTAACAGTAACATTGTTGAAGAGGTCACAGGTCACTGACCAATCGGCATCTAGGACCAGAACGATGCGTTTTATAAATAATATGTCAGCTGAAAACTGTTGAAAAAACTAGGCAGTTACGTAGCATGAAGACAGTCAAATTATTGCAGCATTAGACACAAATATTGCAAATATTGCAGAGTATTACAACACACCAACCTTTTAAAAGTGTCATCAGGTGATCTTTGGCAGTGAAGAGGCTCCAAGACAACAGCAATAGCAGGATTGCTTATTACTTTCACATAGTCTGGTCCCAGAAGTGGGCTCTCCTTCAGCTGTTCAACCAGCTCCAGTACAAATCTCCACACTTCAATACTGTCTGCATCCTCCCGCTGGCAGTAGTGCCAGGCCAGACACCGTGATGCCAGTCCCGCAGCCCTGCATGTTTCTGACTGGGGCCAAACCAATTCTGTGCAGAGAGCAGTCTTACCCGTGCCTGGGCCCCCAGTCACTAGGACCCCTGGAGGGACACGGACCGTTTTATCTGCTCCACTGCTGGCATCCCGTGCTTCGAGACATCTCTGAAGCTTCTCAAGGGCCCATTCACGGCAGTAGAACTGCCGGCCCCTTAACAAGCTGGGTAACGTGCGCCTCATCTGGCCCTCAGGAGACGAACAGGCATGGACCATGAGGATGTACCTTCTTCCATAGTCCTACACAGAAGAAGTGAAGATACTCTTGGGATCTGCTTAATCATCCAATGCTCACCGAGTCGTTAGCACAGACTGATCAGAGAGATGTGATGCATGCAAATGTTTGGTACTGAAAAGTTTCCCGGATTGAGAGTCTGCGTGTGTCCTGAGATGACTGTTGGCTGCAGGTGTGTTTGTATTTTGCAATATCATTAGTCATACCGCTAGTTAGAAGCCCTGTAAAACAAAACAAACATACAGCTTGAGTTAAAGACAAAGCGTGTAATTTTTTTGATGCTCAAATACTTTCTCTTGCCTCAATTTAATATGCAGAGACAACTATAAGTAGGTTGTCTCTAACTTAATTTCCCTGAGAAGTGTAAACACTGTGGCACTATTAAAATATTGCTGTCCTTGTCTGAACATCCAGACCAGCCTGGCATGTCAATTTTTGGCTCAACCATTAGTGCACATTTGGGGCTGCACTACCTGTTTGCCCGACCAACGAAAGATGAGGGGAGCATTTGGGAAAATATTTTAAAATCAGTCATTATTTTTGCAACTGCGTTTGATGACGCTAGTGGCATAGAAAAGACACCTTTGCCTTTAAATGTTATCTCTGCATTTAACCCGGCTTGCTCTCAGTGTGTACGTTCCGCCTATGCCATGTGACAAAAGAAAAATAGGCAGATAAAGAAAGAGAAAGAGACAGTGGTTAAATGTTTCTGTCAGATTCCCATGAGAGAAAAATGTGCTCACATACGCAGGTGAGTCAAGGTGCTGACCCACCCTGAACTTAAACTGTTCTGAGTAATAAAGAAATAAAAGTTAGAAAAAAAAACAGAAAGCTTAAGAGAGAGTGTACGAGATAGAAAGAAAATATTCTTACTTTGAAAAAGACCGTATCTTCTTTTCTCTTTAAGTTTTCTCCATGGCAGTCCTCAGTCTCACCTCAGATATATTTCTGTCATTAGCGCCTTCCACGGCTTTATGACGCTTTTTTCTTTCTTCTTGCCGTTCTTATGGTTTTGCTCAACAGACTGAAATGTACTCCTCCTTTCACATGCTCTCTCCGGCTCCCAGCTGCTTACCGGTTTTTCTGGTCCTTTATCTCCTCCCCTCTTGCTTCTCAACATGTCAGGGCAAGAAACAAAATAGCTGGCTGAAAAATGGAGAGAGAGAGAGAGAGAGAGAGAGAGAGAGAGAGAGAGAGAGAGAGAGAGAGAGAGAGCATGAGAAAGGGAGGAGTTAGGGTTTGGGGGTCAAAGTTTAAATACAGATTCATGATGTCATATAGCATTTCTCTTTCTTTGCCTTTACACATTCTCTTAAGAAAGTGAGAACTTGTAGACAGTCTCTGTACTGTTGCTCTGAATAAACCTAACCTAACATGCCTGCAATTTATTAGAAGCCGTAAAACAAAACAGAAGTGCCTCCCCTGAACAGCCAGCAACCTCATTACAACAAATACAGTGCTGACATTGTATCTTTTACACGCAACCCCGTGTCTAAATCAACAAGCAACTAACAAACAACATATGGTGGGGGTGGGGGTGGGGTTTGGGTTGTGCAATGGTTAAAGATCCAGTTTTTTGCCCAGAGGTCACAGGCTCAAACTGTCATGGCTAATGCATTAATCCTCTGGTTTAACTATTGCGCCCTCGAGGGAGAAGCCCAGCCCAAGATTGCTCCAGGAGTCTCCCTCTAATAACTGTGGGTTGCTTTGGATAAAGGAGTCTGATAAATAACAAGTAACCAAGTAATGTGTGTATATGTGTGTGTGTTTTGTATACCAGCATACGCACTTAACACAAAATGCAATGACATAATACTGCCCTAAATACATCCACTGGATTTCTAGACCAAAACTACAGTCTACGGTCATTTTTTCTGAATGTCACTAATGATTGTTAACAACTAACGTGTCGCTATTTGGTCTTCTGCGCATATAAAAGGTATTTAACCCACAGGACGTTTTGAGTCAAACATCCATCATAGGTTGACCATCTTATATCGTATTTATTTATATATTGCCAAATCAGCCGAACTGGACACTACACCCAAACCCTGAGGCTCATAATAGCCATTATTTACAATCCCACACCCGTCCATGATTACAGCTGTGACAGACTGCACTTTGTTGCTTCGTATATTTTCCTATGGCATTATTGTCTTGCAGACTGACCAGTCATACTTCATTTAAGACTATATACAACAGCATTTCATAATTCCTGTAGAAAAACCATTAAAATAGGCTGTTTCACAGTTAACATTTATGTCTACATCACATCAGGCTCCTGATTAGTAAATAGTCATTTGAGGATTTCATTAAGGAGACGAATCCCCCCTGAGATGTTGTGACGTCATGAAGGACACAGATGACGTTTTACCAGGTTTGAACCTAAAACCTTCCTGAATCAGTGCAGGCTACACCAACAAAGTTTTTTGTTTGTTTGTTTTGCAAGACATTAACAAGACCAAGAAAACGAATAAAAAGCACACATGGGTCTCTTAACCCCATATCACATATTAAATATCATTTAACTGAAGACCAGAGCAGGGCAAGTTACAGGTGCCGCATCTTGATAATCCCGAGCGCTCATTGCGCCCGTCCATAGCGCAAAATTCCCAAAACAATTGAATGCCGTGATACAATGGGAATAACCTACTTGTTTGGAGCAACAATGTAACCGCGTCAGCACGGCAACATCCACAAACGTCCGCCGTCTCTCTCCACCGCCTCTCCGGATGAATCCACGCACTCCGACGCGCTGGTCGTGCTGTATCTGCTTACATGAAGTCTGATGTTGCTCTGCCTACATAATGCATGCAGGTTTCCACAAACGCAAATCACTTTACGTATTTAACCCTTGGCAAAACCCGAACCGATCCCGACCGTGCGTATGCCGATGCTGGACTAAGTTTTCATGCATCTTCATTTTATGGTTTATTCCGGAGTTATCGCGGCAGTCCACAAGAGGGCGCATTTAAGTAAGTGACTCGATTAAAAGGCGTTTTCGTTTATGCATTGTTTGCATTGTAGTGGCATTTGCACAAACAAATTGTTTCCCCTTCCTTGTATTATTCCCGTTTGGTTTTTGATAAACAGCCACGTAAGAGTCACCCGAGAGATATGAGCTGTTTTATCCCGACAGCAATAACTCAAACAAATTCAAACATTTGGGCCCCTTGTAGGCCACCGAGAATATTAAGATACGTAAAGATGTTTTGACCATTCTGACTCAAGTCTTTACATTTCACATCCAGTTTTGTTCCTGTTTCTGGGATGCACTGGACATCCTCTGGTGCGATTTTAGCATTTGCAGGGCAGGATTAGGAATTCAGAAAATAATGCTTGGAAAAACCTCCCAGAGAACTTCCTGAATACACACCTGCTGCAATGCTTAAAGTTTTCCTCCTTTTATTTTACATTTGGCCTGCGGTCAAAATTCTTCTGTACATTTTCAACCATATTATTATAATGATCATTCATTATTAATATAATAATAATAATAATGTTTTCCAGATGCACGAGCTACATACGATTCCACTCCAGGAAAGTTTTAAAGGTAGAGTAGGCAATTTCTGAGAAGCAGCAATAGCAAGCTAGCTTTAGAAACATAAGATCCTCATAAGAGCCTTCCCTTCACAGCAGTCTCCAAAGTCATGCCTCCTCCAAAACACATACATAGTTTGTCAGGCAAGTTGGACATCCTATCATTACATTCAGACAGAATGCAATGATTGGATGAACATTTAATGGCCCTGCGCCTTCCACAGAAGATGTATATTGATATAAATACATTTAGGCCACTTTACTTAGTGATTGCTATCAGGATGTGAAGAGACTTTTAATCGGTATAACAAAAAAATGTTTCTGGAAAAAACGCCTACCCTGCCTTTAAATGAGATGAGTGCGGATGCTTGCTCAGACCTAAAAGTGCTTCTGCATCCATATATTTTCAGACATGTATAATCATAATTTTATATGAGTTTAGTCTTAGTCAGGCTGTATATATTTAGTTTAGAGACTGATTTGAGATGTGATAGCTGCATTCAGATGTAGTTTTTTCCCTTGATATGAATCAATGTTTCCTCCCACACAAGGCTATAACTCTGAATTTTATTTCCCTTAAGCAGCTGCTCAATTTTATAACTAGAACAGAACAAAGAACATGGTTTCACCTCACCACGATCTGTGATTGTTTTGTGTAGTACAAGACTGTGTAAATATCAGAGTAGACATCAGAGTATCAGAGTAGTCCAGACATTTGGATATGAGATTGTGCATTAACAGTTTCTGGCTGTTGTGATTTAACACTGAAACAAGTGCAAAGCTGCAGGGAATGATACTGTTACATAATCTTCCCTCCAGGGCTAAAACTTTGCTGTTATGTTCACTCTAATACATTCTAGCAAGACTAAAAAACACTTTAATTGCCTTCTGCTCTTTAAGAACGTCACTCTAAAAAGCACTTGTTACAGTAAAGAACTTGTTAACATGCAAAGATTGTATTTTTGCTGAACAGAATAAAAACATATTAATTATTCAAGTTATTATTGTATGGAGGAAATCTTTTATTTAGCTCCTTTTTGTTGATTTTCTCATAAGTAAATATTGATTTCGTGTTTTCGGTTTTCTACGCAATTGGTTTAATGCTTATTATAGTCTATACACCCCACAAGATGCTGTTTCTATATACAGTCCATACAAATTTTCCAACCCCAAAATACATTGTGATGTAAAAATCTTGTGCGTTGTGCGACTTTCTTTTGTCTTTCATTTACCTGCTAACTCATTTGTTGTATCTCTGATGTGGGGGATCAGGGAAGTGAAATCAGCAGTACAGTAGTTATCTTTCTATGCAGTTTTGAGTCATATATTATTGATGATGTATAATTACTAAAAAATGACAAAACTCTGGCTTTGTGACTTTTGAAAGACGCTAAACCTCACTTTGTCCGATAGGGGGAAGCAACACTCCATTAACTATTTTTTAAACAGTATGATGACAAGCACGACTTTCCCATTTTAATGCAAGATTTCACATTAAAAAAAGGAAAAATCCATATAAAGGCATCATAAAATACTGTTTACATTTTGTGTAATTTTATTAATTGTCAACTTGTGCTTTTGTTTTGTGGACTTTTAGTTTGTAGTTACTGTTTCCTTTTCCCCTCTTGAACTGTTTGGTTCTGAAAAGTTTAATGTATTTAAGCCCTTTGGTTCTCTTTATCTTCTTCTTCTTCTTGTCATTTTCTGAACTTGCTATGTGGTGAGACTTGTCTTCTCTCTTGGTGTTACTTCATTTCTTGTGTTTTATAATAAACTGCCACTGTAACTGTGTTACAGTGGCTGTGTTTGCAACGTGTATCAGGAGTCGAACCTTATCAGGGGTTATGCACACAACACCATGGCTTTCACTGCCAATAAAAACATGAAGAAAAAACTTGGAAACATTGGAATGCTGTTGTATAGATTTGACTCAAGGTTGAGAAAACCCATTTCACGTTTATACAAATTTGTCCAACTATTTAGTATTCAGTGGCTTATTTGTACTCCCTTCTCTTATTTGTATCCAGCTGATGCTACAGTAACAGTTAAAGGAGATGAAATTTGAAAGTCATAATTATACAGCATCAATTTTCACTGTATGCATATTCCCAGCTGAGGATAATATGAAAGTACAATCCCATTAACCTGTCATTTATCGCAGTGTGACCTAATCAATTGAGGATATATAAAATATAATGATTTCATTTATTCTGGTGTGCATTAAGTAATGAAAGGTGTCTGTTGGACGATTAAGGCAGGATAATGACTCAAGCCAAATGTTTGATTAGAAAACTGTATAAGCACTCACACAATTTTATGCAACCACAACAATTTGTCAACCCATGAGGGTAAGCTGCTGATGTAATGGGGTATACTGTTAATATATATATGATAATCAGTATGAAGTATATCTGTCACTCTCCATCTGCTATTTTTAGTTTTAGCAAGACACTATATATTCTGTATTATTGGCTTGTATATGTGTTTTGACTGTTATGAACATACGTTACAGACTGAGCAAAGTGTCTCTGTTAATGATTACCATATACAACTAAACTGCAGAGGTCAGCACTCTGTATTGATTAAATATGTTATTTATCTGTTTAACAGTGAAAGGCAACACAGCTCATTTTACTTGTTTTTCTAGAATGCTCAATGCTGAGATAAAGCAATGCCAGAGCACGCATTCTCCGCACAATCACTCATTTGAACACAACCTTTGCATTTCAATACTTCATTTTCATCATCCTAATTATTAATGACCATCCTGTATGATCAAATCTGTCTTTATTTTAGTTGCAAGATGTAGCGTTAGTAAATAGGCTAAAGAGACAATTTCAGCATGCTTCTGAAAGCTGGTCATCAACTACAATTTTTCATACTATTGTTTTAGTATGAGATTTTTACAATAGTGTTCCAAAGAAGCATTTTATTTTTGAATAAAACCAACTGTGGCAAAAGACTTAGATTTTATGAAAGATGAACTTATACTAGTGACTTGCTACCTGGTTGCACTGGTTGGTAATGATTATCTACTAGTCTTTCCTGATTTGATTCTCAACTTCTTTTTCCCCCCATTATGCAAACAGATATGATAGGTATGAAATGCATAAGACTAATACAATGTTGTTTTGACAATACTTGAACATTCTGTGGTAGGAATGTATGAAATGCTAAAAAATGTACGGCCATCATACTAATAAATGCTGATGTGTGAGGGGTCTCAGGTATTCTGCAGGTTCATGCCAGGTTGTCTGGGATGCATGGAGGTATTTTTGCATTGCTCAACTCATGTCACTGACTCCACTCCCAATATTCTACCACAAATTCCATGAAAAAAACATATACCCCTTGACCAGCCTGTGGATGGGGGAGCCAAGGGACAGGTGTAAACGTGCAGTTGTACACGTTGACAAATGTAGGCATGATCCTGAATGTTCCTACCCAGGCTCAATGCAAATGCGTGGGCGTGCGTGTGCCCCTGGATTGTGCCAACTCCTGCGCCCATGCAGGACAGTCCTGCCACTGGTGGAGGGTATAAATTGTGGGGCCATCAGGTTGTGCTCTACCTTCTCCAGCTGAGCTCTGCCTCACCAGAGGATCCTGCTGACCATGAGGCTGCTTGTTCAAACTCTCACCCTGTGCCTGGCTCTCTCACTGGGCTTCACTGTTCCATCGTGAGTATACACACATTATGTCCAAGGATGATTTTACAAAATACTGTAAAATGTGTACAGAATATTTACCTATAATAATTTAAATATAAAGTTACTGTATATATACTATTAAACATGCAATGATTGTTACATTTTTAACACTAATCTTTTTGGATTGTTTAGATCATTTAAAATAATTATTTACCTAAATTTGCTGTTGTTGCCACGCACCCTTTCTTGCAAACAAGTTTGACTGCTGTGGTTTAGCTTTAATTAATATGTCTGCAGTAAAAGGCACTTTGTTGCAATTTTAACATCCAGTTCTTTGATTCTCTGTGCTCAGGCACCATAAGATGGAACATGTTCAGAAAGGTAAGTTGTGTAAATGTGGCATACTAGAAGAAAACTGTTTTCTCCATGTTCAGTAAATAAAAGCAATACACATTGTAATTTATTCAGAAAATACATTTAATGAGTTAATCATCTTTTGGTTCAGACAAACCACATGATGATAAAGGACATGGCCATGAAATGCACCATGCTGATAAGTTCGACCGCTGCGCAGGAATTGAATTTGATGCAGTCGCTGTGAACGAGAAGGGAGTTCTTTATTTCTTCAAGAGTGAGAATTAATAAATTAAATTTACTGTCTTTTTGACTGTTGTTGTCAACATGACAGCCTAAATAATAATTATTGCCTATTTATTTTTAATAAGTATAAAGTCTTGTGGCTATACTTCTGAAACAGTTGTATTATAGGAAGTCTGTCCAATAGACTGGCCCCATTTGCTTCCATATTACTGTAAGTGATGTACTTTAACTGTGATCAATTATGAAGGATGAGCAAAGATTATTTTTTGTGATAATCGACATTAAGTTGCATATGCTGTTGTTTAAGCTTAACTTGTATTGAACCTGGAATTACTGACTGACCATTGACTGTTTGACCAAAGGAGACCACCTGTTCAAGGGTTTCCATGGCAAGGCTGAGCTGTTTAATCTCACCTTCCCTGAGCTGGATGACCACCATCATCTCGGATATGTAGATGCTGCATTCCGAATGCACTCTGAAGACAGCCCAGACCACCACGACCACCAGTTCCTCTTCCTGGTAAAATAATTAATCGCCTAAGTGCAATTTCATGGACTGTAGGTCATAATATGTTCAATTGTGTAGTGATGTTAGCTTTATCTTTGAGTCTAACAACACCAGACTTGTTAACTGTCCACCAATTTCTAACACCATTAAAGAACAACAAAGTCTTTAGCTACTACAAACATGTGCTGGAGAATGGCTACCCCAAAGACATCTCTGAAGTTTTCCCTGGAATCCCTGATCACTTGGATGCTGCGGTAGAGTGTCCCAAACCAGAATGTCCAGAGGACACTGTAATTTTTTTTAAAGGTATTATGATGGTCATTACAGCTGTGAAATAAATTTAAAGGGGTATAACAATATTAGAATAGTTTTCTACCAATTGTGGAATCAGCATCTTATGATTTACTGCTTTGATAATCCATGCTTAACCTGTGTTTTCTTCCAAGGTAATGACATCTACCACTTCGTTATAAAGACCAAGAAGGTTGATGAAAAGGAATTCAAAGGCATGCCCAACTGCACAGGAGCCTTCCGTTATATGAAGCATTATTACTGCTTACATGGGCATCAGTTTTCCAAGTTTGACCCCATCACAGGGGAAGTTCATGGCAAATACCCCAAAGAGATCCGTGATTACTTCATGAGATGCTCACATTTCGGTAAGTGAGGGAAAGTTTTAAGGTTTTAAAAAAACACTAGTGTTTAAACAAAGGAAAGCCATGCAGGTCTTTGGTGCCTCCTTCAGGAAATAAGGGTGTTCAGGATCACATTGAGAGAGAACAGTGCAGCCGGGTACACCTGGATGCTATCACATCTGATGATGATGGGAAGGTATATGCTTTCAGAGGTGAGTCATTTTGCCTCTGTGTGTTTATGTGCCAGCATTACTATGAAGTCAGCAAAGGACAGACACAATCTTACATCAAAGACACCGTAACATACTGTTCTGACACTAATAATTCCTTGTTTTTCTTCTCCAGGACACCACTTCCTCAGCATAACTAATGATAAGTTTCATTCAGACACAATTGAGAGCGCCTTTAAAGAATTGCACAGTGAAGTGGATGCAGTCTTTTCTTATGACGGCCATTTCTACATGATCAAGGTTGATTTGCACAACTGTTGTCTGACTTTGATACACATTATAATATTGGGTCTCTTAACTATTGAAAGCAATGAAATGAAATGTTTGCATCTGTTATTCTCTTATATATCGATTTTTTGACCAGGATGATCAAGTGTTTGTGTACAAAGTTGGAGAGCCACACACACACCTGGAGGGCTACCCCAAACCCCTGAAGGAGGTGCTGGGAATTGAAGGTCCAGTAGATGCTGCCTTTGTGTGTGCTGACCATCACCATGTTCATGTAATCAAAGGTATAAACCTTGTGCACGCTTGTTCTGTCCCATTAACCCAGCTAACAATTTTAGGTTGTAAGAATGTTTCCTAATGTTTCCATTGAGTAACAAAAATGTTTAATAATGTTTGTTTGAAAGTTTTAGGAATGTTCAAAACGTCCATTTTTTATACGTTGTATTAACGTTATTGCTTGGTCATAGGCACGTTACTCAAACACTTTTTAATTCTGCAACATTTTTAAAATGTTCAGCTAACTAAATATATAATTTTAAGGACTTTTATGGTAACTTTTAGTGAACTTTTTTAAACGATAGCCAATGGTCTGAGAACATTCCATGTTAGCTGGGAACGTGCTGTTCATTGTCCTCAGATTTCTTCTAGGTTTTCTATTCACAGCAACTCTCTTTTCTATTAAAGGCCAAACCATCTATGATGTTGATATGAAAGCCACCCCACGAGCCCCTGTGAAGGAAGGAAACATAACAACATTCAAAAAGATTGATACTGCAATGTGTGGACCCAAGGGTGTGACTGTTGTCATCGGTAACCATTTCTACAATTATCCAAGTGTCATGGTAATGCTTACAGGCAAAATCCTGCCTGAACAGAAAAAGGTGTCTCAGGAGCTGTTCGGCTGTGACCACTAAAGCATACAGAGAAAGAGAAGAGGAACTGCTATTCCAACAACCTAGACTGTACACGCTGCATATCACTTTCCAGCTTAAAATAGCTACACAAACTGAATTCAAATAGTACCATGTCTACTCTCCTATCAGTTTTATCATTCTGTGGTCAAAGAAACTTCCTACCTCTAATGTTATTTTCAGATGTGTCTAGCCGTTACCAGCAGTGTATCTTGTGTACCAGTGTAGCTTCTTCTAAGCATAAAGTGGGACCTTATTCATCCAGTTCCATATATGCTGTGCTTAATAAAGAATCTTATCATTTACATTTGTCTGTGCATTGATGTATGTTATTGGATGTCTAAGCTGTACAATCAAGAACTTAGTGGTTGATATTAATTATGCATCTTATACCAATCAAAGCTATGTTATGTTTTGGTTTATTTAAGTAGCCACCCTTGATATCAGTTTTAGCAGAATAGCTCTGGCTATTCACTTAACCAACCTTAATATTTTTACCTAATATAAGTCAACTATAATTTCTCTGAAAAACTAAATTCAAGCATTACGTCTTTGGTCAAAGGATTAAGATCACAGAAACATAAATTCAAGTGTCTGTCCAATATGACTGCTGTTGTATTTTGTAAAAAAAACTTTCCCCACTCATAGACACATTTTAATCTTTGATCTGGTCATATGTTTCACATGCAACATACAGTTCACAGATAATACAACCCCAAGACAAACACGCTCCTGCAGGTACAGTTTCATTTTTATTTGGTATGAGGAAACAAAATGAACTGCACTTTTAGGGTAGTCTATATAGCACATATAGGCAGCTGACCATCATATTAAATGCAGATGTTGGGACGGTCACCTTTTATTTCCTGTCTTGTCTTGATCTACTGGAGTACATCATACGAGTTAATATTTCAGTAAAAGCTGTACTGTCTTTTGTCCAGCAGGTGGCAGTAATGCATCAGTTCGGCTTGCTATTTTCGAGCAGTGCCTGAAATTGCTTTATTTTAATTGTTTTATTTTGCTGAATGATATGTCACGTAAATTATGTTATGAACAATAATGTGTTTTAAGTTATTACATATGCTTGCATATAAACTACGCTGCGCATTGTGAAATTAGTTTGGCATACAGGGACACAAAGCTACACTTTTCTTAATTTGGTCATTATTAGCTTAATCCCTCATGTAGGTACAGCAATTCTTCAGATATGTCTGCTGCATCGAGCTCACGGCATCACAGCGACCGCTATATGTTTTTGATCAGGCATAACAGACAGCTAAATGGGGACTTGATTTCCATGGGGGATCCGATTCTTCATGTCACCGCAGCGGCGTCTCACTGCGAAGGCTGCGACCGCCGGAGGTTGCATTTATCGTATCGCATATGTCACCGAGGTTCTCGTTAAAATAATAATAATAATTTAAAAAAAATAATAATAATGAATGTTTATTGATTGTGAGGCGTAATAACTGCGATTTCTTTCTTCTTCTTTTAATCTTTCTAACTTTAGCTTTTCTTAAGTTAAACAAGTTACGCGACCGGAAAAAGCATCCCCCGTTTGGCGCTTATCTTTAAAACGAGATAAGTTTCAAAGATTATCTTTGCACATGAGATATGACAGATCGTCGCTGTAATGTGTAAAACTTTTACAAAACTTTTTTTAAAAAACGTTTTTCTACAAGAAGTTGTATTGTTGCTTTTTCGTCGTCAAGAAGAGACGCAGCGTTGCTATGCGCAGTGACGCTTGTATTGATGCATTCATTATTTTGAAGCTGCGTCGCAATTTCAAAATAAAAATGTAATTATTCTGACGTTTTCGCACATTTTATTCGGCTTTGTGCTATGCCTTTAAGAAAGTCATTTTAGTTTCCTGCTTCCTGTCGGTGAACTGTTTTTCTATGCTAAACCTAAAATAAAACAGTGTTTACAAACGCCTTTTGTTTATGCTGTTCATTTTAATAATATTAATTTATTACATTATTGAGTGATGTATGTCAATTCGTAACTTCGTAATGTAGAATTATTCGATGCGATTATATAGGACCATACCTTTTATTTAATTTTTTTGTTGATATTGATCACACCTAGGATATGTATATATTTATTATATATAAATGTATGTGCACTATATATAAATGTACATTTATAACGGGAATTAATGTTTGTCAGATGCAGATCGAAACTTACTGTGAGTTTTATGAAACCTACTGTTTCAAGAAAACAAAACAAAACAACCACCAATGTTAAAAGCACACAACAGCCTTTCATATAAAATGAAACTTAATCCTGAGCTTTAAAACCCGTCTGCGACACATTGCGTAACATTGTGACTGAAGAGCCGTGAGTATGGCGCAACTCGAACCCTTTTGTATTGTAAGATATTTATTGTAAGGATGTTTACTGTTTATTGTAAGGAGACAGACCAGACTTCAGTGAAGATTTTGTTGGGCTCATCCAGTTATAGTGTTACTGTGTTTGTATTTTGCAGTGCAAGTTACATAATAGTTATATATAACACATTCAAGTGTTGTTCACTTCAATGCTTACATTTAAGTGAGATTAAGACTTTTCTTATATCTTTTTCAAGTAAATGTGTATGGACGCACTAAGCAGGGCTTTATATCCTGCTCTCATTTATAGCTGCTGCTTTTTATGTATAGATGTATGAAGAACAAATATATTGAAACGTATATTATATTAAAAGCATATATTAAGAATATTGAAACACTGAAGAAAGTGAAAACTCTCAGTTTGGGCCACTGGCTCTTTGTTTTATTCTGCAGACGCGACATACAGTTTAGACAGTTTCTGCAAGGTTCTTCAAAGCGAGGAGATATGAGTTGTGGTTTAAACCAGCACTATGAAGAGAAAGTACGTCCCTGCATTGACCTAGTGGACAATCTCAGAACGCTTGGTGTTGAGCAGGACCTGAACCTCCCAGCTATTGCTGTTATAGGTGACCAGAGCTCTGGAAAGAGCTCGGTATTAGAGGCTCTGTCTGGAGTGGCACTGCCCAGAGGAACAGGTAATTCACACATAATTCAATACATTGCTCTACAGAGCGGAAATACGTGTATGCTCACGGTTCTTTACCTTAAGCATTTGTAAGGAAGGCAGCTAACCATCTACAAACACAGGTATTGTCACACGGTGTCCTCTTGTATTGAAACTGAAGAAAGTTAAGAAGGATGCCACTTGGCACGGATTGTTGTCGTTCAAGGACCAACTCAGGAAACTGAAAAACCCTGCAGATGTAGAGAAGGCTGTTCTGGATGGTATGTATTGCAGAGTTTATGAAGAATGCAAATGAAAATCTTGAGAACAGTCAGTTCAGTGGTGTTTTGGGATGTTGTGTGTGTAGCTCAGATGATATTGGCTGGACAAGGAGAAGGAATCAGTCATGAGATGATCAATCTGGAGATCCAGTCAAGTGATGTTCCTGATCTTACTCTCATTGACCTGCCAGGCATTGCTCGGGTTGCCACTGGCAACCAGCCAAAAGACATTGAGAAACAAGTAAGATTTAATTTGATCTATAAGCTGTGCAGATGTAAGTGTTGAGTGAACCAACATGCTTGCCAGCTGGACTAAAACACTTTTGTAAAATATCTGCCTCACTGTTTGTTTATGGAAATGTTTAGAAAGCATTTGGTTTCTAGACAAGGCACCTTCTCAGCTAGAACGTTTCCCAAACCTTTTCATTAAGTAACAAAAATATTAAACATGTTACACATTTCAAAAGTTCTAGAAGCATTGAATCGTCCAGTTTTTAGACATTGTATTAACATTATTGCTCGGTTATAAGAACATTATTTTTTTAAATCTGTAGCATTTTTAAAACATTCCTAACTACTTAAAAATAACAAATTTTTAATATATATTATATATAATGTTAAAAAAGTTTTTACTGCAGGAACTTTAGTAGTTATCAGTAGGCCTACTGATAGCTTTCAGAGAACTTCTTGAGAACGTTAGCCAGTGTTGTAAGAATGTTTCCTGTTAGCTCGATTAGGTCTGTTATGTTACAGACTCATGATCAGGGTTGTGATCCATGCAATGAAAAGGTCAATTGTTCTGTTATCAGCCTAACCGAATGCTTTATTGCTTATTGCTTAAGTATTTTGATGGTGGGGATTTCTCTTGGTAAAATGGCTAAATAAATTTCTCCAAAATAAATGTTGTTTTACTTGTGAAATTCCAATTCGTCCCAATATCTGCAAAAAAATGTCAAATTATTTGATTTGAAGAGGCCCCTCCCTTTATTGTAAATAACGTACAGTTTTCTATGACAGATAAAGGATCTTATTGAGAAGTTCATTAAAAGGCAAGAGACCATCAGCTTGGTTGTTGTGCCTGCAAATGTTGATATTGCTACCACTGAAGCCCTACAGATGGCATTCAAAGTGGATTCAAGTGGATACAGGACACTGGGTATGTATAATGTCAGCCTACTTACTGAATAAGGGAACTATTGTCCACAGGTTGTTCTTGTTATCTTGCATTGTGAATTAATTAAAAAAAACAATAGAATATAAAACTCTTTCTTCATAACTGCAGGTATTCTGACTAAACCAGACTTGGTGGACAAAGGCATGGAGGAGACGGTGGTCAAAACAGTCAACAATCATGTGATCCCATTGAAGAAGGGCTACATGATCGTTAAGTGCCGCGGCCAACAGGACATTACTGAGAAGCTGACTCTGGTCAAAGCCTTGGAAAAAGAAAGACAGTTTTTTAAGGAAAACGCTCATTTTAGGCAAGAAACATTTTTTAATACATTTGCTGCTGTTATTCTGAAAGCATACCATAGCACAAAAAATTTCAAATGGTCTGAAATAATAAAAGGGTGGTAATATAGACAAGCTATATGTGAGATATAATCTACATATGATCATTGTTCTCTGATATTTATTAATTTTATTTTAGAATGTAGTATATCAAATTTCACAAGCTGGAAGTATTGCTTTTTCTCATTGGCTGTCAATTTGTTTTATTAAATTTGATAAAGATTCACAGATCAACAAGATATGCTTCAATTGTTCTCGTCACTTGTCAAATTCCATTTTTCCCCATAGGACTCTTCTTGAGGAAAGTAAAGCAACAATACCCCTTCTTGCAGAAAGACTCACCAAGGAATTAGTTTTACACATTACAGTAAGTGTGCAAAATTCTATGATATGCAAGCACTAACACAAAGCATATGAAATATAGAAGGCTGAAATTGTTTGAATACAGAATTCTAGATTTATGAATTTATCCTGATTGCAGTGTCGTTTCTTTACCTTTAGAAATCACTGCCACAGTTACAGAAACAACTGGAGACAAAGTTAGAAAAGACCAAAGAGGACCTTAAAGTGCTGGGAGATGGAGTTCCTGTCGATCAACATGAGAAGAACAATTTTCTGATTATGGTGAAAATCCAAAGAAGTTGTTGTATAAATTTTGCACCAGCAGTGCTTTTCTTTAATCTCGTGACCTGATGACACTTATGCTGTGCAGAAAATTCGCCACTTCAATGATGTACTTGAAGGAGTTAAAAGGGCAGAAGAAGATCTAAAGAACTCAGACATGATGGTCTTCACCAAAATCAGGAAGGAATTTGGTCAATGGAAACGCCTCCTGGATGACAAAACCATTAGGAGTGAGTTTATAATAGTATTATTATTTAAAATCTTGTATACAGAAGTGTGCTGCAAATCTGTCAAGCACTTGTGTCATGAGTGAAAAATGATCTCTACCTGTGACACACGTGCTTGACAGAATTGCAGTACACTACTGTATAAAAGATGAGGTTATTTTGTGCAATTTAGCCCTCTTCCATGTTGGCATTCCTTTGCTAAAATAGTACATATTTACATATAATGAAAAAAAACACAGAAAACAGAACATTATGAAATATGGACACAGTGAATTTATGATTCGATGTGCTTTGTCTGTAGCGGAGGAACACCTTAGAGATGAAGTGGAACAGTACATTAAAACCCGCAGAGGGAAGGAGCTTCCTGGATTTGTTAACTATGGAACATTTGAAAGCATTGTCAAGAAACATGTCGAGGAGCTAGAGGAACCTGCTATGAAACTTCTCAAAGACATCACAGGTGAGGAGCAGCATTATCTATCATTCTCACAGTCTTTTGGCTCTCATTTCTTATCTTTTATAAAAAAATTTTAAACGGTTATAAAGCAATTTTTCTAGTAAGTCATAAAATGATGGCTTACTTTAAAAATGACTGAGAGGATCAAATCAGTCACAAATATGTGATTGTAATGAGTTTTGTCCCCTTTAATTGCCTTGTATGTTTCTGGTTCTCTTTGTTCACAGAAATTGTTCACTCTCACGTGAATGCTATTGTTAGCCATCATTTTAAGGCCTTCTCTCACCTCTTGAGGGCTGCTAAAGATCCAATTGAAGATTTTCTTGAGGAAGAGTTTCGAAAAGCAGAGGAGAAAGTGCAATCACAGTTAAAGATGGAGAAGATTGTGTACTCGCAGGACCCTCTCTACAGTCGCCAGCTAGAGGCTGTAAAACAGCAGACAGGCCTGGCAGGCTTTAGTACTTCAAGGCGAAACAGCATCAGTGCTGATGTACGCGAGATGACACACCATCTCAATGCCTATTTAATGGTAATCGTTCTTAACAGTCATGCATTTGTTTATATGGTATAAGTAATCTTTGTTATTTCTCATTGCTTGTGCAAACTAGTGTAAGGCATAGGTTTTAGATGACCAAGGATTCCAATATGTGATGATAACTTTGCTTTTTCGGTAATCTTGATGGACTGGTAGTATTGACAGCTATCAACTTTTATTAGGGTCCAGAGTGTTTAGAACCAAGGAGACAGGTAACCACACTGCTCCACTTCCCTTATCTACTCCGCCCCCAATCCCCAAAACATTCGGTTATCTCCTATCACCTGGAGAAAATCAAAAAGCAAAATAAAAGTCATTCATGGAATATGAAACATAATAGTAAAAATAAATCAACATGTTATAAAATGAAATACCAATTACAAATTGGACAACATATGTTTTACACTAGTTAATTCCCTGCTAAACAGTTTACCACAGGTTGTTTCAAATTCATTGCAAATTTATTAGCTTATTGAACTTAAAGCTGACATGTTCAAATAGATTGTTAACATTCTTTAGGGAGGTCATTGTACACATGACTTACGTGGAATTGTCTTTGCCAGTTAATGTGTGCCTGAAGTTTAGAATGATTCTAAATATATTTTGGATGTCTTCTTTAATAGATCACCTCAGACCGTCTGGCTAATCAAGTGCCACTGATAGTCCAGTACCACATGCTGGACCAGTACATATCTCAGCTTCAGAATGCAATGCTAGCCATGATTGGAAGAAACAATGCCAAAGATCTGCTCAGAGAAGATTCTGTTGTTGCTCGTAAAAGAAAAGAGCTGAAGGAGCGCTTGGAGCGCCTGAAGAATGCTGGCAAAGTTTTGTCTAAGTTTGTACAGTCTTCGCTTTGAGCAGTGTCATTTTTGATATCATTTACAAATACTGTTCCTATAAATAATAATGTATTTGAACTATTTTTATTTTTTTTTTTTATACAAAAAACTATTCTATGTTGGGTGCTCCTACGCTGTAGCCAGTTTTATTTATTTTGCCGTTTGTAAAAGTAAAATTTACTGACAAAATCCCAAATAGCGAAAAAAAATTGTTCTCCAAATTATTCATCTGTTAAAGTAAAGTAAAACAATCCCTTATTTAGTATGCATGCTTAGTTTAACATGTTCCCTGATTAAATAGTGATATGAGACCATGTATAATTTGCTGTTATGCGATGATTAGAGTTAGTTTGTGTTTTGTCTTAAAGTTTATTGGGAATGTCATGATACAGTAGTCTTTCTTAGTATTTCTTTGTTCTCTTTACCATTATCTCTTGAGCGGTTACATAAATAAACAATTATCTTCTGTTGCACAGTAGAGCAATTACTGTGTTATTATTATTATGATTATGATGATTATTATTAAGGATGTAGTAGGTTAATGTCTCATTAATGATGTAGTTTTACTATAAAATGATCTAATGTTTGCTGATGTGCAATAGTTTTATGGACCAGCATAAATTACTTCTACAACAAATCTTTCAATAAAGAAATACGCATTACTCCTATTTTATATATACAAGTATTTAATGGTGAGGATTTGCATTAATTACATCCCTATACCTGCATGAAACATTTTAAAACACTAGGCTATGTTTTCATTTAATTTGTCTTGAATAGTGGCGTTTCTCTCGTTCAGTGTTTTGGGAGAAAGACAAATTTCCAAAAGTAATTTCCCAAATTATTCCAACCCTGGTTATGAGAGGAGGACCCTGAGTACACATCTCAAAAAGCCAGGCAATACAAATCATTTTAAAAAAAAGGACAACATGAAAAGGATGAATAAAACAAATACAAACCTTAAACAGCCACAATAAACAGTCGTAGTCTCAACATGGTCCACTTTCACATGAACCCACAGTTATTTATAATATGAAGACATGTTTCATTACCTTTTGACTACAGAGCACAGTGAGTATATAAAAGCAGGATATAAAATCAGTATATAAAAGCAGTATATAAAAGCAGGATATAAAAGCAGTATATAAAAGCAGGATATAAAATCAGTTTCTAAACCATTTTTCTCGCAGTTTGGTTTAGGTGCGTTACTGCTCAGTGAACAGCAGGTGGCGGTGTTGGCAACGTTGCTCCATTTGTCGTCAACGCAAAGAAGTCCGCGGCCGGTCCCGCTCGTCCTCTGTCGGCGACATGTTCGCGCTGCGCTCGCTGCTCCGTCCGGCGCACGTCAGATATGCGGCAGCAGCCCAATTTCACGCAACTTCAACCTGCGGAGGTGCAAAAGTGGCTGTAGTAAGTAGTTATTAGACAATTTCCTGCAAAAATGTTGACATTTTGCTCGTGCACGTGACTGTTTTTGAGGCCGCGCGCAGGTTATGGGAACCAGCTGAGCTGTTTTGTAACATGAATGCATTTCATTGTGGCATGAATTCATTGCATTGTTGCATTTAATGCATTTCATTGTTGCATTTAATGCATTTCATTGTGGCATGAATGCATTGCATTGTTGCATTAATGCATTTCATTGTGGCATTAATGCATTTCATTGTGGCATTAATGCATTTCATTGGTACTGAGTATGTGGATCTGTTAACTTCTCTATAGGTTTATAGGTTAAAATGGGTCATGCCCTTAAAGTTGTTGCATTGCAGTTGTATGAGGTTAACCCATACACACCTATAACGTGGTCAATTGAACACCAACACCAAAATAGCATTTACATAAAACTGCTGATGTTGCACATACAACACAATGTCAGCTCGCAGTTAACAAACTCAGTTCAGAAATAAGTTCAGCTGTCAAACTTTCACTTTGTCCTCACTAGGTGTTGTCTGGATGTGGTGTTTATGATGGCACTGAAATCCATGAGGCTTCAGCGTGAGTACAGTAGTTTTCTATCACTGTATTTCTGTCTGAATTACTCAGTAGGTTCAGAGTCATTTTAAGCTTAACCATTAACAAATTTCAACTAAAAGAACACCAGATGTCTTTAAAGGGTCATTTATTACATGGGTTTCATGCTAAGGCCGACTTGGATCATTTTCTGCTTATATTAATGCTATACTAATAATATACTAAGTAGTTAAATATATATTTTATAGATATTTTAACTAGCCTTTTACTAAGTAGATTTTACAAAGTAAAATGTCAACGTAAGTTTAAGTACGTTTGTGTCAGTGATCTGGAAAGACCATCGATAGGCCTGTTTTGATGTGAATTATGTATTTATATAAAGAATCCTTGTGCATCTGAGTCGGGGAGGTGCTGAGGTTCAGATATTTGCTCCCGATGTTCCTCAGATGCATGTGATAGATCACAGCAAAGGTCAGCCTGCAGAGAAGGAGTCGAGGTAATGTAAAATGTCATAACATCTGTTTTATAGCTCAGCAAAACCAATCAATTCTCATGTTGCAATGAAGACAGTTTCCGTTTATGAGAAGTCTTAATCTGGCTTTAGTTTCCTCATCGTTTTATTTATTTTCTATAAATCTGTTGATATATTAGGAATGTTTTATCAGAGTCAGCACGCATCGCCAGGGGCAACATCACAGACCTGGCAAAACTGAGTGCTAGTAATCACGATGCTGTCATCTTCCCTGGTGGTTTTGGAGCAGCTAAAAACCTGTGAGTTTTTATTTGAATGCATAAGTGCAAATGAAGTTTTTTTTATCTGTGTGTTTCTATAAAATATTAGATGACTAAACAAAAAATATTTTGGTTAATTTAGTTATGAAAATGTTTGATTCTGTTACAGTTTCCCTTATCTTGTGCTCACCCTTCATTCATTTATATCTGTTGTGACATTATCAGGTCAACATTTGCTGTTGATGGGAAGGACTGCAAGATGAATAAGGAGGTGGAGCGGGTTTTGAAAGACTTCCATAAAGCTGGAAAGCCGATTGGGTAAGTGATGTGCCTGTCAGATTGATTGTGTACAGTCTAAGACAACATACCTGTATCTTACAGTCTACTGTGAGTACTCTGCTAAAACACTGACTTCCTGTCCTGTGGTCTCCAGATTGTGCTGCATATCTCCAGTGCTGGCGGCGAAGGTTCTTCCTGGTGTGGATGTGACAGTGGGCCATGAAGAGGAGGAAGGTGGGAAGTGGCCTTATGCTGGTACTACACAAGCCATAACTGCACTGGGAGCCAAGCACACAGTTAAAGAAGTCACCATATCCTACCTGTATAGAGCAAATCTCTCCTCTCCTCTCCTCTCCTCTCCTCTCCTCTTGCAACATTTGTTAACCTCATAATATAAAGTATCCAGTATCTCATTGATTAATGTTATGAAAGCTTTACTTCCTTTTTGATTTCCATATGGCCCTTAACCTTTGACCCTCACGATTCCCACGTGGACCAGAGGAATAAGGTGGTGACCACACCTGCATTCATGTGTGAAACTAAGTTGCACTTGATATTTGATGGGATAGGTGCAATGGTAAAAGATGTCTTGAAGCTCAGTGGAAAGTAAACATTCTGCTTATAGACCGTATTATATCAGTTTCTTCAACATAGAGCAGTTGCTTATCAAACATATTGCATCTGTATCAGAGAAAATTCATAGCCTCATTTTTAAACACAGGACTTTTATGTTTTTCAGACATTACTAATCAAATATACCTGCGTGAAATTTCTAGATAGCTTTGGAGAATGTCCAATAGAGGGCGCTACCTGTTTCACTAATGACCTGAATTCAGTTACTTAATAACTGTTGAGCAATGAAACAGTATTATAGACAAATCAACTTTTAAAGGGATAACCTGTTTTGAAATGACAAATGCGAAATATGTGTACCTCAATGATTCTCAATTGATCAATGATTTTCTTAGTTTTGAAATCGTTAGTTATTAACTTTCTAAAATTAAGGGAAACTGGGCAATTGATTAAAAAATACCTGATAATTCCAAGTATCAGCCTAGTACACTGTCATTACATTCTTTAAAAATGTGTTGACGCAGTTTGTGTTGAAATTTGACGTGCTCAATAAAGTGAATATTTTATTTTGCTGATGAATGTGTAATATCGGTGGTTTGATGTAGTGAAATGTTGCATGATACTATTTATTTGCTATTTACAGGTATAAATGTAATTACATGTGAACTTCTGTTATACTTAATAGTTACCAAAGTACACTTTGTTTATGTATTTGTATAGTATATAAATATAATAGTACATTAATCATTTTTATCTGTTTATATTTTTAGCAAATAATAGCACAGATTATCTGTGTTTAGGAAATCAGGAGGTGGAGAGAGAAATATGTGGGTGTCCTGGACAAAAGGGAGAAAACAGTGAAAGAAAAATGGGTGTTTTAGCTAACAGGATTAGTCACATGGCTAGTTATAGGCACCGATGGTCATATGGTATCACGCAAGGTTACACGCACCTCAAAGAGATCTGTGGTATGCCCATACAGACTCATTTCCTGAGCACCCACCCTTATCTTATTGAGTGCACGCAAACGCACTTCCAACAGAATTGCTTAGTTTTGGTCCTGGAAAAATGTGGCCCTTTAAAACAAGTAAATTTTGAGCTACATGGTGAAAAGCATCGGTGCAGTAGTGGGGTCCAAAATCCAGAGACCTCATTAAAGATCTGGAAATTAAGTTTTAGCATTTAGTGAAATTTTAACATTTAAGCACATTTGTGTTATTTAAGTCCTTTAAGGTCAGATTTTCTTGCTATTGAAGCACAGAAGATCCTCTCTGGAACATTTTCAGGTCATGCTGGGATAACATGAATCATCTAGTTTTTTACAACTGGAGTCCATACAAGCTCAGATAGTCAAAAGCATCAAAACAAAAGAAAATATGCTAAATGTTAAGCAACAATTTCCAAATTAAAATGTCTTTTTCTCAAATTATTATGCTGGGGATTTTTTGACAAATAAAAACAGATGTAATTCTCTGTTTTTTGAACCACACTGTATATTAAAGAAATTGCTGTCAATTGTTAAATAGCCATAACTTCAGTTTTTCTTAATTCCACACACTTTCGGTTTTGGTCATATAATTTTCTCTTTCTTGCTCCCTGCCACAGCTTATGTTGTGATCTGATAGCATGGACATCTGCGCTGGTTTCCCTCTATTCTCTTTAGGGTCAGGTCAGGCAGATGCGTCTCCCTGCTGGTTACTTTAGACCTCAGACCTTCTGATGGAGGCCTGTTCTTAGACCAGGGCAACTATTTCTTCTGTTCCCAGGCACGGAGCTCTTTGATGGGGATTTCTCCCACCCGCCTCTCATCGCCCTACCTACTTCCCACAGCCGTCCAAGAAGGCTGGGCAAACAAGACCCCGGGTTCTGCCAATTTGTTCGTACAAAACGTGGGGATTTGGGGACTGCAGCCACTCTTAATCAGACAAATAGTAAGTATTTGCCTGCCAGTCTGAGGCTACTCACCCCCACCCCTTCTGCACACACACACTCGGTGCTTTCTCAACACTGTCAGGCAGCTCTTTTATGGTTTTTAACCAGCCCTCCTCAAATAAAAAACCAAGGTGGTCTCATTGATCAATATATATGGTTTAAACACTTTTATGCTGGTTTTACTGGCCACCCGTCACAGTTAGGCTGTTTAATATAGTTTGCCTGCAGCAAGTGTAACTGTTTTGTGCTGATAACAAACCAGCATTGCCCAAATAAAATAAATTATGTTGGAATTTAAGATGGTCCATACGGTTTTAAACTATTTTAATTAAGGTAGGGTATGAAAACTATTCCTAACTATGAAAACCTCCGCCCAATTTGTTAGAGGAATTCTTTAATATTAAGAGTAATTTAATATTCCTTAGTTTCTAACTTTCATGTCTACAATATTTTACCAAATTTTCACCTGGCTCATGTGTATGAGTGTGAGACACCCTGTGGGATGCAAATGGGCTGGGGTCTTGGTGTATTATTGTGACTGGGGCAGTCTATCAGGGACCGGACCGAGGCCTGAGGCCCCGTGGTCCCCCTGGCATCCTGATCAGAGGATTAGCAGCATACAGCCTCAGGTCAAGAGCATGCCAGTCACTCACACACACCCTTTACCACACACACCCACACTTGTCATTTGGTTTTCTCTCACAAACACCTTCGCTTTCACACAACCGTGCAGGAGAGAATTTCTCAACCTCTCACACTTGTGCAGAAGTGGCCTGTTTGATAGCAGGCTGTGGATTAGCTTCTGTGTGAAAGGCTGTTTCCCCCTGTTCCCTTTATTCTTATTCTGATTGGCTTATGCTCTTGAGAGTCTTTTATACTACAGTGAGGTTGTGCTGGCCTATACAATGCAAGGTGAGAGATTTTTCTCATGACATCATATTCTCCTGTTCCTCCAGTGCTTTAACATTTTCTGTTCCATTTGAGGCAAATAAATGCAAAATTTTTTAAAGCTGCAATACTAATTTGCCAAATTTAACTAATTTTATGTTGCGTTTAATTTAAGCTTTGGTGGAAGTAAAGATTATTACATAATGACGTAACACAGTTTAATGTTTCTCTGTTTTGTTCACTGTTCTTTTGGAGCTTGACAGACACGATCACTATGAATGTGTAGTTGTGTGGCAGGAACTACAAATCTACGAATCTACTTTTGTGTTTTACAGAAAAATGTCAGTTTTAGTTGATAGTGCAACTGATAGCAACATGTATAATATATTTATAATATTTGTATAATATAGATCAATTATGATTTTAAATAATGATCTCTTTCTTGTAGCTTATTTCAGATGATGTCAAACCACAATTATAGCTGTCCCACAAGCACACAAAACTTCAACTCAGCACAGTCTGATGTCCATGCTGCTGCTTTGTAGATACGACAGGTGGTCAGTGTGAGTTGGGCAGGATCATTCCCGCTCCAGAATAGGGGTGGGCTGGTGTTTGACCAGGGAAGCGTGTCCTGTCTGTTAGTGTACCCCTGCACTGACCCCTGTCCATTCCTCCCTGTTCCCTCAATAGTACGACGCCTTGTTGCCCCCAGCATGAGGTCCCAGCATCCCCTAGTTGTTATAGTGGGGGGCACACAGCAAGGGGTCTTTGCAGCAAAAAAATAAAGGGGGGCAGAATTAGCGGCTAAAATGGAAACTCACATTTCCATATGCATGTCACTGACAAGTGTTATACTGAAAAACCCGGTACCAATACGTGCACAAGGTGGCCCAATCCAACAGGATGGGGGAGAAATGGGGCTGCCAGGGGGGCTGGGCTTTAAAGGGGGCTACAATATTGTACTAATTCGTGCAAGAGACTTTCTATCAAAGGGAAAGACATACGGTAATTAACGAGGGGTGAGGGGGAAGAGAAATAAAAAGCTAGAAGAATGAGTTTGGGGGAGAGAGGGACCGGGAGACTGATTCTGACGTTGAAATGCTGTGTTGATTAGCATATGTTGGATTGTCCAGGCCCAGTATTTACCAGCAGAATTGAATGTGTGTGCAGCATGGATATGACTTTCTCCCCCCGAAATTTCCACAGCCACCTTTTCAGACACCCACCGTTCCCTCCCGGAACGCCCTCACCTTTTCAATTCCTTTTCTTAGGTCGTTTCTATAGCCATTGCCTTTTTCTGCCATGTTTCTCAATGGTGTGAATATAGAATGTAGGGGTTGTTACCAACGGCCAGGCAGCTGGATTTTCTTTTTCTTGGATTTTTAAAGATCGGCCTTGTCCAATAACAGGAGCATGCATCCCTGTTTTTACTGTTAACAAAAGTAGTGTTAGCTATCTGCAGCTGGTTGCAACATACTCCGTATGTTATAAAAACCTTAGTGATAATATACTTGAGTTTTATTATAAGGATTTTTGAGAGGCATATTGTACTTGTAAACTGATTTTATTTTCTGAAAATAAAAACAGGTTTAAAATAGATTTTAATAGCTCCACTAAGTATAATTAATTTTAACGAGTAAAACTTGTTAACACAACAAAAACTGTGTTGTTTTTGGCATTAAAATGAAAAATATAGAAAAAGGCTTTTCTGTGATCTGTGTTAATGTAAATGTCCTCCTCATCCAGAAATGTATCAAATAAAAATTATATATAGTTTTATTTACTGCTTTAAGCCTATAATAATAATAATAACAATTATTATTATTATTTGACTCTTGTCAGAGTTCTATGTATTTGTTTAACATTAATGTTCATTCATGAACGTGTACTTGCCTGCATCTGTTCTCTCACAGTGAGTTAAAATAATGTAGCCAATCACACTTTTTTGCGTGACTGAAAAAGAGCAGAGCAGGTCACCCAGTGTGGTGCCTCTCATCTTTTGTGTGCTGGTTTGCCTGTGCCAGCTTTCTGCTGTCACATTAATGCACATCAAACACACAAGCTCACATTCTTAGACTTAGATCATTTTTTTAGCGTACACTGAGGCTTCCTTTGGAAACAGGAAGCACCTTTGGGACTTCAAACCGATTCGGTGAGTGGTTCGATGTTTGTCTTGAATTTTATCAAAATCCACATCAGGGAAACAAATGCACTTTTAGGCTTTATTTGTATGCTGTTTTGGAGCAATCATTTACACCTTCTGCAATGTGTAAGTGGAAATATATAGGGATTTAATGCTTAATCTTATAAGGGCTGTTGGTAAACTGAATATTTCTCTCTGTCCAAAGAAACAGCAAACCAGGGTGTAGCGTGGCTGTGTGCGTCAGGGTGTCAGGCAAATAGCGTGAGTGGTCAGCCTGTTTCAGGTCAAAGTTCATGGTCATCAGTGGTGGAGGTGGACGGCTCTCCATCTGGTGCGGACTTGGCCTCCAGGGGTCAGGGCCAAAGACTGTCTGTAGGTGTTGAGCCAGTCTTCAAAAGTTTAGTTTGGGTGGGGCACAAAAACTGTGTGAATCACATGTCTGTGTGTGGGGTGCTGTATAGTGTCGAAGGGCCTCTTTGGTTTACAGTGTTCAGCAGCAAGTTTTAGCCTAAGGCTGTTCTGAATGCTCCAATCACAAATAACAATACCTGCCAAGCCATTTAACCAATCACAGAAAATTCTCGCTCTTTCTTTCTGTCTCTCTCTCTTACTGGCAAGTAGATGTCTTGTGGTGTTGCAGCTCCATATCATGAATTGAGTGAAAGCAGGCACTTGAGCAACCAGTATATAGGTGAAAAAGTCTATTAATCCTTTCTATGGAGTTTCCATGATCATTGCAGTAGCATTGCCCAATTACACCTAACTGAGTGACAAGTTGAATCAGTGATCAAATGAATTTGGACTGTTAAACAGGAAGACAGACAGCTGTCAAACAGCAGATTTGGTTGCTGTATTCCACACTAAGTTGTAGCCTACTGGTTAGAGAGTTGTACTTGTAATCAAAAGGTTGCTGGTTTGATTTCAATGCCGGCAGGTAGCAACTAAGGTGCCCTTGGGCAAGCACCTAACCCCTGATTGCTTCCCGGGCAAAGCAATGCTGCCCACTGCTCTGTGTGTGTGTGTGTTCACTTCTCACCAGTTATGGGTTAAATGCAGAGGTCACATTTTGGGTATGGGTTACCTGACAAATACCTAAATTCACCTACATTATAAATCAGATTGTTTTTCCAATAACCATTTCAGATGGGTAAAGAATATTGTCTGTAAAGATATTTCACATGTCGTTTCAATTCAAGTGTACATTAAGTACATTTTAAGTTCTATAATGAAGTTTTAAGTTTATGTGTGCATCCACAGCTTCAGTAACGAATGGAAGTCATAACTTGAAGATAAAAGTTAGATAGTTAGATAACAAGTAACATGTCATAACAATAGAACCACAGCAATCAATATATATTTAAAATATTAAAAAATGTTAATCATAATGTCTCTCTGTTTCTGTGTCCCCAATCCACCCTCTTTATTTCTCTCTCTCTCTCTCTCTCTCTCTCTCTCTCTCTCTCTCTCTCTGGCTCTCTCTGGCTCTCTCTGGCTCTCTCTCTCTCTGGCTGTCAGTGCAGCACAATGTAGGAGCATTAGTATGCTAATGAGGTGCGGGGCGACAGGTGGCCTGCTAGACAGCTCAATTAAGCAGCTCGTTAAAGGCCAAGCTAACGAAGCGGCCTGCACGGCAAGACTCAACAAACAATGTGACTGTGCAGGCTACAAATTGGTGAGTGCTAGTTCTGTGTGTGTGTATATGTGTGCGGGTGTGTACTGGCAAGAGGCAGGGAGTTGCTGACAGAGACTGTGTAGTGTGTGTGTGTGTAAGCAGGGACAGTCAGATGGAAGGAGAGACTGTTTCAGTTTGTGTGTACAAGGCAAGTTTGTTTTGTGCTGAACAAAGCTGTGTGATTACTGATATGATTAATAAGAGGTAAAATTACAAATCGCATAAATCCAGTTCCAGTTTTTAATAGCTAATAACACTAACATTTTAACAACAATTGCCACATTTGCTAGAAACATTACTGTAGAAGATTTTATAATACCAGCAGATGGTATTTATTACACTATGACTGTAAGCTGCTATGACTTATAAAATGAATTTAGGTCAGAAGATAATCAAAAGATAATTTAGAGTAAAAAAATAGTACTCTTCTTGCTGAAGAAAACGCTATATACATTAAGTACAGGAGTCCAATATAATATCTTTAGTACATCTTAAGTACAGGAGTTCAATATAATATCTCTCTTTCTCTGGGAAGACCCAAACCTCATCGAGAGGTTGCTCATAAACAATAGACACAACAAACATAAGCTATATAAAAAAAAAAAAAAAAAAAAAACCCACACAAAAAAAAAAAAAAAAAAAAAAAAACACACACACACACACACACACACACACACACATATGAGAGAGATTATATTGGACTCCTGTACTTAAGACTTATGGACACAATATAATGCTTAAGAGTTCATGGTTATTCTGGTGGAACAGAATTTCATGTTCGTAACACAATAACATCAGTTCTCTTAACTCGCATCTCATTTTCATTTAATGATGCCGTGGGATTAAAAGCTTGTTAGTTATGAGGTTTAACTGATGAATCTTTATGTTCATGCCTGTGACATGATCAAAAAACCATCTCATTGTCTGGACAACCAGCAAACAAAATGGCTGGGAACAGTTGAGCAGTTTTAGGGCATTACTAGCAGCCGCCACAGGTTCCCGTAGGCGAGCATTGTTTATTGTGCCAGATAAAGTTGTAACATAGACATTTTAATCAGTTTGTAACACTTAGTATCTGAGCCTTATTATCCGGCGGCATGCTCGCTGGTGCGTGAAACAGTCGCATTTGGGTTCATAACCCGGCCCTCCTGTCTCAGTCTCGCTGGCATAAAGGGATCATGAGCTCTAATGGTTCAGGGATCTGCCCAGCAAACGAGGTTAGGTATGGAGGAAGACAAAAACACAGGGGCTAAACAGAGCTGCCCCATTCGCTAGCAAGCTGCTGCAAAGCTGTCTGACTCATGAATATGTTAATCTGCATTTGCCCGAATAAGTTTAGAGTGAGAAGCAAAAAAGGAGGGAAAAAAACAACAGCACTCATTAATTAATAAGGACAACGTGTCTATAATGACAGTGTTGACAGTGTTGGCGAACAAGTGATTAGGGCCGGAGAACGAGAGGTCGTCGGAACAAGAGGAAGTGAGACAGTGATGGGCATTACTGCCAGAGAGAATTGCTCCATCCTATAGGAGGGCAGAAAGGTGATCAGGGATGGGCATGCAGACTGTAGTGCAGACAGAATTGTGCCAAGGTAGAGAGACAAATAACAAGCCGGTCAGACAAGCAGACGGGGGTCAGGAAAGTGAACAGTGTGTAAACTTGATAAGGCAAGAGGAAACTTCAAGGAGATTTATGGAGTAAACAGAAACTTTACTGACAAAGAAATATATATTGAAGATAATGTCATTTCTGAACCAAAAGCAGTACCAGTGGAATGGGATTCCTTAACACTACCCTTATCTACTATTGGCAGGTTTATTCAAACATAAAAAATTTAGACAATTTTTAATAAGGTGAATATTAATAATAGATATTTTAATGGTACATAAATCTTATTATAACTTTTTCTTTTTTAAAAACGTTGAAAGCATACTGTAGTTCACACAAACACATTTTCAAGTGAAAATTGTCATTTTTACTCATCTTCATCATGTTTCAAACCAACAAAACATTTTAGGCATTTTGAAATCCAAAAAAAAAAAAAACGCACTTGGCGCAAACGCACTTGAAAAACCATGATTGTTAAATTAGGCATTTGAAATCGAGGCATGAGAGACGGACAACGGAGCAATCTTTTCACCACTAGCACGGTGCCACACACATGGAGATCAGAGTAACTTTATAAAGTAATCTCTCTTTCTCACCCTTTTCTATATCACTATCACTAAAGCCCCCTCCCTCTCCCCCACCCCCTGTGTTATGACATAGTAATCTGTGTCTCTAGCTGCTTGACTGAATAGGCATATGAATGGCTGTTTTCTGCCTACATGAACCTATTGGAGGTGGATCAACCATATGTCCATAGACATGCACACTCAAAGACAAAGGCGGGTACCAACAGGTCCTCTCTGACACAAAGCGCCATGGGGCGCAGAGAAGCGGGCGCAGAGGGGGAATAGGGGTGCATCTTAACCTGCGACGCATACACGCGAGTAAATATTCTCACACACACCACCGCATGCCACCCACGCAGCAATATGGAGATGCGACATTGATACACTGATTTTGATTCATGCTTTTCGGAGATTGCTTTGTTCTATGGTTTTTGTAACATCTTAGTTTATATGGGTGTGGTATTGTGTATGTCACATTAAAAAGGAGAGCTTTAGAGGAAAATAAAACGAGAGAGAGAGCGAGAGAGAGAGCGAGAGAGAGAGCGAGAGAGAGAGAGAGAGAGAGAGAGCGAGAGAGAGAGAGAGAGCAGACCGAGAGAGAGAGAGAGAGAGAGAGAGAGAGAGAGATTCTGTACCTTTTTGTAGAGGCCCAATCTGTTGCAGCTCTGGATGAAGTCTTGTGATGGAGAGACAGTGTGTTAAGCGACATATGTGACACAGAGGGACAATAGGATTACGGTCCTCTTCTCGTTATCCATGCCTTTGGACAGTGGGATTATCATCCAGGGAATGAAGATCTCAGGCCGTTAAGCTTCAGTGCGGCCCAGTTCCTCATCTCTTGTGTGGGGTGGGAAAGCAGGGGTGAAGGGGGTCCCCTGGAGAGAGGGCCACTATCAGGATTTACATATTCATCAGAGATCAGAGCTGTCCTCTTTCTCTCATTTCTCTCTGTTCTTTCTTCTCTCTGTCCTACATACACATGCTCATGCAGCCTGATGATGTCTCATTTATTGCATAAGGCAGGCCCATGTTTCACTACTTACATGGCAGGAAGCTTGACATATCTTCATTTTCTGTTTATTCTACTTTCTAATCACAAATAAGTATAACATTTCTCTCAGACTTTATTTCAGACATGGAGAGTGATCATGATTATTTTGTTTCTGGTGCACAGGAAATTACAGAGCGTTATAGTGAAAGAAAGAGAATGTGGTGGAGAAAGTACTGTAATGGGGGCAAGTGCAGTTCATTTAAGGTGAAGGGGTGAGACAACAGTCGTGTCTAATGAAAGAATGCACAGAGAGAAAGTAATGGAGACAAAAGATGGACAGAGTGAGCGAATGAGAGGGAGAGAGATGCCAATGCAGTGGCTGTCTGCTGTTGAACTCATGGTCATCTTAATTAATGAGGTCATCTCGGGGACTACCCCGAAACCAGCGTGTCCCTGCGAGGTCGTCACCAGGTCATGCAAAAGTCAAAGTGCATCAGCACAGGCATCAACGTGTAACTTTCCTTCATGTTTCTATCAATAAGTTGTTTTTATGATTTACTTCAAAATTCAGTTCAAATAAAACGACTCAGAAAAATGTATTGCTATTTTGTATGTGTTGCTTATGTTTGTTGTGTGTATTGTTTATGAACATTTATTGTAATGTGTCTTGATGAGGTTGGGGAGGTTTGGGTCTTCCCAAGATTTCTCTCTCAGCTACCTACAGTATCTTACCCATCATATTTAACTTGCTCTCTGGGGCCGTTAAGTCACAATCCCCTGTAGGTGCTTGAAACAGAATGTATTGTCCAAAGGTCTACACAAAAAAAACATGATTTATTTATTTTTTTATTGATTTATATATTTATATTACGTTATTTATTTACTTATTTGATTTATATCAGATTTCTTTCTGAAAATCATGTTTAATCATATTTTAAAACCGGCACTGTTTCATTGATTTATCACTTTCTCTGTTTGTATTTTGTTTTAATGTGCTTTATTGGCATGACAAACACACAATCACACACAGACGGACAGGCACACACACATGCACACTTTATTTCTGGATAAACTGGATCTTTTTCTTTCATGTGCTGTCAATCAAATGTTCTCCGCTGGAATTGTTAGAGAGTAGGTGTCAAAGTAACCTGGCACGCAAACACACACACATAAACACAAATAGACTCGCTCAGCTAAAACACACTCGGTAATTGGTGCCTATTAGGGTCTTCGCTTCTCTCTCACACCTCATTACAGGCCTAAACAGAAACTGCCCCCTCATTACAGATTGCTTGCTAAACACACACAGAAACGCACACACAAATACAATTCCCTCATTCCCACCTGTCAGTTAAACACTTGGCCTGGCAAGCGTGGCCACTGAGAGTTGGGTGTTAACTTGATGACAGTATACGAGGCAGTGCTCTGTAACCCCGTACCAATACATGCTAAAACAAAGTTATGCTAGCTGACCTTGTGTATCCAGCTGAGCATTGTGGGAAATCACTAACGAGCAGCATTAGTCAAGCTGGGATGTTTCTGTTGATGTATTAGGGTTCACTTTGAATACCCTGTAATGAAAATGGGCATAGAAAACACGATTAGTGCTAGTTGGCTATTCCAGCTAACAGGGAACGCTCTTAAAACATTGGCTTATGTTGTCTGAAAATTCTCTCAAAGTTATGAAAAGTTTTTAGTGGAATGTTTTTAACATTCCCGTAACTTTAAGTTTATAGTAACTAAGTTATAACGTTAATAGAACATCTAAAAACTATATTTTTTAGATATTTTGAACGCTTCTAGAACATTGTAGTAGCATTTTAGTTATGTTTTTGTTACTTAATGAAAACAATAAGGAAGCTTTCTTACAACCTAAAATTGTTAGCTGGGATGTCCCACCATGGACAATTAAACGCATGCGGGGCTGTTCAGATTTCCAGCTTTGATTGTACAAAATCTGGTGACATGGATTTATTTCACTTTTTAAAATCATTTTGTGGTAGTTATTGTTTGCCTGTAGTGTATAATTGTGTGTTTAATAACCAGCAGTTCCCTGTGCCCATCACAACACCGGCATATCTCCATCCCCTGCTCCTGTTGGTTTCTGCAGTGAAGTAATGTGCAGCCTTCAGCAGTGGGGGGTTTGTTTATCATAAAATGGTGCAATTCACCAGAGTCTGATCCTTCTCTCACTCTGCCTCTTTGTCAAGGTGAAAGGTGATTGAATGTGCCAAAAAGAACAGATGGGATGGTGAGAGAAGACACGATGAAGGAAACAAAAAGTTCCTGCGAAACAAACAACCTGATCTTGTATGTATCAAGATGTATGAGGTGTGTATAACATAATGAAATACAATTAGTATAAATATTGTAAATAGTCAGTGATTTACAGTACAATTATTACAGGAAAAAGTCCTGCTGGAGTAACCTGAGGTTAAGTTCCTTAGTCAAGGACACAATCGTGGTAATTCATAGCTCGACCCATATTGCCAGTTTTGTGTCATAATGACAGTTTTGTAGTCTGTGTTCATTAGAGACCTTCAATTTCAGTTTTTATCATTTTACAGGCAGATTAGCAAAGACATTTGTTTCCAAAACCACAATCTGCAAGACATTTAAAACCAGAAAGTCTTTAGTGTCAGCTGACTTCACCAAGAGTAAATTTGGTGTGCTTTTAGTACTGTGTGTTTAAATGCATGTCTTACATGTGTTCCTGCTTGCAACAGTTTGTGCTCACAATTTGGGGATCCTCTTCAAAGTACTTCAGAAGACAAGGGAGCCTCTCTTAAAAACACAAGCCTGAACTCTTCAGTTTAAGAGCCCTGCTGTTTTCCTGTGTGTGTGTGTGTGTTTCAGACTCAGGAAACTGACAGTTGGCCATAAATTGTCTGCCATTATTTTAAAAGCACTGCTCATTTACATCAATTTGTAGAGGGCGGGGGAAAGTAGTGAGGGGTGTGTAACTTTAGGTATGCATGTATGTGTGAGGGGGTCATCTTAGGTGGTCAGCATGGCCATTCTGTCACACTAGTATCCTGTCGTATTCCTTTCGCCGCATACCCCTCATCTCCACACACACACACACACCCTGTCCACAGCGCTCGGATGCCTCCCCGCTAATTAGCAACAAGTCAGAGCCGCCCACTTCTGCAGGGCAGTAAATATTCCCACACACTCACACTTGCACAGACGTCTCTAACTCAGATACAAGGCCCTCGTTCCCTCTCTATTCTTTCCTCCCTTTCTTTTCTGATTTTTCTGACCTCCCCTTGTTTTGTCCTCACTTCTGCAGCCATCAATCATCCCATTGACCTATCGTGTTAGGGGAAACTCACGGACACGCCCCCCTCCGCTTTTACAGGCCACAATATCATCCCACGCTCCCTTTCTGAGATACAAACAGATATATAAAACAATAATTGTTTATTTAGGGGTGCATATACAGGGAACATATACAGAAAAAAAAAATTTCTCTCAGACTTTCTACTTTTATCCCTCCTGCTCCTCTTACTCTATATCTCTCTCTCTCTAACCCTAACTCTCTATCTATCCTACTCTCTCTCTTTTTCTCTGTGGTTAGTGGTCAGGTTGAGGTTTTTGGCCGTGGGCAGGACAGGGTCGTGGGGAGGTGTTAGGGGAATCATGGAAGGGGGGATTAGATTTAGGGGACACTCTGGGTGGTATGGTAGCCCCTGCAGAGAACACAATGCCTCCTGTGTCCCCATGTGACACACACCCTTGTTTTACAACAGGGGAGGAGACACCTTCAATGGGCCAATGATGTGAACCACCCTGAGCCTATTCACGGTGACAAACGGCCACTGCCGGCCCCTGCGACAAACACATGCACAGACAGGCCTCAGCGATCAGACGCATAAATACAGTTTTTTTTCTCTGCATGGAGTATTAATTTGTTAAACTATCCTGGCCAAAAACACAACTACTTAAAGCACAATAGGGGACAGGTTGAGTAAATCATGACAGCTGTACTTTTGAGGCACACCAGCACCTAGATGACATTACTATGCACACTCCAAACCAAGACAGATGGAATAAAAGGCTTTCCTCTACCTTTCTCTTTTTCTCTTTCTCTCTGAAAGAACCTTCTTGGCTGGCTCTCAGTGGAGTTGAATTGGTGTGGCTTTAATTGAATCAACCGGCTCTTTTCTTTTGCCGCTCTTAGGAGGCCGGAGCAGCCAAATGGCTTGATGACAACGTAATGGCGAAAGAATTGAATGAGCTGCCAGAGGGGACAGAAAACCCAACAACATTCCTCTGCATCTGCTGTGATACACGGTTGCGCTCACACACAAATTACAACACTTTTGATAACACTGAACTTTGACAAAACACAGGACAAAGAATGGATGTTTATAAAAACAATATTCATTCACATTGCAGATGCATATTTTTGTTGTTTACATGATGACTGTTGTAAAGCACAATCCATAAAAATGATCATATTTTAAAAGTTTCTTTTTAGAAAAAACGTGTTGCTGGTTATTTCTCAAAACCACATTTTCTCTTGTATAACCATTTACTGTAACTAATTTTGTCAGATGCTTTTATCCAAAATTACTTACAGTTTGTATCTTACAAATATGTTGTTTTAAGATAATGAGAAGCTGATGAAAGCGTTATACAGGGTGTGTTTTTTGGAGTGGAACACAGGACTTAGCACATTCCTATCAGGAAGTCATTTAGAAATGACGGATTAAGTAACAGCCACCTGAATAAGTTTCTTCTTTAAAATCATGCAATTTCAGCTTGGAAGAGTTAATGACAAATTAAACACAAGAAAAATGCTGTCTGGATTATCCAAGAGTTTACGTTCCTTTGAAATGCTACTCTTTTGTCTAATTTTAATTGTGTTCTTGTTACCACTATTTTTAAGTTACACAGCTTTCTCCTCCTGTAAAGGCCCAAGTATGTGAGAAGTGAGAGAAAAGGAGAAAATTGTCATTCTGTCATAATGGCAATTCTTTTGTTTTTCCTCAGAATGGTTACAGGAAGTGCTGTCAGTACTTTGAAGGTGTTCAGGTTAACAGCGGACAGCCGGTGTACAGCAGAGGATCTCGACCCCTGGTTGCTATGAGAGCGAGGGATGCAAAGGAGGATGAAGAAATACATTCCTACTGAAGAATCCTGGATGAGACAATGGAACAGTGCGGCAGCACTTGGAAAACAGAAGGGTGACACAGAGGGCAACTCTCACCCACAACAACTCTCATCCTTTGAAAACAAAACCCCAACCTGTTACTGCTTCAGTCTGCCTGTGGGAGGGGAGGCTCGTAATAAAGCTGCCAGCCCCCTCGTTAGACATCATGAGTGTAAGTGCATGTGTGTGTGTGTATGTATGTGTGTTTGACCAGTATCGGCAGTACAGGAATTCTCTCTATTATATGACTTTTCAGAGATAGAGGGAGAGCTCTCTTTATCATGTTCATACATTCTTTACCGTTGCCATGCAAGAAGTATTTGGACACTAGTAGAATTGAAAGTCAATGCTTTAGGTAACAAAAAACATTACTGTTTTCATAGTCATTGTGGTGAAATACAACTGCAGTGACAAAATAAGAGAACTTCATTTCGTTTCGAGTCTAGCATCATATTTTGAAATTTTGTTGTCTATCTAAATTCGTACATAAAAAGTATCTAAATTGTTTTGAGGGCCAAACCTCTTTAAATTGATCTAAGTCTATAAGTGTTACTTATAAAATACATTGATTTATTGCATTTTTCTTAATCAAAACAAAACCTGAACATTATTATCTTGATATTATTAAAATTCAGCTCCACTCTGCATCAACTCATTTTCAAGATTCAGCACACACACACAGGGTCACGCACCCCTCCTTCATTCTTCTTCTGCAGGGTCCGGGGAGCAGGTTGTGGTAACATTTGTAGCATTTGGCTGCAGCAAATCCCACAGCTTTATCCTGAAAAGAAGCAGCCACCTTAAAAAAGGGGCTCTCCTCCAACGAAGCCCCTGGTCTTTCTCCTGCTCTCAGCCTGTGCACAGCAGTTTGCGTGCCCCTCACCGTCGCCTGCAAATCCCCCTTTATCCGCTGGCAGCCAGATGGGGTGGCAGGAATAATAGGCAGAGCCTGATGAGCACCATTCAATTTGTCCAGCCGTGTAAAGGAGCTTGTAAGCCGTTCCATTTGAGCAGGGTGTAATAGTAGCCAGGGGAGCAGAGGCTATGTTAAGACTTAATTACCTACTAATGGCTGTTGTAGGGACAAAAGACTTGTGTAGACCCCAACAACTTACACTCCTGTAATAGAGGAGAAAGGCAGGGAGAAACTGGTGGGGGGAACTGTTTATTGAGATGTTCTGGTCAGAAATTTGGGATGTTTATGCGTTTGAAATGACATATGGTGACGATAGAGCAAGTTATAGAAGGAAAGGAAAGAGAGAAAGAGAGAGAGAGAAAAAGAAAGAGAGAGAGAAAAAAAAAAGAGAGAAAGAAAGAAAAAAGAGAGAAAGAAAGAAAAAAGAGAGAAAGAAAGAAAAAAGAGAGAAAGAAAGAAAAAGAAAGAAAGAAAGAAAGAAAGAAAGAAAGAAAGAAAATGTTTTTGCTGCAGTTTGATTGCAAACTGCAGCAAACACGTGATACAGTGTTGCATTTGGGCTCTGAAACCTGAAAGAGGTTTTTCTTGTTTTTTCTCTTCATTCTGTCTTCTTTTCTTATTCTCTTTCTTTTTTAGTTGGAGGGAAGATTAGCAGGATTAAGACTGACTCACATATGCTGCTCTTCACTACTGGCATTCAACACAACAGAGGCCCAACTGCCACCCAGACGGGAGAGGATGAGGGTGAGAGTAAAAGTTTTCCTCTGATATTAAAGCATACCTACACAGAACCAACACCGTTCACAGTGATTGTGTGTGGAAAGCTGTTTAGGGAGAAAGGGGGAGAAAGTGTTGATGGTTCAAGGAGGAGAACAGTATGGTTGGGGGTGCAGATGCATTTAGGGGGAAAAACAATGCAACATGCAACATCTGCAGGATATATTGCGGGGTCAGAAAGTCTGAGATTACATTGATCCTGTTTTTATTTTAAAACTTACAATTCATAATTAAAATAAACTGTAGTTGATTAAAAATAAAGCAGGATAGAAACAGTTTCACTAAAGATCATAAGTTGTTGGACACCACTATATAAAATTATTTCACCAATAGACAAACAAATCATCTTTAGAATAAAAAAACTTTAATTTAACAGAATAATCCAGAAGATGGAAAACGTGGTATGAGTTTTTATTTTTTTTAGTTTTTAAGAAACAGGAAGCGAATTTCTATAGCTGAACTGGTAGAGCATTGCTTTAGCAGCACAAAGATTGCGGGCTTGATTACCAAGGAACACACATACTAATAAAAAACAAACATGTATACTCTAAATGCACTGTAAGTCATTTTGGACAAAAGCGTAAAGGTAACGTTAATATAAATGAACGAATACATGCAAAAATACATGCAATTCCAACCTGTGCTGCACTTTGCATTGTTTTTTTTTTGCCTCTTGAGTTAATTCTGAGCTGAACTCCAGCTATATTCAATCATAACCAGTTACAGTGGTGGCTAATGCAGTTTTTACACAGACACACCTCTGCCCACATCATTACTGGAATGCACACATGCTCACATCATTATCTCATAAAGGTAATGAGAAAAGAAGAGTCTGCCTTTGCCAACATGCAGAAATTAGCACTCAATCTCCCTCCACAGGCTAACATTCATTCACCCAGAGGTGGCAAAAGCTCTTGTATCTATCTCTCTCCCTCGCTCTTTCTCTGTGGCAGGCTCCTGTTAAACAAATAGCTTTTAATGACAAGATTGAGCGGCATTAAATGGAGCCCGTTAAATATGTTTGTCATTTCATTTGATTTAATTCTCTGCACCTGAACTGCGAATAAGCTGTAAAACTCCGCCTGCAAACCCCTCATTGATTTACCACTACTTAGGGCTCGTGTTTTAGCCAATGTCTCAGCAATCAAAGCTTTGATTTGGATTGCAAAAGTGTTGGGTTGGTGTCCCTTTAATGCACACGACGTTCATTGCGTGCAATTGCGTGTGCGACAAACTGCTGGACTAAACCCACAATGAACTACACGTTGTTTTTTGGTGCACTTTCATGCAGTAAATCAATACACGTCTGCCCGTACAGTAAATCGCACATCTGAGCAGGTCTGTGCGAGCCTGTGGATGCTCTCCTCGGGTTCAAGTCGATCTCAATCGAGAGGTGATGACGTCAGTCGTGCGCGCTCTTAATTAGTCTTAATTGGCGACATTCTCGGCGGAGCGCAGTTACCAAAGTTGAGATGAATGGAGGGCAGACCTCGTCTTTCTCTCTCTGTCTGTAATTGCTCCCAAGACAGTCGCCAGTCAGTCCGTGTGAATTTGCGTGCCTTCTTTCCCGGGTGACATTTCCGATAATGATATGCGCAAGGAATAAACCGCAGCTCCGACAATGGGGCTCTTTCTGTGCCGTCGTTTCTAATCCAGACAGTCGCGGCATATATTACCATTTTGCCGCACTTAACAAGTGAGATTACCGGAATTCGTAATGAAGCAACTTTTCTCGGTCTAAACCGTCTCATTTGCATAAGCGTATTTAACGAGAGTAAACAAGCGAACGGGCAGACGGACGGGGCGCGCAAGGGAAAGCAACCAAACGACGAGAGCGCAGAGATGCTTCAGTGACAATATGTTCAAGATCTTGATCTGGCGATGCCTCGCCTATCTCGATGATGTAGCTTTTATTAATCTACACCTGTGGAGTCGCAAAATCTTTTGCGTCTGTCTGCCCGTCCCTCCATCCATCCAGAAATCAACAAATCTCCTGAATGTGACCGAAGCGTAAATTGCTCACAAGCGCGTAATCGGTTATGCGTCCGTACCCCCTCCTCGATGAAATAAGGGTTTGAGTTTGGCCCGTATTGCCCTAATTGAAATGTTTCGGATCATAGCTGTTAAAAAACATTTTGCACGCCTCGTTTATTATCGTTTTACATGCGTTTAACGGATGAAGGCCGTCAGCTGTCGGGCGCCCGTATGGGGTCACTGGGTTAAAACAATATGCTCGGGTTCAAAACCGTGCCTTCAAGTGCCCGAGCTAAATCTTGCGGGAAATTTCACACGCAAATATTGCATCGGCATGCATTGCCCCTCAAAGCCTCCCGATTACTTTAAACTCCTTTATTATCATTTATTATTTACTGAATGCATTTTACGCATCGGTTTCTTTCCTACCAGTCATAAAGGCAAACGAAAAATAACAGTTCCGTATGTAATAACAGTAATGCATAAATAAATCTAGATTTTAAATCGGTGCATAATGGTTTAAAATAATTACATGACGATAACATTATGATATGGATGACCTAAATAACCCGAACTTAAATTTTAATAATGCAATATGTTTTAAGGAAACCGTAAGGCAAGTACAGTTCATGGGTTTGGTTATGCTAAATATAATATTTGCTTAACTTTTTCATTAGTTTTAAAATGCTGTTTGTCATGCACCATCGAAAGGACGCATCCATTGCTTAACCTGCATAGCACACATTAAAAAACAGTTTGTTCAAACGATGCTGCAATCAAATAGTCTGCAAGGAAGCGCCATATGCGAAGTGTGTCTAATGCATTTAATGAAGCCTCCGTTTTTTTAGAGTGACATCAGGTTTTAGGACCCCCACCCACCGGAGCTCATTGGTTCTTGACGGGCTGTCGGAAAAGCGTTGACATTGTCCCGGTGACTTGCCCCCGGTGGTGGGGGGAGGCACCCGCTATAAAGCGCACGTCGTCACTCTCGGGTGTGCCAAACGCAGACGGTGCACGACTGAACCGGAATACCGAGTGAACTCCACAAACCGGAACACACCGGCACGCGTTTGCACCTGCTACCCGGTAAGTTTTGCGCATGTAGAAAATGAATAACACAAAGTGAATTTACGGACTTGAGAAAATTGTTACTGGTGCGTTAATATAATGGTGCACAATTCATAAAAACGCTTTACTTTCTTCCATCTGTGCGTTTAACGGGATGATGTGTGGTACCTTGGATAATCTTTTCTTGCTCTACGTTGGCACGTTTTGTAACAAACGAAAACAATTTGTAGGAACTTTTAAGATTTTATGTAAATATGTAAATGTTATTACACGTAATCTGCTGTATAGCTTTTAACCAGCTCCATTGGTCTCTACGTTGGTAAAGTTTACACGTCTTAACATCTTTCTTCTTTTTTAAAGGTTTATTGACATTTCGAGAAGCTGAGATTACTGAACATCATGGACTCCGACACGAGCCGAGTGTCTAGTAGACCTTCCTCTCCAGAAGGCGATGACCTTTTTCTGTCTGCGGTGAAGAAGTCCGTGGGTTTTTCAGGTGCAGTCTCTTCCACGCAGAGCGACTCTCCTCCGGAGTTACGAGGCGGAGAACTGCGGAGCCTCTCCAGCGCAGAGGAGGACGCAATGGCCCTGAAGATGTTCAGCAAAAAGGACCGCAAACTTCTCTCGGAAACCGAACTTCAGAGCATGCGCCTCAAGATAAACAGCCGGGAGAGGAAGCGCATGCACGACCTCAACATTGCCATGGACGGGCTACGGGAGGTCATGCCCTACGCCCATGGGCCATCCGTGCGCAAGCTCTCCAAAATAGCCACCCTGCTGCTTGCGCGCAACTACATCCTCATGCTGAGCAACTCGCTAGAAGAAATGAAGCGACTGGTGAGCGAGATCTACGGCGGCGGGAGCGGAGCCCATCACGCCGGTTTCCACCCGTCCGGTTGTGGTACCCTTACGCACGCCGCAGCTGCTCCGTTACCGGGCCACCCCGCCACGGTCTCGCATACCTCCCACCCAGTGCACCATCCTCTGCTTCCGCCAGCGGTCTCCACTGCCGCGTCTCTTTCCGCACCCGGTCTCTCAGCGGTCAGGCCGCATCACGGACTTCTCAAGGCACCGTCAGCCAGTGCCGGGCCACTGGGCACCGGTTTCCAGCACTGGGGTGCGGGCATCCCGTGCCCATGCAGTATGTGCCAGGTGCCTCCGCCTCACGTGTCCGGCATGAGCACCGTCAGCATGCCACGACTGACCAGTGACTCGAAATGAACTTCTGAACCCTAAAAAGTGCTAAAAAAACTTTTGAAAGAAACCACAGACTTATATAAAAACTGTATCATCCCGTGTTTATTAGTTGATGGAAAGCACGAAAAGAAAGATGTGAAGATGAATGGATCAAAGCCACTAACATAGAGTTTGCTAACAAGTTAGAGGAAATTAGGGTTTTTAACTACGTGCATTTCTGTGTATGAAGTTTGTGTACATGTCATGCCCCTCATAGCCTTTCCAAACTTGCCACTGCTCTTTACGAAGGAACATGTTGAATTAAATGAATAGAGGTCCAGCATTCATTTAACACACAATATCCGAAGTAAAGCTGGTGAGATCCTGCTGCAGTTAAGAGTGCTATATAGTTTAATGGGCAAATTTGATTAGAAGAAATTATGCATTTGACAAGGTCCAATACTGTAACGTGAACACGCATAATAGGACTGTACGGTGTAAATATGTAGATAGCATTTGTACAGGTTGAGAGATTTTATATCACCTTCCCCAGCTTATGTTTGGGGTCAGAAATCATTTGCCAAGCCTTGTCTGTAACAGAAATGATGCCCCGTTCATTCCTGTACGATCTCTTTATTCTTCCTCTCTTCTCCTCATTCTCTCTCTTGAAGTTTTCTGGCTTTCTTCGTTATTGTAATTTCTTCCCGCACAAGCCTTCCTGTCATTGCCGATGCGAAGAACGGTCAACTTTTATTTTTTATAATAAAGTGCAAAATGATATTTATTTACTTCTTCCGGTGGTGTTTTCAAATTAATGTACTTTGGATGTTTGAGCTGTAAAATAAATGTGTAAAAGGATGCGTTTTGTATTTGTGCTTGCTTAATTCACCCACACGTTTTATAACAAGAAAACTCGGGTTATAAATAGCTCCTCCAAAAATAAAAGGCGATACAGACGCAACGAAAAGAGAAAGCTATAAAATAAAGGGATAAATAATCACATACAATTGAAACATCTGACTTTGATTTGATTAGATTAGTTTTTTCCCTCCATTTAATTGGCATGCAGATATAATAATGATGACATAAACCCCAACATGTTTAAGTAGAAACCAAGATGAAAACGAAATGCGTACAGACTAGTCAATTCGACAAAAGAAATTAAAATGCATCTATTTTAAATGATATAAATAATTAAATGGTTGAATTTCAAATAAATTTGTCATTTTTTGGGAAGTGGATAGCTTTTTTCCCGAAAACAAATAATCATTTATTCGCTCTACCAATAGCGAATAAAGGGAACAAACCGAGAGTGCCCCGATCGACACCGTTTATTTATTGTACATTGAAAACAAAGATGGTCAAACCAGTGGGAGAAAATAAATAAACTGTTCTGAGTTTATAGACCACAATTCATATATGAGAGATTTTGTTTTGCCTGTAAAATAGTCATTCAGAAAATGTTTTGCATGGTGACGATTAGTTATCTCCCCAGCTTCTGTTAATAGCGCAGTTTTTTCTTCTGATCTTTTTATATCAAACAATTAAATGTTGAAAAAAATAAATTTTCCCACTGACAGAAAGTATTAAAATGAAACAGGGACGACAGGGTATAAAAAACAGAGACAGAAAAAAAGAAAAAACAAAGTATTGATTCCTTTAACCAACCCAATAAAACACGCACACTCAACTTTGCGCACAGTTTATGTTTATGATTGGCGCTTATACAAACGTTATTTTTCCCCCTAAATATAACCCGATAAATTTACATTCAGGAAAGCAAGAACGCAATTTAATAGGGTTTAAGATGTGAAGGTGTCATAAATGACTTTAAAATGTTTTTATTTTGACACGTCTAGGTGACATGGAGCTGCATGAGGGACTTGCCTAAATTTCTTCACCTCTCTGTGTCACCCTTACCTGTCAAAGTCAGTGATCCTGCTGGTTTGGGCAGGTTTCCAAACAAACCTTGTGGATTTGCTTATTAACTTTTATGAAGCATATCCGCTTCATTCAATAAAAAAACGTATTTGCCCTCATGTTTTTAGGCCTCAGAGAGAGGTGCATTTATTTATAATGCAGAAAACGCATTTAAATTCTTGCAGTACACGCACTATGCGAAAATAAGGAGCTGTGAGATGGAGGGAATAAATAAATGAGTATTAGGAGGAATACATAACTAAACGCCAGCAGCTGGATGGCAGATTGCTCTTTCTGTTGCAATGTTTTCCAAGGGATTTTTGAGCTGGAACGATATGGAGTGAAGCTGGCTTCTGAATATTCATATTAGCCACTTGTTTATTTGTCTGTTTTGTGTAAATAAAGAGAGGTTTTTATTATTTTACATGGAGAAAAAGACCGGCCTGTTGGAAGATGACTGATAGGGCAAGAAAAAAAATAACAACCTATTTATCAATTTATCCCAGAGCATTTTTGACCAATCCGGTAACTTCTTGACACAATTGCTTAAAAACAAAAGAAATAAAAGAGTTTCCAAACGTGGTGCAGTGTCAGTACAGTTAATATAAAGGTTTCAGTAGGGTTGCTTTTATCAGTTTCACTCTGTAAAGGTTGGCACAATAATAAGCTGATCTTACATAGGAAGAGAGTACTAGTGATCTCGACTCCAGATTGAACATTGTGAACGAAAACAGCCTGCTGATGTCTTGTCTTCTCTCACTAACATCTGCTTATTAGTAATCTTCAGCCGCCTCGCCCATTTGCTCCGCGTAAAATGCAATTACTCCGAAAGGTAATGAGAATTACACGCTATCACGTTTCCAAATTAATCAGAGCAGTGCCTCCCCCTCCGGGCCACTGAACAGCCCCATCTTAACGAGGGTCTCCTCTCACTGCTTACTGACACATATTTACACATATATATACTAATAAGCCTCTCTAATTAGCCATCTTCTCAGCTCACAGTCAAGCAAAATTACACTCCTCAAAAGTGCACTGATGCTCCAATAATCGATATGTCAATATCACGTGTGCAATGGTTTTCATTAACCTGTAATGATTGACAGATCAGTACATCCACACACACACACACACACACACACACACACACACACACACACACACACACACATATATATATATATATACATTCCAACATGAAACTACAAAGTCATCAGGAATGTATAGCATTTTAATGTGAACACATGATGGTTTGCATTATTGAAGTTGTAATGTTGCCTATGCTGTCATTAACAGAAGTTATTTATAAATAAAACAGGTGCCTTTGCTCAAGTCAGCTCATATTTAGCCATGCCAAACTACAGCAGACTCATGCATAGCAATCTGACAGATTGTGATGTTTAGTGTTTAATATTTATGAGTTTGTGGTGGTTTTAAACTCAAATCTTAAAACCAGTCTTAAATCCTCTGATTCAGTCCAGATGTTGGCTCATTCAGAGGCAAACACTGGGCCCTGTTAGCCCAAAGGATTAGACAGACGGGACTATAGAGTTGCATCAAAGATGGTGTAAAAACACAAATAACGGGTAAATAAAGAAGAGCCAAAATAAACAAATAAATGAAGTGCATTTGTAACATTGTGACAATAGAACGACAATGCACCATTATCAGAAAGAGAGAAGCAAAGAGTTAAATAAAGTTATCCACTCTGTCTTCTTCAGTTCTGAAATGTGCTTCTTTTGCCTCTCAATTTCATTGATTTATCATCGTTACAGTGAGTGTCAGTCATTTATCACATAATCATTCCTAGAAGTGCATTTTAAAGGAGGAGCAGACGGATGAATTCAGGAACCCATACAGTGGCCATATGAGACCACACTTCCCCTGGGACGAGTGTTTTTCTCACCCTCCATCATCTGTTCATCCTTATGCAACACAATCCAAGGAACAGGGGCATCTCCATCTTGTACTGTTTATTTGACAGTGCATGTAAAATACATCCTGGTATTTTTATTTTAGTTTGTTGGGGTTGATTTGAGAGGGTGTGGTGTGATGATTAAATGGACACACAAACTCTTAAAGGAAAGTAAGAAGCAATTAAGGTGACATACATTGAGTTATATATTCTTAGCTATATATTCTGGCTCAAATTTGGGTGACTAAGTCTGATTAATTCTATCTCAGCACAATTACCATTTACTTTGTTGACCATTCCCTTTAATAAAATCCTAAAAACTACTGATACTAAAAATACTGAAACTAATATGGAAAGTGCTATTTTAAATAAAATACTAATTTTAAAATTAGCCATGGTTGTTCAAGCAATTTTCTCCTTATCTATAAAGAGAGAGAGAACTTGTGCTTGTGTGTGTGTTAGCAGGTTGAGCTGGGGTGTGCTATGTGCAACCAGAAGTCTATGATGTAAAGCCAGTGCTTTACAGTGGATCAATGTGTTTACTGAAAGAGACTAAGACAGCTGAAGCAGAGAAACAGGGAGAAAGAGAGTCAAAGAAGTGTAAGCCACAGAGAGAGAGAGAGAGATGCGCATTAGGAATGTTTGAGCGGTTAAAGAAAGAAGGGATAATCCTGTGTGTGTGTGGGGGGGGAACTCTTGGATATTCATGAATGGCCGAGTGTGGACACAATATGAAAAGAAGACAGAGCCTGGACAACTTAACATCAAAGAGCACCATGGGAGCTCCGCAGGCCAATGAGGGTCTGTGTGATGCTGAACCTTTGTTTGTGGCTTTGTTGCTGTCCAGTTGAACCCTTTCAGAGGACTGATCTTATGAGCAGTGTCTTTCCCCCCCGCCTGATAACCTTAAAAAGACTTTCTCTTGCAATCTGATCCGGTTCTGGCTCCACTTTCCAATCAACTTGGAGCGCAAGCTCGTCTCCTCTCCTTCTGAAACACAACATCATATTAGAAACTTCATGAAGAGAGAACCTGCTCACTTGTGTCCCTCACATATGCTTCGTCTGGGATTGCAGCGTATAGATTGCGTGTTGTGTGTGCATGTGTCAGGGCTGTTGATGGATGGTTGGGTGATGGAGGTGTTCTGCTCTCAGTTTGCTCGGGTCGCCCGACTCTTCTTTTCTCTCATTTATCTTCACTTGTTTTCAGCCACCATGACAAGTGTCTGAGAATCTGCCCTTCATCACGTCTGTGCTGCGCTGAATGGAGGGCAGATCAGTGTTATAGTTAACATTCAACACTGGATGCCTAAATTAGCTCAAAACATTACTCACTATGTATTCTAGATTCATTATTAAACAATGGGACATCCAAAAGGCCTTACCTCTATTCAGTGCCTGTACTGCGGGTGTTGTTGTATGTTAGAAGATTCTGACCATATTTAGCTGGTTAATTATTTCATTGCTGTAACGGTTTTACCTTAGAGGGCTTTTAACCTGCCCTTTAACCTCTCATCTTGATGGTGGGCGTTGTGTGTTTCCGTGTTTTTGTCCCTCTGGTTTGTTGCTTTTCATGTTGCCTGTCTCAGCCAGTCTGCCCTTAGCTCATCTATCATATCTCATGAGCCTTCACTTTCTCCTATGGATGGGAAGTTCACTGCTTTACAAAGCAAATCAGTTGGACATCTAAGTAAAGGCAGCATTGTCTTGAATGGGGGAAGGAAGTCTCCAAAAGTGTTTGCAATACCTACATTTCCAAAACATATGTTAAATCATCACTAAAATATGACAAAACACACATACATTTTCAGATAAAATCAGGATAAAACATTTACATTTTCTAAAATACCAAATACACAGGAATGTTCTTTTTAAGGCAGGACTTCTTAATATCTGCTTTGCTGCGTGTTACAATTTCACTTTTTCATTCACAACAAGGGTTCTAAGTCTCCTCCTTACACTGTCCCATATCATAACTCTGAAGAGACAAAGTTAGAGTATGTATCAATGTACCAGAAGCTCTGTATAGAGAAACACTGAGCTACAGTATTACTGTAATTAACAGCGGAGAGGAGATACACTAGGGTTAGCAGAACTTCGCCCTAACCATTTACACATCAAATCAATAAAGCAGTAAAGCAATGTTCCACGACTGACAACACTCAACAATCTTTGCATTTATTCTTAAGTCCGTGCAGTACAGAGAAAAAATATGAACAACACTTTAAAAACCATGAAATGGAATTCTACCTCATAATAGGTTTGTTTTTTTTACATGAAGCCTCTTGGCATAGCATTCAGCAATGCATATGTTCAATGTGACGTGTCAGAGTGAGTGCTCTTATTAGTGAAATGTGACACACACGGCAGCTGGCACTGAGTGGCCCATGACAGCTATAATCAGTGTGTCCTCAGCAGGACTGCTTCAGTGCATGTGTTTCAGGACCGATCCCCAGCACTGACTGGACGTCAATGACTGTGTATGACTTTGAGTCTGTTGTGTCAACTGTTCTTTGGGCAACTTGACAAAAGACCCATGGGGTGACGCTTTGCCTCGCCTCATCCATCTGAGAAGCCAACAGTTCTGTCCAGGCCAACCTTTCCCAGAGCATGCTGGGATACACAATGCCCAGCCTTCAGCTCATTGGTTCCGCCCTATTAACAGCTTGTAATCTTCTCATATCCATGGCCGCTGGCCCAACGCAACACGTCAAACGGGCATGCGGCGTTCTGAAGCTCTAGACAGCTCACCTCCCCCACATCAACTTTTTTTAACAGATACACACCCTTCCACCCTGAATTTTAGAAGCTATTTGCGGAGAATGTGAACCGTCTGAGTTCGAGGCCCTTGAGTCTTGCCCTCCACACCTGCTTCACTACAGGGGAGAGAAAGAAAGAATAAAGTTGTGACATCTGTTAATTTCTCATTAGAACTTTCCTTTATGCAGGTTTTTCGGTGTGCGAGACAGATCCGCAGTACGTGCAGTACGGACACAAGCTGGCGAAGGGCTGGCCAGCCGGCGGTTGAAATAACACGCTCGGCATTTAGCAGACGTTTCTCGGCATCCATGGTCTGGTAATGAATATGGAAGCAGACCTTCTCTGTTTCAGCGTTGCTGATTTTTGCATCAGCTTGCGTTTTGACCTTCCACATCATGGAAAACAGTTAACTGTGCAAGCTGTCAAAGTTTGCACAGGTAGACCAACTTCTCTGTGCCCAGTGTTTTTCTGCTGTTTGTACGTTTTCTTTGTGGCAATTAAGCATACGTGTCTGTTAGAGAGGTGTTGTGATGTTTCTGCTGGTACACAAATCAGTTTTATTTATCTATTGTCTTACCTTTGGTGGCTTGTACTTCTCTTGCTGCCCATCACATAAGCCCAAGCAATGAGAAACTGAGGTGAGCAATTTGTCGCATGATGGTGGAAATTAAACAAACTATAAATTGTAATAATTACAGCAGATCTGAAAATAAATTTGACAAAGATTGAAGGTTGAAAGGAAATTTTAAAGTAAATAGTTCACCAAAAGACACATTTACTCACAGTCATGTTATTCCAAACATAATTGGTTTTCTTCTGTAGAACAAACAGAAAAATTACGCAGAATGAAAATGAATGGGGCAAGCTTCAAAAATGATAAAAAAAGCACAATTAACATAGAAGTGGTCCATACAGACTTTATATTCCAAGCATTATATTCCATTAAACTCCAAGATATGGCCATTTGACATGTTTGTGTGAGGAAAAAAACCAAATTTAAATTGTAATTCCCCCAGAAAGTCTTTACAGGTAATTCTTTTTGTGTTATTAGCCGTTTCATCCATCAGTCTGTTTAAACAAGCAGGAAACATATTCATAGTATGACATAAATATGTTTAATACATATACATAAAATATATGCTGTATATATGTACTGTATAGACATCAAGTTCTGTAGACATATGTATAGACAAAATAACACTTAATATTCTTTTAAACAGTGTAGGAAATGTTTACTTTTTTACTTTACTTTTTAGTCACATTGACTGTTTTATTGTGGCATGAGGGCAGTTCTCTGAATCACTTTTTTCCATTATTGCATTAAGCCGTTATCATGGATCAGTGTGTGTCTGTCTCAGAGATGGGAAACCTAGCCGTGCCAACTTACCACCACTCAGCCAGGCATTTTATTGGTAACTACAGGAAACAGGATTGGTGTGAATGAGCTGATTGAACCTCCAGGTGCAGCTCCAGAGACCCAGCCCAAGCTCGCCGGCTTGGCCCAGACGGAGCACACTCTGACCGCCACAAAGACAGCCCTCATCCCCCCTGCCTGGCTCCACCGGTCCCTGACCCACTCCAGCCTTGCCATGAAACCCACAGAAGCGATGGGTGCTGGGGGCAGGGGATACGGATGTGAGCCCCCCGGCACCACGCCACCCCATTCAACCCCCACAAGCTGGAAGGAAGGACGCAGATCGCGGGAGGGGGGCGGTGTTGCGGGTGGACACCAGGTTCTTTCTTTCGCTCTCTTTTTCATCTCTCTCTGTCTCTATGTCAGAGCAGGTGTCCCTTTCTGCCCTCTCTTCTCGCCCTCCCTTTTTCTGTTGCTGTTTCTTTTCACACACACGTTCACAAATATACAGCTGACAAACATCCCTGCTCTAATCTATCACAGGCTGTCTTTTATAGGTCAACTAGAGGCACACACACACTTCCACACACCACAACACACTGGCAGGTTGTGTTCTGTTCTCCTGCAGGTGTCTGGCGTTGTGATTGCTCTTTAAATTCTCTTTCCTGTCTGAGCCTGCGAGTATGTGCGCCATGGATGCCATAATACTATTCACCATCAAGACCACACCGGGTGCTGCAACCTACTTACCCTCCTCGCCTCTCTGCCAGACAAATAGGAGATTCTCTCCTCTACCTCCCGCTCTCAATGTGAACAACATGCTTTCTGTGTATCGCTCTTCCTTCCTCTGACATTTAGAGGGGGCTTAAATGATTGTGTCATTAAATAGTTGGGGCAAAGAGATAATTACACAAGAAGTACAATCAGTCTTACCCTGATATATCTTTCTGCTCTGCACCTGTGAGAAAGAATCATTACCACTTCTGTTTGTTTGTGTTTGTTTTCACTTTTTATTTGATTCCCCATGCAATGACTTAAAATTACACATCCTTATATTTACCCAACATGCAGCATTTTCAGGGCACTGAGATAAGCAGCAATGAAGACATTTTCAGATGAACTTGGCTATTCAGTGAAGATGGGGGATGTGATTACGATCAAGATTTTCAACCACCAGTTGGACCATTTCCATCATTTGAAAATGATGATCAAATCATTAGCATGGAGGGCAGATGAGGGGGCGTCAGGAAAGAGATGAAGAGAGAGAGAGAGTGAAAGAGTAACTCATTAGCTCATTACAGCAGTGCTACACTCATATTCTTATATGGTTAGGGAGTGTAAAGATATCCATGAGGGATTCTGGACAGAACAGCAGATTATATAATTGAACACTTTACATTTAATAATTACTGTTTATAGAACTTTTAACACATGACTAGATGAATATACAGTGAACTGTTTATTATTATTATTTAAGAAAGTCCCTGAAAGAAGACCTGGAGTTGTGGACCAAGAGTTTAAAGGTAAAGTCTTAACCTTCCAGCAGGACTGAGTATTGCAGCCACAGGACTTTAGCTTTAGCCTATAAAGGTATCTAGATGATTTCTGCCAAGCTCTTTAGTTCATTTTTTTCATGTTTTTTCTGTCTGTCCTACTCATGTTTTTTCAATATCTCTTTCAGAATGCAGGCTGTGTCTGGGTTTAGGTGTAGAGAGCAGGGTGAGCACTCTTTGCAGCAACTCATGCCAAGAATGGGACGGGTACCAGGGGCTGGAGGAGCTGGCTCCAATGCTGCGGGTCTCCAGGGGCCACACAGAGCTTCAAAACCCCCACGTGAGCTTAGTGTGGAGGAGCAACAGGAGCTCCGGAGAAAGATCAATAGTCGTGAGAGGAAGAGAATGCAGGACCTCAATGTGGCCATGGATGCATTACGAGAAGTGATGGTGCCATATTCTTCTTCTCCCGGCAGTGTAGGTGGAGCATTGCAACACCCTTACCTCCCTCCTGGAGCCCCTCCGACTGGACGCCGCCTGTCCAAGATCTCTACGCTGGTGCTGGCCCGTAACTACATCCTGCTTCTAGGCTCCTCCTTGCAGGAGATGAGGCGTCTACTGGGTGAGGTCAGCATTGGCATGGGGGTCAGTGGGACTGTGCCACGTCTGCTGCTGGCAGGGGGGTGGCCATTTCTTACCGGGCCAGGACAAATTCTGTTCTCCCACCATGACCAGCAACTAGGTCCAGCAAAGTGCCCTCTTCTGCCTCAGAACACCTCCCCAGCCCAGGAAGAGCCCTCTGTGTGGGGTTCAGGCAGCATATCAGAGAGCCCGGTGTGCCAATGTGGGATGTGCAGGACGCCACGAGTGTTGCATGTTAACCCAGCCACACGTTTTCCAAAGTAAATTCAGCATGCTTTGGAGAAAGTCCTAAGAGAACAGAAAAAGAACAGTATTTACAGCCATGACCGGTTTTTGTAATCTTCATCTGTGGAAGGTGAGGTGTCCAATTAATAAGTTTTTCCTATTGCAAAATGTCCCCATACAGTATTTTAATGTAACTACAGAAAAATAGCCCCAATGTTGAACATGTTTTACATTTTACAGTATGCCACTTTTAAATATTAGAGATTAATCTTGCTTTTACATCTAGTGTTTAAAATGTCAAACTGTCTCCCACATTGTGTTTATAATTCTCCTTTGAACCGACTCTTCAAAATTCTCCTTTGTGTTTGCTAACAATTAAAGAAGTACAAGACTACAAGACTTGGTATGTGTCAGTTGTTTGCAAGTGTGGAAAAAGGCCACCTTAACTTTTTTTAACCTTTTTCTCCATGGGTGCATGGTGTGTGCATGCATTTGTGCTCGGACACATCCAAACGGATTGAAATAATTAGTAGTGTACCCTTTTTGGCAGTACAAGGACGAAGCTTTTCTTTCACCCAAGGCTTCTCTGAACCCAAACCCCCATTCAGCTTCCCAAACAAACCTCACATCAAAACCGGCACCCCTTAATAATTAGCCCATACTCTTTTTCCAGCTTCACTGTCTCTTTAATTCACTCCCTCGTCCGCTGCTTGTCGAGGTAAATGCGTTTACACGGGCCGGTGTGGCACCATTCATCGCTTTCTGTGAACAACACATTCAAACACCCGGAAAACGTGTTTCCACCAATAGAGTTCACTTACCTAAATTACAAACAACACCCTCTCCAACACCCAAACTCTGACATGAACCCCTCTGAAGGCCAGCCGGTTCAAAAAAGAAGCAATTCTTTCAACCTCAGGGCACTGTGAAAAAGAAGAGACCATGAAAGAGGGGGAAAAGCAATTCCATCTTGTGGAAAGGGTTACGTGAATGAGAATGCAGATTATAATCATAAGAATAATGATAAAATACGAGGAATAATCGGCCCTGCGGCAAAAGGGGATTAGTCCGGCCAGGCGCGTGAAAGAGGGCGAGAGGCTGAATGGAAGGAGTCTGTTGCCCATCGCCCGGAACAAAAGGAGAGGTAGATGCCATTAAGTGAGATTAGGGTTAATAGGCCTTGATTTTCTTACAAGGAGGTAAAAAAAGAAAAAAGTAGTGCAGAGGAGGGGTGAGGTGGGACAGAGAAGTGGAAAAGATCAAAGTAAGAAGCCCCGACTTAAAACCCTTCTCTTTGCAGGGACACACACACCCACTTTAACTTGCCACCTCTTACATTTACATATAGCTGCCTTATGTCCGCTGACAACTTGAGGAGATTACCTCACTAATTTTACCTCACTTCAGTGCTTTCTTAAAGCCATCTTCTCCTGTCGTTCTCTCCTGAGATGATAACTTTCTCTCTCTCTCTCTGATGATGATGGTGGGCGTATTGTAAGAAGGATGTAGGGGTCTGCTTTCTCTTTGTGTTTTTTCTTCAACTCATCAGTGCTGCTAAATCCAGCCACAACAAAATGAAACAAAAGAGGAAAGAGCAGAGCTGGGTGTTCTATTGTTCTCCACTAAATGCCAATGTGTCCTGCTATACTTATACTAATATATATCTGGACGAGCCACTGTGTGAGTGTTGTGGGGAGGGAGAGAATAACTGACCCCTGTACTGTGAATTCTCAAATTCCCAGGCAAAAAAAAATCAATTTGTTTTATGAACTATTTAATTAGGTGGATTATTTGTGAAACAATTGTGAATTAATTACATATAGAGAGTGTAGAGTGTAGAAGAATGTGTGTAACAGGTTGTGTCTGTGGGGGGAGGTTACATTTAGCTTAGACACATCAGCCAATAAGGAAAACAGCTTAATTAACAAACAAATGAATAATGTTTAAATAAAATAACTCCTAATAAAAATATAAAAACTGTGGGGAAAAACATACTCAGAAAAAGACAATGGAAAGTCCCCTCTAAAATGTGTGTGGTTTATGTGTATGCACAACGTTGCATTATTTGTGAGGTCTACATTTTTTAAAAGACTCCTTATGTAGCTATAACTGCTTACCAATATTTTATACACACATACATGTACATATTTTTCCCCCGTAGGCTTAGGTGTCGTCTTCAGTAATTATAATTTGCTTTATTTGACAACAATGGAAGTCTAGTCTAGGTAAATGTGTGTGTGTCCGAGTCAGGGCAAGTTTAAGACTGATTGAGGGCCATCTATCCTGAGCTATGGGTGAAAAGATGAGTGTGAGAAGATCTCCACTCCTCCTTTCAGAGCCCCTGCACACGTCCCAGGATTTATCTCTCTCCTTTCTGGGTTCTTTATCCCTACAATCCAGCCAAAAAACACCAAGCTCTTTGTGACTTATGAGGGTTAGAGAGTCATCGATATATCACACACACCAACACAAAACACACCACACACATTGGAAGCAGCAGATGAAAACATACCGGTAAATTAATACATTCGCTGCAAGTGAGAATTTCAGATATAGGGTTTGTGTTTCTATATCACATATCCTAAATAACATATATAGTAAAATGCTAACAAACATTCAGAACATTTTTTGCAACTGCATAACACTCCAGCAACTTCCTAGCAACCCCAGAGCAAGCAACATGTATAATAATCATTCAGAACACTTTATGAACTACATAGTAACGCCCTAACATCTACACAGCAACACCCTAGCAACCTCACAGAAATGCACTAATAACCACTTAGAACACTTTAGCAACTGCATAGCAACGACCTGGAAACACCACTGAAATGATTTCAGCTATAAATGTTAAAAATTATTTCCTCTTTCAGTACAGGTGTCTCCTGTGTTGAGAAACTTCAAGTGTGTTTCTGAGCATTTTTTGCACTTTTCCTTTTCTTATCTTCGAAAGATGATTAGTTTTTTATCTTATCTCCTCTTCTCTCTCCCTCTCTCTCTCATTTGTTCATCTCAACGTGGGGAGTCTTGACGATAGGAAATGCTGAGCCATAAATTGGAACGTCTGAATGAAAGACAGAGTTGGAGGGAGGGGTGGAACAGGGGACCCCTCTCCTCTTCCCACCCCTCTTATTTATCTCCTCAAGCACTAAACTTCATGTATCCCCCACCCATCCCTCCCTGTCCCCCTTTCCCCCTCTCCATCCCAAATTCTTGCCTACTGTTCTCTAGTCCAGTTCAGCCCAGTACACACACTTTACTGGGCCCGGTAATGACCTGTGCCATTAACCCCCCAAGCCTCTCACACCCTCTCTCTGTCACACACACACAGTTTTATTGGCTTCCATAACAGTGTCTCATTACCCTTATGCCCCTGACGATTGTGAGTGCTTCAGGGTGGTGTGGCATGGGAACAAACCAGAACCCAGCAGTTAAACACACTCACAAAGACATTCGAAATGAGAGTTCAATGTCCTGCCAAAGATCTGAAATTTGAAATCTTATCAGCCAGCCTGTTTTCTTTGCTTTATTTTTTATGTTCTGTTTTTCCAGTTTCTCATATCTGCTACAAAATAAATGCGACAATATACTGCATTAAATAAAAAAATATCAAACCAAGTGACAGATGCAAACTGATGCTAAACTTCACTTTTTGCAATTACATCTAACCAGTTGGTCCCAAGGTAATTTTATTGGATTTATAAACCAATTCCCCTGAAGGTTAGCAGAATAGCCACAGATGTAGTTCCTCTCATTACCATCAACAAGAAATTGTCTAACTTGCCTCAGTCTAAACTGTCGTCATTTCAAACTCTGTATCGTTTGTACAATTCATATTTGAGAATTGTATGCTTGCGTACCTTTCTTAAAACAAAGGCCACTTGTATAGATATTTTGCTGTTAAATGCAATTAAAATTTGTGCCTTAATTTGTGTCATTTTTGTGCCTTAAGCATATGTATATATGCCACATATCGTGTATAAAACAAAGCTCCCTTTTTACCTTCTCAATTTGTAAATGTTCTTTGCTAAGAGGAATTGTAGTTTGAGAATGAATGTCATCAGTACTCATGTTTCAGAGTTTTCATAAGGGTCTCTAAAGAGCAATATAAACACACACTCACTCACACTCTTGGGCCCAGAGAGACTTCTCTCCAGTCTGAAGAGAAGAGCAAACACGCATATACCTACAATCACTCACACACACACAGAGGCGCACTGTTAGGGCTTGGTGTCCCTGTCGGCGTGGCAATGACCCAGTGGCTCTTAGTTTGACCTGTGCCCCAGCGCTGCCCTGAGGTCCAGAATGCCAGTTAACACATCACAGGGCTTTTTCTTTTCTCACTTTTTTCTTCTCTCCTCCTCTTTATCTTTGACGTGTTCCTGCCCTACTTGCCCCGCAGAGGCGGCCGCGCAGCTGACAGGCAACAGGCTTTTCTCTTTCTCTCTGTTCTATGTTCCCTCTATTTCTTTTTCTTCCTCTTTTCTGCTTAATTGAGTTGTTTGGCAGACGGGCTTGTCAACTCGCCGCCACAGCGTGGGGAGTCGGTGTGTGTGTGTATAGACACACACAGAGAGTGTGAGATGGTCTTTGTGTTTCACTAGACGGGTTAGTTTTTCACTGTTAGTGCTGCTTGACTAGCTATTCCACAGAGTGAAATAGAGAGAGAGAGAGAGAGAGAGAGAGAGAGAGAGAGAGAGAAGACAGAGAGAGGGACATAAAGAATATAATGCTTTTATATGTGGGAGTGAAAAAAACACAGCAAATACAATGAAACTGTGGAAATAAAACAGTATATATATATATATATACATAAAGCAGAGTGTGAGATACACAATGTAATTTTGTATCTTACACTCTCTGTGTACATAAACATAAAAACAGTTCAGCTGATTTTATATATAAATATAAATATATATATATATATATATATCAACTGAACTGTTTTTATGTCCACACTAGCAACAAGCATTGTTAAGGTATTACTATTGGAATTATTACTATTGGAATACTGTTGGAATTTTCTTATCAATATTACATATGATTTATAGATTATGTAATAGGAAACAGGAAATGTTCCATTAAGGTAAAACACATGAACAGTTTCTTTGAGAAACTCTATAATGAGAATGTAAATGTTCTGTATAGTTCAGTCTGGTCTCCGCATTGATTTCTCTTCTCTTTAAAACAAGCTATAAAAGCAGAGAAAGAGCACTCGGTCCTGACAGCCAAGCAAACACCATAAATATCTACCTCATTTGAGCTAAGGTCCCGGCAGATGCTTCTGTGTGCATTATACTTCACCACGAGAGGCCTACAGATCTGTTGAAAAACACAGGACAAAATGTAAGCATTATTCTTTGTGTTCTATCAATCACGTGTGCAAAAGAGCTCTGAACTGAAGTATTTCATCTGCATTTGTTTATGTATAAACCATGAATAAATTAATCGTTTTGTTAAGCAAGCATGACTTAACCCTTAAATTATTAATGAACTAACAATAACATTTATTAATTATGATTCATATTCCTTTATAAAAAACTGTAGTTCATGATAGTTTAAACTTTTTAAGTTTAAAAATGTATATGTACAAAAAGAAATTTCAGCATTGTGACTGGTGATTGTTAGTTCATGTTAAAGCTGCAATCTGTAACATTTCAGGAGAAGAATGAACACAGATCAGTTATTGAGCTCAAGTTCATGACAGCATCAACACAATCTCCTTATCCTAACTCGATTCCCAATGGTAAAGTTATCTTTTGGAAGTCTGACTTCCAGGGAAATGTCAATATGGCTTCATTTGACTTCAAGGTAGGTAATGAAAAGTATGTACAGTAACAGCAATGTTGTATTTTAAACAGAGAGGACAGTAGAGAGGCAAAAGTTACAGCGGCTGAAAAGTTACATTGTAGCTTTAGCTATTGCATTAAAAAATAAAACATTATTGTAAAGTGTTACCCAATATTCTTAAGGAAACTAACAAACGTATAAATGACATTGAATTAGTACCAAACCAAGTGACTTCAGTTCAGTTCATTATTATAAATGTTATCTTGAGTTTGACAACACACTATCCAAATACTTTTATTGTTATAACTTTGTTTAAAAAAAAAAAAAATTTTTTTTTATATATATATATATATATATATATATATATATATATATATATTATTTTTTTATACATTTTTAAATGGTATACATGAAAAGTGTGTTAACTTATGTGGATTAGATAATGGGACATTGCCCACTGTATCTAGTGAACTTGAAACATCTTTGTAAATATACATGTAGAAATGTATGAGCCATTTGGGTATGAGCCAAAGAAATGGTAGTCTTTGTGTGTCTGTGTGTGTGTGTGTGTGTGTGTGTAGAGCATGTCCTTTTCTCACAGTGTGAGTGATGCTGTCATGCCCTCTTTACTCTCCCCTGTGCACCCTGCCACTGATCACAGACAGAGAAGGGCAAACTGTGTGTGTATGTGTGTGAAAAAGACACAGACACTGAAAAAGAGTGTCTGTGTCATTTATAGACAAGGTCTGGACTGTAGCCACCTTACCTCAGCTTTTCCCCACCATACCACCCCAGTCAAACATACACACCTCTCCTCCTTTGGGTCCCATTGACATCCGTGCCAAACCCCAACACACGCACACACTCACCCTCTGGAGCGGTACTGACAGCAGAACTCAGCCAGACGGCAGACAGACGTTGTGCTGACCAGCACAAACCTGCAGACATGTCGACACAAGGGCAGTGGAGGGAAGGAGAGAGAGAGATGAAGGAGAAGAGGAGAAGGGTCAGATCTTCCCATCTCCAGCTTGCTGGAATGCCAAAACCAGCAGGCAGGATCAAAGCGCAACACTATGTAGGATTCAAAAATTCCCTAAAATGTCCAGTCCTGCAAATATTGCATTGCTTAAATTGTGGTCTAGCAGAATTTCTATTACTGTGTGCTCATATCATTGATCCAATAATCAAATAGCTTTGTGACTAAAGGAGGTCATCTTAAAAAATCACTCTGATTAAGATTTCAGCTTGAAATCTTCAGCATGTTAATATCTGATTTATATCTTCCATTTAAGACTCTGAAAACCGAATTTTACACTGTGCTTACTTTAATAAAACTTTAGAATGATGAGAAACACAAGTCGAGAGTGAGTACAAGTCGAGATAAGATTGTTCCAGCTCAATGGAGTTTAAGATGATTTTATTATTTTGTACATATCTCATATGCTGATTATAAAGTCATTTCATTCAGTCTGTGTACTAATGTCCTTATGCTTGCGGAGGGCAGTGAGAAAAGTGGGTGGTGTACAAAAAGCGTTCTGTTAGAAGGGCATGGTCACATACACACACACACACACACACACATAAAAACACACACACACATACAGGTCACTAGTGGTCTCGACTGGTCAGGTCCGCAGGTGCCACTTGGCTTGACTGGAGCCTCATTTGCATATATTTGCATACTGTCAGACAGTGTCAGAGAGTTGGAGTTAACCCAAAACCAGCGAGAGAGAGAGAGAGCAAAAGAGAGAGAGAGAGAGAGAGAGAGAGAGAGAGCAAGAGAGAGAGAGAGAGCAAAGAGAGAGAGAGAGAGAGAGAGAGAGAGAGGGTGCTACCACTTTCTGGTACTCTAAATGCAGAGGATGAACAGGGGCTAGAAAAAAAACTTTCTCATTTTGTATTGCGGGTGTAGCTAAATCTCTTTAAACTATTAGTGGAACACACCAGTTATTTATAACTCTTTATGTCTCTGGACAGGATTTGTAGCACATTGCCAATCACCACAGGAAATCATTTGAATTGTCTCTAGGTTTGTAAAAAAGGGAAAAACAACACAAATAAACATTTAATGTTTTTAATTTGTAAATGCATTTAATGCTAATGAACCATGATGCTTAAACATTACATGTTACCTGGTCCTATATAATCTTGTCAGTGTCATATCCCATATTTCAACTCATGTCAAAACCAGCTAAAAAGGTTAACCTGGTTACTTTTACTTGGTTGCTGTGATACCAGGAATGGACAAAGACTTTATGCCAAAAAGGAAACTACTTTATGCCAATTCTCATACAACCACAAGGGTTGTGGGCAACATTATTTGTGCATTATTTGAAACTTGTACAGTGTATACTTGTGTCTTAAATGAATCTCTCCTCTCACTTTGCTTCCTCTCTCTCTCTCTCTCTCTCTCTCTCTCTCTCTTGTTTGTCCTCTCCTGCTGAGGGACACTGATGCTTGTTTACTGCCGCGGTGTCTCTGGACAGGGAAGCTTGTAGCACAGCATGAGTCTCACACAGGTGTGAAACTATCACACACAAACACTAAATATTACAAAGTGAGGCAGTCAGTCTGCACACTGTGAGGCTTAAACTGATGATATGACAGGTTCTGTGAATGCTTTTGATACTGTATATTAATGTTGCATGCTACAAATCACATTCCTTACATTTCTAGAAATAATTATGTAGATCTTCATCATATACAACAAGCTGACTGATATTATGGAGGTTTCCCTCAGAAGAAAATTCAGATCCGTCTTTTTACCTTTCAGCTGATTTTTTAGATCCGATATTTCTAATTCTCATTAAAATGACTGTGTGCTATCGAAATAAAACTTGAGAGCTTGAGTGCTGATGGGTAGAGAGAGAGATGGATAGATGGATGGGTATGAAAGTGTTACAGATTGACAATCGCTGTCTTTCTTTTGATACAAAGGCTGGACTGTTCCACAGCAGCTCCGAATAGCCAGACCATCTGTCAACAAACCCCCACAGTACAAACATTGTGTTTATAGTGCGGACTGACTCACACACACACGCCGGCACACGCACACCTGACCGTCCCTAAGCATTACATCTCATATTGTGTTTCTGCCAAGAGTTTATCACAATGGAACGCATCTCTTCCCTGTGCAATGATATCATAGAGAACCCGCTGAGCTCTTTTCTCCCTCGCTTTCTCTCTCTCTCTCTCTCTCTCTCTCTCACACACACACACACATACACACACACCGTCTCTCTCCCTCACTCTGACACAAACCCTCTTTCTTAATGTGCGCGTCTTAAGCCGGCACAATAAGATCTGGTCCCCATACAGCAGGCGTGACAGTAGAGTATTGAAACGCTATTGGAGAAGAGAGACGCCACTGTGTGACAGAAGACAGAGAAGAGACAGCATGAGAGAGAAGAAGAGAGAGCGTGTTTGTCAGTCCTCACAGCTTATGGAGCCATCTTTTACTAAGATGCTCATTATTGGCGTGCGTGTGTGTGCGTTTGTCTTTTCCAGCAGGTTCTCTCACACACACAGCTGTGAGCAGGGTGTAAAAGAACAGAAACCCCAGACTACACCAGCCGTCACCTAGGCAACAAGATACCACCTGCATCTTTCTTTCAATTGAATACGCTTTATCACCACCGCTGAAAGTTTTCTTTAATAACACAATGTTGTTGGGATGCTCATAATGTAGTGTAAACTTCTTAGTTAACTTTAACTTAAGGGAAATTATAGTTTTGTTGCCTTGCAAGGCTCAGCTGGACTGTAGACAAAGATGTACCGAGGTTATTACAGGATCAAATTGACCTAACATGACATACTCATAACCATAAGAGTTGCAGTTTTCAGCTGTGACATAGCTTGGTACTTATCTTGGTATTTTAGGTTATGGAGTTGACATCAAGTTGCAAGAAATCTGTGGTGAAGTTTAAATGGGTTTAATGGGTGACCTCCAACAGCACAGAAAAGTTAAACAACTTTAAAAAAATCTTTTTTATTAAATAAAAAGCTGCATTAGTTGTTCACATTACAACAGCAGACGTTGCGTGAGACTTTAAATGTGGGAGGCCGCAAAACAGTATTAAAAAGGAATTAAAAAGGCAATATTATTTTGATACCTGATTTCAGATAAACAGTCAGAGTTGCCAGCTTGCATGCAAGCAGAAGCAACAATAACAAGGTGAGACAGTGAATGCGCTGGGGTTAATTTCCCCAGTGACTTGCTCTCGTCCTCTAATACACACACACAGCGAACGGCAGGGGGAGGATGAGCTGCAGGAATAAATGTTGTCAGGTGTGTTTTATGCTTTAACTCTAATTCTGGGTGTTTATCTGCACTAATGAACAACTCCGTGCAAGAGGGCTAATTGTGTGTGTGTGTGTGTGCTGGGGGAACATGGGTTAATTTAGTAGAAGAACATTGGAGACTGTGAGACTGTGACATTTATGGGCAATTAAGGATGGAGAAAAGACGATAAGAAACATGGGCTGGTGAAAAGTGAGGTGTAAGGTGCCCAAAATTTGTGTGTTGTGAGTAGTTTTACGACATGCCGACATTCAAATTAGGAATTTATTAAAAAAAAGGCTACAAACCACTACAACTTAATTTTATTTATCGATGATAGCGTTATCAATGGAGACTATTGGTAGATCAATGCTGTTCAAAGCCCACCTGTGTGGCAATAGTTTGAGGAAGTCACCTGGTCCAGCATGATAATGCCCCTGTGCACAAAGCGAGGCACTCATTGAGAACAATTTATTTAGTAGAGGAACTAGACTGGCTTGCACAAAGTCCAGTCCTGAACACCACTGAACATCTTCAGAATGAAGCAGAACATTCACTGCCAGTCAGGCCGTATTGCCCAACATCAGGGCCTGACTTCACAGATGCTTTTGTGTCTAAATGAGAGCACATCCCAGCAGCCATATTCCAACATCTAATGAAAAGCCTTCTGAGAAGAGTGGAAGCTGTTGGGAGAACTTACAAGCACATATGGGTTTGGTTTTCGGTGCCTAAACAATTCTGGCCATACAGTAAACGTGAACATTCTACCACTTTGTAACAAGTCTGGGGGTAACAAATCTGTACCACTCAATTGGATTTTAATATTCAGGTAGCTAATTAAAAATGTGAACAGTTTAGAAAACTTTACCAACCAGCAAGATTCTTTTCAAACTGTTGCTCTGTTATGACAGCAGTTGAAACATCAGATAAAACTCAAAAACAAAAACAGTAACCCAGTCTAACTCACTTGCACATGCACATTAAGTCATTAAGTGCCTGATGCCCAAACATTACACAATCCAGCACGGCTGATAGTCATGCTCGTTTCCATCGGCAACAGCTGCTGGGAGGCGATGATGTCGTGCCGCACAATACGGCATGTGAGCGTTGACAAAGGCGGCACTGTGTTGGCGCAATGCCGTCACGGCCCGCTTCCTAGTTCGGCTGCCATCAACGTTTGCTTGTTTTTGTTGTTATTGTTGCTGCAGTTGTTTAGAGGCCTGTTTTGGAGACTGGGAAGAACACAAGGGTCTTAACCCCCTGGTCTCACAAATAGCCACAAAAGAAGGGAGCATTCAGCAGACGCAAACACACAACAATGCACCACACGAGGGGGGAAGTAGGTCATGGGAAGACGCCCTGGATCTGGACCGAGATGCATTGTGGGCAGAGGAGGTCATATAATGTGGTGCGTTTTGGGAAGGTTATGGAATATCATGTATGTTTGAGGCTTGGCGGCTAGTGAGTAAATATTCCCTAGATGTCCACCCTGACGACCTCTCAAATCCAGTAGGTCCTCACTTGAGATTTGATTGTATTCTCATTAGTGGGCATTTTCAATGTCTTTGTTAATTGTGTCCTGCTCTCTCCACACCTGGCCCCACCTACTGTATCTCTCTAGTCTATTTGTATCATCCAGCCTCTCCAAACATCTTCTCAAATGTATGTCTTTTATTTCATCTAACTGTACCAGTTAATTTTCAATCTCTTCATTTCAGAAACCCTATAGTCCAATATTCTTTACTGTTGGACTGTCTTTTACTTTCTTAAGGCACATCTTCGACTTTGTTGTCTTGGCTGCATGCTTTCTCTGGTAATTGTGCTCATAAGGATTTGTTCCCTGTCACAACTGGAGAACAGACCGTACACAGACAGCATACAGCCTGCTATCATCGGCCCCTGAAGGCCCTCAAGACGGCCTGCTTGTCCCGAGGGCCACACTCACACAAACACAAGCGCACACAAACATACGATCACCTTGTTTAACCCTGCACAATTTTTCCTTTCTAAATACATTTTAAAAACACATAATGCTCCTAAATTAAGCATTCAGTAAATTCAGTAACTTCCTGTTTTCTCTTTCTATGTACAGCGACATGAAGTCATACAAAAAGAAACCACCAGGGGCCAATAAAAAAACTGTGCATTGATATTGTAGCTAACAGGCAGTTTTGGGAATAGCTGGTCCCAGGATTAGCGGGTAGGGGGGAGATAAGATAGAGTAACGAAGCCTAACTGGGAATTCTCATAATATGTGGCATTGGGACATGGGGACCAATGTATTGTAACCTGACTGAGAAAACACACTTCATTATATGTCTCTGTGCTAAAAGAAGAGGTTATTAATGTTGCAAACAACAGCCCAACTGATCTACTGTTCCTGCAGCAATAGGAGAAAAATGCTGTAATACATGGTGAACTGTAGAAGAAAACATAGTACTTAACATAAAACCGTCGGTACAGCACACAACTATAATTACATATATAGGTGTTTTGACCACAAAAAATAGCCTATACAAACACATACAATTTAGTTAGCATGGCCAGAGGATGTAAAATTAATCCACTGTATATACAACAATTATATAACATTGTACACATTCAAGATTCCAAGATTACAATACCGATAAAGTGTGTGTATGTTCTGTTTTTGCCTTGTGGAGAAAGGCGGTTCTTTTGAACCTCATGGGTAAGAGGGGACTTTGGCACATTTGGCACAGGATGGTACAGTCAGTGAGCCGCTGAAACGCATATGTTAGAGTTGAGGGTGACTCTGTGTGTGTGTACATATCAGGGAATGCGGTTATCTCAATAAGATATGTGTGTGTATGTGCGTGTTGTGTATCGGGGCATGTGGTTTCCACAGTGAGGGGTCTTGCGAGTCCTTCAGTCGGACAGCTGGAGGGCCAATCTGTCCTCTCGCTTGCCCAGCGATGGCAGGGCAGATAAGCAGCCACCACGGACCCGACCGTTACCCCTCTGCCCCAACACACGCGCACACACCCACACCAGGAGCCCTGGAGCAGCCCGCAGCCGGGGGCTGACAGCTCGACACAGCCGGCCCAGCATGGGGTCAGCGAAGGGAGGGGAAAAGAGACCTGAGGGAGGGGCCGGAGGTCTGGAGGTGGCCGTTATTGCAGCCAAAGCCAGGCTCAATGCCAGAATAGAGAGAGAGAGAAAGAGAGAGAATCCAAAAATACCAGCCAAGTGTTAAAAAGCCACTAAACATCTCTCTAATATGTTTGTCATTTTCCTGTTGCGCTTCTGGAAACTAAAAGGATAATAGATAAACTAAGAGCATCAGAGCTAAACTGAGTTTTCCCACCTTCATTTGCCACAAATAAATATTTCTGTAAATCTTCTAATTTCGCCTACATATAAGGTGGGGTTCTAATATTGCTAATACATTTATTTTAATTTGAATATTGGGACATATTAAGGTCATTCCTATGTAGAACGTATTTGGTTTGACATCTTTACCCACAATTCTTTGCTCCATGGGCTGTATGTACAACCTGACTCACCTTAAAACTCTAGCTGTATGTCCTTATCACATTTATATTACGATTAAACGAATGTGTGTCTACATGCATCCATTCTTTTTTGTCTTCAACAGTGACTGACATACATTGGTGTGCTGCCAGAGTGTGTGTGTTTTGTGTAAATGCATAGGTTCTTTTGGAGGGCATGAACATGATTTCAGAATGAAGCTGGCACCATCTGTCTATGGGACCCACGATGCCATAGCACGGTGGCAGGATGTCCCGAAACGCCTTCCATAGGCACACAGATACACACACACTCTGGCTTAAATGGAAGATACACAGCTGTCTCCCAGGTCTTAGGTTTCTTAATTGGATAACCTTTAACATAACACAAACTTAAAACATGGTGTCCTGATGGTGGAGAGGAGAGGTTTGAGGCACTGTGTGCTCTGGTGTACTGTAGTAAGTGACCAAACCCTACTGTTTTGTGAGATGCTGCATTTAAACAGTCCCAACTTACATTTGATATCAGTGATATCAGATGAAAATACCACTTATTAGACATACCACAGTACTAAATGATTCCCATATTCATGTAAGAAAGGCATGTACATGGTACTCAAACTGACTTCAAAATATTACTATGGTTGTGTGTGTGTGTATATATATATATATATATATATGTATATATATATATATATATATATATATATATTTTATATATATATATATATATATATATATATTTGTAAATGTATAATTGTGTTACTTTGCTGCCATCTGTTGGTAAGTTTGAGTATGTCTCAGTGTCGATCGATGTTTCTGTGCTCTGCACGTACGCCTGACCCTGTTTGTTTTGCTCCGACGGTGAATTGATCCGTGTCCGGTGTTTCTTTATACATTTACCGATTGAATTCACACATGGAGCAAAAGAAATTCAACATCAATTTGGACGACTCACAATTCACCAAGGAAAGGAGTCCGGTGGGTGTTGTTTAACCTGGCTTTGTGTGATAATGTGATAATGTTGGGGTAGTGATTGAGGGTCTGGGCTTGTAACTGTTGAAGGTTTTCTCACTGTACATAAAGTATCATAAAGTGTCATACAAAAACTTGTATTAAGTAATAAGTCGCCATACCGAATAGCTTGTTAAGTGTAAAATAAAGACTATATCCTGTCCCATTATGTGAAGTGAGAGTTGCATACAGTAATTCGTATCATTACAGTGTATGCCAGCCTAACTAGTGGCATACTTACTAGTGTGACCACAACAAGGGGTTGATCACTCAAATCAGACTAAGATAGTTATGATTTTACCACCACAGCTGCAACTGAATGAATTTTATATATATATATATATATATATATATATATATATATATATATATATATATATATATATATATATATATATATATATGCTCTCAATAAGACATGTGGTGGGGAGATTAACACCTAACAATACATGCACACAGTGTGAGCCATGTCCAAAAAAAGTTAATCATTAACCATTGCAGTTTTTCTGAGTTGGTGATATTGAAATCAAACGTTTGGACAGAGCCTATCAAGGCTCCACCCCTTTGTAAGTAGCCAATATCTTTAGTGATTCGGTTGCAGGTGGTTATTTCCCATCTTCTAGGGAGCATTTGATTGGACAAAGATCTGTGTGGTGCAAGATGAGTCATCAACTTTTGTTGATTCATTTTCGTGTCAATTGAATGCATAACTGCAAAGTGATTTGTTTGACGAGCATAAAAAATGACTGTCCACATTTACACACCAACCCCTTTTCAGCAACTTGAATGACCTGTCTTGAGTTAAGCCCTGTGAACTACCTGTAAAGACTATATAAAGAAGTTAGCCAAATGTAAAGTAAACATGTAAAGAAGTTAGGCAGTCATGACGAAGCAATTTACATTTTGAATCTGTATGGTACAGTAGCCGGATTAGCCTGTTTTATTCTAAAATGGGGATGAGAATGTAAAACTTAATAATAAAACATAATAATAAATAACATTATAAATGGAATAATGCAATGGTACAAAAACGTGGTGGTCTGTGTAGTGATTCAAGTAACCTGATTCCCTATATTCACACAGGTGGCATCGTTGTTCAAGACCAAAGATGCAGAAGCATCATCTGCTCAGAATGCGCATCCAGTCCCTGGCCAACCACTGTCCTATGCAGAGTTTGTTGTTCAGAACAAAAACAGGGGTCTTCAGGGACTGCCCCCACATGGCCCTGAGAAACATACATCGAGTGTCCAGAATCGGAATGATGATGTCGACCAAAGTAGCATAAGTACAGCTGGAAGTGAGTCAGTAACTAAAACCTCCACAGCATCAGGAAAACCTGAGACTGTCCAGCAGGGTCCAGCTTCGCTGCCACCCCAAGAGCAGACAAAAGAGGAAGTTCAGAGTTCAACGAGTTGTGTCATTGCTCCTCATCTCTTAGGATCAGGGAACAGTATCATCGTCAGTCCTCGACAGGTCTGTTTACTGTATAATCATCATTTTTAACGGTACAGTCAATATTTTGTTACTTAATTTTTGTTACATAGTAACGAAGTTGTCAACATGAGCAAGTAAATAGTATGTATATATATATATATATATCACACACACACACACACACACACACACATATATGCATCTAAGCCAAACAATTAAACCACAACATTGCACTTTAAATGTGAAAGTGTGGCAAGTGTGAAGACACGATAACAACCATAACGCCACAAAATGTCTTCATACAAGACATTTCAGTAGCATGTCAGACTAATTTTCCATTATATTAATGTGTGTAGTGTGACAACGCACAGCACAAACACTGCAGTCACAACATTTTCCAGTTAAAATGTGCATGTGTGAAAACATTCTGACATTCTCTCAAGTCATGTTTATTTGTATAGTGATAATACAACTTTTATATCAGGCTGTGGAACTCCCCATGTTTGTCCTTCATGAAGTTTCTTGAAAGTTTAGTGAAACAACAACAAACTCATCTATGCTGCTCCTGAGAGAGAAAGTAGACAAAGACAGGAAGTGCAAAAAGTGTTCCTATAGATCAGCAGTAGAGCATTGCATTAGCAGTGCAAAGGTTGGGGGCTCGACTCCCAGAGAACACACATACTGATAAAATGTATAGCTTAAGGCATTGTAGGTCACTTTGGATATAAGCGTCTGTCACGTGCATAAATGTAAATGTAAAAAATGTAAAAAGCCACAAAAGGTTTAGGTGTAAAGCTGTTAATAAATGACAAGCCTGATGTACCCTCACTGTTAGGTCTCATTATAAAGTAAAAAAACTACTTAGACAAATATATAAGGATAGGAATTCATGATTGAACGGTTGTGTTGTTGTCTGTCTGCAGAGAGGAAACCCCATCCTAAAGTTTGTGAGAAGTGTTCCTTGGGAGTTTGGAGAAGTGGTGCCCGACTATGTTTTGGGACGGACAACATGTGCTCTCTTCCTCAGGTTGGTTTGTGGTAGGCACAACGTCATTGGAAGATGGAAGTATACCCACTTGAAATTTGGATTTAATCATTTCAGATTATTTATTGTCATTGTTTTATGTTCCACATACGTGAGCATATTTCCTTAAAACAGAAATACAGCTGTAGATTATTGCCTGATATCATCTGGCTTAAGAATAGAAGGTGTAACAGGACACCATCAGTATCAGTAACGCAGTAACAGGGTTGACTGAAGTTCATATATTGCATTCTTTAATGAACGTATAATGTAGGTAACACAGTTATAGAAACTAGTTACTACCGCTGGTTTCAAATAAGCAAAGGTGCACCTTTAGTTGATTCTTTGAGTGTGCGAATGGAATGGTTTCAGTTAAGGTGTGAAACCACATCTTTGTGATGTAAATTAGTCAGAATTCAAAGAAAAACATGTAACCTCCAGTGAGGTTTGAGAAAGAGAGATGAATAAACAGAGTCTGATGTGATTTGGCACATTATAGTACACAAGGCACCATTCTATATCCCCAAATAAACATATAGCCATATATAGTTGGTTTTCAGGTACACACAATAAGATGTCACAATAAGACTTATATTAGGTTTAGAATGATAGAACAGTTGTTGTTAAATTTAGTAGAACGTGATGTTAGTAAATGTGAGGAACACTTGTGGTTCTCCTGTAGCACCAGAGGGAACTTGAGGAAGTCTGACTTCATTTTTTAAGGGTCTGAATATCTCTAAATGTGTTTTCTCTCCATGACCCCAGTGTGCGTTACCATAATCTGAACCCAAACTACATTCATGAGCGTCTGAAACAGCTGGGACAGACTTTCACTCTCAGAGTTCTACTTGTCCAGGTCGACGTGGTGAGCCCGTGTCATTCTTATGGAGGACCTGTCATGATGTTGATCATCAGACTTAACATATATTTGGTTTTCTGTTTTCACATCTTCTGTATTTCTTTAATAATCTTGTTTAAATACATCTTTCCAGAAATATAAAGTTCATATAAATAAAGGCTCAAGAAACTGGAAACTGTTGACATTCTGTGTTTCTTGTTTCCTCATTCTTCAGAAAGACCCTCATCATGCTCTGAAAGAGCTCGCTCGAATATGCATCATGGCTGACTGTACCCTCATCCTGGCCTGGAGGTAAGCAGAGAGAGGATAATGAAGTGAGAGGGGAGCTCCCTTTGTAGGAAGTGTTAAAAGCCCCCTTTCACCCCTAACCAAGTGCTGGTAATCCACTGTCATTTGTGCCGGAAAAAGCTTCTAGTGGGTTGGGGTGCAAACTTGCATTGTCTGTGATCTTGTTAGTGTTCTAATTTTACATACAGCAGATTTTTTTCAAATATTACAACAACTTATTTAGCGTATGTGCTGTTCATACATGAACAGAACATTAATGTTACATATTTTAAAAGGACTTTGTGTGCGAAACAGTCTTTAGTCTGTTACTATGATGGTCAAGGAAAGGTTTGTTTAAAATAGTGTGTTTGTGTGTGTAAGCCCTGAAGAAGCAGGTCGTTATCTTGAGACCTATAAATCCTATGAGAAGAAACCTGCTGATCTTCTGAAAGAACAAGTGGAGAAAAATTACCTGTCCCAGGTTAGAGGACTAATATGTAATAATGTCAGATGTATCCTAATTTAAATGTAGATTTTTGGCAGTCAATCCTATAAAACTCCTGGACAATTTAAACACATTTTTCCTATTACTTTACAGGTTACTGATTGTTTAACCACAGTAAAATCTGTCAATAAAACAGATGCCATGACTCTCTTGTCTACATTTGCTGTAAGAAATCCTGTTTTTTAATCGTTCATTTTATCTGCACATTCTTTACCTGTGTAAAACAACTGGCCTATTTTAAATGTGCAGTAATTTTAAGGTTGTTGAACTTGATTTCTTCAGTCTCTGGAAGGCATCGTCAATGCTTCTAAGGAGGAGCTAGTGTTGTGTCCAGGACTTGGTCCACAGAAGGTCTGTACAGGCGCTTGCATGTTTTGTCAACAAGCTGTTAGTCTTGTGATCAGTTTTAAAATCATATCACTTTTCATGTCACGTGACTTTTGTCTGTTTGTGGGTCACTTAGGCAAGAAGACTTTATGATGTTCTGCACCAGCCCTTTGTAAAAAGCAAGACGAAGGAAAGTGGATAAAGCCAAGCCGACTTTCCGAAGTCATCAAGTGTCTTAGGACAGAGACCCCAGAAGCCTGCACTGCAGCACATGGGCCAATGAAGTCTTCCGTTAAGCCAATGGTTTATCATGGCCTCTGCCTATAAGTGGGTCTGATGGTCTGTGCCCACAGGGGTTTATTTATTTTTGTGGTTTTGTTGATCTATGTGACCTAATTTCTTAATTCTAAATGTAACCTGACCCAAAAGGATGAAGATGTGTAATTTGTTTGTATTTGTGAAAAGTATAATAAATGTCAATAATATTTTGTAGTAACTGTATTTTAAGTTTTTATTTGGAGGTGGGAGGGGAAATTCTCTTTTAACTGCATAATTATACAGCTGGAATAAAGCTGAAGAGCCCACTGGTCATATAAGAAAAAAGGTGGAAACTTTGAACAAACCTCGTTTACTGCTAGACATGTTGTATGGGCACATTGATGTTTCAGATTGTCACAAACCCCACAGGAAATGTCATCATACCTGCCATTGCTGTCTCTAGGGGTCCCAGCTGGGCAGAAGGTTTCATGCCTTATAACAGAGAAAACTAATATTCTTGATAGGGTGAGGACATATAGTAACACCTACACAGAATGATAGCCTGTTTATTATATAATGATGACTGTACTTAGCAGTCAGTGGCCCAAAGTGTTTAGACACTTAAGCCGCACGTAAATATGTAAATGTCATTGCAGTAGATTAATGCTTATCACAGGAGCAAGAGTTAGTGTTTACTAAAGGGGTTTTAGGATATTTTTAAGAATTGTATTTGAAAGTTGACAGTTTTATATGGATTTAGGCTGTCTCATATTTATCATATCTATGTAATCCCACACTGACTCAGTGATGGTGAGGTCAGATCTCTGTATGACCAATATTGTGTGTTATAGGATTTCTTGTTCATACAAAAGTCTCACCTGATTATCACAGTTATCGTTATTAGAGCAACGAATGTTTGCAAATCGATATTTTCTATTGACACACTATTGCAAAAGATAATAATCTTAAAAATACTAGGCATCTAACATGCCTTTTGCACAGTACTGTAATTTTATGAACAGTATTCCATCATTGTGGATGTTAAACTGTTTACCTAGTTTCAAAGTTAATCTATTTTCCATTTTGACTAAGAGCTAAATGTTTTTTAATATGTGTAAAAGTCATCACCGTTCTTCACACCTTACTAGTGTGTGTGGTTATCATGTGTACGTTGTAGGTCAGAGACTATATAGAGTATGCCGAGGGTCAAATTCTGTTCATGTTTCATTCCTGTACAGGTACATCCCTGCGTCATGCTGCTCTCTGTTTGTGTCCTGCTATGTGTCTTTTCTCTCTCTGGTAAGACTTGATTTCTGAAGCCAATGCTTTTGTACTAATGGCTGGGGAACAGTTTGGGATGAGATTTTATTTAGTACATTTTTGTAGTACAAATTTTTGTATCCATTTGAATTAGTTTAATTCAAATGAAAAATCAGAAGCTGTTTTTTGCCATTTCCAACTTTGAACTCTATAATTCCCATCTTGTGTCATTCTCACAGAAGGGCTGGAGACTGGTATTGTAGGAGGACAAGAGGTTCGACCTCATTCAAGACCACACATGGCATCTCTCCAGTACAGAGGACAGCACAGATGTGGTGGGATGCTGATTAAAGACAATTATGTTCTGACCTCTGCACATTGTTTAGAGTGAGTATCTGCATATGTATTTGCCTAGATAAATATCAACATTTATGTGCATTTTCATTTTCAAACCAATTTAATACAAGTTCTTTTTAATATATGATCTCTGTTCATTATCAGATCTCTGATCTCTGTTCTTACCACAGCATTAAATGTATTTACAGTAATACCAACAGCTTGGAAGTTGTGCTGGGAGCTCACAGCATCAGCCAGAGGGAAAATAGCCAGCAGATTGCTCAAGTAGAGAAGTACATTCAACACCCAGAATATGATATCATGCTTCTAAAGGTATTCTCACCTCTATGGGGCTTCAATGTTTGTTAAGAATTTGCCATTTTGAAAAGTATGAGTAGTGAATCATCTCAAAACCTGATTTAACATAATGTATTAACTAATTGTTACAGCTGAGGACTAAAGCCAAACGGAATAAGTTTGTGGATGTTATTGATCTTCCACAAATAAATGAGAAGATTAGAGCCCATTTGAAATGCACTGTTACTGGTTGGGGCATGACAAAACCAGGAGGAAGTGCGTCAAGTGTCCTGCGTGAAGTGACTCTTAAATCGCAGTTCAGCTTTGAATGTAAAAACAAGTGGGGGGTACATTTCAACTCTCAAAAGATGATATGTACTGTCGCAGACGGGATAAGGGCTTTCTGTCAGGTACTACAACATCCCTATTAATGATTAACCAACAGGTATGTTATTGCTTAACAGACAAAAGGTTTGAAAGCTGTTAATCTGTCTCTTTCCAGGGTGATTCTGGCGGTCCTCTTGTTTGTAAATCTACACTTTTAGGAATAGCTACATACACGCATCCCGATGACTGTACAATGAAGAACTACCCTGAGGTCTACATAAAAATACCTGCATTCCTTACGTGGATTAAAAGAAACATCAGGGATTAAAATGTACTCATATCAAATACATATATGCACCCAAATGATTTAACATACAGATGTAGTTAATGTTGCATAGCTCTGAAGTGGTGCATGTAATAGCGGACGCATGAAAGCGGACGCATTCTTCAGCCTGATAAACAGGGAGTGCAAAGGCGGTGCTTAAAAAGCTTATGATTGAAAAGAAGCCAGTGTACTGATGTTATAATTATAGCATTAACATTCAGTCATTAATCGCAAATAAAATACTGTGTAATCCATGACTAATCCATGAGTATGTGTCTTTCTTGTTGGAGGACAAAATGTAACTCAGCAATTTTAGTAATCATTTTATTTGGTACTGAGGTTTTTTTAAGCAACAGTAATTTGACAAAGGCATTGTTGTTAGTTTGTGATGATAGCTATAGTGTATTTTATACAGTATAGTGTATTAATACACCATATATAGTGCATTTTGTTACCTGTGACTCCCATTTGTTGGTCAGAGACAGTCTACTGCTGACTTTTAATCTGGTGCACACATTTGTGGTTAAAGGGAAGGGGGGAGGAGTTACAACTTTTATAAGTGCTACTGAAAGTGGGTTTGAGTAATTTTACAGCATATCCAAATCATGTTTCTTTACCTTTTTCTCCTCTTCAGTGTCTGTTTTGCTGGTAGGACAATTTAATCCTTTCTTTTAGAAATTTTGAAAATAAGCATTTATCCTTTTAATTTTTAAAGCGAATGTTCAAATGAACTATTTGCATAGTTAAAATGTAATTTCATTAAAAATCAGTGGACTCCATAAACAAACGAAACAAATCAAAAAGGAAGATAAAAATGTAATCGATGTTTGGTAACAAAGTCTGGTAATGGTGTGACTGTTTTTTGTCACAGCTGGGATGGAAAGTGGCATTATAGGAGGAAAAGAGGCTAAACCTCATTCTAGACCATACTTGGTCTCTCTGCAGCGTGAAGGGTATCATACATGTGGTGGGGTGCTGATTAAAAACAATTATGTGTTGACCTCAGCGCATTGTTTAAAGTGAGTATGTCCCCAAACTGTGTGTGTGTTATTGTTCATGTGCTCAAGACTTATTCAGTTTGTAAATATGCTTTTGGTCCTTATTCCCTCATTTATAATTCTTTGAATAAACACATCTGCTAAATGAATAAATGTAAGTGTAATATCTGCAGACCCAGTGAATACTCCGGTCAGAACCAGTTGAAGGTTGTTTTGGGAGCTCACAATATCAGTCAAATGGAGAAAAGCCAACAGAGAATCGAAGTGAACCAATACATCCCTCATCCTTTGTTTGTACAGAACAATGAGAAGGACTACAGCTATGATATCATGTTACTAAAAGTAACCTTCATTTTATGTTGTGATTCTAACATCATCTAAATGCATCTCACAACTCTAGAAATAAAATCATTCACTGGCTTCTGTTCTTTGCAGCTTAAGACCAAAGCCAAGATGAATAAATTTGTGAAAGTTCTGCCTCTTCCAAAGAAAAATAAAAAGGTGCCAGCTGTTGTGGACTGCTCCATTGCTGGCTGGGGCATGAAGAACATAAATGAACGACGGGCATCAAGTGTGCTGCGAGAAGTCACTCTCAAACTTCAGTCCAGTGCTGAATGTAAAAAGAAATGGCAGGACACATTCAACTCTGAGAGAAATATCTGTACCGTTTCGGATGGGAGAAAGGCTTTCTGTCAGGTAACGCAACACCACTGTTACTGGTATGGATTAACAAACAGCATGTTTTGTACAGTAATCCATTAATCTGTCTCTTTCAGGGTGATTCTGGCAGCCCTCTTATTTGTGAATCTAAACTTTTAGGAATCGCTGCATACACATTTCCTGATGACTGTACAAATAAGGACTACCCTGAGGTATCTGTTAAAGTACCTGCCTTCCTTTCATGGATTAAAAAGAATATTAAGTGATTAACATAGACTCTTATGTTAAACTTATGTCAAATACATTTGTGCACCAAAATGATCTATCATATAACCTTCTTAGTTATTTCTTTTATGTTACCTCAACCAGTATTCGCCCCCTAGATTACAAAGATAATTGATTGAAATTCAGTGTTGGTGCACCATGTACTTTTTTCCCCAACTTATAAACAGTTAATTGGAGTCGGTATAGATCACCACTGTTGTAGTACTGGTTTAGGATGATGATTAAGAGCCAGCAAAACAAAAACTTGCAGCTTAGATTTAGTACTTCTATTTAGCAGCATCAGTCTGCAATTACATCATGTTATTTACTGTTATCTAGTGCACTTGTCAAAACCTTAGTGCATTTGTGTTTTGCCATACTGAAACTATTCATACATTTGTATTAGGACTTCCTGTGTGCTTTTATTCACTGACCTAGAAAGAGACCTTAATTTAAGGTGATTCATAAATAAATTCAAATTCACTGCAGTATTCATTAAGCAGAAACAGGAGAAACTCTGTTTTCATTTAATAAACCTATATATGCCTCCTTTAGTGTGTGGGAGTTTCTTCCAGCTTGTCAGATGTGTCTGTTCCTGCTAAAACCAGTTCTAAGTGTCTACAAAACCCCTTGTGTCACCTTGTGAAGCCCTGTGTTTGCATGCACTTGCGTGTGGTGAAAGGTATGAAAACTGCGGGGTAGGTGTGTGTTGAGCCAAGCCGAAAACACAATGTAAATGCATTGAACCACTGTCAGTATAGCATGCATTTCTGCTGGTGCATGTCTCATGCCTCATGACCATTCAACTGACAGCTAACTATTACACCAGTGAAAGCTTAGAATAATGTTAGTTATTCATTTTAGTTTATCAGTCAGTACAATAACTAATCATTGTTATCATCTGTTTTTGAAGATCTAGCTAGATTTATGCCTTGTTTATAATACGGAGTAGTATAGTAAATGGCATACTGTGTATAAAGTAGTTACTTCATAGTATAATGGTATAAGTATTATACGAGAAGGATAGGTTTGAATCTCGCTTGGGCACTGACTGGATGATTATTGTGTGATTGTTAATGTTTATGCTAGCTATAACAGTACACTGTCCTCTTTTTAATAAGCCACTTAAAACATTCAGTGATTGTGATGCTGCGATTGAAGGTCAAAGCCAAGCCCAATAAGTTTGTGCTGTTTCCAAATTCCAGCCAATGGGAAATCTTCCATGGTGCATTAACCTAATGTGACGAAGTACATCAAGTGTATAGCAGGAAGTCATGAAGATGATAATAGAATCAAATGACTGCGGTTCAAAACTAAATATTGGTGGTGTTGCACATAAAGAGCTTTCGGCCTAATTTCTGGGCTTTCTGTTTTTATTTTATTTTAGCTTTTTTGTCTGCTCATAGCATAAGAAGAAAAACCTTAAAAGTCGAAATGAAAGGTTTATTTAAATGCACTTTTATTCATCATTGATATTTAAATAACACTGTACATGCACAGTCTTAACAGCTTGCTAATATAGCAAAGGTTTGTCTTTAAAAATTACGAAGATCAACCATTAAAAACCCTCAAATGACTGGTACAAATTGTAAATATTAAATGAACATGAGTCATTTAATTCAGAAATAAACAAATTCTTTAATGAAATTATAAACACGGTTTATTACAGCTGTATGAATTATAATAACTGTATGTATTATATAGATTACCTTTAACCATAAAGAAAACTGGGTCCATGCCACCTATACAGGGTATAATCTCTAATTGTGGATTTTAATAAACTATTACTGAACTTTCGGTCTGTATTTTTCAAAACATATGATACAGGTGATGATCAAAGCATGTACATTACACTACACCCACCAACCTACAGCACAGGTTCTCGCACACACTCAGTCACTGTGAAGACTCTTGAAATTAAAGCGCCTCCTATCGGTGAAACTCTGCATCTAGTTACGAAAAGAAGGTTGCATTACTAATAATGCATTACTCTACATTAAATATATAAACCAATCACAAATTAAAAAAATGACACACCCTTGCAAGAGGTGCACACATTCTTACCTGGCTGGGGTCTTTTGTGAAGTATCTCTTCTCTATTACCTAAAGAGACATTTATTGATCGACTATTAGTATTTTATATAAATATCCATACGCAGAACATGTATGTTAGAAATACACTCACATTGCACAACTGAACACGTAATAAAGATGACAAGATCATTAGAACTGAAGTGTAACTATAACCCTACATTTCCTGTCCGTGTTTTAAATGTACAAATGAACATTTATTCATGATTTCTGGGTCTGTATAACTCAGACTCTTATAGCTTTTACCTTGTCAAAGAATCGGCTTAATTTAACAGCATTTGATGACCCAGCAGCAAGATACCGGGGATTTGTACAATCCTGTGAAGAAAGGCAGAAAAAAACGTAAAGCTCCTTAAACTTATAAGAGCTCATAAACCCAAAATCCTGAATATGATCTTATGAAATAAATATGTCCATAATGTGAAATATAATTGAAACAATAACATCACACACACCAGGTTGATTTCTTCAGCATTGAAGTCCTCTGATAAAAAGGCAGTGCGAGTCAGGACATCATTCCTCTTGTTTTCAGGGATCTGGTCGAATTTTGTGCCAATTAACAAGAGTGGAACAGAGTTTTCTGCAAACTGCTCTCTGTCATAATCCCTGCAGGTACAAAACATCAAAATAACTCATCAGAACTATCATGGAACTAATACAATATAATAAAGTACTCTATACTCTATACTGTCACTGGATTGTGATCTACTTTCCTAAAATGTTGCATCAAGTTGAAGCCATAAAAAAGCAACACAGGAAATCACTTCCATGTTGCTTTTAAAAAAGCAAAATAATCATATTTCAATTTAAATAAATTTTTGGTCTCCACAGAAGGAACATGGGCAGATGACTGAAGTGGCATTATTTTAACAGAATTATAACTCTATAACTTTGACTCACCCATTAGATACAATGATCCCAGTGGGAGAAGAATCTTTGCTTAGTGCTTCCAGTGACCAGCGATACAGATTCTGCGAGGATTTCTTGTTTGTCAGATCATGAACTAAAACAATACCTGTAGAAGAAAAGATTACAAACACAGAAGTTCAGCTGTCTAAATTTTTTTTTTTACAAATGTTTAATAAGTTCTCCAATAGCCTATAAGGTATTTCAGCATGTTCTCCTTTTGTTGGGTCTGACACTTAACCATTTACAGAATTGTAAAACACAGCTCGGGTGCTTTTAACACTGCTGGCACTCCCAACAGACCCTCCAACGTCCCAGAGTTCAATGTAGTATGTCTTCTCTTCCGGAGTTCCCTCTCTGTAGTCGTGCACCTTTTGACGACAAGAACTGTTACAGCTGCATATGAGGACACAATAACTTATTATGATCAGTGTAAATTGTCACTATACCCTGACATCCACTGAGCAGCCCACAGTCCATGAGGGATTCCCTAAAACCTGATTCTGGCAGAGTAAATGCACAAGAGAGGACTTCCCCACCCCTGTTAACAGACATAAATCAACACTTATCAGATCAGGAACTCTAAAATAAAAGTTCATATTATTCTCATGATAATACTTGAAGTGCATTACAATATAATAATGTCCATTCAATTGTAATATAGCAGTAATACTGTTGAAAAACCCAAGGCAAGCTAACACGTCAACTTTCAGACGAATACCGTATTTTATTGATATATTTTCCTTTACATTCTCATTATCTAGTTGGATAAAGGAAATGTTTAAAAGCATTTATTACCAGAATCACCCAAAACCAGCACCTTCACCCTATCCAGAGACGCCATCGCTTTCCGGAAGTAGACTGTCCGTGTGTTAGGACAAAATAAAAGTACCAACGCGGTCGACATTTTTATATGTGACTGACAATAAAACGCCCCTATATTTTTGTTGAAGTAAAATATGAACACAAAATCAATAAACCCTCTTTATATGTTTTAATCCCCTTTTTTTTTGATTTGTACACGTAACGTTTAGAAAACGTCGAATAAAGTATTATCGCTTGCGTCCTTAAAATCATTATCATTGCACATTATTGGCATAAAAATTCAATTGCGCTTTATCTGATAAATATAGATATAAATATTCATATATTTTATAATGTTTATAAATAGAATAGTGCCTAAAACGCGTCACTTCCTTTTTAGAAAAGAGGCGGGGCGTGCGACCGAGAGCAGGAAGAGGCTTTATATGATAGACAACACACGGAAAGCCGGTGTTTTATTTCATTTCTGTAACAAATAAGGACCCATGGCTGTTCGAGGACTCAAAGTGTCGAGTGTTTGTTTGTTGCTGTTATATTTAATATGTGCAATACTGGCCGGGTGAGTAGACATCGTATTGTTTCGTGGTTTATCGGTAGCGCTTTTATAAACTGGTACACATGTTTCACTGTGATTGGTCTACGCCATCGTCCATGCATAGTGCTGCGAAGCTTCCTATAAACTGCTTAACATCAAATCTCTTGACTACTTTAATGCATGTATTATAAACAAGAAGACATGTCAAATGTAATTTATGTGAGTTAAATGGTCATTTATAGCCAGACTGTTAACTTGCTTACACCTAAGTGATTTTCCCCGTGATACATATATACATATCGGTCACACAGTCTCCCGGCTGCTTTGCACATCGGTAATAACGATTCATTTAATGCTTTATTTTGTTTTTTTACCTCGAAATGCATTCATTCAAATGTATTCACAAACCCCAACGCGCGTAATAAACATTCTTTACGTTTATTATGCGTTGTTGTTATTTCAGGAGGGATTTCTACAAAATCCTGGGGGTTGGTCGATCAGCCTCGATTAAAGATATTAAAAAAGCGTACAGAAAGCTGGCACTGCAGCTTCACCCGGACAGAAATCCCGATGACCCGCATGCCCAAGACAAATTTTCAGACCTTGGAGCTGCTTACGAGGTATGAAGGTTTCTATAAGACGTATAAGTCGTAGTTATCACGTTAATGCGAATGCTGTGTATACATTTAATCAGAAAAGTTGAATTGTGGGCGAAGTTTTGTGTTATGAAAGATTTGTGAATGAAGTTGGTTTTGTTGTTACAAAACCAACCGATGGTGGGTTTTGATTGGTTGCAGGAAATGTGTGGCCGCGTCTGATTGGTTGAAGCAGGCTGTATTCAGTAGATATGTGACGTGGAGCTTACGTCATATATCTACTGCTACACTAAGTGTCACAATAAATTATTCCTGTACGTATTATAGTAAATGATTTCCTGTTTAATTCAATGCTCAGGATTGTCTCCACTTCATGCCTTTTCACGAAATAAAGGTCACACAAGTGTATGTTATGTGTATGTTATGTGTATGTTATGTGTATGTTATGTGTATGTTATGTGTATGTTATGTGTATGTTATGTGTATGTTATGTGTATGTTAATGCACATGTGAGATTTTCTCTTTATATGGTTCATAGAAACGAAGGCAACGCTGTTTGTTGTATGTGTAAGTTAATGTGGTTTCTTAAGATATAAAGAATATTCTCTGCTTGTACCTTTTGAATGCAGGTGCTCTCAGATGAGGAGAAAAGGAAACAGTATGACGCATATGGGGAGGAAGGGCTGAAGGAAGGCCATCAAAGTTCACATGGTGACATATTCTCCAGGTAAACAACAGTGTCGTGCTTTATGCCTCACAATATTCACAAAGATGCCATCTGACTGGACAAGGAGTTGGTAGTTATTCATTTTCTGCAAATGTAATTTATAGTAAACCAAAGTGATTCACACGATGATCATGAAAGCACCCCTCCAATAATCATTGTATACATCACTTATAATCTACTGCATGTGTCTGTGCATTGTATACATTGAATAAGATGGCAAGTTCATTATGTGGTTTTGGTTTTTAACAGTTTCTTTGGAGACTTCGGATTTATGTTCGGTGGAAATAGGCAGCAGGCCAGCCGCGACATTCCAAGGGGAAATGACATAGTGCTGGATCTAGAAGTGACCCTAGAGGAGGTGTATTCTGGGAATTTTGTAGAAGTGAGTTTCCTAATCACTCTTCGTTTTCATCCAGATAGAGCATACAGACTGGCTTATGTATTCATTGTGTTAGCATTATTTAATATGCCTAACACACTCCATGAGAATTTACTCTGGAATAATTTCCATTCCTGTTCTGCTGCTTCCCATCATCTTCATGTAGGTGGTGCGAAACAAACCTGTAGCAAAAGAAGCTCCAGGGAAAAGAAAATGTAACTGTCGCCAAGAAATGAAAACCACACAACTAGGACCAGGTCGCTTCCAGATGACACAGGAAGTAGTCTGTGATGAATGCCCCAATATCAAGTAAGTTTGACCTGACAATCGCTTACAGTTTCATGATATCATGATTTTACAATAAACTTTTATTGATGTTTGCAGGCTTGTTAATGAGGAGAGAACATTAGAGGTGGAGATCGAGCAGGGTGTGAGAGATGAGATGGAGTACCCTTTCATCGGGGAAGGTATAGAACATAATTTTATAGCGTATATAGTCACGCAGGTATTTATAATTGCGTAAAATGCTGTGAAATTGATATCTATGGTGTATTTGTCTTTTTATAAAGGTGAACCTCACATTGATGGTGAGCCTGGAGATCTGCGTTTCCGCATTAAAGTGTTAAAGTAAGAGTGACACATTATGTTGTTGCAGAAATAAGTAGGGATTGAACCTTTTTTGTAAATCTATATCCAGTTTATGTGCCAGCTATGGGCTTATTTGTAATGATAAAGATAAAACTAACAATATATTGACTTCTAAAGCCACTTTTTGTGTTCAAATCTTTTTCTGTTGTGCTACAATAATGTATTTTAGTATTCTTTCATATTTTAATTTGGGGATTTGTCTGAGCAATGGGTTTTACAGCCCTATTACTGCTTTATTATATGCTTTAATTATCATACATATCAAAGGTACTTTAAAATGTCAAATGTTGTGCAGTTTATCACATGTAAATTTGTATTTGTCCAGGCATCCCGTGTTTGAGCGCAGAGGTGACGACCTTTATACAAATGTCACCATCTCTTTGGTAGAGGCTCTGGTTGGTTTTGAGATGGACATCAGTCATCTAGATGGTCACAAGGCATGTTCTGCTTCCTGGAACTGGAACTCAGTTTATAGATATTATTTATAATATCTGAAATATAATGAAAGCTCATGACAAACATCTCTTGTGATCTTGTAGGTGCACATTGAGAGGGATAAAATCACTAAACCAGGAGCTCGTCTCTGGAAAAAGGGTGAGGGCCTGCCCAATTTTGACAACAACAATATTCGCGGCTCGCTCATAGTCACGTTTGATGTAGATTTTCCCAAGGATCAGCTTGATGATCAGCAGAAAAATGGTAAGAAAACATTTAGGCACTTTAAGAAATGAGATTTACTGCTGTTGATATTGTAACTGAATTTTTGTCTCTCCCTTATGTGACTGCTGTTTTGTTTATGTATTTTTTTATGTATTTATGAGCAGAGTTAATACAAATACATTTTTTTCAGGCATAAGGCAGCTTCTAAAACAGACCCCATCTCAAAAGGTTTATAATGGACTGCAGGGATACTGACAAAACAGCCAAAGATATCCGGACTGATTGCTCTTTCCCTGTTTGCCCTTTACACATGCACATTTAAATTCACATTGAGGAACAAGGAATGGGGGTGTATTTATTTTTTCAGATTGTTCTCAGGATAGACTGACTTCATTTGTTTTTATTTTTTTTATTTTCAGCCCTATTTTTTGTTTTTAAAAGCAATGTTTCTTCTCATGGAACAGAACATTTTTTTCAATTAACTCAATATGTTTTTGTTCAAATATTTTTTTTCTTACACAGTCCCCAGTTTTATGCTTGGAATAAGTAGTTCAGGACTTTCATTAGTGTTTGGACACACTGTTCAAACTTCCTGCTATGACCAGTCAGCCATCATCCAATCACGGATCAGCATAATGTTTATTGCCAGTTAACCTGTGCTGTAGAAAGAGAAACCGCATACAGAAAGAGGACTGAGACTTCAAACACGAGGACAATGTAAGCACCTCATTCAGCACTGTACGTTTTCAAGACTGTGTTTTAAGAAAGAAACTATGTAATTCTGAGTGTTGAGTTTTCTCAGCTGGCATCCTTCAGTCTTTGATGTGCATGTTTGTTTTAAAGAATGGTTATTGCAGTTGTTGTTTCTGTAAACAACAGCAAACCATATTTTGAATGTGTTGCAGTAGTTCTTTGTCAGCCTGGCACCTGGTACAGTTTTGCCTTATGGTTACATGTTTCCCCTGAGACCCTTGGGTTCAAACAGAAAACTTTCTTACAGCTCTGCTCTCCTATGTAAAATTTTATTGTTTCTTTCATCCCACCACCTGTTCGGTCAAGTGGATTTCTCCCCAACGATTCACCTTCCTGTGCTTTTTTTGTGGACTGCTCCAGACAAAATAACGTTTGGTGCCCTAGTGCAGGAAATAACATTTCTAATGATAAACATATGTTTAAAGGACATATGACAGTAGAATGTTTGTATGTTTTGGAAGATTGCTGCTTTTCGACAGTGTGAAGCTGTGGTCTTGATGTCCTTAAAAACATCAATGCCCATAAAGACTAATTAAAGGTAATTTTTTTCAATGTTTAGATTACAATGGGCTACATTTCATGCAAAATCTAAAAATCTAAAATTTAAAAGCAAAGCATTCAAAGTCATTTTTAATGGGTGTCTGGGCTTTTCCTAGACATAAACTAATCTGTCCAGTAGAGGGCAGCACATGGTCGCTGTTCACAATTATTTTCCTCAGTAACTGTCTATTAAACGCCACAACTACAAGATCTTCTTCATCCAGACTTATAACACAACAAAACTATTTACCACTTAAAGTCTTAAAGAAATTGCTTACTTGAGATTTGTGGTTAAATATCTTATAAATACTTTCTAATGCATCCAACCAAATAGTTAATAAAATGTAAGCCAAGTTTTAAACACCAAAAAAAGAGCACAAAGACGAAACAACATTTGTTTCTCAGAAGTGCAACATTTAGATATTAATGGCCACATTGTAGGATGCATTAATTACAGATCAAAAGGCTTTGGCTGTGTTTTAATCATGCAGTGGGATCCCACCCAGCATCTGTCAGCCCCTTTCATAAGACCTGCTGTCTCCATTACACTGCTTGTGAATGCAATAGCCACATGTGACCGTATATTAAGAAATGATCTCTTTCATTAAACCCTTAATGTTGACTATTTCATATAATAACCTGCTAATAGAGGGGCTGTGACCTCCGACTGCGATGGCCTGCATGGCCGCACCAGAAGACGGGTGGTCGCTTTTCTTGGGGTGGTCGTCTGTCAGGGTGCGGCCTGGATTGCCAAAGCACTATTAGAGGCATCTGTTTGCATGACTGTTTTACAGTGTGGTTTTACATGTTGTGCATTTCTGTCTGAGCCTGTGTGTGTGAATACTGTACATATGTTTGGTAGATGCATCGCATCTGAAGTGGGATGCAATGTGTATTTGAGTGTAAATGTGTTTGTATGTGTGTGCACTGGAGTATATGGGGGGTCTCTCCTCAGCATCTGCCCTGGAGAGTCATTCTTTTATCCCACAATTCCAAGCCACAGACTTCTCCATTTACCCTGCTATTTACCCCGCTTTATGTTTCCTCTAAATCATTCTCAACCAAGACTCATTCCTCTCTTCTTCCTCTTTTTCTCTCTTCCACCAAAATAGGTTGCATTTTGAATGCATCGATGTGTGTGTTGAAAACAATAGCAGGGGTTGGGGATTTCTTTTGGTGGTCCACCACATATCCTCACAGAGAGTTAGTTTGGGTTGACAAAGCAGCTGTAATGGGACTGAATAACCTCTTATATCCATCCTTTTCTTTTATTGTCATGTAGATTGAAATAAACCTGTAGGTATGGCCGCAGCAAGAGACGTACGAGGTAGTTCATCACAGGTAACTTATATATATGAAGATGTCAATGTCCTTTTTAATGTGCTTTGAAAGTACAAGCAAATGAAAAACATGACTAGTTTGACCTGATGTTTTCACAAGACATGTGTCCTCATGAGGGCAGTGTTTTCTTTACAATGGTACTGCAGGAACCATCTGTCACACATAACTGTGTGTACTTCTGGGCCCTTTCTGAACAGATCCTTGAGGTTCAGAAAAATGTTGTCAGGTCATAGAATTTAATGGCACAATTACAGAGGTTTTGTGACACAGGGCATGCAGAAAGTGCATGCATGCAAAAGTCATGCAGCTTGGCTTTGCAGTATGTGTTGTTCATGTTTTTCGTTGCCTTTAAATGGTTAATTCTGCATGATTTCATTTTGATACAGTATGCACTTTTAATTTGCCAAATTAGTTGTCTGAAACAGCTATAATAGCTTCAAAAAGCATTCATTGATTTATTCATTATAATGCAAATGCCGTTCATTGATCAGGCATGCTATTTTCTTCACCTAAGAAGAAGAAACATCACCTGCATATTTGTTTTTTAGTCATGTCAATGTAATGGGCTATTTTTGTACTCATTTAACGTGAAAATACTACAGCATTTGAATATCGTGATTAATTATCTTATAATGGTGCCACCATTATTATTATTACCCTGTGATGCCATCACTGTCCAACTGTGCTGCGGTACTTTTGGTAAGGGTTGGCCTTTGAATATCTTATGGCTTTTGCTTGCATGGTGAGGAAAAGTGAGGACAAAACAGGACGTTCAGAACAGCTATATTTGATGGATAAATCCAGCTTTTGTGGCCGCCAGTCTGAAGCAAACAAAAGGCAGCGCTTGGGTAAAATAATGCGCGTCTGTCGTCCTCAGGCCAGCGCAGGGACACAGTGTATGCAAGTATATAAAAGACTCTCGATTCAAAGGCAAAAAAAGCCTCAACTATTTAACAGCGAGTTGTGGGCTTTAATTATGGGAAACGCAGGCAGGAAAAAGTGGCTTGGGGTTTTTAAACCCGTCTGTTTGCGAGGACGAGCTGCTGTTTATTGAAATATTTTAAGGGCTAAACATAGACGACTGTCATTACGGACGCGCTCCCCACAGTGTCTCAGATACTTTGCATCCATATTTCACACACTAATGCGCTGCTTTGTCCTCTGTGGTGAGGTCTGAAAGTGCACTTCACCATCTTCATCCTCAGGATGAAGTGCAAGAGGCATATAAAGCCAGAGACAGCGCTCAGACCACCGGCCTCGATTAAAAGCGCATCGGAGGCATTTTGGCGCAGGCTGCTGGAGAGAAATTCAGGGGTCACATAATGTACTATAATAATTTATACATTCAACATGAATGGAGGAAGAAGTCGTTCCCTTTAACCTTTCTGGGTTTGTATTATAAATGATTGTGTTTTTTAAAGGACCGGATAAATATCATAGTACATGGATATGGTTTTTATGTACTAAGGTACCATTTGGTTCCATCACTGCCTTGCCACGGTACGCCATTGTATTTTCTGTAAAGGCCTCGTTTTGGCCTTGCATGTAGAGATGCTTGTTGAATTCTCCCAGTTTCCAGTTTTACAAAACACACACTTTTTTTTATATGAGTCAAAATGTATGTGCATAGAAAGTACAGTATGTGTGTATTAGAGATGTGGGGACTGGCGAGCAAGGGGGCTGCTGAAAGCAGCCTTTGTGTGGGTGTGGAGGCCATCCGACGCCCTCCCCGCAGTGGTGGTGCCCAGGCCCTGTGGTGGCGGATCACAGTTAATAACTGTGCGGTGGGCTGTCAGGAGCACTTAGCCTGATGCTGGGCAGGTCGGACTTGTGAACAGAGCTTCCTCTGGCCAAGTGTGCACGTGTGTGTTAAGGCATGCCCATGTACACAAGTATCATGGCCCCAGAAACTTACATGAGAAGGTGTGGAGACTGGGCCTCCGTAGATCTACGTGACCGAGTGTGGTTGCAATGTGAAATTGTCTTTTTGAGTTTAGGGTTTGGTGAGTCCTAATAATTTGTATGTCATTTTCGTGTTAATTGAACCTAATCAATGGACCATGTATCTCTATATTGTAATGTTTTACAGCAATTGGTAAATGTTGACTGCTGCTGTTGTCTCTTGCTCTGGTGAACTGAACGGATACATTGGCCGACATTTTACAAACCTTTAATGAGCAAAACTTAACTCTAATGGCTTTTATTTTGTAGTCAAGCAAACCAAGCTATATTCTGTCTGTTTTGGATTCAAAGTCCAACTTCTCAAGTGTGTAGATTAGATAAAGGCACGTGAATGCAGGGATAGCTTCAGCTGTTTGCTTGGACATACTCCTAATAGCATCTGATTCTGGCAAAGATAACGCAGTGCCTTCTTTTATTAAAAAAGGGCCAGACACTATCTGTACAATTGCAAAGATTTGGGAAACCTTTTGCCCAGCACTACAACTCAGCATCATGTTTTTCTTGTTAGGATTTTAAATATACATGACTTTTGAATTAACACATGGAGATGCTGCTCCAGTGTGTGACCGAGACATTCAGTCTATGTTGAGAGGCCTCCAAATAGCTTGGAGTCCTTTAGCTGATGACCATCATCACCAAACATGTTTCATGGGAAAAGTGTAATATTATTGTCTCATCGATCAAAGCACTGAGCTCTTTCACACTCTTCCACAGCTCTGTTTTCTGGTCCTGACATTGGTTAACTGCTGCAGAGGCTGTCAGTCATCGTGCTCCAGGGCTCCTGTATCAGACTCCCTCGGGTGGAGGCTGGAAAAGGTTCCCTCCTCTCAGGCCAACAAATTAGATCCCAATCAGTTAGAAAGCCCCAAACACTGCTTCCAGCCAGACCCCCAAGCCTGCAGACACAAGCCACCTTGTAGCCCTGATTCCACCTAGCGCTGCACAAAGCAGAGACAGCTTTGGCCTTGTCCTTGAGAAGACCCCTGAGCTCACCACCAATCCCCTTTTCCTCTCCCCAAGCACTCTTTCTGCAGACCCACAGAGAGAAACCAGTGCTGCAGAGGCTCAAATAGTTTTGGCTGTTCTTCTTTATTCACTCCTGGAACTGTTCTGCCATTTCCCATTACTGCACCATCACCTTTTAATTTTTTTTCTTGGTTTGTATTTTTAGACCACTATCAGAAAGTTTAAGATTCCACAGTGCAATTCCTAATATAGAAGACATCTATATAAGTATATTTTATTGAATAGACAAATAGTACAATTACGTACTGTAAAATGACAATGAAAAGCAGAAGTCAAAAAATGTGTATTTTAGGTTTGTCTTAACTTGCTCTGGTTTGTTTTCTGCTAGCTTTTCATTATCTCCAGTTTCAAGCTACTCTTAATGACTGCATCTTCAAGTTTAACTTGCCCCTTGTACGTTTTTTATGAACTGGTTTGTGGGTGGTCAATATTAACTGTCAATACATTTTAAATGTATAATAGACATTATGCCAAGCACAGACTAACAGATCACTGGATGTGAAAGTTTTCAACTGAGAAAGAATTGACAGCTATATTGTTAGTGAAAAGCCTGTAGTTTTATTGCCACTCATAGATATAAATTCATGTAATTTGCTGGCATGTAACTAAATTCTGACACCAAATTGTTTATGGATGTCATAATGTACATATAATCGTTGCACTGTCCTTCGCATGTTGTGTCACTCATGTGTCAGATTGTAATATTGAATCGATTTTTCAGTGTCATCATAGACTTGATTCATTTCTCGATATTCATCATGTTAATCTGAACTCAAGCTGTTGCGTAACCATTAATGCACATGTCTGCTGTTGGATCAAATTACCCCACCCTCATCTGAGAGTCTTTATCCTCTAAATAGCTTGAGGGCTATTAAGTTAATTAATGGCACATGGAGAATGAGGATCACCCAGAATCACAGCTTCAGGCAGTGTTACACCATTGTCTCCCAGTTGCCCCGTGATTTGTTTCATTGGTATCTTTTTTTTCCCCTGTTTCTAAGTGCCAGAACAGCAGTTTACCCAGTCCAGTTCCCCAAAAAAACTCTGTTCTAAAACCAGGCCGATCCAGTTGTCATGTATTACTCATTCACAGATTCCATTCTTTAAAAATCTGGCTCTGATCCCTCCCTCCTCTCACTGCTCGATCTTGCCAGCATTTTCTTCCTCCGATAGAGCTTTAGGGATACTGTCATTGTAGTGCAGAGAATCTGTCCCCTGTTGAGCTGGGTCCAAGAGCTACGTTTTACATCAAAAAAGCTTAGCTTGGGAGTGAGACGGGCAAGCCAACACATAGCACTTCTGGGAAGGAGGGTTGTATCACATGGTCAGTGAGATGGAGTAACAGAGAGGAAAGTGTCAAGAATGTAAGAGACTAGGCAGTGAGTGGAGGGGGGTGCTCACTAAACTGATCTGGTTTGCGCTCTGATGAATATATCTGTATGTGATTATTTTGACAGCAGTTATAAACCCATAAGGCCTGGCCCCAGTTCCTGCTCTTGTTGATTTAAACCACTGAGCCCCATAAATAATGGCTGATTAAGTGGCTGCGCCAGCTCTCTTAGCCCAATTTACCGCGGCCTGGGTCTGAGAGCCATGGCCCTCAATGTGTTCTGCATTAGTATCACTGAAAAGGACAGGGAATGCTGGAGGACAATCACATGAGCAGGGGGAAGCCCTCAATGAAAAGTACTTAATAGATTAAAACATCTTTTGTTACACAGTCAAACAGAACCAAATAATGTCCAGATAGATTCAGAAGACGGCAGAAATACACTTATGCTGTTAGCGTAAACGTGAACAGCCATAAACATGTCATGCTAAGTAAACTCAATAATCAAAAAAGCCTGATATTTATAGCTGGCAGTGCATGTACATTGACTCAAAATGCTTTGTGTTTACCTTAGCCACTTTTAATGCTGTGCATCTATGGCCCAGCTGGCATTAGTGACGTGGTAGCCATTGTTGTCGGAGGATAAACTTCATAGACATTGTATATATATATTTCTCCAAATGAGCTTTTATGGATATTTATGGTTATTATTACTGACTGTTAAAACTCTAGAAGTTTGTACTCTGGAGAGGAAATGTTTATAGCGCTGTGTGCGTCTTGACTGAAGTGGAAAAAGAAAGTGGAATGAATTCTTTCAAATGTCTCTGTCAGGCACAAAAACATTTTAAAATGGAAAAGGAGCTCTTGACATCAGTTGATTTTGTTCTTTCTTTCTTTTCAGAATTTTTCTGTTAACATCGTCCAGACAAAAGTGCCCTAATCAATAGCCAGCTTAACAAAAACTGACTGACATGTCACTTAATTTAAAATACGAAAATATTTGCAGATATTTGCAATGGCCGTGAATCTGTCAAATATGAGGATCACTAGAGTGTGCTATCCAACTGTACATTTAATTTTATTGAATTCTTTCCTCTCATTTTTGCTTCAATGATTTTACACTACTGAATTTCTGGTGCTACAGATGAAACCCTGTGAAGTGTGCGAGCTCCCTCCAGCTGTCACCTTCCCTGCGCAGCTGGTTTGGCATGCAGCATTTCTGACAAGGGGAATGGGTGAAATGGTGGTAAGTGTGCTTTGAAACTTCATTTCCCCCTCTTTAGTGGGATAATATTTCACCACTTTAGTTTAGCCACCCCGGGTCCCATCAACACATTTAAGAGGGTGACCTCCACCTTCCCCCTCTGCAGTGCGCGGTGAGTCGTCATGACGGCGCTGTGTTAACCTGGCCAAGGGCAGCATAGCAATAACAAACACAAGATCACAGAACCAGCACAACCTCTGACCTTAGAGCCCTTACCCATCACTACACAGATTCTTATCAAGCAGAATGGCTTCAAAGCCCCAAACAACGCGGAAGGAAAGAGATACTTACGTATTTAGACACAGGGAATTTAGACTTTATTTAGTTTATTTAGTAGTTTATTTTTTATACATTTTTATATTCTTACAATAAAATAGTAAGCAGCACATTTTCAATTCCGGATTTTAATTCTAATTTTGTGTTGTGACACACTTGCCAAAATAAATATGAACTGGATTCACACAGAATGTGTGAAACTGACACATTTAGTTGGAGTGATTAAAGAGAAAAATTTTAAACCTGCTTTAATGTAAAAGCTTACGCATTAATTTCAATAATTTAACCTCTATCACTGAAAAACAATTGGCTGATTTGACATAAATGTAACCAACCTTTTGCCAAATTTATTTATGAAATTTATTTGTAAATGACAGAGTGTAACTTAGTAACACTTTAACAAAATAATACATATCCATCAACTTAGACTTCTTAAAGAGTTGAAAATCAAGGACCCAGAACTGTGTAGCTGTGAATTTTAGCCATATATTGTAGTTGTTTTCTTCAAATCTGTGATACCTTGCATTAAAACATGTCCCTTGTGCATGCCAGTGAGTCATGATTGTAAATGAACTGAAATGTAGACTACAGACACATCACACAGAAAGAGAGGGATCAAGTTCTGTGGTGCTGCTCTGAGCTGAGTCTGACAGACTGCTCTAGTGCAGAGCTCTCAGACCTGATTGAGGTTTTAATAAGTAAGAGTAATACGACCTGGCTCCAGTCCCCATTTCTCTCTCTCTCTGTCTTTGTATTTTCTCTCTGTCCCTTCACTTAGTGTTTCAGTGCATCAGAGACACAGAAATCTATTCCAGCTTTGGAAAATTTCACAAAGCCAAGGAAGATTTGGAAATGAGAAGGTGGATTGGTGATGTGTCATACTGAGTGCAGTTTACTGACAATGACTCTTCCTGCTATAACCAATGTTCACACAGCCCTGTTAAACAGAACACTTGTCTCTTCTGCGTCTCTACGCCCAAACGTCTGAACGCGAACTTTTTTGCTTGATCTTTTAATCTGCTGATGAATGTATTAATGTTCGTTAAGAACAAACCTAGCTATCAGATACTGAGAGCAAATCGTAAATCGCGCGGATGACATGCCAATCACAGGTATTGTCTGACAATGGCTCTGTTCTGCATTGGTGAATCGCAGTAAATGATTCACGCCAAGTGTCACAGTTCCGCCCATTCGTGAAACCAAACTTGTGCATGCCACTTGCTTTTGTTGATCGACTAGGCGTCTCCTCTGCCAAACTGCTGTCTTTTCAGTGAAAGCTGTGAGAGTCAGAAAAGCCAGATGGCCAAATGAAGAACATTCAGTCTCATCCACCCCTTGTGATCTGGTGTAACAAGTGGTGAGTAATATGGGTAAGACCATTTCAATTGAAACCTGTCTGTCCAAATGTTTGGCTAAGGAAGTCTGGATAAAATTCTCAAAATGCTTTTGTCATTGCATTAATTTTGCAACACAAACATACAAGAGTCTGTTGTGTTGAGTTGTCTGCACAAGGCCATGTTTAGCTCTGATGGGTGTTACTGATTGCTGCAGTAATAGAATTGTTTACACAGGGGTGTGTTTGCAATGTGTGTCTATGACTCTGTTTGTTGCTAACAGAGTGGGCCTTCATCTTAGGAATTTGTTTATTGTCCTGGTCTTTAGGGCTAAGAAAGTGGACTTCGATCCCTGTTAAGTTAGTGACGACACAAATGGCTTCAGCATCAGCAGATATGAGCAAATCCCATCCGCCCATCCCATCAAACAAGTCCCTGAGACGGTCTTTGGATAAGTCTTGTGCGTGTGTCTGTGTCAATGTTGATTCTTTGTCTAGACACCTACTGGTTTGCCTGTTCTCCTGCACCTTGTGATGGTTTTCTTTAGTGATGAGAGGAAAAATCTGCTTGTTCCATGATGCCTGTCAGTTTGAATTGTTGTGGTTTGGAAAATACTGTCAGTGAGAAATAAGGCCAGTGAATAGTTTTCTTAAATCTTATTTCGTAGGATTGTCGAATATTTTTGGGTTCAGATTTACACTGCCCGGAGAAATCAAGTCAGTGTGTCAACTACACTGATTTTTATTTGTTTGTTTGATTATTAGGGCATATGAAGAAAATGGCATATAAAGTGCTAGGGTGCAAAATAAAGTAAATGCATATTATATGTACATATATATATTTATTTATACTATAGATAGGACAAACATTATTTCTTTATTTAATTGTTCAACGTGAAAAGAAGAAACACTTTTCAATCTCTAAGAAAAGTATCACTAAGAAAGCAACAACAGTAAATAAGAGAAAAGAATCCCGTGCAGTTTACACCTAAAACAACAACAGCTGATGCTCTAAATATTTCAACACATTGCCTTAAATATTTATTTTACTTTACATGCATCCCCCCACAGATCCTGACATCATAGACATTATACATTATATAGATTCCCCTCATTCTACTACTGTGCTGTAATTCTTACCTGCGACGTACAGTTTCTTCAGCAGCTGAACTTGAAATTCATTAGCAAAAATACTGCATGAGCTATGCGGTGGGTCAAAACTCATCTTGGCCAACAGTCTGCCTGCTTCTCATGTTAAGTGGGCAGATCACATTCTTAAGAGCCCCTCCTTTGCTTTCAAACGCTGGATCAATTTCTTTTTGCTCTGTTTATGTTATCATTTGTAAATCTTACCAGAACTGGACCATGAGTCACAAGGGGGAACTCATACACAGTCTAATGAAGTATTTACAGATCATTCTAGCTGTCAAATACTTTTGCCCAATGACATAGTGCAGAGTGCTCATGCTTAACAACTCGAGTTTGCTTCCAAGCCCCAGCCTGAATGTCTCGGGTCAGTCGGATTTCATTTCAGGTAAAAACCAATGCGAAGACCCGAACAGACAGACATCCAGATCAGACAACATGCAGTCTACCAATAGTTGAATGAAACCAATAGTTTATCCTATTAGTTCTCAGGGGTCTCAGAGAAAATTACAGTCGTTAAAAAAACTATTTCTATGCGCACAAATGTACACGGGAAACCTGCTCGTAAAGCCCATTGTCTGGACCATAAATGTTTAAGACAAGCAGCACTTGCGTTGTCATGTTTGGAGCTTCCAGGCAATTCAGACGTGGATATTTTTTCTGCACCATGCAGTTTTCTTTACACTAATGATTTTAAAACATTGTCTTGATCCAACAAACTAAAAACAATATTTATTATTATTATTATTATTATTATTATTAATAATAATAATAATAATAATATTATATATACACAGTCCTTTTACGAAAGATGCATGCTTGATATATCAAGTGTCAATACACGGGGAATCGTGACCTCTGAGGGGAAGCAATTTGTGAGAGTTTCGTTTACAATACAAATGTATTTAACATGTGTTGCTTTATTGATTTATTTTAGTTCAAGTCTCGTCGTGTAATGTTAGGTAATGCAAAACCTAATGGTAGAAATTGCACCCGAATAAAGTGATTATGCAATCATTCATTACTTTAATCTGCCTTTATGATAATAATAATAATATTAATAATAATTCGCAGAGTAAAAAAACAATGGCATAATATAGTGAAAACGAGATATTAAATATATATGATCAGCGGTTTATATTTTTCTGGAAGCTTTAGTTTTTGTAATTATTTTATAATGCGTGTTTATCTGCTGCAAATGTTTTTCGTTCAAGTTGCATGACACGAATTGAAATCTTAATATTTGTCGGACGTCGTATGTAGGATAAACGCATGTAAACCTACACTCGCAGGAAGGCCTAGCTCTTATTAAATGCATCGTTAATAAGGTCCAAAAATAATATTGCATATTTCCCCGATACGAGAATAATACGAAATTACCGCCTTGCATGGAAACCGATGTGATGAGTATGTCGAGGCGCTGATTGTTATTCAATATTACCGAATATAGATAATGTAATAATGACAGGGAGGTACATCAGACAGGGTTTCGGAAATTGTTAACTACACGTTAACGAAAACGTCTCAAGATGTACAAGATGCGTCTGAAGATGTCTCAAGATGTGAAGCAGTAAAGCTGTGACAGCCATTATGTAACATGCAATTTGTGTCTGCCATACAGAACAGGCTGCTTGAAATGGTGTGAACCTGCCATTGCAATGAGAATAGGACAAACACTCTTTTGGTACCAACCAAACATTTATTTTCATAAGGTATATTTGATTTTTCATTTTATTTTATATTAAAAACTATTAGGCTACAGTCATGTACGTCATTTTTACCAACAATTTTATTACATAGTGTATAATGACTTTTCAGTGATCAAAATGCGTCAATATTAGGATCTATTTAGGTTTGTATGGACCTTTTTCCGCCCGACGTAGGTAATTTATTGTTAAATTAGTCAGCTTCGTGTTTCAGAAAAATTGCAATTCTTTTATTATCATTATTATTATCATTATTATTGTTATTATTATATAATGTTATATAATATTGTATTTAAGCTACATTGCAGGGAAACAAATGGAAAGAGCAGAATTAATTCTAGTGGTTTTAAGAACAGCTACAAGTCAACTAAGTAATTAGACTTACAGACCAAAATGCAAACAACTGACCAACATTTCTCGCTCTTTGTATTGCTCTCTTCTTCTCAGCTGACTGGTCATCGTCACGTTTAAAGAATGAAGAAGGTTGATCTTCAGAGGTTACATCTATGTAGGTGGGCAATGTGGGCTTCTTCATGAATCTGTATGTTTTCGTTGACTATCTACACGAGTTAGAAATCTTATGTCTATAAGGGCTATTTGAACCCCCTCACGAACACAAATGATTCCCACAGAAACCTTTAAAGCGCACATATCAGGAATCAGTGTGTGGCACTTTTGTTTTATTTCTTTGCCACTAGACGGCGCTATTTCCACATGTACCGCTTACACACCAGCGGTGTAATCCGCACTAACCCGACAGCAAGATTTCCAGTGTTTAACACATACGTAGCCAACATAAAACGAAGAACATTTTGGAAACGGACGTAATATGTCGATGTTACTTTGTTTTGGTCGTAAATCCTTTATATCCTATGCAAACTTTATAAAAGGTCACCCGAGAAAGCTGCGCCTGATAAATGAGTTATCTTAATTTGTGCAGGTATGTCCGTGCATTTAAATTGCGTTTTCAGTGTCGCTTTGCATTGAATGTATACGCTACATTTTAAGGGCTTTCCAGGTGTTCATTCTGCAATTGCATCCTTTTATTGATCAGCCTGCATCTATATGCCATCGAGCAGAAACCGACAGTCGTGCAACCCTTTCAATTGAACAGACTGATTATTAAACCTTTGCATTTAATACTGTTATATTTAATTACACCAGTCTTTAGTATTGGGTTACATACTTGATCCAACTTGTTGAAACGGTCCATTTAACAAGCCTGAAACGTGTTTAGATTTACCTTGGGACTCAATGCGCCACGCGTCCCGAATTGCCACGTAATTATTGTCATGTTTTACAAATGCTTCGGGGTAATGGAGGCTTTTCAATTATTTACTTTCTCAACCTGAATTGTTTTCTTGTTTCTGAAGTCTCTCGCATATTTATTTTTAATTGTTTCACGGTTTGACTTTGTCTGCTTGACTGTTGTTTGGACTCAAGGTAATCAGCTAATTTTAGATCCCCAGTTACCCAAGAAATGGAAAAGGGAGAGCTGCTGGGGACAGTCGGAAGGATGCTCAACCATTTAGATATGCTCTAGGGGCAAAGCTTTTTTATGCTAAACGTTTATTTATCACTATAGAAAAGCCACAATAAATATTTACAATTAGCTACAATTCGATACATGCAGTATATATTTATTCTACATGTATAGTCCCCCCCACACACATGCAAACAGCCTATTTCATTGTCAAGACTTCAATTACAAAAACAAAATGAGCCCCTGTCCTCACAGAGCTTAATTGTGCTTGAAAAATTGTTTTGATACTTTACTTTACAATGGTCTTATTTTAATATAATGTAAGACTTTATACTGGGCCCAATGCAACTATAATAAATGTACACAAGGTGTACACAAACGTCGAAAACAGTGACATTTATTTGCTCATTTATTTCTTTTCTGGTAGTTACTTTTCTCACCGGTAAATCCGCGGTTTGATCCAGTGCGCTGTGAAATATTAATTCACGTCAGGCTATATTTCGTTGTTATGAAATATAATAGTTTGCTTTTGTATTCAAATATAGCAGAAACATTAATCGAGATGTGGACAGGAAAACTGCTAACCGATTAAAGAGAAACAAATCGAATAATTTGAAGCTAAAATTATAACTCAAAGACTGAGAAGTATTTAGATAACTCAACCCAAATATTTCTAAGCTGGTTAATAATTTTTAAAAATTTCTTTGCCTTCCGATAATTCAAGAATCGAGAATGAGATTGTTTCTTTATTTTATTTTATTTAACTAATAATAATAAATTAAACGAGATATTGACAATCAATTTATATAATGTATATTATTAATATATATTATATATAAGTAGTATTTATATATATATATATAGTATGGATATATATAAAGGATGAAGTGTATAAATATATATATATATAGATAAATCTAAAGATGAATGTATAAATATATATATATATATATATAATCAGTGGAATCTATCTATCTATCTATCTATCTATCTATCTATCTATCTATCTATCTATCTATCTATCTATCTATAACCTATCCATCTATCTATCTATCTATCTATCTATCTATCTATCTATCTATATATATATATAATATATATATATATATATATATATATATTTTATTTTTTATTTTTTTATATTTTTTTTATATATTATATATATATAACTGTTGTTTAACGATGTATTTTATTTTTAGCCATAAGGGTATAAAATATGGCTGTTGAAGTTGGTGAATTAAAAAAGCATTTGCTGGAACAAACAAAACTTGACGGGAAGCAAATTTGTGTAGATGTTTTCATTCTGTCGGCGACCACAAACATGTATGCCACTAATTTATGCATCAAAACGGGAACAAATGTACTCTCCTGTTATAGCTTACACGAGAACAATGCATCGGGCGATATTCTATGGCATATTTTACATCTATTAAATCACAAAGGAACACAGTTACGAGAGGTCAGCCTCATATCTGAACATTTTTGGTTTCCTCCAGAGCAACAGGTATCTACATGGAGGTTGTGTATTAACCACAGAGCGAACCTTGTTATACAGACGAAAATTTTACTTTCTCTCTCTCCCTCTCCTTCCTCTCCTCTCTCTCTCTCTCTCTCTCTCTCTCTCTCTCTCTCTCTGTTCTTGCTCACTCTGTTTCCACTGATTTCTACATACAATGTATTGATCAGTTGTTATACTTGGTTCTTATTAGTGGCACAATTTCTTTTGCCTTTTACCTGTCACTGACACGCAACGCTGCATCACTTGGCGGATCATTATCATTATCATTATCATTATAATAGTGACGAATGAGGTTGGAGAGTCAGCCAGCATTCGCTCTCACACTCTGAAGTGTCTCAAACCAGCAGATCCGCCAGCTGCACACACTATTGTGCAGTTAATAAGCTCTCATTAAGCCACTTTGGGAAAAGGTAAGAGCCAACACTTTTGTACAATATGACCAAGCAGAATGCATATGTTAACGGAGACTCGGAATTTCTGCATGCATTTTAAGAAGGTGTTTCGTGCGCCTGAGGTTATTTGTAAGGTTATTTGATAACGTAACTAATAGACGTAGAAAAGGCAGAAGACGGTCACAAATGCACGGTCGTTAATCCATTTATATATAGACTGGACCTGTGTGGTGCGTTCTGGGGTGCTCCACATGTTGTGTGCTTAACTGTTGAGATATGATAGCTTACAGGTGATTTGCAAATAGTCAAAGAATTAATGAAGACAGAGAGACCCGAAAGCCTTCATGCATGTGTTTGCATGCTCCCCTTTTTTCTTGGTCCAGAATTACTCGTCCCTTTTGGAAACATCTCTGCATGTTGGTATTGATGCCATTCGTTCAGAAATATTATTATTCTCGACTCTGTCACTTCTACTGTTTTTTGTGAAACGGGTCATCATTATAATGTAATGCCTTTATAAAAAGGCACAGAATATGTTACAATTGAAGCAGTCACTGTTTACGTGAACGCGCTCTGTCCCTAATTTCTGAACTACAATTTCCACTTTCCTTCTAACTTTAATCAACACGAATGCAGTTTTGCCCCCCCACGGGACATTCAATGATCCATTGTTGCGTGCTTTTGTGGTCTTATCGCTGTTTAACGTGTGTTGAGCAGATGAGTTATGGTTTCTGCGTGGACTTTTCTTTAAGCGACGTTTCTTTAAACACCGACTTCGCCGCGGCAACACTGCGAGGTAACGATGCATTGAGATGCAATGCGATGCGACAAAAAATAAAGTTGCAAGAGAAAAACGCTTGCATGCATTTTATGCAACACAGCACCTTAAATACAAATACAAGCGTGCTTGAACTAAAAAGCATGAACGCATCTAAAACAGGGACTATAGCAACAAAACGAATAACTGTTAAAAACAGAAGTCAAAACTAATGCGCTTTATTGATAACTTACAGACCTGTATCGGATGCATTAATGACTTACCTTGGACGGCCCAGTCCCTCCCTCCCTCCCTGTCACACTTCCACGTTTGCTCTCCAGTCCTCCCCTCCCATCCCCACTCCTCTCTCCGCTCCCCCTCTCCGTCAGTCCGCGCTCCGAGCGGGGGAGAGATTGAAAGTGACACACTCACATTGTTGCTGTTGAGATTTTACACCGCTGTAATAGGTATTGTCCGCATCGCACAAAGCAGATATTTGACGGCTTTGTTTTTCTTTCCGTGCATGCAGTTTTTGATGCTGTCTGTGCGGCCGAGGCTTGCACAAGTCTGTGCGGTTTGCACCACGGACACTCGTAAACCGTGAGCACGGTTCCGTACCGGGCGGATCGTCGTCGGTCGCTTCTCGGAACTTCTCGGTGTCGTTTGCTTTTCGGATCTCTGTGCTGTGTTGAGTCCCGTGCACTGTCCCCCTCTTTCTCCCTCCCTCTCTCTCTCTCTCTCTCTCTCTCTCTGTCTCTCTCTCTCTTCATGCTATCTATCTTCTGCTACCTGTACCCCTCAGCTCGGAGTCTCTCAGTTCCAGTGGCTCAGTCACAGCGCACGGTGCTCGGAGCCCAACTGTCCAACCCCGAACCCACCGAACCCGGCCGTTTTCAGTCCTCAGCGAGGCAGCGAGAAGCCCAGCCCTGGATTCAATACTTTTAATCAATGGACAGAGCCCTCTCAACGGCCAACCGAGGTACCGACACGCCATAAGCAGTAAGTGCAACAGAAGTCAACTTTGGTCTTCTTTCATTCTGACTGCATCCATGAGTTTCTATGGGTTTTCTATAATGACAGACTCTTGCTGGAACCAGAAAACATCTCAAATTATTCTAACTGTGCAAAATATCGATTAGCTCAAGTCTTGCATGTGACAGAAGTCTGTTTATAGACAGAAGAGGCCTTACCCGTGATACGCAAAATAATTATATGCAGTTATTTATAATGCACATTTGTCATGGTTTCAGACATGTATGTGCACTGCGTTAAACATCATTTATGTTAAATGATGGGATGTGTCTTCTAATGCTCCTTTAAAAAACGTGCAGCACATTTTCCCACCAGAGCACTTTGGCATAATGCAACTTTTGATAATGACCGGAATGTTGGCAATTATTAACTAATAAAAATACTATCAATAATAATAATAATAATTATTATTATCATACCCTAAAGGTTTTTTTGTTTCCTGATTTTGCTTTTAAAACATAATTGAAACACACGATTAATTGCAACATGCATTTAAGTGTAGAAGTGAATTACAAAGTGCGATTTGGGCAAGCAAACTAAGGAAATGCACGTTGTGCAATGTGAATTGTTTAGAAATCGTGATGTATTCTTCGAGTAATATCGCAAAATTTGTTTATTAGGCTACAGCTAAACAGTTTAATGAAACAGATTGTTGGTGGTTTTCTGGTAAATCATTTCGTTAATGGCGAGTGTATCATTGTAACTGAGACCTGTAAGTACTTACAACTCATCTGAGCTCATTTAAGAATGCTTCAAACACTTTTTATTTATATTTTAAGCACTGCACAAAGCTTTGGTAAATAAATGGATAGTTAAACGATGTTATTGCGACAGTGTGAAGGATTTTTCTCACTTTTGTAAGTTTAGGCCTCACACGTTTGTCTGTGGTCTCATCGCAGTAATGGCTCTGTGTGTTTGTGTTTGTGTGTACGTGTGTTTGAGCCTGTGTGTGTCTGTTTGCTTTATGTGTATATGTTAATGTCAGTTTCTTACCTTTATTTATTTATAGCCTAATTTACTTCTTGTAATTCTAAGAGAGGGCTTGTTATTGAAACTGTTATGCTTACGCACGATTGCCTATTTTAGCCTATTATTTTTGTATGGAAAGAAGACGATTAATATAAAAAGAACAAGATTAATTGTTTCATGCATTCAGTCAATAGAGAAAAGCGACTCCTACGTTTTTGTTTTACAACCAAGTTTCGTTCTTCTCATCTTTCTCTTGTTATATTGGTTGTTGCTATTTAAGCAGTTTATCAAATAAATACCCCTAAGTAGGGGTATAAGTATACCCCTGATGCATTAAAAATAGCGAGCATTTCACTGATGGTTGAAGTTTTGTACAAACCCTTTACTTTTTGTGTTTTAGGTTAGCTACGTCCCGTTTCAAAACAATTGCAAATATATATTTTAATTTTTTTTATTAAGTGCAACGACGTACTGATGAACCTCCTAAATCAATAAGGAGAAACTTAATTTTTTTTTTTAGAATTACTACTTCATAAAATTGTAATTTAATATTTTCACATATTTCAGATATGTAAACTGATTATATGTATTTTAAATATACAAATAGCCAGTCTAGAAACTGAATCCAGACGGCCATTAAGTATAGATACATAACACATACAGACATACAAAATCGATTATTCGATTGAGATAGACTGATTTATAATTTGATAATCTGATAGTTTCGAGACATTTTAGTTTCTAGGCCAGACAAAATTGTAACGAAATAAATCAAATACCTGCGATATACACGTTTTGGTCAAGTCAACAGCAGGTATAGTTTTAATTACTTGGTTGTTGAGTTACGACCTAAACTAACTATATTAAAGTTAGTAAGTACAAAGATGTGATGCCATTGTGTTTTCCACCCTCAGAAGGCACCCCATACCTCCTTAAAAGACACAGGCCATTAGAGTCAATGAGATTTTTCCTTGCAGAGTCCGTGGACTTCTCTTTTACATAAGGAGGATGGATGAAGTGAACCGAGTGGTCTTTGCTTGAAGCAAAGCAAAACAAAACAGAAAAAGAAACTCAAAATTAAGTAATGAAATCGCTATCCCACTGTTGTCAAAATCAATACACATTACACGCAAATGGAGCCACAATCCAGAAGATGGTTATATTCTTATTAGATTGAACTCTGAAGTAAATAGTTAAATTAAAAAAGAAAAAACACATGCCGAGTGCACATGATTTGTTATTATATTACATGCGATAATTTTTTCCCCTGTCAGTTCAAACTCCAAGTTATGTATACATATCTTTAAGACTTTTTAGCAATGCATTTGAAGAGTCACTCACAAAATCATGCCTGTGCAAGGGGAGGTATGTTTGCTATATAGCTGCCATCAGCGTTAGAAATCATTCTGTTTCTTTTTAAAGTTACATTGATGTATCCATTATTCATTTGTACAAACTTGGCCCCCATAGCCAGGGGAGACGGTACTTTCTTTACTAAGACCATAAGGAAAAACAAAAAGCTAATGAGTCTTCGTAAGACAGACTCTATAGGTCTCAGTGATTCTGCAGTGGATGGAAGTCTCCAAGGATTCTTTAATCTCGAGCTTTGTGGAGGACATCAAGATGGATCAAATCCAACATTTATTCGTGGCATGTTTTTTTTTTCCAGCCCTACCTTCATCTGCCACCAGCAGACCGTGACACTGAGTTTGGCTACTCTGGATCTTATTTACTTTATGCTATAGATAATATTTATATTTACAATGCGTAATGCTTTCATACATAAGGGACGTGTAGCTGTAATTATACGTAGCTTATCATTATGAAATATGCAGGATTTTTTAAGGATTCAGTAGCTTCATTTTGCAGTGCTTTGAAATAGCATGGTTAAAAGAGAGATAAAAATAAATCTCCATATCTCGGGCTGTGTTAGACACAGAGGGTTGCATTGGACACCTCCAGAAGTGACTGCGATAATCACAACATATCATCCCCTCGAGTGCCTTATAGCGTTTATTAAACGTTTGCTACGTAATAAAAATATGAAGTGGCGCATTTTTTATTAAAAATGTGACGCAAACTCATTGGCGTCATCTTTTATCTACAAGAAATAGCCTAATGCTAAAGTAAGGTTAAAAGTTGTGTGGGTGCTGCGATTGACGCGCAGTAGTTAGGCGAACAGGTGATCATAACTTTAACTATAGTGTATTATAGTGTATTTTATAAAGATTAAAATATTGTTTTGGCCATTAGGCTTCCAGGAGCGATACTAACCTTTTGTCATTTTTGTGAATTTGCTGCAAATAGCTGGTCGAGGCCTCAGAAGTCAATTACATGCCATTAGTCACATTTCTGTAAGCACATGTCACTTGGGCCATTTCTAACTAATTTCATTAACTATTACTATTTTTAAGTTAAGTTTTTTTTACTGCAATTTTTTATTTTTGGTTATCCGATTGTCATTCTTCTTCTTAAAGCTAGTAATGTTAAATATGTCAGCACATGAAGATGAAGAATTATTCATGTGTGTTTATTTAAACCCACACTGGGTTTTTGTCTGTACTGAGTAGGCCTGTTTATTAGTCTGTGGAATAAACAGAAATATTATTTTCTGCCATGACGGTCAGTTGAAAACTTGAGGTGTGATGAACTTCCTTCTCTCTTTAAAATTGGTTGAACAATCTCTTCTATGCATGTATGGAACGGATGCAACTGAATGCAGAAGCACTGCAGTTTGTGCATATGTGTGTGTGTTTGGTATGAAATGGAGAATGTAACTATATAACCATTTACCACTGCATACCTAACTCTGGGTCGCAGTTATTGCATTCTGCATTATAAGTTCAGCCTGTGTGTGTTCATGTGCATTTTATAGCCCTGCTTAGTGTTGTCTACCATGTGTGATTTTTGTAAGTCGATGTGTGGTCCCTGGAAGTGTCAGAGCAGTGAGCCTGCTCTGTGGTTTGTGTGTGCGAGTGCTTGTGTACAGTTGTGTTTGTGCGCTTTTGTCTATGTGCTAGAAAGGGAGCGTGAGCTTCAGAGGGAACGTAATAAACCTCTGCTCACTCTTTATCTTTTACTGTTTAAGATGTTTATTAGTGAACTGAGCGTGTTCTCCGGAAGTTCTGTCGCACCCTCTCTTCCTATCTCAATCTACATATTCTCCGCACATGTCCAGTACATTTATAGTCTCACTTACATTATGGCAACTGTATTTCTTTCTCTCATGTAGATGGGCAAAGCCACTCTCTCTTTCTCTGACTACGGAACATATGTATTATTATATTTATTATGAATACTACCACTAATAATAATGACAATAATACTAATAATAATTATTATTATGATTAATGCTATTGCTGTTGTTATTATAATACAGTCCAAGGTCTCAGTTTGCCTTACTGTGTGTATCCCCCGTGTAATCATCTGTCTTGGTTACAGTTTGATCTGCCATCAAATTCAGGGGTGATAAGGCGCTATCTATCTATCCGTCCCTTCCGCACACACCTGTGCCAGAGAGAGACAATTCAGGGGCCTTAAATACGTATATCCCTTGACCATCTTCAGCTGCTTTATCTGTACCCTGAATGAGCCGATGCTTTAATAACCCTGCAATAAATGAGTATCATAGCCCTCATTCCCTGGTCAATAAGGTTAACGCCTTAGCACGTCGTCAACACAGAGATACCACCAACTCCTGTGACATGGCACGACTTTATCTCATGGCACATTTGCATGAATGTCTCCATTAGTTGTTAATAACTGTACCTTGGTTAAAGGGCTACATTTATTGCTTAGAGCAGGAGACTCTGCCTAGCTTCGAATTGCAACCCTTTCCGTACCTCATTTGTGTAGTCTACGGTTTACGTTTCTCTGTTTATTTATTTATTGGCGTTTTGGTCACTTGCTGTTCGCTATTTTTTTCTGATGTCTAGGATCTTAATCTGGTAGGAAACATTTCTCTCTCACGTCCTCTGTTTTTACAACCTTATGCCTTTTCCCTTAGTGTCTCTCTATCTCTCTCCTCTCTGTGTATAATGACTGACAGTGTGAGCATAGTCAGATCGGTAATGTGTCGTTTACTGCCCTCAGTTTCCTGTGTGTGGTAGAATTGGCAGAGGCCACTCACAGTGCCAAAGAAAAGAGTGCAGGGGAGAGGAAGGTTAGTATGGAACAGCAGAAAATGTATACTGCATGCTTAGGAGAGAGTCTTGGCAGTGTGGTCGTCGTAGTTTGGAAATTTGAGTCTCATGGGATCAGAGCTCTGTTCCACTCCCTCGTCTGGCTTCTCTCATCTACCACTAAACATAACAGTCATTAGTTATGTTTGTAATGTGTGGCTGCAAGCATTACAAATAAAAATGGAACCATGTATCTGGTAGTGAAAAGACTATAGGTACAACATTGTAATCCAGTGTACTGTGTATCTTTCAGTTCCATGTAGTGTGTCAGTTGTCAAGGGGGCAAATTAGTATTATGGGTGCTGTTTATTAACACAGTAATATGCCTTTTTGTAATAGCTGTGCTATGTGGAATGCTATAATTACTTGGTTCAATGCATCCCCTTTATTTTCTGTTGCTTTTTATAAAGTTTTTTTTTGTCTTCTGTTTGCTATATGAATCAAGAACTTGGATGAATTCTGTCTTCACAATCTTTGTTCATTATTCTTGATAATATGCACAGATTAGACATTTATCTCTTTTGTTTAATCTTCCTAGCTGATATTAACCTGTCAGAAGGACTCAAACACGACTAATTCACCAACTCAGCTAAACTGATGAACAAATAAACACAATTACAGCGGTGAATTTATTTATTAACAACTGACTCCAAAGTATGCTTTATAATCTTCTAATGGTTCATACATTTTTAATACGAATTTAGACGCAAGTCATTTATTTCCAGTCGGTCATTTGAAATAGAGAAATAAGCTCTCTGATGATTATTATAATGAAGGGTCAGTCTCACCATTAGTTTAGAAACATCTGGGTGAATTTAAAACCCTGTGGTGCTGAATTACATTTCACCAGAAAGCGCTACGCAGATCCATAATCAAACATCGCTACTGTTTTTGTATTCAAATTGCATATGAATAAGTAATATGGGTAAGTAATCACAACTAGCATATCTGAGCTGACAGGTGTCAACCAATGCATGTTGACCAGAACAAACTTTCACAGCAACATTTTTATAAGCTCGTGCAATCTCCATATGCTAGTGATGGGCAGACACACTGGAGCTGGTGTTATCTCCTCATCAAATATTTGGTGCAGGGGTGGAGGAGGATCAGAGAGGAGGAAAGAGAAAGAGAGATTGGAATAGAGATGGGAGAAGAGATTCAGACAAGTTCTTGATTGGGATCGGAGGACTCATTAAAATCAGGCAGGTTTGAACCTGTGAAGCCCAGTAAGGGAGGAACAAAGGCAGCCCATCAGTGATGATAACAGACGTTAGGGCTTGATAATATAGCAGGGAAATGGAGGGGGACTTATAGAGGGTGAAGAGGGGCAAACAGTGGAGAAGCAATCAGGAGCACAATGGACATTGTTTTAATCCCTTCAATTTCTTGTTTGGTTCCATGTAAGTATCTGAAACACTTGGAGTCACTTTTAGTGAAGAGATTTTATTTTGCCCCTGGGACTGCAAGTCTAATGGGCAAGTCCACATCGTAGATGAGCTGTTAATTAAAACCAGATCCATTCTGCTCACAGAGAAGTGGATCTCTGTGATCTTACATGTAGTAGTGTTTTTATCATCTTCTGTTTGTGATGCGCAGAGTTTTCATTTTGAAAATACAGTCATGGTAACAACATCGCAAATGGGAGGTTATATTTCTCATAGTCCGCATGCAGAAATGTTGATTTTAATTGGAATGCTATATTTTATGGGTGCTAATAATTTTGTATATATGTGCAAGTGTGTTTTCGTTTGCATGTATGTCTATTGTTTAAGTATGTTGTTCACACTGCTAAACTGTCTCAAAGGCTTTGTAAAGCTCTTCCTCTGTGTGCGTGTGTGTGTGTGTAAGTACAGTTTAGATCATCAGTTCTTGTTCCTTCAGCAGCGCTAACACATTTCTTTCCATTCAAATGCCCTCAAAGTGTTTTTCCTCCCACCCGCTTATTAAACGCTAAAGAATTCAGACACTTGCTTTCTGGACCGGCGCTAGTTTTTTAATCACGCAGAGGCTAATGTTTTTAATTTATTATTCATTTTGAAAATGTAGCTCCAGCTTGTAATTCTCTTTGGACATTTTTTTCCACAATGGTGTTTTTCTCGTCAAGGCCAGAGAAAGAGGTTCAATGGCAGAAGAATAGCAGAGTGGGTGGACACCGGAATAGTCTTTCTGCGGACGGATTAAAGTCCATATCCAAGTCCATATCCAATGGATATGAAAAATGGATCTATCTATCTTTCTTTCTTTCTTTCTTTCTTTCTTTCTTTCTTTCAGACCAATCATTATCACTGTGCATTTAGAAGGTGATATGCAAATATGCAAATCACAGTCCCTTTTGGCCAATGAGGATTATGTTTCCACTCTTTAACTTTGGCATGGACTCAATACTGCCTGGCACTGACTCTGATAGACATTAAAAATATTACAGGTTTGGCTGGAAAACAAAGACCTATGAAAAATTGTCCCAATAGAACACCCTAACTGATGAACTGATGAATATGTCCAGATATCCACATGCATTCAAAAACACGCACATCCAGCTATAATTGGGATGCCTTATTAATTCCTTAAACACTGAGCACCTTTGCCGTCACATAGTATTTATATTTGGCGTTACCTGGCATTTTGGCCCCCATACCACACATGAACACACATGCAAACATACACACACACAAACATACACACATCAGTTTACATTCTCCACAGACACTGGAGCAGAACGAGACACTGGGCCTCAACTCTTCTGTTTGCTGATAGCGATGATAAGATGCCAGCGTCCTTTTAAACAGATCCACTGTATTTTAGGACATAGCCCATAGCCCTGAGTTTGATTTCTGTGTGTTGTCTGCTAGTCGCTGCTGCTCAGATTGTGAGTTAAAGTTACTGGGAATCCTCAGATTTTGGACTGGAGTTTGCTAGTCAAAAAATCATACATGACTTCTAGTGGAATTTCTATCAAATTTCAGAACCATTCCTGAAAGCAATAAAATAAATCAAAATTCCTTTTTGTTGTTTATTTTTTAGAACATCAGCTTATCCAGGGAGATATTTGGGATCGTCCTGGATTTCATTCAGGATTGGGTCCAAATCTTGATAAAATTTGGATAAATGTTTTTTTCAGATAAGGATTAAAATTCAATTAGCAATTCAATTCAAGGGTTTTTTAATGATCATTGTTATGGCAAGGTATGTAGCTTGACATGAACTATAATTTTTCATAAGCTCTCTCTCTTTGTTTTAGGTCCTTATCCTCTGGCTGGTGTTCCCCCTGTAGTGTGGAGGGGGATGGAGCGTGGTGGAGGAGACAGTCCTCATTTGCGGGAGAGCCCGGAGCGTCGCGGAAGCACCAGTCCCGATATTGGTGGGCCACAACCAAAAATGGGCCGCCTAGAACTCAATGGCAGTCCCACTGGACATCGTAGTCGCCACAACGGGGCCCCTCAGAGACCTCTTGGAGGTAAGATACACACAACTGCACTGTCCCTTCACAGTAAATGTATTTATTATTGAGATTTATCCTCTTTTATTAGTTATAGATAAAGACAAGAAATTATACTGAGAAACCCACTGATATAAGATGTTCAGCTTGAAAAATAAGCATTTTTGTACAAACCAATTATTTACAGGGATTAGCCACAAAAGCAGCAAGCAATGTTGTTTATGCAATAATTCAGAAACAGGAGAAATAATTTAGAATGTCATATATAAACTCTATCCCCACTACACCAAACCTACTCTAGGCTGTGCATGGAGCTTGCTTCCCAATGTATCTGATTTTATTAAAAGAGCCACCCACAGTGCATAATGCAGATCAATTTAATTCCATACACCAATGTGTAGTTCAGGTCACAGAAGTGTTGCAGGCACTATAAACTTAGTGAATTAAGCAGAGCTATAAGAGGATGATTTATTCGTCTCAGTCAGTTATTGATTGTAACAGTGTGTGTGATGGAAGGGGGCTCATATTGATTACAGTGAACTTAACGAATTGCCACATATACAGTGGTGTAGTCACAGCGGTGATTATTGAGTGGCTTTAAATATGTTTTTACACACAGGAAGTTGACACGTAACATGGGCATTATTTTTTTAATACATCAAGATCTCCCCAAAGTAAAGACTAATTACAAGTTAGATATATTCATTTATACAGCTCAATCAAGAATTTACCTGAACTCAGATTTATCTTTTAAAGAGACAAAAGCAGTAATCTATTGTCAGAGGAGATGTGTTATGTATTTCTATTTTATGTTTTCTGTAGTTTTAAGAGAAGCATCTGAAACGAAGGTAATAAATTGTTGGACTGTATACATTTTTATATAAAAGATCAACTCCTTATATTTTTTTGTAGTGCAACAAATAAATGACAATTTTTTAAAAATACAAACATTTACAGCAGTTTACAGTTTCTGAAGTAATACGAGGTTGTAAAGCTGCTTATATAATAATTGGAAAGAAATTAGTTTAAAATCACTTTAGGTGATGTATGTGCATGCTGTCCTGGTGTTATGCATTAGGCCAGAATGTCATCAAAGGTCAAGCTGTAATTTACTTTGATAGTAAGCAATGTGTGTAGCCATTCATAAAGATACATATCAGATATGGATTAGATATTTTTTATAGACCTATACCTTAGCATTCTGTCCAATTGATTATGGACTGTGTGTGTGTGTGTGTTTGTGTGTGTGTTACATTAATTGCTGTACACCTCTGGAGCAGCAGATTTGATTTCACACAATATCTGTCAACAAACACGTATAGTAAACAGTAGATTGATTTTTCACAGGTTAAGCGAGTTCATCTCATGCATAGAGCTTTAAAGACAGAGCAGAACACAGGACTGAAGAATAAAACTGGAACTTAGTTGACAAAAGAGATCAAAGTCACTAGACAGAGAGAGAGAGAGAAAGAGAGAGAAAGGTACTGTTTGAAAGTGGCAGGTTACTCTCTTCCTGTGCCCTGGCAAATACAGTGAAAGGCTGGTCTTAATGAAAGGTTGTGTGAACAGTTTTGTTTAAATATTATACTCTTGCGCTAATTCTCTAAGACACAATGAGTGAGCGTTGCAAAATAATTAAACACAGATTCACACACAGAGAAATGAATCAGACATGAGCAGCACATACACGCTTTTATCTTATGATGAAACTGTGCTCACATTGGGTACAGGGATGAGCCCATGGGAGCTAACCAGAGAGAGAGAGAGAGAGAGAGACTGCAGGGAGCTGCTGTGTGTTGACAGTTATATTTCCCTGTTGGGGGAAATTCACTTACTTGAATTGGCACCGGCCCCTGGCCTGTAATTCACTCCATAAGAGCATTCTAAACTGGAAGCCAGAGTGATTAATGGAAAGGAAATAGAAATATAGGAATCGACTGATTAAACCATGGGGCTCTGGGAGCACTGCGTAAATGTGTATGTGTTTGTATGGACGTGCGCGTGTAAATTAGGTGAGAGGGTAGTGCTTTGTATTATTAGTATTAAGTTTTTGCCTAATGCTGTCAGTCTTTTATTTCTATGGAGGGCATTAATTAATCGTCACTGGACAGGCATCTGTAGAGCACAAAACAATTCTGGGAAATTGTGAAAACAAAGCAGGATAAGTTAAGCCTAGATTAACCAGAGCAAACTTGGGGTGGGATGTGTGTTTTTCAGGCATCATTAGGTCCTACATACTACAGTATTTCTCAACAAACCGTGAATGACTATGCATCCCAACATCCCATTAGAAGACAGGACTCTGTACCCACCAAATTACTTGCCAACATATTTTCCAAGTTAATAATAAACATTTTTAACTAAAATGTTAACAAAGGCGACACTACTAAAATAATATGCAGCAGTATAAGCTGTTAACATGAACACAGAAAGCAGAAAGGTTTGCATATCCATTGCAGACTCATGCAACTAATTTTATTAAGTGACCCTACTGTTAGCACACAGTTCGTTGACTTGAGGAGATATCAGCTCAGCAGCACTAAGAAAGGAACCATAAAGACTGATAGCTTTAATGGAGTATAATGGAGCTGGTTTGATGGTTGATTTGATACAGAATCTGAACTGTTTGTCCACATTGGCTATTTGCATTGGCCAGCAAAGCTGGAACCAACAACTGACCCTGGCCGCCTTATTCAAATGCAAATGATGAACCTATTAATCATTAATGATTTCTAATGAAAAGACTTTTCTTGCGAACAGCACGCGGTGGCTTTTGAATATAATGGTATGTTTGATTTTAAAAAAGAGTCATGAATAGAATGTATGGAAATTCATACAAATAATATGAAAATGATATGGGGTCAGATTTTCATCTGCAAAGTGTCAAATCGACTTTTCAACTAATGACTGAGCAGTGGAGCAGTGGTTCTCAAACTCGGTCAACCGTTGACTGATTGACTAATTTATAAGATAAAAAGTAGCGGTCTAGTTCATTTTAGTGAAATAAATACAAAACCAACATTTCTCCTGATGGATTGTATTGCAGGTCTGATGATTCCAGTCTTCTGTGTGGTGGAGCAGGTGGATGGAGGGATGATCTCAGAGGGTGAGAGTCGGGAGGAACATGCAGAGTTTGTGCTGGTCAGGAAGGACATCCTTTTCACTCAGCTGGTTGAGACGGCACTTCTCGCCCTGGGCTATTCTCACAGTTCTGCTGCCCAGGCACATGGTGAGTTCAACATTGTCCCATATTTAAAGTATATATTCAAAGTAGACACAGAATCAGATAGAGTGAACCCCTGTCTTAACATAAGCAGATCAGAAGTCACAGATTTCAGTTCTGAATGGAAAACACTGTTTTAGATGAATAATACCTGAAAATCGAAGAAGAAAAAGTCCTACTTCCAGTGTTGTTATTAAGGCTGGCAGAAACCAAACTTTTGTAAGGTTTAGTTGAATTATCTTACAGTCATGCTGAAATTGCTTATATCAGTCAGTTTCAGGTTTCAGGCAATCATATTGTTTAAAATGGCATACTACGTACTATTTTTGAAAGGACATAACAATGCATCCCACAATGCAATGCGCTAAACTTGCCTTTGCTTTTATGGTTTAACAAATGGAAACTCCAATGTTGTACATTTTCATATTGATTTACCATTTGATCAGACTGATTGGATTTGATACACAAAAGTGGAGTAAAAACATTTCTTATTTCCAATATATCCAAAACTAGCAGGCAGTACGCAGTATGTACTGCACAGTATGCAGTAGGCAATATGTTATTCCATTACCGTTCAGACCTATTAGAGTGGCAGTGAGCACAGGCAAAAGGCTGTTGAGATGTTGACAGGAGGATATACTGCTTTGTGCTTATGTGTCTGAGAACAGAGAGGAGGAAGGGCATTTGTTTATAACTGGATCACAGACAGTCTGAAAGTCCCATTAAAAAGAACAAAGCAAGAGGCAAAGAATGTGGTACTTTCACGTCAAAAAGATGCATGCAAACTGTATTTGTGTGTGTGTGGTAACTTTGTAGGAATGCAAGTTTGTGTCTACTCGAGCTCTTTGTACTTACATAATGTGTCCACTTTCTGTGTGTTTGTGTGTGAATATGGAGAATGTTTATGAGTATGTGGGCCAAAGCAGGAATATAATGCTTTACTTTATTGTTGTACACATGACTGTCATCTCCCAGAAGACCCAGAAGTTTACTTGTATTCTGTAAACTATGTAGAAAATTTAAAGCAGCCATCTTGTACAACTTTAGGGTAATTCTCTATAACGAATAAACATAGTAACGAAATAAAAAATAATAAACATATAACGAAAGACGTCACAATGATAGGTTGAGCATTTAGCATCTGTAAACGTATTTACTATTTATTATTTATAAAAAAACATTTATTATTGTTTTTTTATCATAGGTTTTAGCCAGAGCTGACAATCTGTAAGTCTGACTAGACGACAGTTGTTCTGTGATGAGATGGCGTTTCATTTTTTTAATGTATTTAAAAAGTAATGTTAGTACAGACAAAAGAGAGACTTAAAACTGAAGGCCGCATTTTAACCTTTAATTAAAACATTTCAGTCAGGCTGATGAAATGTTTGCTACTTTTTTAAGATTGTAGTTTTTGAAATGAAAATAACCTGTGGTTGTGTAATTGTGTACGCGCAACTTATTCATCAAAAATAATGTTAAAATAAGCATCCTTTTTTGATGGATAAATATAATATAAAAAAGTACAACCCCCGCAGGTCACTTGTAGGGTAACAGCCTGTCTTTATATTTACTCAATCCGGCCTATACAGATTCCTTTGAAGAGTCAAAACAGAATCAATATGTTACCCACACAGTAACTTCCAAAAATACCGTAATGTGCTTTAAAATTAAACAAGTATGTAAATTGATAGAAGCGGCATTATGATTGAAAAGGCAAAATTGTTCTGTCTGGCCCACACAATGGCGCCACATCAGTGAGGAAGTCCCAGACGTTACTCCCCAGAACAGAGAAAAAATGAGAGGTCACCTCTGAACATCAGTCCAGCCGGTCAGAAAACAATATCAAGAGGACACAGAGGAAGACAAAACAGCACAGAATAAACAAACAACCGTTTATTCAAAATATTATTCACACTACCTCACAGTCATCAGCCCGGAAAAATGAGAGGGATATGGCTGAAACTATCCCACACATACTAACAAGATTCTCCCATTATGACCACTGACTTCAGTTTTTTCTTGAACCGTCAGTGAATGAGCAAAGAATTACATATGAGTAGAGAGAGAGAGAGAGAGAGAGAGAGAGCTTCTCTTAAATGAATACTTTTTGTTTTTTAAAGCAAGCGTTTATGTTAAATGAATAATTTCTGGCTTAAATTATACATTTTTTCCTTTGCGGTTCACAACCAAAATTACACAGAGTCCCATCTATTTTCTCCCTGTTTGAATTGTGTCCTGCATAGCTCTCTCCTCGTGGTATATTTAAGCACCGCTGCCTTTCTTTAATTAGCCTGACCGGTAATTAACTGGGAGATATTGTTTATTTCAATTATAAGGGTCTGAGTTCTTTTATAGAATCGTATGGACAGACCTGTACTTTAAGGCTTCAGACAATTAACAGTGGTGACGGATTACAGCACGACTGCATTGTTGTGCTGCCACGTTTGACATGTGGCCGCCGCGGGTCGAACGGCCACTTGGGTCCGTTTTATGAAAATATGTTTTATTGCCTCTTGAGTTTTTTCATTTTGTGCAACTCATGCTATTACCTGTAAACACTGACTGTGTTGATTAATTGCATCACTTGTAACACGAATAGAAACAGTTTACTTAAAAATGACAATTCTGTTATTTAACCATCTTCAGGTTGTTCCCAACCTGTGTGCTGTTGTTTTGCTGTGGAACACGCATTGAGATATTAAAAATCCTCACATGGCTATTATTCATGCAGCAATGAATGATTTTTATGTTTTTCAGTCTCCAAAAAGTAGTTTTTTGTCATTTAACAGTCTTCTGAATAACAGTCATGCAGTAACTTTCTGTCAGGAATGGACCAATTTTTTTCTGACTCAACCATTAGTCATGCAAATAATTCCTCAGAATAGAGACAGAGAGAATCCTCTGAATTCTCCATGCCAGATTGTTTTAGTTAAGAGTGCATTTTTAAGACCTGTCTCAGACAAATTTAGATTTATGGCCAAAGCCAGCTTTCCATCTGCCATCTGACTCACCTGGCAGCCAATCAGAAACAAGTCGGTTTTATCATTGTTGTAGCAAGGGGTCCTCACTGCTTTATCTGATAGCTGCTTGGCTGTTTCTCAGTCAAACTTACACATTAACAAATGTACACTTTAACAGTTAAACCTTTTCAAACTTTACCAGAATTGATGCATGACAACTACAGTACAGTTTAACTTCTGTATTTGTAGTAAGACTGTAAAAGAACAACAGTAGCATTGTACGTTTACAAACTGTAATCACCACTGACATAGTTTTAAGCTAAATGCTGTTCTTATAACAATTATAAGATGCTTAAATACTTCTATAGTTGAACTGTAGGACATTTCCGAAAGGGGCAGAGTATCACAGGCCTGCTTTTCCTGTCTAATTAGTTTTTCTATATAGATGCATTGCAGACAATTGATTGTAACAGTACAGAGATCTGTGGTCTTTATGATTCATCGATCGGGGCATCCCTTCAACAGAGAGTTAAGTGTGTGGAGTGCAATGTAGTTATCCAAACTAGCTCTGCTGAACAGTGTGTGCTTTAGAGAATGTTTTCAGGCTGTGTGTGAGGTTGCCTTTGTGTGTGTGTGAGTGTGTATGGATGGGTACACTTAAGCTTTAGCCAAGCCACCAACCGACCACATAAAAGACCTGCATTGGGAGGAGGAATTTTAATGTGGCAATGGGAACAATGGTTTGTACTGGGGGGAGAGAGGAAAATGACAAGGAACAGAGTCTTTCCAAGTTAAAAATGATTCATTAATGACATTACCACAGTCTCTGTATGATGCGAGATCATACTGTAAATAGGAATACGCTTAACCACTGTTTATTGAAATAGGGCACATAACGTTTTTATTCTTCTTTTGCGAATTGGTTCCAGTGGGATGTCTGTTCAACATTCAACATGTGAATGTGAAAAACTGGGAGTGTTTGAGGGCTAAACTCACTGACACTCAAATCTGACAGCAATTGAAACTAATCAGCACTGATGAACAGACTTTAAGTATTGAGAACCGTTCAGCTTAGTCTCAATTTGATGCTCCTGCTTGAACCTGGAACGAGCAGGAGTCATTGATTCTTTACATCCTGGAGGCTCAGAGCGTTTGTGGTGGGTCATCCATTCTGTATTGCACATACATTCTACATTGCACAACGGGACAATGAGCAAAACAGCGTCCCTCAAAAATCAAAGCGAAACCAGTAATATAAACACAGACTTGAAGAAGGAGGACCGAAGGGCTCTGAAGGGGAAGTAGCACAATCACACAAATTGTCTTCATCTGTCTGACTTGCCTTCCCTCTCTAAGTCTCTGTCTAGGGAATATCTCCACAAGTACCTTTGAAACAGTGGAACAAAGACGATAGGACTGTGTGTACAGAGTGTACAGAGAAAAGAAGGTCACTAAAGTTACAAAGGTCACCAGCAGGGCCCGCCCGTCCTATAGGTAATAAAGAAGTAGATCACAACACCAGATACATGAACACTAAGCACCCAAACAACACTGAATGTGAGGGCAGGGCCCCATATATCCACCTCCTGATTTTTTCATACTGCTCTCTCACAATGTTAAGCAGGTGTAACGTTATTCTTAGTAGCTGGATTTGCATAGATCCTGTTATCTAACCCACAATAACGGTTGGGAAATAAAGCAAATAAAAAATGAATATATTAATATGAATATTATAATAGTACAACAAACACAACCAAAATAGCATAAATAAAAGCAGTTAGTAGTAAACACTAAACAGTCCACGCTAAACAATCACTGTGGTTTGCAGATGTCACACTATATACAGATGGCATACTTAAACATTTTGAGCTCAGAAATGCTCACGCTTGACAAAATAAAATGATTAAAATGATCTTTTTTTAAGGCTATTTAAGGTTTGGTGTGCTTACTGTTTAATGTTTAAAGTACTTTAGCATGGCAGAAACAGTGTCTGGTACAGCATAAGGCTTGTCACGCTTTCTCAAAATTAATACATGGAAGGAATTCAGACTCTGCTGGTGAGACGTACAGAAGTCACGCAGTGTTAAATTATAAGAATTAATCAACTAACCAAACTATCTTTATTTGGAAAAACATGTTATATTTTTTGTAGGCGTGGTGTTTTTTGTAAAGACCGTAATTACACTATTTTATTTATATCCTACACATTCCTGTACCTGTTTTTCACTGACTGCGCACATTTGTTTGTTTGCACAAAATCTGTTTTATTTATAGGCCTTTTCGCTTTTGTACATAGTTCTGCCCCACCTGTTGTTTGTTTACACTGAATCTGTTGCACTCAATAAACATTTATACACACACTCATGTACGGTATAGTTTAGTGCTTTCTTGTTGCAGTAGTTCTCTTAATTTTAATAAAATTTGGATTTGTAATCGTTTTTACAGAGGGGCCTATTTTCCATTATCTTGCCTGGGCCCCACAAACCCACCGGCACTGGACAGATTCAGTGACACTGATATTCTCAGCAATCAGCCAATAGGGACAGACAACAGTGGAACAGATCACGTAAAATGTCTCGTTGGTGTCTCTCTAGTCAAAATACAAACACTAAGCTGAGAGAAAACAATAGAACCCCTGCTAATTTGTAAAAGCAGAGGCTGTCCAAAGCTAACTCGTTCAATCAGGCATTAGTGGCAGCAGTGGCATGGCAACTCTATGTCTGGATGTAGGTAAGTGATCCATCGACATGTCTGTGTGTGATTGTGCAGCTGGAGCTCTTCAGATGACACAAACAGCCTAAAGCACCCAAATAGGACAAAAGAGAGAGCGAGAGACTGCGCAGCGTCTGGGTCTCATTTAGTGGATAGTAATGTGATTAGCATTGTTTAGTTTTCACAGCTTCAGCCAGTCTCTCATAAGACTATGGGAAATACTTTGGTGTGAGAGTTTGTGTGTGTGTTTTGCATCTATTCGTGGCATGCCTTTGGTTATTGTCTTTTTTACTTCCTCTTGTCGGATATGTTAAATATATACATTTGCACAATAGATATATGTCGAGTGCAAAGACAGTGCGTGTTGAAAAGTGTTTATGGACGTGTGCAGCATTTCGAAAACAGTTAATAATGCAAAGAGCAGAGGGTCCAGTTTACATGTAATGCGCATCTTGACAATGATTGCGACATCTGGAAATAAATAGAGCGAAGGGCATAATAGATTCAGCTAATTCATTTTTAATAGCACAGTGTGGTTCTTGGGAAAAAATAAAGTTATGGCACCCTTACACAATGCCGTTGCGGCAGAGGTTTTGTTTTGTCCCTGATGAACTTAGGTTGAGTATGGTACACCATTCAGAATTGAGAATGCTTTTTGAATTCAAAATAAATTCCTAAATAATACCTTTTACAAGATACGGAAATGTAATTTCATTTTGAATTTCAGTAAGTAGAATTAAAAACGCTGTAGGTGTAGTGTTTAATAACGCGGTATGAATTCACTATGAATTATCCATAAGTATTATACACGCAGCTTTTTCAAAATTATTTTAATCAATATTCGAAATGCCTGCTTTTTAAATGTGTATTTCATTTATATGTATTTAGTTATATTAAAATAATTTATATATATATATATATATATAACTTTATTTTATAAATGGAATAATAATTATAAAACCAGTACATTCAAATGTTTATAGCAATTTCTTTATGAAGTTATTTGTGCCGCACAGCAAAATTAAAATGCGACAGTTGTGTTAATTATTTTAACAGTGTATTTCTCACGGTTTCCATCAGAGAAAAATGTTCTACACATCCAAGAAGAAATAGGCATAATTAGTCAAAATAAATAAAGTATTTATGCTTGTGGCCTTTGAAATTTGGAGTTAAATGCACTGAATTAGCTTGAGGCCCCTTGAAGCTTAAGTAGATGAGTCTCGCTGCCCAGACGTTTCCAAAACATTTCTCATTAAACCCCACATAGCATTAAAAGAGGAAGCAATGAACGTCTTTACCCAGGTCAGTCTGGGATGGCCTTAGTTACCTGGTGTATTTACAAAACAATCAGACGACATTGTTCAGAAATATGGCTTTGTCTCATAGTGACACCCCGATTACAGATTACTCCTCAGCCATAAACGCTCGTCTCATCCTTTGCACAATGAGAGGCATTTATAACAGTCAATTTGGGTTAATCATACAATCATTGACCCATGTTTATGACGGCCCATTAATGGAGGGGGGCGGGAGGGGGGCTGATGTAATTGTCAGAGGCTGTGATGCGCCAGACAAGCACCTACTTCCTACACATAGTACCTGAGGTCCGCGTATAATGGAACAGCCCTCAACCTGTGTGTTAGGTGCTTCTTCCTGACCTCCCAGGTTACAATTTTCGGTTGCAAGAACGTTCCCCTCATGTTAACATTAAGTAACCAAAACATTAAAAGTTATTTTGAATGTTCCAGGAACTTTAAGACATTTAACACGTTCCACTAACAACTTAAATAATGTTTTTGATATATATATAAAAAATATGACAACTTTGAGAGAACTTACAGAATGTTAGCCAATGTTCTGAGAATGTTCTCTGTTAGCTGGGCTGATAAGTGTTTAATAGATAAAGCCTTATCATTGTTTCTGCTTTCTGCATTTATAGTCGGGGATGATCTGCTTGCAGAAAGTAGAAAACAGAAAACTCTGCGCACAATTTCCGAAATCTATGATTCAAACACCCACGCATAGTATAAATAATCAGTTTCATAAACAACAAATTGTGACTCATTTCCCAGAATGCCCATTTCATTTCAGTACTGTATGTATAATCATGTCTTTTGACATATTTAATAAATCACATTGGTCTGTCATTGTATTGTGCTTGCGTGCCATGTAAAGCACAAATGCCTCCACCCACCCTGGCCCCTCTGTTCAAATCCCTTGCTTGTTCTCACTTTCTTTCAAACATGATGTATCATGTGCTCCCTAATGCTAATTTTTTACTGTAAGTGGGTGCTGAGGTGGTGATGTAATGTGCTGTATTCAGGCTTAGGTTCTGGTTTGGTGGAGCTGCCTACTGAACAGAGCGCTGCCCCTCCTAACTTATTCCCATATTGAGATTTCATTACAGCCATCATTGACATGAGGCCATCTCTGATGATGTCATGGAAATATGCTACGCAAATTTGTGGCACAATGAGATCAAGTGGGGTTAATCTACTCGCTCTGCTTTCTTTCCTCAGGCATCATTAAGGTGGGCCGTTGGAACCCCCTGCCCATCCATTACCTGACAGATGCTCCAGAGGCAACAGTTGCAGACATGTTGCTGGATGTTTACCACATGGTCACGCTCCGCATTCAGCTACAGAGGTAAGAGAGCACAATGTCAAAAACCAAAGGTTGCTTAATAGTTATTTGTTACAGGTTAGCAGAGAACCCACTTTTCATTAAGAACCCTTGTTGTCTATTTGTTTATATGGGGATTCAAATAAATTCTTTAGCAAATTGGTTTCTGAATTTTCTTAATCATCGGTACATAGATGGTTTTCCAAAGAACTAGATAATAGGAAGTTCTTTGTGGCATTTAAAAACTTTTTCTTTGGTATCAGGCTGTAAAAACCCATCACAAACAGTGGTAAAATAAAATATTGGTCAAATATTTTGCTATGCAAAATATTTGTTATGCTTAAACATCAGTTAAACGTCAATTAAACACAGGGCCATGTTTGCCTTTTACAATTTGTCTTTTATATAAATATAATTTCTACACAGCATTGCCGGTATCCAGACATCTGAGAAATCATATTTACATTTAACAGACACTTATCCATAAGTCTTTGGCAGAGACATAATCCATGCCTTTATCAATGAAAGTCAGTAACCCTACAAAGTTGTGCACTTGAGTTGAAGCACTGTAAAGGAAGCCCTGTTGACATGTCAAAAGAACAGGAGACAGGCCGGGATAAACTTTTATCTATACCGCTCAATGAGTTCTTTCATGCCCACTGATTGCAGTTTATTCTCGAATGCAAAAGAGGTAAACAGAGGCTCCAGATGAGAGGATTGTAGTCGTTGTGTAGTCATGTACCATCCAGGTTTGTTTCCATGTATCTCCATGGTAATGGTATTGTTGACCCGGCACTGGGCCTGCTGCAGGGTTTATTGATTAGTAATTGAAGATGATTGTGAAGATGATTATTGTGGACTGATGGAGAGATGAGTAATAATGACTTTGTGGATACAGTTTTGCCAAGCTGGAGGACCTCCCATCAGAACAGTGGAACCACGCCACAGTGCGCAACGCCCTCAAAGAGCTGCTGAAGGAGATGAACCAGAGTACCCTGGCGAAAGAATGTCCACTCTCCCAGGTACACCTAGCTAACAATTTTGGTTGTAAAAATGTTTCCCTAACATTTCGGTGAAGTAATAAAAACATAAAAAATGTTATTTTGAAAATGTATAGGAATGTTCCAAATGTCAATTTTTTTAGCTAATGTATTAACAGTACTGTTTGGTTATAAGAACATTATTCAAACTTTTGTAATTATGCAACATTGCTACAACGTTCCACTAACAACTTAATGTTGTTGTAATAATGTAATGTTGTAATAATGTTTTTTGGATATATGATATATAATGTTAAACACATTCTGCTAATGTTACTGAAAGAACTTTTTTGATAACTCTGAGAGAACTTTTAGAAAACTTTAGCCAATGTTCTGAGAACATTTCCTGTTAGGTGGGCAGTCATTAACTGCTCATACAGTCAGATTTTCTCCCTCCTGACATGTGTAAAACATGTACCACTGGTACAACTTTGTGCCCAAACTAAACAAAAATGCTTTGCAGCATACCATAAAAGAAAGCGTTGGGGTTAGTATTGCACTTTGCATTGTGATGGTCTAATCGATGCAGTCAGTGCATTTTTAATGCAGCCTAAATCGTCTTCAATTTGGAATTTCCTTAAAAATTCCCTGCATTCACGGGCCATTTCTTAAACCCAGAAATGACTTCACCATGAGTGAGAGCCAGAGAGTATGTGTGAGTCGAGTTGTGGGTGTGTATCTGCGATCCTTGCTGTGCTCATTTCCAAGCAAGCAAGCAATCTTGGAGATTTATGTATCTGTGCACGCTGTGTTTAAGTGGAACTCTGCGTGGGTGTTGATTCCCCATATCAATTGTTTGCATATGTGTGGGGCTCTTCGTCTCTACTTGTGTCACTGTGGCTCAGAGCTCATCATTGCAATTTGCTATCCGCCTTGTCTGGGTGGCTTTCCGCAGTAATGTATTTTATTGGCCATTTATCATACTAATTATAAGAACTGTTTATTTCTGTTTATCAATCTCTATCAATGTTCCCACTTTGCCATTTTACTGACCTCTCGTTTCTATGGCTTTTTTCTAGAGTATGATCTCCTCTATAGTGAATAGCTCCTACTATGCTAATGTGTCAACTGCCAAGTGCCAAGAGTTTGGTCGCTGGTACAAGAAGTACAAAAAGATTAAAGGTAAAGCTTGTGGTAATGCTCATGAACACTGCATTTTTTGTACTATTACCATGACCAACTAAAATTCTGCTTAAAGCTGCAATCCATAATTGTTGCCTCTCTACCACCATCTCTGTTTGAAACATAAAACTGCAGGTTATTTGACATACTTACATATGTTGAAGTCAAAAGAAGCCAAACAGACATTTCCAGGGAAATCAGACCTGACAGCTCATATTATAAATTATTATTATAAACTTACAGTTGGGATTTGGGGTATAGTCAGGAGGTTGTGTTGAACACTGATCTGTCATGTATTTGTTCAATAACTGGTTTTTGTTCAATACGGATTGCAGCTTTAACGTTATGTAAAGTTTTTTACAAGTTTTCCATAAGGTAAGCTATAGTCCAAAATTCCATTGTTGTTCCTCTTCTGTTTTGTTACATCATCCTGAATCATGTGAGAAAGACTAAACTGTTAACCTGACACCAGCACTATAGTCTGGCCAGTAAAGCATCATTTTTCCTGAGCTGTTTGCTGATGTGTGGTTAGGTGTTTAGGGTGATGAAGGAGAGAAGTCCTGAGCTGTGTTGCGTGTTATACATTATCTCCTAATGACTCCTCTTACATGGGATCGGGAAACCCAAGCTTCCTCACTGCCTAATAGAAACCACCCATCTTTCCCCCAAATACTGCAGGGGGTCTTCCAGTGGCAGGCCCTACAGAGGGCTGTCCCACAGCTCCGCTGTTTAAGCCTCTTAGCATCCAAATGCCTGTGACAATTTCTTTCTTTCCTTGCCCCTTTAAAAAGCAAAATAATTACACAGCAAGACAGATCAAAGTGGGGCCAAACCCCAAGTGCAGCGACAGAAAGAGCGCCAACAGAGAATAAAGAGATCCTCGGCACGCTGACAGAATATGTGGTGTTAAGTTACACTGAACCCCCTCCATTAGTTCTGCTCCTTGCCTTCCAGAGCTAAACACTCAGCCTGTGTTGCCAGATGTGTGTGCCACTGCAGAGACCCCATTGGATGACACACATGTCAGTCATATGGTTCAGCCAAAGTTGTAAAACTTCTCTATTGCTGAAAGAAGACCGTTTTTTCACTGTGTCAGTGTGTTTGGGTTAGTGAGAGAATGCTTTTGTCACTTATCATGAGATCCTTCTGTTTCTTTCAGGGGATTATTTGTGGCAAGGCCGGGAAAGTTCTGAAATCAAGGGTGAGTATCAATGCTTTGATGTTACTTTGGGTGTAGGGCTGCCTTTGATTTGTCTTTCTTGCTCCCTGAGGGTAAGGAATGTATCTCCTTTGACTAAAACTGAAAGCGGCTCACATGCTTTATCTTCATGTCTTCACAGTTGAGAGGGACAGTCTCACTGATTTCTGTGTATTAGCACAGCGCCCGCCCCCTCACCTGGCTGGTCTGGCACAGCTTGGTCCATTGAATAGTGCTGGATCTCTTGTAAAAGGTGGCTCTGGAGAACCTCCTAATTCCGCCCAGTCTCAGCCTCCAACCCAAGGGCAGCCACAAGCTCCATCATCTCATGGGCAGCTCCATCACAGTCCTCCACTACGAGCACAGGTGCCTCCTCCACCTCCTCCTACTGCCCTGCAACCTCTTTTGGCACCAGGGGGACTTCTGTCACCCCAACTCAGTCCGCAGCTAGTGAGACAGCAGCTAGCAATGGCTCATCTGATCAACCAGCAGCTGGCTGTCAGTCGCCTCCTGCATCAGCACCCACAGGCTCTTAACCAGCAGTTTCTCAATCACCCACCCATCCCAAGGCCTAGCAAAGGTGGTGGCCCAGGAGAGCCAGGGTCCAACCCTTCAGCTGCAGAAGTCTCCTCTGATATCTACCAGCAGGTGCGAGATGAGCTAAAAAGGGCCAGTGTCTCTCAGGCAGTGTTTGCCCGAGTTGCCTTCAACCGCACACAGGTAAAGTGATACAGGCTGAACAATGATGAAATGGTTTAGAAGTTGATTTCAGAATATTCATGATTCAGTGACCTTAGGTTTGCCCAACCCTATACTCAGACCAAGTACGGGTTCATATAATTAAAGGAATAAACAGGTTTAATTGAGCATTGACACAGATACAGTAAGGATAATCAAGGTCAGGAAGGAGTTTTGTTGTCTGTTGTCTGTGAAGTACTTTACAACTTTATTAATCTCATTGCAAAGCAATGTCACTGCTTTGAGTGTTTTTACTCTACGTTAGAACCAGAGGTAAGATTTTCTCTCACAAATGCTCTCAGCAGCAAACACACCTGGTAAATTGAGTCACCGTAGGAGTGAATGATGCTTAATTATGACCAACAAAGTGCTCTATCAGCTTGTGAGTGGGTGGAGGCTTACATGGTGCAGGTGAAGAACTATTAGCTGTGTAATAATTACATGGATGTGTTGCAATAAATGAACTTTCCTTACAGTGATGCCTTATATGCTCACATGTGTGTGTTTATGTGTGAACATTAGGGCCTGTTGTCTGAGATCTTACGAAAAGAGGAGGACCCCCGCTCAGCCTCTCAGTCCTTGCTGGTAAACCTCAAAGCAATGCAGAACTTTCTCAACTTACCTGAAAGCGAGAGGGACCGCATTTACCAGGAAGAGCGAGAACGCAGCATGAACCCTCCTGTGAGTCTGCCCCCAAGCACAAACCCCAGCCCTGGGGGTGCCCGTCTCTCTCAGGTAGCCCACTTTTTCTACCTATCAACAAGACATCCTAGCACAACTGTCACATCTCCTGCCCTGTAGCGTCTCTGTGTTTGTATGTTTAACCGGGTGTACCTGAAAAATTGTGTTGTGTCTCATTTTGAATTGTTTATCTGTATGCCTGTGAGATTGCTTTTGTTTCTGTCTAGATTAATGTGATCTGTTTACTTGTTTTGTTTGGCGTACACATTGTTGTTGTCTTTGTAATCTGAATCAGGCTGTTATAAAGCTACGTTAAAAAAATCAAGACCTGGGTTCAGTAAATCGGATTAAACAAAGGTGAAATGTTTAGTTTTCATGAAACCCCTAGTTAAAGTTTTTGGCACAGAATGTTATGCTCGTGTGCTAATAAGATGTTTGTTATTTTGATTGTTAAATATAATTCATATTGACATTTTGACAAAAACGCTATGGATAATGCATTAAAACAACCACACTGCACTCTAAGGTGACCCCTAAGGGTCTAAGTGACCATATATTGCTAACCTCACATTATACCACCCAATGCAGAAAGTGTGGGAGCGCAGCATTGATGAACAGTTAACCCCTGACGCATGGGCATCTATTTGGAAGAATAAGACCAAAATCACAAACTCGGTGAGGATTACACAACTCACTTACTGTTTTTTCTCATAGAAAGTACACTGTACACTGTACTAGTAGTCTTCGATTGTTACCTTAACAATTTCTTTCTATCTGATCTAACCTTTAAAATTTGTTTGTTGGCGTACCCTAAAGTAAGGATGACGCAGTGACGTTTAATAATATTTTAAATAAAAGTGTTTATTTAGATGAAGCACAATTTTTCAGCACACCTTATTTTGAGAAAAGATTTGTTTTAAGTGTAGCAATGAAATATAGACTAAATGTTTTCCATTTCCTGTTTCCAAAACAAAGATAAACATGTCAAACTATTCAAAAAGGTCATAGCCATATTTTTGCTAAGATCTACAGTTTAATTAGAGTTTCCTGGGTTTATACGCATCAAAACTTGTGTCCAACACAAGGGCTTTTGCCCTTAAACATCTACTTTGTGACAGAAGCTGGAAAGCACGACTCTGCTCCTGTTTAGGCATGTTTATATTAAATGACCTGGAACCTTGTGCGTGGACGTTCTAGAACGCTTGTATGAACCATATGAATAGCCCTGCTTTCCACCTCAAAACCGATGTCAATGAAACCGTGCAGATAATAAAATCCATCTGATGCGAGAACAAAGTTCTCATTCTGCAGTCTTAAGGAATGCGGTTGTGTATTATCATTACTATTATGTCTGTATATGTTTATCTTGCAATCGTTTTTACTGGGGAATGTGAGATTACTTGCCTGTGCCTGCAGAGCGACTTCAAACATTTAATGAGAAAGCACACCACTGTAAAATCAATACACCATACTTCAAACACATACTACAAAGCGTTTACTAAAGGATGCCTTAATGGCTGGAATCTTCTGAAATCTCAGTACACTGCAAATACAAACAGGGGTCTGAAAAGTCATGCACGTACAGTATGTTATCTTATGTCGTGCTCTTTTTATGAACATTGGTCTAACAATGTCTTCTTTGTCTCCTTAACTTCAATTGTGGTGAATCTTTCCAGTCCAAGTCCTCTGGTCCTAACCCTGACCTTCCCCTGAAGCTGGAGCCACTGGTTAACATCACATCTGCGATCTACGATGAAATCCAGCAGGAGATGAAAAGGGCAAAAGTGTCTCAGGCATTGTTTGCCAAAGTGGCAGCCAACAAGAGCCAAGTAAGAATGGATTCAATAACTATTTACTCAGATTTTATCTGTGTAGAGCCTGTTTGTAAACCTGACACTTTCCTGTCCTTTAACTTAATATAATGCCTCAACTAAACCTGACATTGAACTAGCAAATTATAAATAACTTCTGATCTAACCGAAGTCATTTATTCTTAGTAGCTTCATACACTGCTGGAGATCTTCTAGGAGCATATATAAAATATGTAATACAAATATTTAAAACATAAACAAACACACATATAAAATATAATATATGTTTTCTGAGTATGTAATTTTACAGTGATTTTTTTTTTGTTTGTTTCTTTCAAAAGATGCAAAGCTTACACCTATCATAAATGCGTCTTTCCTCTGTCAGTGTAGGGGAAGTAACAGTGTCCATCTATGCAGGCGTGTATATCTGATCCTGGCGCGTCTCTGCAGTTGATAAACAACAACAGCAGCAGATAGCCTGATAATTTTCTTTCATTTATTCATCTCTGACTTACTATTCAAGTTCCTGCCAAAGGATCTCTCTTTTTCTCTCTGTTAATCTCTCCCTCCATTCCCATGAGTCATTGCTTACGTCGCAATGCAGACGTGCATCAGTACATCAGCTTGATTTTTCATTGTATTTTCAGCACAACAGATGCAGATCTGATTTCACTCCGCATACTTTTTACATTGACACTTGTTCCAGACAGCTTTATAAAAAATGCCAAAAATCATAGAAGTGTAAGTAATACAAGAGCAACTGTCAACATTTTTGAGGGCTTGAAAAACAATTCTCAAACAATTGCTAGCTCAAGTATAACATCACACTAGTGCAATCTGGTTTTGTCCTTAGGAATGTCTTTATAAGCTTTGGTTTAGGCCAAAATCCAAAATTAACACTTGCCAAGCACCAAATGTGAGTCAAAATTGACTTTGGCGAATAAATAAAATTTATGATCCTGAAAGCAACACAATGACCTGCCCTGTTTGCCGCAAAACCTGATGGTCCATGTTATCCCAGCATGATCGGAGAATGTTCCATACAGCATCGTGTGGATTTAACAGACGCAAGGAAACTGGACCTTCTGTACAAACAAGCTAACATGCCACTTATGTCATTTGCAATGTCAACTTTTGGACCCCAATGTGTATTGTACAGTAATAATACAAGAGTCGTTTTTCATTTGCATTGCCTGTAAGAATTGTAAGAAATTTTCTCATTCACCGACTCTTGACAAGTGTGACAAAAGGTTATTTTGGACCCCGGTTTGGCCGCATTACCCCAGTGTGAGGAACAGCAGTGATCCCTTTCTTCAACCCAAGCTGGAAAAGCACAACATTCGGAGTGATGATTAAGAATTTTTTAATCCAAAACTCTATTGGATCATTTGTTTGTCTCTGTCTCATTTTAGACCAAAGAGAGATAATTGATTTAGTCAAATATGGTCCTGCTCCCAGCTGCGCCTAATTCTTACCATGTAATAGCTTGAGAGAGAATCAGTCTCTGCTGCTTGCTTTACAGAGGAACTCTGTGTTATTGGTGCATGGCTCTGCAGGTGTGACCACCTCATCTGGAGGCATGCGTTAGAGGCAGAGCCTTCAAATATTTGAGTGTATGAGATGCGTCAGCAAAGTGGTACCCCGCTGGTGTGTGTATATATGTATAGCATAAATGTGTGTGTGACAGATGCGCTTAGGTCTCACAGGTCCGGGGTCGGGTGGGGGGGTCACGGCTGAACGCGCCCATCTGCTGCAGCTGGCCAGGAGGAGCTGGGGGAAAAGGAAAGAGAGAGAGAGATGCTCAGGTCATTAACAATGTGTGCTGGAAGAGGTTGGCTGCACACAACAGCTGGTGTCAAAGACTGGCCCAGTCTAGCAGAGATAATCAAATCTTTCTGATCTGCCACCATTTCACTCTGTCTTTCACACACTCTCTTCTCCCTCTCTCGGCTCTTTCAATATACTTGCAATGCTTTGTGGTGGTAGTTGTTTACAGGGCTATAAATGACTCGAGTAATTGTACTTTATTGCTATATTTAAGCATTGTTTTAGAGAATTCAGTTCACTTTTATTGTCACATTCTTGACACAGGTGTACACGGAGTGACACTCTTGTGTGCATAATCCAGCAGTGCAGTTTGGAATAGTGTGATATACAGTTACAACAATAAATACACAAAACACAGTTCACTATACACAATTGTATTTTAATGGGGCTCAAGTAGAATCTGTAATACCATTAAAGTTGAATTCAGTTCATTGCTAAAGATACAATTAATACTTTTTTTTACTTCTTTCAATTTTTGTGAGAAGTGTCTTTTGAATGCACTCAATAAAATATAAACTCACAGAATACATGGAAGCCGTAACTGCCCGTGATTTAGGTTAGACATGAAGTATGTTTAACATAATTAAGGAAATTGGTTTAGTATCATTACTGACTGGTTCTTCTTGACAATGTGTAATTATAGAAATACGTTTGCAACTTAGCTGTTTGTAAAATGTATTTGATCATTTATTTATTTATTTTTAATACATTTTTTAAGACATATTTTAATGCCCTCTCTTGAAGGGATGGCTGTGTGAGTTGCTTCGCTGGAAGGAGAGTCCCAGCCCAGAGAACAGGACGCTGTGGGAGAACTTGTGTACTATCCGGAGGTTTCTGAGCCTACCGCAGGCTGACAGGGACCTGGTGTATGAGGAAGAGTCTCGTCATCATCACAGTGAACGACTGCACACTGTACTGCACCTGCCCTCTGACCCTCAGGTGAGTTTCCCCGAAAACATACAACTGAACACTGAACATAAAATGTGTATAGCCAAAAAATAATGTGCTGCAAAAAACACTTAACATTATACATGAAGACAAAGAAATAACAAAATGATGACCTCTTTAATGCATGAGATTTTTGTAGGGCAAAACAATTTTGTGTTTTAAGCACAATTGCACAATTTTCTCTTTATGTGTTTGTGTTTATTGTGTGAATGCACATTTCTATGAGGCTGTAGTTTTAATATCAGCATCATTTATGCAGCTTTCCTGCCAACATCTAATAACCCTGCACACTCCAACCTTTTTAATCACACACACAAACACACACACATACAAACAGAATTCCAAATAACACACTACTGATTAAATGGACTTTCCCCTATGCCAGCCAGGGTCATTACAGTATAGACTATGGTCACACACTTTTCCAGCATTAACATGTAAAACGCACACACATATACACACAAATACTTATATGTAAATACATACGCAAACCGCACACGCATACATCTACAAACACTTGGATCAATGCTTTTCATCTTCCTTTTTGTTTTAAACCTACCATTTTTTCTCATCCTGCCAGTAAAGCATTGTGGTTTCATTCTCTCCCAATGATTGCTGTTTATTAACATTTATTAACTTTAGTTAAGCAGTCGTATTTAGATTAAGTACTAACAAATGGAGACAGAGTGACTGTCGGTTACTGTCTTAGTCTATTACCAATCTTTCTCCCTCTCTTTTGCGTTCTCTTTAATGTTAGTGGAATAAACAGTCTGTTGGCAGCATGTGTGTGTGTGTAAATACACTCATTTATGTGTTTTGGGCGCAGAAGGAAATGCCCCATTTAGGACACACCCTGACAGACAGTGCCACCACAGCCCTGATATTAATAATTACGGGAAGAGAAGGAACACACACACACACATGTAGTGACTCATGGGAATTCACTACAGCAGGCCTTTTTAGTAATTCCACAGTGGCTTTGGCCCTAAACCTTTGCACAATATTCACTATAACTATATCCGCCTCTCTGTCAGCCATTGATTTAGTGAACAGGGTCCAGTTGCAAGAAACTGCTTAAGAAAACCCTTACTTGTGACATTATTATTGTTTGCTTAACTTAAGGGCTTGCTTACAACTAAATGGGTGGTTAGACTTTGTTATACAGAATATTACGTTGTGTTGTATGCTAGTGCTGTGTCCTTTATGCTGTTGTGCTGCTTTTTTGATGTAATGAGAGACTCAGATCAAAATACCCAGCAGCCCCCTCAGCTCTACTACCACAGTCAGCACATGTGTCGCAGCTGCGCATGCAGACATGAGCACATTAATGAACAAACACACTCACACGTACTGTACATGTACATAGTTTATTTAGCAGAGACCCCTTCACTGTGACTCCACAATGGGACTGAATTGGAGCAACTGCAATTTCCCATCCGCTCTCAAAGCATTCTGTAATCACTCCAACTTGACTTTGGGTTTTCTATTTCCTGCTGCTCGCTCACATCTTTCTCACAAGGGGGAAGAAACCTGTACAGTTGTTTAGGAAATGCATTAGTATGATAATAGACATGTGCATATGAGTGTGAGAAGAGTGAGAAGAGTGAGAGGAGAGAGCATTACCCGCCTTTAGATTTGATTTCCATACTGTATGTAAAAAAAGATTTTGGAAAAAAACAATTTTTATTGACACATCATTTTAAGTTTGACAAACACAACTCACATGCCCTGAGTGTATTACTTTGTTCATCAAGCATTACTCCAACATCCAGCACACAATCAAGTTGTCCCTCGGTTTTAACCATAAAATCTTGTAGCATTCACGTGTCATACCAAATAAAGCAAGTGATAGGTGGGTTCTCATAAGACAGAATGTGGTGTCCACACGGCAACATCAATCATATCACACAGCAACACAAGCGCCTGTGTGATGCCGTCATTGCATGTATATGTGCGTGTATATGTGTGTTTGTGTCCTGTGCATGGTGCATCTCCATGACAGGTAAGCAAGCTCTGCGTGCAGCCTGCCTCACCTGAGAGACACACACACCTTAACAAACTCTGGATGACTCCTTGCAACTCCTGCGATGCGTCCGTGTGCGTGGTCTTAAGTGCCTCCCACTGCTCATTTGGCAGGACATTGCTTATGAATAATTTCTCTTTTGTTTTTGCTAAATTGGATGCTGCAATGTGCACTGGAGTGCCCTCTAGACCCTGCCATGTGGTTTGGGACCCCTGTTGAAGTGCTGGGTTGAGAAAAGTTGGCACTGCGCATACTTGCACATGCAAACACACCTACCATGGCAAACATTTGATTTTATATAATATAAATATATTTTAATATATTTCTGCAGTTATATTAATATAATGCCTAGAGTGGGTGTGCTATGTTGTTAAATGAGGTTTAATAATATTGGGTTTTTGCTGGTTACTGATTGGCTGTCTCTGTTATTTGTGTGGACTGCATAAGCTTTACACATTCGTAAAGGGTACAGTAGGCAGTTCCAGAGAGGCTAGCCATATCAATCTATCTCTGAAGGCCTAAGATCCTACCTTCCCTTCAGAGCACTCTCCAAAGCCACGCCTCTTTCAACACATGAGCACATACATAGTTTGACAGGCAAGATGGACAACCTATCATTGCATCCAAACCCACTGCAATGATTGGACAAACATTTTATGGTCCAGTGCCTTCCACAGGAGATATATATATTGATATAAATGCATTTAGACCACTTAGTGATTGCTATCAGGATGTGAAGAGACTTTCAATCAGCATAACAAAAAATGTTTCTGGAAAAAAATGGCCTGCCGCCTTTAAATTAACATCAGGACACACACTTACCCGTTTTCAAGGTATTGAAATGTAGAAAAGAAAAATTATGCAGACGATGACTGGGGAAGGTGAAGTCATGCACAAGCAAACCAACAGCAAAGTGTCTTTCTCATCATTACATATTTAACTGGCTGTTAATGGCGTCTCCAGTGGCAACATAGTTTCCCCATTCCAGCCCCGCCGTCATCCCCTCGAGGACAGTCCTCATTAAGAATCAACTGAATCTTTTATGTTCTATAATTCTTTAATACTTCTTCACCATAATTTGCCTTGATTTGTGTTTAAAGAAAAAGTTACTTTTTCTTAATGCACGAACTCACAAAGCCGTCCCTGCTTGGAATCAAAGAAGAAAATGATGAGGATGAATATTGAATTATACCAAGAAAAGAGGGGGAGGGGTGAAGGAAAAAATGGCCCTGTGTCCAAAAGTGACTCCTGTGGTTGAGAAGACGTTGTTTGAGAACTGAGTAGGTGAATGAATTGGATGGTGGAGGAAATCGGAGGCTGACTTCATCGCTTAAGCAGGATTGGGGTTGATTTTGAAATGGAGTCACTCTTTTGGCTTGGCAGAAAAGGTCTTCATTAGCTTCCTCCGTTAGAGCCCAGGAACAGGCCCCTTAGACCCTTCAGTCTGGATAGGCTTTTGGAAGACTCCTGCTCAGTTAGGACACATGGATGTGATCATTAGTCTGTGAATGAGAACAGACCTGCTTATGAGAAGGTGTGTGTTTGTGTGTGTGTGTCTGTGTGTATGGTACAGAATATAAAAATGATCCATTGGAACTCTACAAGAAGGCCAAAACAAAACAAACAAAACAAACAAAAAACTGCACACAATCCCTGTTTAATGTTTGTGTTGTGCATTTTAGATTGTATATACTTTTTGTATAAAAAATGAACCTCACTGCTTCCCAGAATTTCATAATATAATATATACAGCAAATATATACAGTATGAATGGGCTGTGAATGCGTGTGTGTGTGTGGTCCCTTTAGCTGGGCTAATGCGTATTTTGTACTGTTATTCCTTGTGGTCAATCTAATTATTCACCATCTTTAAACTTCTTTGACATTTCTTTTTCTGACCCTTTCTTGTGGCCTCTGTTTGTTTCTCTGAGACATGGAAAGTAATACATTATGGAGAAATAGAGAAGAAAAAAGAACAAACCTACACACTTCCTGTAAAGCGCCAGCCCAAAACAGCCCCCACAAGTGAAATCGGAGCAATTTCATGGTCTGGCCTGCCCTCAATATTATTTAAAAAATACCCTGTTATTATTTAGGGAATAAAGAGAGAGCAGGAGAGAGAGAGGCGCATGACTATTATCTTTATGTAGGTCCTTTAATTTTAATGCACCGCAGATTTATAGCTTAGCATTCCAGTGTGGAGGCACTGGGCACCCCACCCTGGTCATAAACCCAGCAGGACAGCGCCACAGACTCAGATAGCTCAGCTGTGACACGCTGCACCTTCCCTTGTATTGGGACCCGTCAGATCCTTTTTCTTGACTCTGCAAAAAGTTGCTATCTATTCAAATACTATTTTATCACTGCTTAGCCGACTGTACCCCCTGACCCCCCTTTCTCTGCTTCCCACTTCCTTTTCCCCTTTGATGCCCACACAGGAAGGAAAGGTTGATTTATTGAGAAAAGCATACGGAGTGTCTCAGCACCTCTATAAAAACAATAGCATTACTCTGCTAGCCTGCTAACGTCTTGACAAATGGTTACACTGTGTTTGTACAAGAAAACAGTCTATCCTAAGTCTTATGTCAAAGTTAAAAGTGTCATATCTAGCTATCTCCTGGCTTTTGTCTTAAACTTAGCAGTCAGTAAAAAGTGGCATAAAAAAGTTTACAGGGATAGAATATATCCTTGTCAACATAACAGATGAAACCAACTTCACTATATGTCAAGTGGTAATTTTTCAGAAACATATTTCATCACAAATTCTTTTGATGTTATTTATTTTGGTTTTAGTCTGTATTTGTTCAGTCTTTGCCCTTTTTGTATTTTATGTGGCTTCTTTGTGTAGCAAATGGATGATGTGTCAGTCTTAATGCTGTTAGTTGTCTTAATGGCCTCAATGCATTACAGAATGACAAGATATTCAATCTTGCAGAATATGTGTACAATATACAAAGTTAAACAATCATAGCCTGAGGCAGTCTGGTTGGATTTTTACCAGAGGTCATCACATACTCAAGTGCATTGAGGACATTAACTCCAAAGGACATTCATTGAAAGAACACTTTGAACTTTTAAACAGTTCTTCACTTATTTCTTTTTTGATGACCTTTGTTTCCAGCTTTAGGTATGGTATCACTGTCTCACTAATAAAACCTTTCCTCTTCTCATCAGGCTCTTCACAGACAGCCTGTTCCACCACTAAAGGACCACTCTCCCATCCGAGAAGACCCTGTGCCCAGTTCTGGAGCTGGGGAAAACCCTCAGTCTAGCACAGGTCCAGGCAACAGTGGGGGGGTTAGCACTGTTGCCAAGAAGCCCCGCTCCCGCACCAAGATCTCACTGGAGGCTCTAGGCATCCTACAGAGCTTCATCCAAGATGTGGGCCTCTATCCTGACCAGGAAGCAATTCACACACTCTCAGCTCAGCTGGATCTGCCCAAACACACCATTGTTAAATTTTTCCAGAACCAGCGCTACCACGTGAAACATCACGGCCGGCTGAAGGAGCTGGGAGCTGAGGGCAGCGGTGTGGATGTGGCCGAATATCGTGACGAGGAGCTGCTCTCCAGTTCAGAAGATGCAGAGTCCAGTGAAGATGGCCATGAGGAGATCTACAGTGGGCATGAGGGCACTTCAACAGGAGCAGCCAATTCTACTTCAACTCCAGCTTCTTCTTCTGGCCAAGATGAGAGTAAAGAGAAAGGCCTGTCTTTAGGATCAGTAAGGCCCAGCTCCCTGCCCCCATGTGGTTCTTCCCCCAGTCCCCGGGATCAAACAGAATATCAGAGATAAGAGTCTCAACAGAGACTTTAGGTGGGGGAAGTCTAGGAGTGAGCACTTACAACTATTCTGTAGAGGACAAGTGTGTAGCTTAGAAATATACTGACAAAGAATGATGCCCTCTGAAGACCAAGGCAAACCAAACCAGACAAGATCTACATATTGATTAAAGTGGCACACAAAGGGTATCTGTAGATAAATTAGGAGTACGTTATGAACCAAGTGTGTACATTAGATCACAATGATGATGAGATGGTACATAAACAATCCCTACAGAATACTACAGGGAAAGACTGTTGGCTGGAAACTTTCGATTCCTAGTTGTAAATGCTCAAATTTACAGGTTGTTAATATCACATTTTAAGATAACTGCCTCAATCCCAATATTCCAAATAGAATGACAAGAATGTCAAAAAGGCCAGTCTTTCACGTCATTTGCAGTACAAGACACAAAAATACCTTACAATATGACTTTGAGCAGAGAGTCTTTTACAAGATCCTTTTACCACTATCCATGATTCTTCACCTCTACAGGGTTAATAGCAGGGACAGAGCTTTAGATGAGCCATGGATCTTCATTAGGACACCAATATCCTGCCTAATCATGGAGCTTTGTGGGTGGCTCTGGCTATCCTCGTCTTGCCTCATCTGGGGGCAAAAGCAGTTGGTTGGGTTGGAGGTACAGATGAGATCTTGGGTGTACACAAGAGCCCAGCCCATGAACCCTACTATAAACACATGTGGTGTGCTAAAAGGTCCTCAGTTAGCCCAATGGCGCTTTTGAAGATTGCGCCATCCCTCCCACAACCAACCACATCATTCCAAGCAGTCCCACATGGTTAACAAAATCAAACCTCTATCCCACCACCCATGCAACCCATGCACCCAACCCAGACTGCTCCCAACCTTCCGATCTGTCACTCTTGTCATATGGTTGAGTGCTTGCTTTATACAAATACATTTAGATCATAGGTTTTGTCCCAGTTGTTCTTTTTCAGCACTTAAAAAGACAACAAGAATTAAACATTGGACACAATGTCAGGAGGACTGACTGCTATGGACAGATTAAAGGACAAATGGTGAAGATGCAGTCTAACTGCATCAGCCTGCCTCTGACCTAGTAAGAGAAAACAAATGATTTCCAGCAACTGTCAACAACCAGGCGCTTGTGTGGAAGTGTGGTAGTCCATTTTTTCTTCTGTTGCCTCCCTCATCTTGTGCTCTCTTTTACTGACTGGTGCCCACAATGTCCTGATTTGACCACACCTACCCACACCCAACTCCACAGCACTATTTATTGCTATCTTTACCCACAATTATTATTGTTGTTATTGTTATTATGGTTGTTCTTGCTGTTATTTTTAGTTGTATTTTCATGGTCTAATATCAACTTTCGGCTTGCAGCAGTTGTTTTGGTAATAAGAGACGTTGTGAAAGAAAGGAACACTGCCAAAACAGAGAGGAAAGAATTAGAAACAGTTACTGAAGTTACTGAGTAAATCATGTGATATATATATACTGCCAATTCTATCAGCATTATATACTTTTCCAAGGAGAACAGCACTTGGCAGAGATCGATATTAAAATAAGAAAAAGAATCATTGGAAATTCTATGATCTTTTTGTGCATAAAATGACAATCTTTCTATTGAGCCAATCAGAAATCGGAAAGCATGAACTTTGCATTCTGAGTGAACGTTAATCAACAAAAGGAAGACTTTAACTTAAGGCAACATGGCCACCTGTTGCAAAACATTTATGTCACAGTGGCAACTCTTGGATCCAGGGTTCTGATTTGCTTTTGAGAATCAGCTGCTACTTGCTCTTTCACGAATAATAGAAAAAATATTGATGTTAACCTTACGCTAATCCTTAAACTGTTTTTGTTTCAAAGTGATAGTTGTGGTCTATGTCCATGTTTTGTCTATTACAAATGGAAATATTTCATTTAGAGTCTTTACTGTGCAAAATGCCAATGTGGTTCTTAAATTACCTTGAGCATCCTGAATTCTTCACATAAACAGTGTGCACATCTTCACATGCCTATAAATACCAATGCATTCCGGTGGAATATTAGTTGGAAAGGGTATACATATATTTTATCTGAAAGTAATAGATGGCATCCCGATTACAATGATTAACTAATACTCTACACATTAGTCTGATGCTAAATGTGAAGAATTTGTCTTTCAATCTGAAACTGAAACATCAGTTTTGGTCATTTTTTGGCCCAACGTTTTTATCATATTCTGCGCACATAGTTGAAGTTCCCTGATTAAAAGTATTCACAATCTCAGGAGCTGTTGTTTGACATTTTAAATGGAATAAATGCTGGAATTTCCTTTTCACATGACACATGGTCTTGTTGCATTTGATAATGGATATAGCCTTTGAGTACAAGACACAATCTTCACTGTGAAATGTTGGATACCTGCAGGCTCTTGCAAAAGGTCTTTAATAACATGGTAGTGATTGCCTGCTTGATCTACACCTTACTTAAGTCTGTCAATCATCTGTCACTTTTGGAGGCCCGTCCCACCCCTTTCGTTACTCTCCAAGTATCTTCTCAAAATCCCGCCACCCCGCCAAGCCCAGATCAGCTGGAGACAAGCACTTCTGATGAGTCCATTTCTATACACCTCCCAAATTATCCTCATAAATGATGAGAGCATGTACACGTATGTGTCTGTGTGTCCTAGACTAGTGTTTAACCTGCTGCGAGGGTGGCTTCCCACTCAGCATGAGAGAACATCACACACCTTTTCTCCTCCATCACCTCCTCCTCTCTGTCTTTGTAAGAGTTAGTGACGAGAGAGGTGCTTAGGAGAAAACAAAGAAGATTCCAAGAGTCCCTGATGAGCACTAGGTCAAGGTCACTGCCCAATTATCCATGTCTTTCACTCTCATTCAGTCTTTTCAGTACACTATACCATCTCTCTGTTCCCTCATTTTCTCGTTCACCAGGCGGGAAAGTAATCGTTCTCTCTCATGCTGTGGTGTCGAGGTTAAGTGGAGGTGATCATGTCTCCTTGTGAAGAGAGCGGTTCCTTGAGAAACTGCAGACTCCTGGAGCGGTGTGTCTGAGTAGTGGAGTTGTGGTTAAGACAAAGACTTGGTTTGACTCCTGTAGTTTGAGTTTAGTCATTTTGCTAAGTATCTGGTCATTGACAAAATCATTATAACATTGGGTTGATTTTCAAAGTTTTTATTCAAAAGCTGAAGGACATTATTTAGACATGCACACAAACAATTAGAAATTGTCAAATGTCAAATTTGACCCACTTGATGTTTACAAGAGAAACATATACAAACCAGTATTGACACCTTATGCAAAACACCTGCTTTAACATATTTCTGTTACCCCATGGATTTCTGAGGAAAGGTATTCTTAGCTCTTCTTGCTAATACTTGTGTTTCTCTTACAGTGCCTCAGAACTAAGCACAATGTTCCAGTCCTTTGCTTCGGAGATGACAAAATTACATGATCTCATAATTTTCATCATTGCTTTCATGATTTTTGTACTCATAAACGCCTACAATGTGAATCAGGATTGCCACTCCTGAATTGGTACTTTCCTAGTCAATCGAATGCATTGTCATTATCACTAAGTGATAATTAACTTATGTGCATCATTTGGCTCCTTTGTTTGTATGACAATGTTTTGTTTATGATTTTGGTTTTCAAGTGCTGTTGTTTAAATAAAGTTCATTCAAGGAAAATGGTGTGTGTGTGTGTGCTTGTTCTACTTGCTCACTGTTGGATCCATGTTGACTAAATTTTAAAACTGGATTGAGTGGAAGTAAAAGTTGGTGGATTATATTTCTTGGTGCACTATTATAGAATTTCAAAGACTCCAGTGGCTGACTGTTTACAATATTATATTGTTTAGGAATGGTGGGATTAGGAATGGAGACAAATGAGTGGTGTCTAAAGAAACAAAATGCTGTCCCATTTTGTACATAAAACAAACAAACCATAATAGGAAAAATTTTACTGGAAATGACAATGTGGTTTATCCATTTGAATTTCATGCATTATTCAAGAGAATCTGAACAAACAAATCATTTTACTGCGACCTAATAAGTAATGAACAATTGGCTCGCTATTGCTTCCCCAATGCCTCTTTGAAGTGTTTCACACTAGCAAAAGTCACTTCTTTTAAATCAATGGTTATTTAAAATGGACATTAAATCCAAATTGAAAACAGAAACCTGGCTTTCGTTTCAGCACAGTAAACAAAATACATAGAGGAAGTAAGTCCCGCATCAATAACCCAATGCCTCACTGTATTCTATAACTTGATATTGCTTGCATTCATTTCATTATACGTTCTCTTGGGTTTGTTGTGGGTTATGAAATGTGCATTTGCATGTAAGCGATAAAAATCTTTTCTAGTATTAGCTCCATTGAATTGCCACACATTATATGACTTTATTTGTGATCACGGAAGATTTCATTTTATTTTACATCTGCCCCCAAAGAATTTAACTGGTTGCGAAAAAAAGTCCTTTCACCCATTATCAGTTCTTTGACCTCGTGTAGTCCCCCAGCCAGAGGTGTCAGTACCTCACTAAAGTCCTGTCTCTGGCCACCTGCCAGGCCTTTCTCATGATTCCCTTCTCTCCAAGAACAGCTTGCAGTAGTGTCCTCTGGTTTTCATTCCACACCAGCCCTCCAATCTCCTAATTGAACTTATTATTCGCTCAATTGGCTTGCTTTAACCCTTTCTCCCCCTCCAGGTCTAGGGCTGGATGTCATTAGCCACAGGATTTCTCGGTCGCAGTGAGAGCGTCAGGAGCTGGAGTGGTGTAGCTATAAAACCATGGTCCCTGGCAGGATTTGCGGCTGCATCCGCTGGAAGAGAGTCAGCGTTCATTCTATGAGTGCAACGGAGCCAGACCACCCAAAGAGGGATGTGTGGCCCAGTTTGTTTTCTGGCTGATGAGTTTTAGTCCCAGCTGATGGCTTTGGCGACCTGGATCTTTCTCTCTACGCTCTCATTCTTGTCGTCTCTTTCTCTCTGATGTGAACAAAATCTATATGAAATCATCTGTGTGTTGCTCGCTTTCACATCTGAGTTTTTCCACGTTCTTTAGTCTATATAATTATCATACTATGTCAAATAATTTGACCTCCGCATTTAAGGTGGAAAAGTGGCATTGTATTTGGCATTTAAGTTTTCTAAAAATACAAACAAAACCAAGACCAGCACCTGCTGGAACATTCACTAGGAATCACGAGAACACTACAACCAGTCAAAAAATCCAGGTACCATAACTAGACCTTTATCAAAACCACTTTTTTGGTCAACCTTTTGCCCAAGTTAGGGGTTCTAAGCCAGATTAAGCTGCAATGTAGACAGAATATGTCAAAAAATCTTGAGATACTTGAGACATGAATGAAGAGGTAAAATATCAGATGGTCAGTACCATCCTACAACTGGTGAATGATCAAACAGCTTTAACAAATAAAAACACACCCTAATGCTCCTGAATACATTTCCACAAAACCTTGTTTGCTGTAACCTCTATGCACACGTGGGCTTTTTTATGTAGTGGCCACAGTGATTTCTTCAGTTTGATTTGTTTGGTAATCAGGTCAGGGCCTGTGGATAAGTGGGCATCACTTGGGCATGAGCAAAGAACACACCCCTGAATAAATATTGGCCCACCAAGCACCACCCAACTTTCTAACACTGTGCTGTCTGTTTGTAATTATCAAACCGCAGAAAAGTGCGTGTGAGGAAACTCAAGGGGCCCATGTGGCCAAGGGTTTTAAGCGGACACAATAAAAGGCATCATTGTTTCTGTGGGAAAGGTTTAGATGTAGCACTGTGTGTGACAAAGAGTTGTAAGTGCATGGCTCTATGTGGTCTCACTGTGTTACTTTCTGTTTACACAAATGTGTCTGTAAGCATGTCTGTGTGTGGCCAATTTGACAAATACTTTGATTGTGTTTGTTGTATCAGCCTTTGTTAAAGCTTTTAAAATTGTGCCAGGGATTCAAATGTCCTGATTAAGTGACAAAAACAGCCCATTTGGTTCAAAACTATACAAATTCTGTGACATCAAACAAATCCATTCTCAGTTCAGCTAAGAAGAATTATGAGGTTTTGTTATTGTATGTTTTATAGATGTGGATTTGGCTGTTAGAAACAGTATGGAGAGTGATGGACAGAGAACAGATGAAGAGAGATTGACAGCTCTCTGCCAGGGGAGAGGGGGCAGCTGCCAGGGCACTGCTGCTGGGGTATTAGGGCCTGATGGCAGCATGATTAGGGGCCATTAGAGGTGAGAGTGTGGGGGTGGCATGGGACGCAGGTGCACCAATGCCTGTTATTACCCAGAATTCAGTGGGGTGAAGCTCAAACACACACCTGTGGTCTCCCGTTGGCACGCTTGCTACCTACCCCCCAATTTCACTCCTGCACATTAATACACACACTGATAAACACTCTAATACCCAGAGTGTGCTTTCATGTGTCTCCTTCCATTTTTAACTGTTTCCCATTTTTTCTCATGTTCTCTCATCTCTCTGAATCACACGCAAGTCTTTTTTGCATCATTCTTTTTATAAATGCTCCATTTTATATTTATATTAAATAATCTTTCTTTAAATAAAATTTGGCTTTTTATTTTTGACCTACTTATTTATTTAAACCTACCCCTTGCAATGAATGAATGAGCCATCTACATCAGTTCACACACTAGATTAAAATATCTATTTACTGATCCTGTTCTCGGATAATCCAAATAATGACAAAACCTTCTTTTATGGGGCAACTATTGTATACTTTACAACTTATAACTTGGAACTTTTAACTCCCATTTGCTACCATTTAACCACTGTATAAAATAGTGTGATATACCAACCCAACTGTTCTTTCAAAGTTCATGTAATGCCTGCTGTTCTCCTCCATGTTAAAGCATCAATGTTTTACAAGAGACATTTTAACAATCCCAATCTTACAGAATACAGATGCTAGAATATGTGCCACAGAAGCTCAGTGGATGCCCTGCTCCTTATTTGAGTGAGACTGAGGATGAGAGGAAATGTGAGCTGTCATGACGACATCTCGAGGGAGATCAGGCTAAAGCAGGGCATCTGTCACTGGCCCGTATCAGAGTGTCATACGTCCACACTAATGCACCAAACAACAACATTCACATGAGCGCAACGCAATCAGCTCTCCTGAACAAACATTCAATTACCTCAGCCGAGCATGAAAATCAAAACTGTCTCCGTTTGATTGGTGCCCTTAATTGGCTTGACAGCAAAAATAGAAATGGCTTCTGACAAACACAGGAATACTCTAACCCAAAGTTAGATATCTGACCTCACAAAGTGAAAACAGCTAACAATTTTACGTTGTAAGAACATTTCCAACGTTTCCTTAGTTGGAAATGTTACTTAGTAACAATGTAACAATGTTAAAAATTAACATTGTTAATTTTTAGTAACAATGTTAAAGTAACAATGTTAAAAATTAGTAACAATGTTAAAAATTATTATTTTAAATGTTCTAGGAACATATCCAGGTTTTTTAGACATTAATACGATGTTAGTAACTTTATTTTAAATTCTGTAACGTTTTTTAAATGTTTCACCACCAATTTAGGAATAACATTTCCATGATAATGTTTTTAGAGGGTTGGCCCATAACATAACGTTAAAAAGGTTTGCTAGTTACTGCAAGACATTTTTTGATAACTTTGAGGCAATGTTTAGAGACCGTTAGGCAATGTTCTAAGAATGGTCCCTGTTAGCTGAGTTCACACACAAGGAACAAGTCCTTGTATAGTATAGTGAGTGAAACTGAAAGTTTTCAAATAAAAGGTAACTGAATTATCTTACTAAAAATAAAGATAAACAATTTTCCATATTTTTCAGGATATGCCACCCAGAATCACATGATCATCAATGGCTACGTTACTTACTTGGTGACCATCATATGTACACTTCACTAACAGTGTTGTGGATGAGGCCTTCATGAAGGGATTACATCTGAAGCTTCAAATAGCAACCCCTTCCCACACTGTACTTAGAATTTGTTTATTCAGTGTACTAAGTTACTAATACTTAGAAGATGATGGAGTCCACATACGAGACACATAAGCGGAGGTCAGGTATGTGTGGCAAAAAGCTACTTGTGGTAAAAATAACAACGAGGATTGCAGTGGGTCTGATTTGTCTGATTTAATCACTATCCCATCAAGCACAATATTCAATATAAGAAACCAAACAGCTGCTGCAATTAAAAATGTATTACGTGCCACATTTCTCTAAATCCCAGAATAACCAATCTCCTCTGTAACATGAAAAAAACATGAGAGGAAATGTAATGATTTCATCCATCAAAAACCTGAACAAACACGCCAGGTCACACTTCAGACAGACACACACACACTATCTGAGACAGCAGACAGGTTATCCAGCTTTACCACCTTTTCATCCTTCATCATCATCTTCAGGTTATGTATATAGGTATGTATTTACAGAATCAGCAGTACGGTAGTTTTAGTGTCATTTGTAATAAATCTATTGCCAAAAACTTTGCTCAAAAGAAGGAAGACCCTAAAGACAAGGTGAGAAAACTGTTGAAAATGGTTTTAAATAATCCAATACATTCTTACTGCAAAATAGGTTTGTTAGATAGCCTATAATGGGGAAATAGAAGAAACCAGAAACCTGTTAGATGCATTTGTTGTATTATGTATTTATTCTGTTTGATGCTACTAGTGGTCCAGATTAGCCCTTTTTCCTTTAGGTTTTTTTTCTCCCAATGTATTGTTTTATCATTTCTGCAACATGTATTTTCTCCACTAAAATGACTCCATGTGACCCTTCAGTTAAATATTGTTTTTTTATTACATTATGTAGATGCTGTATTTACAAATGAACCTGAATTAATAGCATTAAAAAACTATACTGTGTGTGAATGGCAGAGATGGAGGAATGCATTTCTCAGGATTCCACTAAGACGCCATCAGTTCCCTCTCTCATGCCTAAAGGCGGCCAGGGCATGATGGCAGGTGTGTGGAACGGGCCTGCTCGAGGGGGTCCCAGGGTGACACGCCTCCACCCCGTCCAAAGCTGATGCTTTCTGACATTCAGGCACTTTCACTAGTACAGAGCTGCAAAATTTATTTTACTTGCAAAATCACAGTTCTTGGCATTTCTTGAGACTGACAAATAAATAAACAAACTGACGTCATGACTAAACCTACTTGATTAATGCAAAGAAATTTCACGGGATAAAAACTCACTGGAAGAAAACAAACTGTCCTCAACATGAACAAACTCAAACTGCTTGGCCCTACAGGAAGATCAACATAATGCTCTGACAAAATTACAAACCAGCAAAGCTATGGACGTAATATCAAAACAATTGGCTGTCCATTAACATGTCCTGTGTGTAATTCTCTCAATGCATTTCCATACGCTCCCACTAATATCCTTCTTATGCAGTGACACATCACTCATGAATGATTGACCCATTCAGACGTGACATTGGCAAACACTGGACTCTTTTCAGACATTAACACGACACCAGACGTGACTGAGCGGCCCATCTCTCCGTCACTTATTGTCCTTTTATTGTTTACCTTATTAAAGCCTGACTGATGGCTGTCATTCTTTCATCCATCAGAGTGTCTCGCCCAGCCTGATATTAAACCTAATACATACTTTTATAGCCAAAGCAAGTAGAAATTATTAAAAATTTACTATGGAAACATAACCTAATACTAAGAACTACAGTGTGACACCCAGTGCATCGTTTAAAATCCCATAATAGTTACTATTAATTTTGGGGTTTTTTTTACAAGAACGTGATCAGGGATTAAAATTAATGTTCACCAAGGCAAAAAAGGCTTCGGTGAGTGAAAAAAACTTTAAAAACTTCCTTAGGAAGTTTTTGGAATTGTAACAACACATGGTTTAAATATTTCTTTTTATAGATTAGAATAGTTTAAGTAGCCATTTTTAGAATAGAAAAGCAGTTTGTCCCTTGTCCAAATATTTCTTTGTGACATTTTTAAATAAAGTTAAGGGTTACGCAAACCATTTTAATAAATTTTATGTATAAAGACTTTAACATCTAAATAATTGAACAGAGCTTCTTGGAAATATATTTAAATGATGTGCGGTCACATGAGAAAACGACTCAAGACATACCACAGGCCTGAAAAGTTAGTTGAAAAAGTCGCCTAGCATGTAAAAACATTGGGTCATGTGATCAACTCACAGCACTTTTTTCCACTACACACAAAATATTTGAACCATCTTTTATATTTGTGTCACACACACACACATTTACTTGTCATGTCACCACACAATCCCACGCTAATGTAGCTTTACACACATTATTCAATATTCATCCGCAAGCTGTCACATAATATGCTCTTCCGCCAACTCAATCACCCAACGCTGGTTAACAGCTGACAGAGCAAAGCAACCCTAGCGCCCGATCTCCCCCCTCCGCTAACCCGGCCACTGTGGAATGGAGGTTTTTTTGAAGGGGCTCTATGTATAGCCGTCTCGAACATCGCCCGTGAGGCCACATTCTGTGGACGCTTGTGGCGGATGGTGCCGTTTACAATCTGTGGCCTCCAGTGATTGTTGGTCAGGAGCGTCTGTGTAAAAAATAGGAAATAATGATGGGCTTGGTGCTCATTGTGCCTCTTCATGGTATTAAAGGTCAGCAATGAATGCCGAGCAAAAGACACAGAACTTGTAAAAGGAGCTCAGAATAGCCCGAGTCCTTTAAGCTGAGAGAACAACAGCTCTCGCTGATACGAATGACATTTTATATGAAGTTTAACCAATAAGACCAGTTTAGTCCATTACTAAAAGTACTATGGTATTACCAATACACTATGGAAAATCTATGGTAAAACCAAAAGGTCACTACCATGGTAATAACAGTAACCAGTACCATTTCACTACCATGATATAGAAATAGGCTAGTCACCCGAACCATGGTATTACCATCTGATACTGTCACTAGGCCCGGATAATGCCACAGTATTGTTCTGTTATAAAGATGCTATCATTGGTCAGCAGCTCCTGAACTGTGCTCACAAAACTCATGAAGGAAAGGGATCATTTAACCAAAACTGAAAATTACTCCATCATTTACTCACCCTCATGTCATACTAAACCTGTATGACGTATTTGCTTCTGAGGAACACAGAAGATGATATTCTGAAGTATGCTGGTAACGAAACAACAGTGGCATTGACTTACCCACTGAAACATTTCTCAAAACACTGGGAATGACATAAAGATATGTAAATGATGGAAAAATTTCATTTTTTGGGTGAACTATCCCTTTAAATTAAATACATGATATATATTAAAATCAAATAAATTTAAATATAATTACTAATAGAATGAAAGAATGTTACATTTTGAAATGTTAATATCATTTAAAATATCAAAATATGACTTTAAATAATTGAATCCACAGATGATTCACTGATCAAAATGTTTGGGAACTACTGTTCTACATACAGTATCTTTGTCATATGTGAATCAATATCTAACATGTTCTCACACTAGTTTCTGAGCGTTTACTCCTCCCCTTCCCTTCCCTTAAGCAGTGATTAATGAGTGAGCGGAGATTGTGTTTGAAAACCGTCCCTTTATGACCCTGCAGCAGTTAATGGCTAAATGTCAGTCATTAAGGCAGCCTGTGCTGTTGGTATTAACTTTCCACTCACAGTCTGGGTTACATAAAGACACTCAGAGCAAAGATGGAGATCCTCTAATCTAGGAACAAGAGAATGGACGATAACCAGAGAAGTGGGCCGAGGCATTATTAAACGATCACAAAGAAACGAATAATCACAGTTCATTTATTTATATTCACACCATGAATTTGACGTCAGATATTTTGAACATCTGAAAATCAAAGTGCTAGAGGTATAATGTTTGGAGTTTGCGTCCATGCATGTGGGCATTGTCTATGCATTACCCTGCGTGGGCGGCTGTATTAGCTCACCTGTGCAGCACAATGCCTCACGTCCCCGCGGTCACACTCAATTAGCCGCCACTGAGCGCGTGCAGGGCCGCCTCTCTTGTTTGCAGCCACTGGCTGATGGCCCCAGCGATAGCATTGAGCTGCTGTCTCCTCTCTAGCCGCAGTATGCAGCGTTCTGTCTGCAGATGGCTGGGACGATAGCATTCACAACTGCACCGGGATACTTTCATCTGCTGCACATCTCCCGGCCCGATGCCAGGCACAAGCAAGAGAGGGCACGAACTGTATCCGGCCACCCACTGCCTTACTATGGCCTGTCCAAAGCAGAGTTAACACAGGTTAGGACATTGCATTAAACAGTCACAACAGAGAGAACAACAACATGGGGCAGAATGTAAACAGTGCTCACTGGAGCTTGCGCTTGCTAATTGATAGAAGAGTGACATGGAAGAGTTCTCTTCGTATCCTATCCTATAAAATTGTCCTGCTGTCATTATTAAATCAAGATCCCAGGGTTATTATCATGATTTGCTTTTAGTATTTACCCATCCAACAAGGAATGTTCTTAGAACATTGGCTAAAGCTCTCTAAAAGTTCTCTCAAAGTTATTTAAAAACATTTTTTTGCAGTAACAGTAGTACAACGTTTCCCAAACGTTATATATGCATTTTAAAACATTATTCTTTAGTATTTAGTGGAACATTTTTAAACGTTACAGAATAAAAAAAATTGAATATTGTTCTTATAACCAAGTAATAATGTTAAAACAATGTCTAAAAAACTGGAAGTTTTTAATTTTCCCAAAACTTTTAAAATAACGTTTTTAACATTTTTGTTACTTAATGAAAACATTACGAAAACTTTCTTACGACCTACAGTTGTCAGCTGGGTATGGACTATGCCTTGTCTAAAGGTTTAAAGCATATCATTTATCCGCTGTGAAATTGGTTTGCCCATGCTTGTTTTCTTTTTGGATGTTTGGATTTCACAAGATTGCAGTTTGTGATGTAATGCAGTGCCATTTTTTCCAATGCCTTAGACTGCATTAGACTCTGACCATAGCTAAATGTAACATTAATTCTATTTTTAACCATGAATTTGATACGGACTTAAAATAGTCAGCTAATCCCATTGGTATAAAATGGCCTAGGAAAAATAGACAGTTTATTAGTGTAGGTCCTCAAATAACCACTGCCTGAACATGTTCTAATGAATCTTAGCATCCTCTGTATGTTGCCCACTGTGTCCTGTGATGTGAAAATGTCTAACTACTTTAAAGACAACAGTAGCAGGGCACACTGACCTTTTCTAAGATGTCATTTAGTGTTAAATATTAATACATTTGTTGGGGGCGGGGCCTATTGGGTAGCACGCATAACACAGAGCCATGCCAGCTAACAGTTTTAGGTTGTAAGAATGTTCCCCAACATTTGTATTAAGTAACTAAAGCATTAAAATGTTATTTGGAAAGTTGTAGCAAAGTTCAAAACATCCAGACAGTGTATAATTTGTGTATTAATTTTAGACAGTGTATTAATGTTATTGCTTGGTCATCATTTTAATTCTGTAACGTTTTTAAAATGTTCCACTAGCTACTTATATACTACATATACTAATATGTGATATATAACTTTAAAAGAACTTTTAAAGAATGTTAGTCGACATTCTGAGAACATTTCCTGTTAGCTGGGATGGTGCTCCCAGTTTGACTTCAGATTGTGACATTTCCTGATTCTATTCATATATTATTTCCTGCCCATTCTCTCCTGTTTCAATAAAAAGGACAAACAAAAAGTATGCACAATTTAAATGAACAACCCGTTATAATGGCAATAATTCTCTCCACTCTAGTGTGTGTGTTAATGATGAATCAGACTCCACGCTTGACTGGCAGTGGGCCTGGATGAGTTTTAAGAGCAACTACCTTCTCCCTAATAGATGACCACTTAAACAGTCATCGCTCACCCAACATACATCATTATCTGTGAATGAATCACTGGATTATTCATTAAAGACACTTTCACCAGGGAAGAAGTGACAAATCCAACCAAAGGTCATCAATGCTCCTCATGACTGACTTCTGTTCTGTATTATCTGGTCAAGCTGATATCTTACAATTGACATTTTTACCACTTGGGGTGCTGTGGTGTAGTAGCCGAAGCTGAAAACTGGAAGGTTGCTGGTTCAAGTCCTGCAAGAGAGCCATAATCACTGTATCTGCACTGCAAAAAAAAACTTTGCTGCCTTAAATTTTTATGTTTAATCAACTTGGCTTTACAAGTCATTTCAACTTAATAGTTTAAATCCTGACTGGTGTAACTTATAAAAACAAGTAAGCAAATTTTCAACTATATTTAATAAGTTACAGTAACTCAAGACCAGTCAAGATTACAAAGAGTAAGTTGAAATGACTTGTGCAGCCACATTTAAGGCAGCAAAGGTTTTTCACAGTGTGTAAAGGCTGAAAAACTCTGTTTGATTCTGTTGTTTCACAATTTTTTTTGTTGAGTACACATTTTGGGAGGACCCCAAACTTAGTGTGAAATGCTAACCAACAGCAAACCAAGTTGTAACAATGTCCGAAATTTTATGTCGTAGTCATGCAGTGTGACTGCTATCACTGCAGGCATATAATGAAGAACCAATAGGAGCACAGCAGTTGATGACACGTTTGACAGAGAAAAAAAGCCAGAGAAATAAAGACATTCAAGTAAGAATGTTTATACTAGTTTGTCTATATAATATGTGACATAATTATCCCAGTATTTAGCATCCTTTACATAATCAAAATGATCTTGTTTTAAATTTGCTCAGAAATTCATTGTTCTCGATTATGTCAAATTTCAGACACTGACAGCCTCTTTTTTCTTTTCCAGGCCGACACATTGCCAACATTTACATAAAGACTTGCCTGGGTTTGAGCAGTGGCCATTTATTTTTGTGTGTCAATGAGATCGTAAGAATGTGACGATTGATTGGCCAGTCAGTGCTGTAAATCTTAAATATGTAAATGGTACCGTCTAACATAAAAGATTGTAGATGCCAAACAGTCCATCTTGCTTTTACGCAAGATCTCACCAGGTTCATATCGTATAATCTGACAAGCATCAATCGTAAAGTACGGAAAAATATTGCAGAGTATGCACCCTGCTTAAAGTCGTTCACACTGACAGCGATTTGCAGCCACAATGAGACCAGAAGTCATTCACTTTTCTCATTTTTAACACGAGTTAGTGATGTGAGGTGACATGAACTACAATGACCATTACCAAAGCGACAGTAACGTTTAATGTTATGTGAATGAGCAGTGGTGCAATTTGTACCTTAATAAATATACAATAAATTGCTTTGGATTAAAGCTTTTGCAGAATGAATACTTATTCCTATAATAATACTTGTTCCAACACAGCCATTGCTTTTTAGTCCATAATGAATGCAGAGACAGTGATGTTTTAATTCAATCATTTGAGTCCTTTGCCTGTTCAAGCAGCTGATAAATTCTTATCACCACTTTACTGGAGGTGCTTATCTGGATGCCTCTTTTAGTCCCGGGGGCCTGGGGATGCCCACCCTCCAGGGCCATATCCTCACTCCAGTGCCTCCCCTGAGCCCCTCTTGACTCGTCCAAATCGGTAATTGTGGTCTAATGGCCGTGTTTGAAGCTGATCTAGCACATAAACAGGCGAAGGAAGTCTTTAGAGCCATAATCACTCAGTCCCTCCCTCTCTCCCTCTCTCTCTCTCTCTCGCTCCCCTTCTCTCTTTCAGCCCCCCTCCCTTTCCTCGTCTTCTCTGGTTCAGCCGATCAGGCCCCTGCTTCCCAGACAACTGCAAACAATTAGGCAAATTAGTGGCTCCGCCATCACCATCAAGAGCCCTGCTTGTTTATATCTTAATTGAAGCGAATGTCAAAACAGTCAAGGTTTGAAAGAAACAAGATGCGTCCATGAGATGAAATTCAAACTGCCAGCCAGCCCAAATATTAAGAGTGTTTGTTTAATAGCGTGCGACCAACTGGGAAAGAAGAAGGACATGGGGGAAAAAAAGAGAAGCAGAGAGAGAGAGAGCAGCAGAGAGAAAGAGAGAGGGGGAATATGATGGGTAGATATAAAGAATACATATGGGGAAAATACATGCAGACTTTTTCCACATTTGTATATGCGATGCCTTTTATCTCTTTAGCCGCTGTGTGTCCATACACACCGCACACACAAACACATGTGCTCACTCTCTCCAAGAACACGGGGAATTTCAGACCTTGGATCTGTACGGATGCACAAATTCATTGTAAAAGCTTTCCGCTAACTAAACAGAGAAAAAAATATGCCCTTTTCATTGGTCTCCTCCCCCTCCTGCCTTACAATACATAAATAAACAGGAATGACCTGATTGAGATGTAAAAGGCAGGGACTCAGGTCTGCGAGCCATTCATTAGAATGATGCATTGAACCATAGTGTTCTCAGCAGGGCCTATGGCACTACGCATGCTAAACGGGAACCGCTTTAACTAACAGGCTTTTCTTATTATTACATATTCATTTTGGAGACCTGACAGGGTTTTGGCTGTTACTGTTACTTGTGGATTATTGACAAGTGTGAGAACTGATAGGTGACTTTGCTTCTTACTACTATTGTGCCATACGCAGCACCTTCTTGGCAACCTTTGGCCTCCAAGAGTGGTGCTGAGCAGCAGAACTCTCTGTGGGAAATTCAATACCGCAGTTTCCTTGCATTCATGCAATGCCACAATTCAGAGTCACCATAAACAACTAAAAATTATAAAAATCATAAGCAGATGTGATGGCAAAAGCAAGAACCGTACCTTTAACATTGTGTCAACGTTAAAGATGATGGATAGATGATAGAGGAACAGCATCTATCTGTATTTAAAGCAGTGTCTAAAGTGATTGTTGGGTTCTCAACCTTAGGGTCAATAATAATGCAATTGTCTAAATGGTTAACAAACAAAACATTATTTTCTTAAAGGGATAGTTCACCCAAAAATATATTTTTTCCATAATTTACTTACCCTCATATCATTGCAACCCTGTATGACTCTCTCTTCTGTGGAACACAAAAGAAGATATTTTGAGATATATCTCATGTGTCCATACAATGGAAGTCAAAGGGTGGCATTTTTGTTTGGTTACCAGTGTATTTCAGAATATTTTCTTTTGTGTTCTTCAGAAGCAAAAAAGTCATGCAGGTTTGGAATAATATGAGAGTGAGTAAATCATGGAAGAATTTTCATTTTTGAGTAAACTATCTCTTTAATATGACATTTGTTGTCTGAGATCCTAAAGTGTGTACTCTACCTGTAGCTTAACTCTTTTATGTAGGTGTCACAAAAGTTTTGGAACCAAAAAAAAACCAGTCAAAGATCGAAAAAGGTTGATAACTCTTGGCTTAACTACAAAATAAACAACTAAACAGCAGAAATGAATAAACATACTTGCTTTTTTGTCTGTCTTTGATGGAAACACCATCTCAGAGTTAAGATACTGCAGATATTACTGGTGATATTGTTTGTTGAGTAGGTAGATGGATGTTTATAGAGCAGGTGAGCTCAGAGGTTTGGCTCCAGCATTAGGGGCCCAGACAGACATATAGGCTCTACCTATCAGCCACCGGACTGCACAGAGCCTGCGAGTATCAGCACTCTAATTGGATCAGTGGCACGAATGTGATTACCGCTGGCGTATTTATTTACATAATAATTATTATTGCCAGCCCTGTGGTGCCAGAGGATGTGGAGGGGGGAGGGCCAGAAATGCGTCTGAACTGTGTGTGTGTGCGCGAGAGGTCGTGGAAGGTGCCTCCCCCTTCAGTGCAGAGCTGATATGATGGCATTATTCTATTAGTGCTCCAGTGTGAAGTTTGAAATGAGCTCTGATTGGATTAGTTAACGGCGAGGACTAGATAGTGTGGAATGAGGTTAGCGGCAGCACACACAGGCGGCCTCAGCTCGGGCGGCCGTAATTAGGAATCTGTCCAGGGAGAGCGTATGGCACAGTGCCAGCACGCATCAGTGACTCCTACTGAAAAGACAAATATTAGCTTACATTATATGTATTTAAAGCTCTATCTTTTATTGTTATTTACAACCCAGTACTTAAAAGTGAGCATGTTAACAAGGAACATTCTCAGAATGTTGGCTTAAAGTTCTCTCAAAGTTATTAAAAAACATTCTTGCAGTAACTTCTTTTTAAATTTAAATACTATATATATATCACATATATTGCAAAAATGTAATTCTTAAGTTGTCAGTGGAACACTTTAGAAATTTTACAGAATTAAAAAGTTTGCATAACATTTTTATAACCAAACAATGTCATTAATACAATGCCTAAGAAACTAAACTTTTTTAATCCTAGAACATTTTAAAATTTTTGTTACTTAATGAAAATCTTTCGGAAATGTTCTTACAACCTAAAATTGTTAGCTGGGAAGATCCAGTCTAGTTTATCAAAATATGCATATATGAGAACATTATATATCCACCTAGCTACTATGTTACCCATCCATTTATTCACCTCTCAGCCCAGTTATGTGTGTATCAGTCAATTGATTGGTCCATCCAAGCATGTTTCTTTCTTAAAGTTAAAGAGTTTAGCAGCCATATAATGGTGTTTAATCACAGTGCTTCCTAAACAGTCCATTACAGCAGTGCTGAGTGGCAGCATTACACGGCGCCTGCAGGGTCTGAACAAACCACCTTTTGTTAATAGGGCTCCATTAATCAGACCCATTACAGAAGCCACTGGACCACAGGGCCATGCCGTGCATGACAAATATCCTCCAAACAAAAACAATTTACCCACCCCATCTAAACAAACCTCTAATGTGTGTGTGTGTGTGTGTGTGTGTGTGTGTGTGTGTGTGTGTGTGTGTGTGTGACAACAATACATGTGGTGTGTTTTCTGACAAAGTTGGTCCCACGATTTGTTCATATTCCTTTCTATGAATACACTAATTACAGTTTCCATATAAACACACCAACTGTCCATTTTTGTCCCTCTAAACTAGAACAATGCTCTGTGTGTGTGTATGTGTGAACAGAGATCGACACAGGGCGGAACAGGAATCACGCTCTCTGGCTAAAGTGACCCTAAGGAGCAGTTGAGGTTGACTGTTGGAGAGCTGCCTGCAGGCCGACGTGTCTGCAGACGCGGCCGGGTTTCATTCAGTGCCGAGCGTGCGCTGTTCCCTGTCATTACCACAATCCCTCCAGGACCAAACACTGTCCACCCAAAACAGGGCTAATAGATTATGTGAGAGATGCAGCCTGCCCTTAATAGATTAAAAAACAACAGAAAATGTTTTCAGCTATTAACATTGGTAAAGACCATTGAAAGGAAAGAGAATTGACAAACACGGTCTCTTTACTATCTCAGTTGTTTGTCCCAGACAGCAGTGAGATTAAAATGAATATCAAATAGACTTGTGATTAATTCTGCTGTTGCTCATATGTTTCTCCTGAGAAAAAGAGATCTCAGTAATCTCATACATGGCATTCTCTCATGTTCTAAAAATGTCAAATAATGCAAATAATTCTCATCAGATTCTCCCAAAACCAAAATAGCTATGCATGATATATAAAGTGCTTTTTCTACTGTCTTATTTAAATGATTGCTTTTTATACTATTCTCCTGAGCTTTAAATGAGAAAATCCCTCAGCAATAAAATTTTCCTCCTGTGGTAGACTTCTTTGAATTTAATGTATTGTCATTAACCAGTGATATTAGAACAAACAATAAATACATACAAGAACCATACAATTTTTGCAAAATGTTTTTTTGCTATTACAAATAACAGTATGAATTATTCTCACCTGCCTTCCAAAAAACATATTGTGTTTTCTATCCATATTCACGATCAATATACAACTTTGTTTAGATACTTAAAAATACTGAGAACTACATCAGTTTTGAAGCTTGTCTAAGCTCATTAACATATTTATGCCATTCCAATGTTCATTGCATTGCTGTGGTCTGGAATGAACAATAAAATACAAAGAGGTTTTGCAGCACACAACACATCTAAATCCATGAGAAAATATTATCAGACTTCTGCTGAGTTTGTGACCATTACTTTAACATGAACTGATGTTTACTGGTCTCTGTTTAATGCACAGTTGAGTATTGTTTTAAACATTTCTCCTCTGCTCAGCATGGCTTTGTCCTCCTGGTCTGTTGCCTCATTTTTGTCCTTCCTGCTATGATGGAAGCTCATTTGTCCTGTCAACTCCAGTTTTCCTTTATTCCTTTTCCTCATTAGTGGCATTCTGTTCATTTCAGTATCCCACATTTTCTACCAGCCTCCCTTATCCTTGCCATATTTTCTCTCTCTCTTTTCTCCCTGTCTTTACTCTCTCTCTTTCTACAGAGTGTCTAATTCCAGAGCTGGGATCTTCGCAACACACATAACAGTGCTAATTTCATTAATTATAAACCAATATGTTACTGGAAGCCTCGGGAGACTCCTGGCCCAACACTGGCATCTGGTCTGCCGTGCATGCTGGGGGGGTGGGTGGGTGGTGGGGGTAGTGGAGGACGAAGAATTGAAAAGGTTAGACAAGAAAGTGAGACAAGGAATGGGAAAAGAAAGAGAGATGGAGGGATTACAGAGCACCGTCCTGTCGTTAGCGGATGAGAGAGGCAGACCATGAGATCTCATCCCGTTCTTTGTCTAGAGTGGCGTATGGTTGATATTACTGTCTGTCACCATGAAACCATAAAAACCAACTCAGAGTCGTTTATTGTCTGAGACTATCCACAGACAAAAATCAGGATTCAAATCAGAAACGTTTGTGAAGTTTCTGGGGCTACTCAGGACTACAAATACACTGTGTGTATTGAGAGTGAAAATGTCCTAATGTTTGCTGGAAATTCAGATGTCAACGTTTGTGCTGCAGAAAAAAGCAATAATCTATACAAGTGCATGAGTAACAGTGATTTTACCACACTTAAGAAGCATTAAAATGCTTAAAACCCTCAGGACCAAACATATATATGTATTACAAATATCACCATTGTTTAATGTATACTTATACTTAATAATAATAATAATCAAAAAATGTGTAATATAATCCATTAGCCTTACTGAGTTTGTTTATATTTGTCAAGTAATGAAACAATCAAATAGGGAGTAACCAAGCGTATTAATATAGAATTAAAATTGCCGTTCTATAAACAGACATACATCATTAACACACCTTCCCAAAGGGGGAACTGAGAAATGTGTCTTCTATTTACAGGTGGGATTAAACCCACATGGGGAGGCAATCGCTACCCCTCGGCCAATCTCACAGATTAAAAATTAGAACAAAACATAAGAAAGGCTAATAAAAATTTCTTATAGTTTTGAACATCTGGAAAAACTGGTATAATAGATGTTGATCATCTTTAATGGGTGGATGGGTGGGTGAGTGGATGGATGGATAGATGGATGGATAGATAGCATTGGATGTGAAACAGCTTCTGATGAGAGAGCAGCACACTAACAGGTGTGTCCCTCACGGTTTGCTGCCTCCTGCTGAACACAACAGCACCCAATCAGTCGCGCTCCACGTCCACACAACGGCATTGTGGGCGATAAATAAATAAAAGAGCCCCTCGAGTCTCGGGCATTAATAGCCATTGTGTGTGTGTGTAAACTGCTTTACATCGTCCTTTTCACTCACAGCTGCCCCGTAATAGCTGTTGAGCCATGCAGCTGATGAGAAGTGTGTGAGACAGCATATGGGAAGGAGCCATGTCAATTGGTGAAGTTTGAATAGCGCTAAGAAAAATGATTTCAAACTTAACAACATCTTGGGAGCAGCACATCTGGCCCACTCACCGTCAAATGATTTTCCCACCTGCTTTCAGTTAGGCAAATTATGAGACAGCACAATGAGGGTGAGAGGAAGGGAGGCAAGATGGAGAGAGAGAGAGAATGAGGTAGAGAGCAGTGAGAGCTTAAGTAAAAACGTGGATATTGATTGTGAGAAAAATGAGTGAAGGAATAAGTGGTATGACCCAGTCTGCATACTTCAAAACTATACATTGCACTAATCTGTGCCATTTTGTAGTATACATAGTGGTATAAAGACCATACATGAGGTGCAACACACCATATGTACTTAGATATTTTACTTGTTTAAAACAGGAAAATTTCAAAACTTCATGCACTAGAAGGGGCAGGGCTTAACATAGTAAGGTAGCAGAAACACTGTGTATTTGAATTGTCATATCCCTCCCTGAAAATCAGTGAATGCTTTAGCGGAGTAAAACATTCTCATTCCATTTGGGACAACAATAGCCTTGTAAAAAGTATACACTACATGGCCGAGTTTGTAGTCTATAGCTTAAGTTCCCAGTTTATAGTACATAATTAGGAACACTTGGAACTGGTGATCTTGGAGGTTAAGGATGATGACATGAGATGATGACCACACCAAGCCACTAACAAGCACTCTGTACACAACAAGCGCCAGAGTGACTGTGATCTGTACTTCCAACATTCATTAACTACCTCTCAATCTACCACCATCTCGCCAAGAGTAGTGGAGACCGGGAGTGTTATAACACATTTTGTTTCAATGTCTGCGAGTGTAAACCACTGTGTGGTTTTTTGCATTATATGCATTATTTTTGCATTAAGTTCTACACAGTATTTATCTGTATCATTCATATAATTTATGTACCATCGTCTACAGCATTTTGGTTGTTCTGTCAAATACAAAGGAGATTTCTAACAGAATGATACCAAATGACAACCTCAGGTGAGAAAATGTTCTCATAATAATTCTATAATGACACCCAATTTACAAAACAAATAGGCCTATATTATCTTTTATCTACTTTAAAACATAGTCTGCAAGCTTTTGCTGTCAAGATCATTGCCTTTACAAAATATAAATGAAAACTGAGAGCATAAAAGTCAAGTGAGAATTACAAGCAGTTATCAGGTAAAGAAATGTGACACAATGAATACAAAGCCCTTAACTGTAATAAAACAGCTGGGGCAGTCATTCCCACACTGCCCCCTAGGCCCTTAATATACCTGAAGAGGAACTGCATTGCCCTATTGTTAATTCCATAATTCACTATTTTACCATGTAGAAACAAAATCTCTGTGTAAAAAGGCCAGCTTGTTTCATCCTGTTATATGTCATACTGTTTTTTTCATATTTGACAGTTTATGCCCACCCCAAAGTTTGTTTTGCCTCGGTTGCCAAAAACACTGATGTGTTTGTAAACCTTACATATTCACATCTTTCTTGACAGGGTGATTTAATTTATTACATGCATCTGTGACGATCGTTCTTGTATATTGTGTGCTGTGTTCAATGATCAAATATAATAGGCCTATTTTGTACATGGTGCTAAGAGCAAAGTTTTGTAATTGCCTCAATTTGCTGTTATATTGTGTATTTTATACTGTGTGCGCCATTTTCATTTTAATGTCATTGTTTATGAACATTTCAGCTAAGATTAGCACAAGTGGCGTTTTAAGACAAGCAATTTAGATAGTGGCTGGTATGTTGCTTTGTACACTTATTTCTGTCTGTCTAGATTTAAACGTCTAATGATCTGTCTTAATGATATTAATGATACATAATAATGATATGAGTTATCTTTTACAATCATACAGAAATAAAACTATCACTGTAACTTACAACAAATTACCACATACCGTAATTAATCCTTCTAAAAAACGTGAATTGTTTAGGCTACAACCAGACCTAAATCAGTTCTTTGCACGACTGTTCTCAAAACATAAGGCAGCTCTATTTTTGTGTTAACAGATCCATTTGTGTGTGTATAATAGTAAGCATGACAGTATGAAGGTAAGACGTTGTTTTTAAAGTTAAATAATTGGCACTAAAGCTAAAACTAAGTATTAAAATATTACCTGGGAAAGATTTTTTCCTACACAATATTTACTTAGTACTAGTAGAAAATATAAATCCATCAAACACATTGGTATATGTTTTAACAATAAATATTTTGTAAAAAGGCATTTAAAAATGTATTTTGTTTTACATTTTTCCTGGGCCCCAGGGACCCCAGTTTAAAAGCCCCTGTTTGTACTGATGCCCCAATATTAGAATGTGTTAAAAATTCTGCGCATCCAGTCCTTTCCATTAAAGTCTTTAAGTTTTGATCAATTCAGCAACTAGTCACAGTGGGATTACAAATATAAATATATACATTAACCTTTAACACTCATGAAAGGTTTGGCTTTGCATTGTGATGATGAGTTCAGATGAAGTTCAGATGAATCTTATAGACACAAGTTAATTTGCCCTTTGGACTGCTGGATAATCCCTCGTCATAAACGTCTCCATCTAACCCACGCCCACAGACATGAACGCACACACACATATAGAGACACACACCCACACACACATAGATGGCTTGATAGATAACAATTTTTAAGGGATCAATAAACAGCAGCTTATCACGCCTCAAACTGATAACAAAAATACTGATTGCTGAATAAATTCAGCAAAAGCCGTATATCTGAATAAATGCAAGACACTGGCAGTAAAATCATGACATTCAAACCATGCAAAAGAGGGAATATCATCATTTACTGACAGACGTTTACCCATAAGCTTGTTGTTGCGGTAATGAGCGGGAGGAAGCTGTGTACAACAAACCTGACATGCTGGTGTAGTGTTTCATTGGATACAAGCGATATCTAAATCTGTTTGTGTTCCACACTGTTTGTCCAAAGGTACCACATGTTATTTGGTTGTTATGAGGGTTGCGCATGTTTTGGTGTGTGATAGTTACCACTAGATCCATTCTGGGCTCTGTAACCAAAACATCACAAATTTTTGATAGTCACATTGCATTATCACTAAACGCAAACGCTGAAAACATATGCACAGGTTTGTTCACGTATTTAACGTCTACAAAGACATTTAGTCAAATGATATATTGTATACACTCTGATATATTCTCCACACAATAGCTTTTGGTCCTATTGCACTTTATTTTTGCTTCAAAACTGAGGAATTATGGGAACAATCCTGCATCCACACAAACACAGATCAATTAATTTACACAAAGACACATAAAATGCGTTCTCATGGTAACAGGGTTGACATTTTAAGAACATTCCCTACAGACAAACATAAAACAAAGTGATTAAAAAGGCAACAGATGTGATGGTAACAGGATGCAGTCTTGATGCAAATATATAAAGAGAGAATAAACACAGATACTAGCTGTCCTTTTGTTTAGTTTTAAATAACTATTTTCCATCATAATGTGCATATTTCTTAACAGAGCAAAAGATGTTGGAAACAGTGGCAGGGACAGGCCAACAAATGCATCTTGATATGAAATAAAAAGAAATAAAAAAATACAAATAAAAACTAAGTAACACGATTTTCGTTATGGAATCACAAAGGTGAACTCCTATGAATTACTATGGTGCAGACATCACACATTTCCCACATGCACACACCCATCTCACCACGGGCTGATCGTGTCCTCAGTGTCTCGCTCGTATATTTTGTGTTTATGCTTTGTTTGTGTGTCTCAGTGCAAAAATATTTCGTTGGAATCGAGAGCATTTGTAATGTAGGGCAGCAACACCCAATTATTACCCCAAGAAGAGCCTTCTATTTAGGTTTATGCTATGGCTGCTAAATTTATCTAAGCATGCCTTGATGCCGGCTGAGCCAAAAGCCTGACTTTACAGTTCAAAGATCCTGCACCCTTACACATTCCTCTCTGCCCATAATGGAGGATTTGGGCTTGCCAAGGGATGCACTGACTCCAACAATCAAAGAGGGAGATGCCGTAGATGACTGTACGACCGAAGCTAAAACAACTGATTTATTTCAGAACAATACTGTTTGATCAGCTGGTACGCATTTGGAATTGTTACAGTGGACATTAAGATAAATATTGTAAATGGAAGCTATCTTGACTGAAACCTGGATTCTGGCAAAACGTCGATCATTCTAAAAAGCACCAGTGTCATACAAACCAAAATCATCTACGTTTGCTCTTTACTGTTAAATGTTGAGAGGAAACATGCGTGCTGTCAAAGTGCTTGACAAAGCGGAACCAAACAAACCCTTGTTTAGTGTTGTTGGCGGTCACCGCGTCCTGAATAATGCAAAACACCTTGATGACTGAAGGTTTATCGTCGAGAAGAGAGGGCAGGACATTAGCGCACACACGAAAAGACGCAGGAGGAAGGGATGAGTCAAGAAATTTATCATTTGAGCTTAAAATGCACTAGTTCTCGGGCCATGAATAATTTGGCAACACAACACTAATTTTGCATTAGACCGCCAATTCACAGCTCAAAAACACTCTCCAAATCTCAGGGGTTGTTTACCCATGTGTCGTTATTTTTTCCCGCCCTTTTTAGTTAGTAATGCTTATTCCAACGAATGCTTCTCAAATTGACCTATATCCACCTCAAGGAACATCGGTGTAAAAGCATTGCTAACTTTAGAAAGGGGGCAAAAATACCGAAGCATGGCAAACAGCACAGCGGTGGGGAATAGCAATGGAGCTGCACGGGTCTCCGAGCGACCGTACGGGAAGTCCCGGTTGCATTGGCTGGCGCGCAGACAGTAAGGCTTCACGCTGCGCCACTATTAGTACAGCCTCTGCCGGTTTAATATTTAATTGCGCTGATGGACTGCATCTGTGCTGCTCTGTGATGCAAACATTATTATACATACTAAGTGGCTTAATTGTAATTAGAGCTGAAAATTTAATTAAGCCCAACAATAAAAGAGAGCGTAGCTAGTTTTTCATTCACTTTCCCCACTCTGTCTCTAATGGCTTGATTCAGTTAACTCTTGCCCCTCTCCGTGGGGAATCTATATTTCTATTTTACACGACAATGTAATTTTTTATTTGCTTTATCTTTAAAATGTAAGAAACTGTTTTAAAACATGCTAGCTGATGTGGTTCACAATGTGTGAAACGTATCTGAGCCACGTGCAGGTGTTGGATACAGACTGATGCAGTGTGCCGCAACACAGAAACTACACAGAGTCAAGGACAACTGTTTAAAATTCCTTAAACAACACTTTGAAAGATGTTAAAAAACACAAAAGACCCAAAATCCTTGCAGTCAGTATAAGACTGAAAGAATCAGAAGAATGTAAGTGTAGTTTCATTACTACTTTAAAATCAATCAATTTAGTGCATTCAGGTATTGGGGGTAATGCTGTACATTATCAGACTCAGAATCACCACTCATTTTCTTCTAAAACCAACCAGGTTGTAAAATGTTCAAACAAGCAATCTTTAACTTAAAATCTAAGAACTAATTAAAAAAATTACATTTGATGAGAACATTACAAACATCAGCTGTAGGTAACAGGAAGCACTATAAGTATTATGTTTCTGTTTTGTAGATTTAACAAAGAAAAATCTACGTTTTTCCAAGCGCTCATACCCCGGGATGGGAATCTGTGTTAGGAGAAGGTTTGAATTTCCAGTAGAGCAGGAGTTTTACTCACAGACCAGACAACTCATTTACTTGAGTCACAATGACATCCATGCACATGAACACCATTAGGGTTTGCATTTTGCATTTCCTCACAAATAAATAGGCATTCCGCTTTATCTTGCCCATCCTATTTCTACTCCTTTATTTACACACAAACACTGGAGGTCTCCCCCCACCAGGCTGCTGCGGTGTATTATTTATTAGATGTTCAGCATGTTAGCAGGGCTGCTGGTGGGCCGGGCTGTAAACAGCACGGTGTTAGGCGACATGATTTTGCACTCTGCTAGCAGACCCTGAAAGGCTGATCAGGGCCAAAGCAAGGTGACAAGCTGCCAGATTTCAAGTCTGTCCCTTCGTAGCTGCCCTGACAGCCACAAATAAAGCTTGTTCCATTAAAAACTGGCTGCAAGCTTTGACCGAGACTCAACAGGGCTGGATCCTTTAAGCTTAGATAAAACCAATGTGTCGATGGCTTATAATGGTTTGAATCATCTGTCTCTGAGTATTTAGATGAGTATCCATGAGTGGTTACATCAATCTACCCACGGGCCTTTGAGAGTGTAAGTATGTCCAGCCATCTGTGCATCTGTCTCTCTGTATGTCTGTGTCTCATCTATCAGGAAGCCTTTAGTCACTCAACACGAGAAGCAAAGTTACACATTTCAGCCCCGCTAGGATAAACATACAGCATTACGCTGAAAACACATGCATGCCATTGATTATCTTTTAGACTCCGCCCTCTTTTCCTGCTCTGTGAAAGGAGGATTAGGCTACAGTACATTTTTGTGACTAAATAACAACAACAGAACATCTCAGAGGCAAACAATGAATTATTCTGGAGAGAACACAAACGTTCCAGTTTTTCCATCATCTGACAGCCGATAAGGCAACTGTGAGGAGGAGTGCACTGACAGGCCACTAAACTCACTTGCCTTCTCCTTTACAAGTGCTGAAATTTCACCTTAAATATCCAACAATGCACCTGGAGTTGAGAACAAAATGTTTATCATTGATAAAAATGTATTTTGTTCAATGCAAAACCTTTTTTCTTTTTACAAAGATCAGCAGGTTTCTATGGGTTTCTTTGGTTAGGATAAATGGGTAGCCCTGCCCCAAACTGATTTCGAACCTGATTTCATAACAGTGTCACAGTTTCTAGACTCCTCTGTTGGTAAAATAGTCTTATGCTAGTGTGTGCCTACATAGTTTAATAGGTTTATGCCTATAATAAAGAATATTATTATTGTCACGAGTCAATCACAACAACACGACAATACAATCTCAAAAAGGTCATGTGGCCAATCACTTACTATGTGTATTGGATACTGGAGGTCTGTACATAGGTCCATGCAGTGGCAAATTGTATAAATACAGATATTACTGCAAATTGGGACAAGAACTGCCATTTTAGAGGGCGTTTCAAAAATAGCTTAGCAGGTGTAAATTACCTATCAAAAAGTGCAATGTGTTATTTCTCCTCCATTTAGGACACAAAACATAATTGCAGAATTAACAATGTTACTTAAACACAATTAATGATGTTTACCTTGGTGTTTAGAAAACCTAAACAGGTTTTCTAAACACCAAGCTAAACAAGTTCTTGAGCTAAACTTGTAGACCAGGCCCAAGTCTGCACAAACAAACAGAATAACATTACAAGCACAGCAGAGCCACAGTGTTTACATATAGGGGTGGGCTTACTGTCCATTGCACTGTGACAGAAGTACTTCAATATTGAAAAAAATGTTTACATAATTTGTAGTACAGTTACATATCAATTTTTAAGGGGGCTGGACTTAAAAAAGCAGCTCATTATATGGGAGTATGTATTAATATAAGAGCTTCTATTTCCTTAATAACTATTTATATAATAACTATATAAATACAAATCTCAGAAATTGTGTCTAAAATAAAATTTAGAGCTAAATATTTTTAAAGAGAAAATATGCCCTGTGTTTTGTAAGTGGATAGAGCTGTGAATGACTGGCACAGGGCATCAGGCCAAGGGTAGCACATCTGTCTGCAAGCTGTGGTATCATCGACCACCTCTGACTGTGTCTGCACCTCTGAGCTGACCGCATCAACTGAGGGCAACAAGAGACAGAAAGAAGAGACAGAACAAGCTGGGGAAAACAAAATACAGCAATATAGTACAACAGAGACTGCCACTTTAAATCACTGGTGCAGGTTAGTTTACACTGACAACTCAGTTGTGATGACCGATCCTTTACTGAAACCAATTACCTGGTTCTCTCTCTTCCTGTCTCCATCACCCATCCATGGAACACATTATATTTCTTCCGCTTTGTATTTTCCTATTGAAAACCACAGCCTCAAAAAGATTCGATACAAAGAGCTCAACCATAACTCATCATCTCAGTCACTATGCCCATTATACACATCAACAGATAGACACACTTGCTACGCTGCTTGAAGACACACACACACTTGAAGATGTGGGGGGTCTGGCCCACAGACAGTTTGAGAAGGCGGTAGGATGCGGTTGGGTGTCACCAGGTTGTCATTAGCTCAGCATCTGTTACCATCACACATTCCATCATGTGACTCAGTGGTGTGGGGGTGGCACATTTACTGGGCTCTTAATTAAACCGCACAGGCAATCAGCATGGACACCCCCCACCGCTAGGACCCAAGGGGCCACACCTAACGGAAGGTGATGGCCGTGTCTTTATATCTGCTGGCTCCCTACGGTTTCTTAATTGTTTCCATTTCCTCTTGCTTGAATGCCTTTTGATACCAGTTCTGTGCTTGAGTTTAAAGCTCATTCAATTAGCAATGGTACATGCACTTGCAAAACAACTGCATGAGTATGTATTCAGCAAAAGAGAATTAGGGCTCAAATTCCCAGCAGAGATTTTTTTTTATGCTTTGAGAGAAGTGGCTTTTGTATAATGTAAAGTAGAACTGAATTATCTTGACTTAATATATTCCAGGTTTGAGCTACATAAAAATGGGACCAATTTAGGTTAATCTTTGTTTTACATCTTTGAAGTTGATGACGGTCTTAAAGAGACAGCTCACCCAAAAATGAAAAATCTGTCATCATTTACTCACCTTCATCTCACCCAGAGCCATGTGATTTCCCTTCGCACTACCCTTTTTCATTCACATTTATGCATCTGGCAGACACTTTTATCCAAAGTGACTTAAAGTACATTCAAGCTATACATCTGATCAGTATGTGTATTCACTGGGAATCAAACCCACAACCTTTGTGCTGCTAACACAATGCTCTACCAGTTGAGCTACAGAAACTCTCTCATACAATGAAAGTGAATAAGTTTCATTATTACAAAAATATGACTTGTGTCACAAACAGCATGCGCTTTTTAAAAACTTTTGTGCACTTTCAATCACATTCCACATTTTCAGGAGTAATGATGTCTATGTATTCGAATTGATTTTATGCTTGAAAATCTCAGATTCACTGTAATATTTGAAGAATTAAATGTACTTTAGGTGTGGCTCGGCACAGGGAGAAGTTAAAATAGCGTCGGTTTAAATGTGATTTCCCATCATGCAAAAGGGCGAGATTGGTTTTGTTAATTTACATTTGCACTCATAGTCTCTGTGGTTTTAATGCTGTTTTTTATTGTACACCAATTGGAAACCTACTGATTGTACCCTGTTAATTTAGAGTAGCTGTAATGAGTAGCTGCATTGGCTAGTTGCTCATGCTGTGGTCGCTAATTACTAAACCTTTAATGAGGGGCTGTGCTGTTTAAGAGTGCTGTTAATAATATATGTTTTTTAAAGCTTATTTTATTTAGAAGCATCTAACAGATACCTATAGGCTTAAAAGAAACCTTGTCAAAAGGAAACGCTGAAGGAGAAACTATAACACCCTTAATCCTCTCACATATAGAGTCGAAAATGACCCTCCAAGTATACTGTGTAATATAATGCCTACAAATTCTTAAGGGAAAAAGTCCCAGGGAAGAATGATCATAACCCTGTGTGCAGATGACCACAATACTGGCAGGGCAATATAGTGATTTGTTATGTATTTTTGTGTGTGTATGTCTGCCTATACTTAAATACCAGCTACTTATGAAGAGTGAACTTAGTCATTGTGTGTTTTTGTCTAAAACAAACCTCAAAACCACACATGGGCTCCATAAGGTTATTTATCCTACTGGTCACGCTGGGTTCAAAACACTAGAAAAAGTTCTGAAGATATCGTACATGGGCAGAAAACATGAGAAATTAAATGAATGACCTCCGATACTGAGATTACATGTGTTCCTATCATTCTATTCTATTCTACTGCAGTAAGAGTTCTCAGATTTGAGTGTACACTTAGGACAGAGATGCTAAACAGCATGTCTTGTCATTGATTGGATGTTGCCATAGAAACAGTTCAGCTGGCATAGTCAAATGAAAACATCCATTGGCCCTGCACTCTAAGTGAATAAGGGAAGGCTAAGACACCCAGCACCACATGCCACTGGGATATATGGCCAGTTTAGCCACAGCCCTTACCACTGGTGGAAATGGTTTTCCCATCAATAATACAGTGCCAGAGCTCCACAGAGCCTGAGCGCTCTGCGGTTTGACTGCAAACCTGTTGCAACATATAACCACAGAAACATTGAATTAGAATTGATTCAGAGGTGGAAACTTAGTGCCATTCTAAATAATGAATGCAATGGCTATGTATTAATATAAATGAAACAGCATCCTGCAAAAAAAAAAAATCAATTAAAAGTAATCAATCTGCAAAATACACAGAAACTTATAATGTTATTTTATTGCAACTGGACAATGTCACAGTCCCCAAGTGCAATCAAAGGTCAGTCTGTCAAAAGGTCCCATCTAGCTTTAGTTAATGAGAACAAAGTATGACTTTGGAAAAGGATTTTTATTAGACATACCGGGTGTAAAATCATGTTTAAAAAATGCTGATAGCATTTGTAGCTCCTCAATGTTTATTGGCTGTTCAAAGTTTACTTGTATGTAATAAGTGCATGGTCAGTACATTTTTGATTTTATTGCTGTATGGAGCAACGTAATGGTGAAGGACGTCTCACTTAATAAACATCCTGTTTTATTACTTGCAGTTGCTTACAGTGTCACTGACTCAAATTGACCTCTGTCATACCAAGATAGATCATTCATGACGTCACCAGGCACAGAAATTATTGTCAAATCCCTGATCGCCTGAAGTCAATATGATAATTATAAATAATTTTCTCTTTTACATGTTCCAAGTGCCTAATGCTGTAGATGACGACTAATCTGACGTCTGCAGCTATAACATTATATCACTTCCTTGTGTGCACAGAACACACAGTGAATGTATTTTATGTATTTTACGATACTTATTCAATGTCACGTGTATTTTATACATCTATTGCAAACATTTGTAGATCCTCTATCACCATGGAATCTCAGTTGGTATCTAGAAATGCCATGAAGACTGATAAATAATTGCTAGGAAGTTGCTTTTGGGGCATGCCAATTCAGATCCAAATTCTAAACTATATACAGTCCATTGACCAATTCTGATAAAGCTGTCCATCTCTCATCGGGTGTAACCATGAGGATCAGGTTGCAGTCAGCCATCCTCATGTTTTTCTAATGGTACTATATACTAACCAGCTTCCGCAATGTCTTTTGCATCAAATTAAACATGTTTCTAAGTAACAGAATAGCTGCTTCAGTCCCCATAGAGAAACAGGCAATGAGGTACCACAATCGTTAAGCATATTATTAAGACAAACCACATCACCTGTTATTATACAAGTCATATATAATTGAATAAACAATGGCCAGACCTCCCTCATAGACCACAATTAGCCATTTGTTTTAGCATGCGAGTCAATGAGCAAACGAGGCAATGAAAATCGATGGGGTTGTTGCGCGGCGCCTGTTGGCCTGTTGCACTACCTGCCTGTTGTTTAATTCTCTATTAGAGCTGTACTGTGGCATCATGTGCTCCATCCACCCCATCTATTGATGACAGTCATATGTCTCATCACAATAAACCGATGCTGTCATTAAACGAGAACGTACCCGGTCGTTTAACAGCACCGCAACGCTTTTTTTACAGCGACTGTAAACCTAACGAGCGCTTTACAGCATTATTGTTTTTAAACAGACCCTGAAATGAAGGTAATGCTAAAGGTGAACTGAATATTTTATGGATGTCATTTTTGAGATGATGGGTAAGAAAGCTTATTCTCACGCCAGGGCTGTCAAAAAGTGCTGATGAGTTGTGCGTTTAATGATTTTAACGACCTCTTAAAGTGATCAAGGACGAATTTCACTGGCTGATGAGGAAGAGTGTTTAATCCACCCCCACTGTTTAACAAACATTAACGCCCAACCTCTGTCCTCACCTGCTATGGCCTTGTCTGACAGTAATAAAACAGTGAGACTGACGAAGGAGCTCAATCGAGGACATTGCAAATGCGAAAGTTATAATCTTTTTTAATTTTACAGTATAAATCAGTGATACTGTATGTAGCTCAAAAATTGTAATGCCTTTACCTAACAGGAGAATTTCAGAGCCTCCCCAATAATATAATCCACTATCCGGTATGATTACGCAATCAATTTCACAATTTAATATTGTTAAAGTGAAGATGGAAAGATGGCCTACCCTAAAGACTGGAAAACAAAGAATTATTTATCAATGTTTTGCATTAATATATTCACATAATTAAATATGGTAACTGCCTCATTTAGTCACTTGTGTCCACAATTTTAGTGATTAACTAGCCTCATAGTCAAACGGAATAGATTAGTAGAGAACGTTTCATCCATCATTATTAAATACACATATTAAAATTCACATAAATAAATCAGCTGCATCAGTGATCAAAAGCCAAATTCAAAAGGAATGTATTAATTGGCATTAAGTAATTTATAACCACTTAAATTATAAAAGTGCAAATTAAAAGCTACCAATATTCATGTGAGAAACTGTCGAGCGACAGTCAGGCCTGCTCAGATGAGCAGGTGAGCTGATGAATGGATGAAACAGAAATAAAGGGTGAACAGATAAGAGAGACAGAGGCTGACCATCCGGCCATTCATCTATTTTACAGCTGCTCACAGCTTAAACATTTGGTTTTCAGAGACCTGGTGCAAAGGCCAGAATCATTAATGGCCCTGTCAGAGATGGTTATCTTCATCACACTCTTCTTCATCATCTTCCTACAATTGCTTATCTTTAAGGATCAGAAAAAGTATTTATGACATCATAAAACTCCCCCTGGACCCCCCCTTACCGCACACCCACGCTGTAGACTTTCCATTTGTTGCGTTTACTCCAACTGTTTATGGAAACCTCTTACCTTGGCTCGTTCGAGTCGCAAGAGTTAATTTATTTCCATGTTGTTTACTCAAAACACAAGGGCCATAGTATAAGATACACAACTAAATTAAGTTAAGCATCGAGTCAAAGCAATCATTTTTCATAAACCATTGGAATGAGTGTGAGCTTCCATGTGCATGCACACACACTCTACGATTTTGTTATGTTGGCATATAAATTTTCTATAAACCCTTCATGTTTCCCTGAACAAACACACACACACAGATATGAGGGCCGCATTTCTTGTCATGACAACAGGGAGGTGTCGATGTATCCATGGCGACAACACTTGATTTCTTCACCTTTCACACTATGACCATACAGACAGGTGCCACATTTCCACCTGTCTCAAAACAGCCACTAACTTCCGGCAGGTTTAAATCATGTGTGAAGACACATGACGCATGCATGCACCCTCTCACACAAACATGCACGTTTGGCAGCTGGTAAAGAACTGTGAATACTTAAAATGATTAACAGCCACACAAGCATTTCTGTCACCCTGGCATTAATTAAAAAATATGATATAGTGTTATAGCATCTGCCTCCACCAAACTCGGCACTTGTTTGCATTATGAATTTTGTCTAGCGAAGTTTCACATTGGACTGAAGAACAGTTTTATGAGCATGATAAGCAAGTGTCTGTGGGAATGTTTTTCTCCTGTAGGCAGCGAGCGAAAGAGTGCCTACTCTTTATGTGGTCAGAAAGATCTCCAGGCCAGCAGCCTGCAAGCCATTCTTTATCCTCTGTCCTTTGTTGGCCCTTCTCTGTCCACTATTTATGACCTCGGCTGGCCCGGAGAGCAGGCGCCTGTGTGGGGCCAGCGTGAACTCGGCGTGGTCACCACAGCTTGCCACGCCTGCCCTGCCCCTCTGAGACCAGACAATCAGGGGCCACTGGTCATTGTCACCGGGGCGTGTTGACCGCATGGGCCAGCGGAGGCACATGCCTGAGGAAAGGCAGCTCACCGCTATCATTTCTGTGCAAATTCTCTTGGTCCAAACCCAATTTTAAAGGAAGGTAAGGTAATGCTTTGTCCTTCAAGCACCATGCAATTGCTGACCTGGACATCTGCATTGATTCTCTTCTTCTTCTCCTTCTCTTCTCCTTTTCTTCTCTTGCAGTCAATCCAGCAGCAAATTACGGGGATTGTGTTGTTTACATGGAGGCATAAGCTTTTGGATGAGCGTTTGGGATATTCGCTCAGCTCTGTAATGGAGTGGAACTGGAAAAGCCAGGCTGGATTTTGAGAAGCTGGAGGTTTTTTAGGGAAGTGCACCATTTCAGCATGGTACTGCACACTCTCCGGCACCTAACCGCAGACTCCAGATCGGCTCTCTGCATAGCCAGTTAGACCATGGATATTGTAACCATGGTGACCCAACTGGCCCAGGGTCAGAGAGCCAGGTCAGAGTTTGCTTTACTGTGGGGCATCTGTGGTTTTTGTGGCGTTCTGATTATGGCCACAAAGTGTCACCTTCAATGCCTTTTCCCACTTTTTCTCACGAGCCACATGTGCAGAAACACACCGACACAGACATTGCGGAAACACTTTCTCAACACATTTGCGTACTCATGAAAACACATTCCAAAAGGTCCCCCTATACTTAACATAGCAATTACTGCTGCTATTTTACACGGATACAGAGTGTATTTTGATTAGTCTATAATTTCACTGCTTGTCGAACTTTTGCGGCTGTGACAGGGCTGAGAGATATCAGTAGAAAACAACACGGCCCACATTGGGCTTTACTTATTGTTAACTTTAAATATGAGCCCCTCAAAAGACTGCAGTTACCAAAACATGGGGTTTCCTGTGTGATCAATTCATTACATTACAACACAACCAACTTTTATTCCAATGATGACTACCGGTCAAAAGCAATCAGCAAAAATTTAAAATAGCACTTGGAAAACTTAAAAAAGGAACTTGGAAATAAAGAACTACAATTATAAACTATGATTAATGAAATAAGCAAAAACAGACTCTTTTTTTCTGCTTTTTTGAGAAAGCAGCAGAGAATTAAAGCAGGTGCCAGAGAGTCAGTTCAGGCTATCAGTTTCACCGCTTCTCTCTCTGTAAAACACATACACACACGACTCCATCAGTGGTGTGTCTGTCAGGGCTGGTTTCCTGAGCACTGCTCTCAGCTGCTGATGGATCCTTCACAGTACAACACCTCACACTCTGCCAGTAAAAATACACTCACACACACACGACCTACACACACAAATTTACATGCATCTTCACATCTGTGCATATTGAGCCAGTTTCCATACCAGCGACAACTAATAATCAAACCCAAAGTACCTGAACATATACCAGGGGTCCAAAAGACGCAATTTATGTTAACACTTCACAAAAGGTTCCATTTGATAACATAAACTAACAATGAAACAATTCACCCCATTTATTAATCTTTGTAAATGTTAATTGATACAAATACAATAGTTCATTCTCAATCAACGAACAATTAATTAACAAATGTTAAATGTTATGTTACTAATACATTTTTTTAAAATGACCATTTACTGAGATCAATGCATGGTGTTCATTTTTACTTGTCAGTTCATGTTAACTAAAGTAATGCTAACCATTAAATATATTATCAGTGTTACAATTTAATGTCACATTAAAAAATATGAATTTTTGAATTCCTCAGTATTTCGCCCCTTCGCTATAATGACAGTATGTATTTGAGCTGCCATGAACTCAACAGATGTGTGTAAAACTTGACGATCCATGTTGTTACAGCATGATTTAAGAGTGTTCAAAAGAGCATATTCTGATATGCTTCAAAGAGCACAAGCGCATTTGACCTTTTGTAAAAAATAAATAACATGGTCAATGTCAATGTTTGCTTACATTTGATTAGTGACTCAAAATCTAAAAATGTCAATTTATGGCTTCATATAGTTATCACATCAACTATAAACTCTTCTATAAAGTATATAACCAATACAACAATATAAAAGCATAACCAGTACGTTCATTAAATCCTAACAAATGTTTTGCAAAATGATTTGCTTAACGTGTGTTATACGTTTCAATATTTGTGCAATAATTTTTTTAAATAAATTCCACTTGATTTTAAAATAAACTTTAAAAAAGCCAAACAAATGCCACACCTTTTAGCACTTTTGTATAATACTCTATATATTGTATATTTATAAAACTGATGACATCATACACCAATTAGTAAATATAATTTTTTGGGGTTATCTTAGTATTAAGTACACTATTGCACAATACTGGAGCGTCATCCTTGTATATGGGAGTCTTTAGCCAAGTCTCTAACTCCCTCTAGAGGTTAGAAACAAAACAGCCATGATCTCAGCCACTGACCAATCCAGACCACAAAATGTGTACCTCCAAGACTAGGATGTGAGGCTTTGATAAACCAGATGAAATCTCATCTGTTTGCTGTTTACGCTGTTGTGTACTCCATTTGCTAAGATTACAGCGCTCCCCATCCACCCACCAACAGCCCCATACAAACACACGATTCACTTCACACATATAATTACTGTTGTCTTTCTCGGTTAAGATAAACTAGCGCCTTGAACTTGTAAACAAGAGAGCCTTTTCTGAAGTATGATGCACGTAAATGAGAGACTACCAAAGACAGTGATCAAAAGAAGACAGGATCTAGTGGTAGAGATCAGTTATTAATCACTTCAAGAAGTTTTGCTATACGAAGGTAATAGCAAAGTGCTGTTATACAAACAGTTGTGCATATGCCAGTCACACCGTACACAGTGTAGGCACGCATTCAAACACCAAACAAAAGTCTGACCTAGTACAGACCCACGCAGAACCCCATGATGGCTTATGGAATACGAAATGTACACAGTAACCAAAGTGTATACACATAAACACACTATTTGTGTTTGTATTTTGACAGATCACGCCAGTGCCTGGTGCAGTGATTTTTGGGTTTTGTGGTCCACTCCCTTTCTCCAGTGTCAGTCTGATTCAAATCAAGAAAAGCTTTATTAGCATGACGGCGGTGCCAGTCGGGTGAGGTCACTCTAAATAGCTCCAAATAACGGGCAGAACAAACACAAGCTGCTCTCACTCAGCCGCTCACATGGCCTTTTCATTAGTGGCCTGTGTCAGTTTTGCGGAGGAACACACTGGGGCTGAAAGCACAGAAAGGGTTAACAGGCTTTACTGACAGTGATGCAGAGTTGCACTGAGAGGACCAACACTGGTTTGACTACGAGAAAGTGGACCCAGTCCAAAAATACCACGTATTCCAATGTCCTCCGTTTTAATGAGGCACACTGATACAACCATTCCATTCAACTCCAAGTCATTTTGTCAATTAAATTAAAGCTTGTTTAGGTTCATTAATTTAATCATCAAGTGTGAGTCTGTAGAATGTAATTTCAGGCCAAGTGGGCCAGGAGAGTTTAACCCTGCTGGAAAATCCCATCTAAGCTTTGTTTTAGATCATAGTGGCTGGTTTCTAGCCATTGCAAACCGGTTCATATCTGTGGCTGGCTGCATAACTGCTTAAACTAGTCTTATAAGTTAGTCATCTATTTTTTTTCTTCTAAACTTGTCATAACATAACAAGGTAAACTGGTCTAATTTGAATCTGAAAAGTGAGATTGATTAGAGCTAACTAATTCCTCGTTGCTCAGGCTAGTTCTAAAGACTTAACTGTTTATACAACCGGCCTCAGGTATAAGATGGTTGTTAACTGTTCCAGGCTGGTTAGCCAGCCACCATGTTCTAAAAACCAGCTTGACTAACATATGATGTAGTCATCAGCTAGACCACTGAGTTCCAAAACTAGGAACTTCCGCCATCTTAAGCTGGATTTTCCAAAAAAGAAGATCAGGCTTGGAACGCTCTGCTGTGTTACACAAAGGGTTAACTCCATAAGTCTGATTAAGGCACATGGGATTGGGTAGCAGAGACTGGGTTAATGCAGTCTCTCTGAATGAGACACTGGTGCGAGCAGTGTGGCGTGCAGTGCTACACAAACATATGAACATGAACTCCTTCCTTATCTGTGTCTCTATCTGTGTGATCAGTAAAAAGGGGAAAGGGGGAGAGAGAGAGATGGAACGAATGACACATACATAGGCCTTCACCTCTCTAATGCAGGGTTCTGTTACCAATGAGAGGAGGCAAAGCATGGCAGGAAGGGTGGGAGCATGTGCGTGTGGGTGCATCGGTTTAAAAGCATGCATGCATATAGGAGTATGTATGCCTTTGCTTTAAATGTAAAGAGGGTGAGCATGCATTTGTTTGTCTATGATCTATGTGGTGTCTCCCCAATGGTGACATTTTCTCCATGTCTGCTTTAATTTTAATGCAACTGGGTCAATGTATTGGAAAAATACTGACATACTCTGTGCTTGTGTGTCACAGCAGGGTTCACTATAGAGTCACATTTGTTTAACTAATGACTGGGCCCAGACGAAATCTGCAGAGTTTATCTGTGCCATTTCGGGAGTAAAAAAAATAACTAGCAAATTAATTAAAAGTTATCAAATGTGTCATACAGCTAAGAGTACTGTACTTTTAGTACTTTTTGTAAACAATCAAATTTTGGGAACAGAAGATATGTAAAATGTTGTGTTTAAAAAAGGGTGTTCAAATTCTGTGGAAATCTGCAGTTCTGTGGTAATAAATTCTGTGTGGGCCTGCTAATGACTCACAAACTGTATTATAACCACAACTCAAACAAGAAAAAATGGATATCAGAATACAAAAGCTGACCACTAAATAAATGAAATCATTGTTAGAGAAGGAAGAACAAAAAAATAAGTGTGCGACAATTTGGGATACACAGAGATGAAGAGGACAAAATAACGGAAAGGTAGACAAAAATGTACGAAAACATTGGTAAAGTGAGAGAGACAAAAGAGAGAGAGAGAGGGGGAGAGAGAGAGAGAGAGAGAGGAAGAGACACATGTGTTATTTATTTCCCGGGTAAACAGAATTCAAGGCAGACATAATCAATAGGAAACTCCAGATTGTAAATAGGCAGCTCTAATAGCCTAAACACTGGGTGCTATGGTTACACAGGCACATCAGCGGCGGTTAACGTCGGGAGAGACCAGCAGGGCAGCCACCCTTATTTACCAATAAAGAGCTCTGATGATAAGATAAACATATAGGAGACAGAAGCGTGGGAGGGAGGGGGGTAGGAAAGGAGAAAGGGCAGAGCTTTCATTCTCTATTTGGGGCTGCAGAAGTGAGCTAGCATCGAGGAGGCCCGTGTCAGAAACCATCAGGGTGATGGCACGCGGTGACCCGGCGACCCCACACGCAGCCGCGAGCACGCGGATACACGAGCGCACGCACTGCTCACAGGCCCCTGAATGGCCCCTGTCTGGGCTGATGAACTGGGATCTCAACAGGGGCTTTGAATTAAACACAAATAAGACCAGAGCCCAGCGCTGTTGGTGGTCAATATCTGGTAGGCAAGGTGTCTCCCTACGCCCACTGTTTCTCAGCCATACAACCCACACAATGATTAAATAGTCCTCCAAACAGATCATCTAAATCCAAACAGATAAACAAGCGCATGATTTACGATCAAAACAACCTCTGTCAGGCCTGGACAGGGAATAAATACACCATAAAATCATTTAAAGGAGTATTCCAGGTAAATGAGTCAAACTACAGTCACCAAAACACCCCAGTTTGTAAAAACAAACAAAAACATGCAATGACAATTATGTACTCAAAATGACAGTCAAACATTAAGATTTACATTGTACAGTGCATTTCTGTGTTTTTTTCTTTAAATCAAAAGTGTCACAATTATCCAGCATGCCTAAGTCTTTGCAGGTAGAGCTTTACCTGTAGAGCTTCTGTAGCCCCAAATAGAGAATTAACCCAGAATATTCACCTTATTCATGTTGATGGCTTTCTGGCCAACAAGCCGATTTCCACTGGTCAGTTCTGATAGTTTGAGTGGTTTTGGGCACTTGTCAGCTGGCCAGCCAACTAAACCAGCCCCATACTAGCTTGACCAGGCTGGGAGACCAGCTAAACCAGCTTAGGCTAGTTGTTTTTTTCAGCAGGAAAGAAGAGAGACTAAAAAGGAGGAGAAAACAAGTGATGTTGGGAGGTCAAAGGGACACTGCCTGGGTTCAGCCCAGCCATTTGTCTCTGTACAGACTGTTGACTGTGACCATTAATTGCTGGTGTTGTGTTTGTTCAACCCGGCACTTATTTTGCCCTTCATTCAGTGGAATGCGGGGCTGTGCTGCTGTGAGACAGAGAGAATGCAGCCACGTCTGAGAAGATGAAGATGGAGAGAGGACCAGTGGTGAGGAGGTAATAACAGGGCCTTGAAAAGCCAGTGTTTAGCAGCCCAACCACACAAGGCAGTGCTCCTTAACACCAGACACTCCGTCTGCTTGCAACCCAAACCAAACCATCAAGGGTTACACTTGCACCTGTGTATGGGTGTTTGTGTTTCTGTGTGGTGAGAACAAGATGCTCTACTAATACCTCATAGTTACTGACAAACCTGTATAAATTAGTCATATTTTCCTTTTAAAATTAATATTTCAAAACAAAAACATATCAGATAATTGCTGGCATGCAGTGTAAGTTTAGATCTACTACACTACAATACTCAATGAGAAATGTTTGAAGTCACATTGAAATTTCTGATTGCACACTATGGTATGTCTGCAAATCCAAGCAGAGTCTGTGCCGTTGTTGGGATATCTTTTGAAATTTTGAAGACGATACATCTCCTAAGGCAGTGAATACATACCACAGAGGGTACTTAAAGAGACAGTTCACAGAGAAATGAAAATCATTTACTCACCCTCAGGTTCTTCCAAACAGATATGACCAATTAGAAAAGCCTTAAGCAAAAGTCTCCATTTGCTCTCCTTTTCATCTCCGAGATACCATTGAGATGTTAAAGAGATGACTTATTCGTCATTTTCAATTCTACAACTTGTAATGAATATGCACTTGTTAATTCAGAGCGAGAAGAAAAGAGGGAAAGAAATATGGCTGGGATTTGTGTGGCATGTAGCTTTCGTGTTTTTTTCAACACTTTGTTTGTCCTTGTGTGTCTTTAAAGCATTTCTAAAATCACTCTCATTTTACCTCAAAGCACATAAGTGAGCCTATTTTCACAAATTTTCAATGCTTTCTCTCTCTCTTCATCTTTCAAAAGGTGAAATAGAGACATTGAGCTAAAAGCTCCAGTAGGAGAGATTGATCTACTAAACAATTCAACACGGTGCGGCCACAGCGGGAGGGCTCTGTCAGTCATTCCCTTCTGCCTGTGGCTATATTCACATAGGCAAATGTTCACGTGTTATATTGTTTCTAATGGATCTGTATACAACAATAAATAAGCCTTCTAAAAGCACTCATCAACAAATGTCCCTCTGTGGCAGCTATTTAAACAAAATTCAAAACAATGCGTCTAACACACAAAAGCACTTTTGCGCTAATTGTGAGCATTGAAAGACTGTAGGAATGTTCACATCACTTGTTCACATGTCCATGTTCGGAATAACGTTTAACCAGCTGAACTACTATATTTGCCATTACGCAGAATGCCAAATCCCACAATGCAATGCACCATAATTATTTCCAGTGTAATGAACGAAATGGAAGAAATATCAACAACAATTCCTAACAAGTTTATACAAAGATAGTCATTTTGCATTTGCAATTTATCTCCAAGATGATAACTGCGCTAAAAACATTTTGTCACGAGACGATGTATCCTATTACTGCTTTATCAACCCATGATAAGCAGTATGCTAGTATTCCATTCCGAACATAGTCTATGTTGCGCTAACATGACCTCAAGAAAAAATGCTTGTACCTACATACAAATCTGTGGTTCTGTTGCTTTGTACAGAGAAATGCCATAGCCATGCAGTAAACCCTGCCAATTAGCCAAACCTCTCCCTGCTTCTCAAAACCTCCTGTGTTTAAAATGAAAAGCGCTGGCTGGCCCCTCTCTCCCGTGTACTCACCGACTGCTCCAAACGTTTCAAATACAACATCATGTACACATAAACATTCATATTTCCCTCTTGAAAACACACACACATACACACAGTATGGCAGTTATATTTGGGTGCTTCACATTGTCCAGACCGCACACTGTCAAAGAGTGAAATGAATGGCTGTTTATATTAGAGCCCTAGTTTAATGAATTAACCAGCTGCCTGGCCATGTCAAACCAGAGACTCATACAGAACAGACACCCTGGGCCAAGCCCCTTCACCTCTCCTCTCTCTCCCTGCAGACAGTAGCACACCGTGATTGCGTCCTTGGGGACCAGAGAGAACAAGATGCCCAACGCCCCTTTGAGGATTCACGTTCATTTAGGCAAGGGCATCTGGCAAAGTGTTGCCCCCCATCAATACCGCTGCTTTCTCTCTGTCTGCCTGTAAGCCTGCCTCCATTTTTCAGGCATTGGCACATTTAAACAAATGGCTAAAATATGTATACAAGCAGTGGGAGTCCCAAGGCTGGCTCTGCTCTGTGCACGAATTTATAGGTGTTTTCCATTTCCCACACACACTCAGGCTGTCCCTTCAGATGACTTTGCCACATTAACAATTCCAGTAATATCTGCCCCATCCCTAAGCAACTCACTTCCATCTCTATAAAAATCCATGATAAATATCCATGGTTGGGGTGTGTGTACGCAGTGGCCATGGTGGTTGTGACAGGCAGCTTCAGGGAGTAGAACTTCACCCATTGCCTCAAGACAGACCAGAGCAAACAGATGGAGAATGAATGGTGAGATTTGTCAAAGAAGACAGTGTGAGTTTGTTTATTCATTTAAACAGTTGTATAAACTTCAGAGAGCAGTGTTTCACAGCCAGTTTTTCTTAGATACGTTCAGTCCAATCTAAGGCTTAAGCACACCGCTTTGGCCACCATTCCAGAAATGTGTTTTCTTTAAACCATATCATGAATATTATTTCAGCATTCTCATTATTATTAATATTACAATGTCTATTTTTTATAGTCAAAAAACCTAAATTCAATTGACTATAGGTGATAAAAAGGCTGATATAAAGGCATCCTCTCATATTAAGGCAGTCTGAGAAATACAAAATGTTAATATAATTGCATTTAATTTGATACTAGTTTGATCCCAGGATAAGAATCGGAAACAATGCTACTAGTATTGTTGTGGAAATCTATACATGTTCTGGTAAATTAAAACATGCATTTAATATTTTGTTTTCTTTTCTTTAAAAAGCACCTGAATGTGATTCATTATTTTGAAAGTCATAAAAGTAATTGCACATAAATAGATTTACAAGCTCAGGTTTAATACTGTGGGTTAAGAATGTAAACAAATCCCATAACCCTACTGTAAGTATAAGAAATAGTTACACTTTGCTGCACTGCAGTTACACAGACTTTGATAAAAAAGCATGGGGCTAAAACATAACTGTATTTCAAAAGAAACTTCATTTTTATCTAAAAAATATTACATCTATGCTCAGAACCATTGCTCAAGCTCAGAACCATTCAAACATTTTCATGAAGTGCCCGTTTTATCTCTACCATGAACAAACGCTTGTGTACCAAACGCATCTCCAGCATTCATGCGCTGCAGCATCTCCAGCATTTATCTAAATGACCGATAATAGCCAGTTACTACATTTAAATCTTTCTGTTCAGTCTCCTTTGTTTTCCTTCACAGTTTCTCTCTATACTCCTGCCCTTTCTTTCCGCCTCTGCAGACTCCTGCAGGGCCTGGTTTCCTTAGTCCTGTTGGGCTTTGTGTGGTCCAGACTGGCACATGTGTGTGTGTGTGTTTGGGAGGGGGCTGAGATTGCTGTAATTACCCAGTCTTACCTGTTCATTAAGCGCACAGTTGGACCCTCGCTCATAAGCATTTAAAAACCAATTGAAGCAACGCGGGCCATTAACAACTCCTGCACTATAAGAGATGGAGAGCGGAGAAGAAAGAACGAAGAGGAGTCAACATAATGATGAAAGATAAATGGTTGAAAGACATTGTGTGCTAATCGCACAGGCCTCTTCTTTATCCCAGCAAGTGATGCCGAGATGCAGATGAGCACGTAAAAAAGGTATACAGACAACAAGAGAGGAGAAGAGGAGAGACAACAAGAGAGGAGAAGAGGAGAAACAACAAGAAGAGAAGAGAAGAGAAGACAAGAGAAGAGAAGACAAGAGAAGACAAGAGAAGAGAAGACAAGAGAAGAGAAACAACAACAGAGTAACTGAAACCCATGATAAGTAACACAAGTGAGTGGCCAAAAAGAAGAAAAGGTAAATGACTTTGACAGGAGGATAATGAATCTTGCAGGAGGAAGCTGATGTGTGTGAATGAGAGTGATTATGATACAATGGTTCTCGGTGTGATGTCTGATTACACAGGTATCCTCTCATCAGTAGGAGGTGGAGCTCAGTCCACAGGGCCAGCAGAGGGGGGCTCATTTTCACACATATGATACCGGGAGACAATTACGCTATACCTTCTCCAAACATCTCACGATAACTCTGCTTCGTGCTTAAACAATAGGCAATGATTTCGGATTGAGAATAGAGAACCACACCGAATCATTTCTCTCATTTAAAAGCTTAGAAAGGAAATATACCTTCTTAGCTCCATCTGCCATCTTATAGGGGTTAAAGTTTGAGCTATCAGACAGCTTGCAACTTTGTATGAAATAATACAGAGCAGATCAATGTCTGGGACTAAAGAACTGGCTAGGCCTGATATAAACTATTGCCTGCATATACAACTGAACAGAACAATAATCAATAATTGAATATAATAATACTTATAGGTGTTAAGAAGAATATGTAATTGAGCGTGATCATTAAAAAAGACACATATTCAAAGCAGGCACATTTCAAAATAACTTTTTCACAAAATAGGTAGCAGAAGACATACAATATGGTATTGGAGTGGGAAGTGTAGCATAGGAAGCCGTTCATAAAGTTACTCATTGGGAAAATGTATTTTCAACGAGAGAGGCAGACAAAACGTATACCCCATGCAATAAATCTGCAATAGAGAAGTGAAGAGACCTGTGCCACCTTAGAGAACATCTGTATTTCTTACCCCAGAATCCACTTTGGCTTAAACGGGCCGACCTAACATTGTCAGAACATTCTCTTCCTTTGTATATCTTTGTATATTTACTTTGTGTCTAAATTAGGTTTTGACAGCAGGTCCACAAGTCAACCGGCCTGCCAGGAAAAGTCTCTGCGCTCCCTAACCGCCAGTCCCCGATGTCTTCTACGGTACACAATGTCTTGACCCCAGTTTGACTGCGTCGAAACCGGATCGCGATGCGAAGGCCAGTTAAGGCCAGCAGGACATCAGCTTTGGACATAAAGCAACTTTTCTGTTGCTTGTGAAAGGATGTGGAGGAAAGCAAGGCGGTTATTAGCTCAGAAAGAAACAGCAACATGGCGGAAAGAAACTTTGCACGACAAACTTTTCAATCACGCCTCATCGGTCCTCCTGTGCCATCTTTAATACGGCTCAGATAATGGCGTTGGTAATTGGTCCCAGCACGCTCGATGGGGAGGAAACACGCCGCGCTATTGTGCCCGTCCCTTTTGTTGTGGTTAAAAAGAGGGGAAAAATAAGATGCAATTTAGACACTTTTAAGAGGTGATCATTTCTCGCGCTTTTTTCCCTCTTCGCCGCCAAAATCATAGTGAAATTGCTGCCTCAGGAAGACTGTAATTAAACTCAAAGTGGCTCTCCTCTGAGGCGCACGCCAAGCTAAAATTAACAGGGCCCTATTAGCATTGGTGAGCGGCCTTGGGCGAAAAAACAACACGGCCCGGTGATGTGGCTGGCTGTGAGCATCCCGACAATAACACGAAGGGCTCCAGCTGCTAATGGTTTAGCTGTTTTAACGCTAGCTGTGTCGGAGATTTGATGGCCGCTGTTAAGTAAAAGACATCCAGCATCCTTCACTTTTCTCAGAGGTTTATATAGGCCATCCGTGCTGCTTCAGATGCATCAGTGCAACACTTGCACACTTGCTCTGGTTTTGAGACCTTTAAGTGCCAATATGCTTTGTTAGGACATGAGGTGATGCACAGGTGCGTGGCACGTTTCTCCTAGCGGTGACCCACGTGTGCCAAAATGGGTTTCTCGACACACCAAACATACGATCAAATTCAGATCTGAGGAAGCTCGTTCACACGCTATTGTTTAATATTACCTTTGTCCCCACTGTCTATCCCCATGGGCATTTAGGAGCCCGGGATGTCTTCACAAACATCCTCACGGCGGCACCCTTGGGCTTACTGTACAATCCGAGGGCGCATCTGCGCATGCGCTCGCCACTGCTTGGCATCTCACCTGTCTGTTCGGCGCTTAATGCCCACGTCCTTAAATCTGCCCCCGTTGGATGCCCCCCTATAACACCCAGGGCAGTGTGCAACGAGAAATGCCCCAGCAGCCGCACTGTAGCGGGTTTGATAGATTGTTAGTGACATTTGGATATAAAAGAAATGACAGGATTGAAATGACCACAACCCAGTTTAAATTTATCACTGCATCAAAATGCACTATCATCACAGTTCATAGTCATGCTTTATTGGTGGATATAGCCTGGTTATAAACTCATTTCGCGTTTGTTTATGTTTTGGGCCTTTTCAGATGGTTTTGAAGACCGATGTGTGAGGTGAACATGACTTTTTCTATTCTTGCTCTTCAAATCTATGGCACTGTCTCCACCATGAGGTTATTTAGCTAACAACAGGATACAAATCAGTCACATACATTTAATATGGATAACAGCCAGCCTGTATGAGAACTAAGATCACAAATACAAATAGTGCTGGGACTATGTAGTGCACACTACATAGTGTGTGTGCTTTTTCATGTTTCATTATTGCTTATATGATATATTGCAAAAGTATGCAAAGTCCAAATATTCATGCCATACAAAGGATTGTGATTAATTCATGTTTTCCCAAGCTATGACGAGGACTACACAATTAAAACTTTTGGTTTTGACAATATGTCTATGTGTATTAAAGCCATGGACTGATTAGTCTTTTTTACTTTATATTTTATGTGTTTACACTTTAGAAACGTGCACATTATTACCATAAATTGTGTTAATGGCCTGTGTTAACTCATTTCTATAGCAGCAGTATACAGTATTGGTCTGATTTAAAAAAGTGAAAACGGCTCCATCTGCTGGCCAAATTAGATATTTTTCCATATTACTATTGATAATGTGCCCCCACAATATAAAGGGTCCAGAAAAGCATCAAATTAACAATTACATCCAGTTATGTCATTAAGTCACTAAAGAGCTCCACTGTATTCATAAGACACAACAAGCAGAAGTAACATAAGCGACAGTCAGTAAAAGATAGCTTTATTTAGTCTGGAGCACGTCTGTGTTACATCAATTTGATAATGTTATAAAATACAAACCAACATTTCAGAATAAAAGCAATGTTGTTTTGAAGTTTGCTTTAACGCACGCTTGTCACCTTTAATAAATACTCTATTCATACAAGGACAACAACTGCTAACAAGAATGCGACGAAACAGTAATATGTTTAATTTAAAAGTTAGAGGAAGGGCAGACACAACAAACGCAGGTGACGGTAACCACACACTGGAAAAAAAAGCAGAAACAGCAAATTAAGACAGGTTTAATTTGCTGGATTAATGCTCCTCATTAGACTAGTCATTATGTTTAACGTCAAATGGAGTAATATTGCCCCATCTAAGATGCTAACCACTACCTAATACTGCAGGAATCAATGGACTGGTTTAAATAAATTGCTCTGTTTAGTTTAAAGTGCAACTCGATGGGGTTTGTTTTGCTTGCCATTGGCCCTTGTGGGCATGACACACTTTCAGATTGCTCAACTTTGCTTATAAAAATAATTGTACCCGTCTAAATCGAAAGCCACCTCTTTATGAGTAGTTACGTCTCAAGAGGCTCTAAATTGGAATGGAAAGCTAATACTGTAAATGTGTAGTCTACTTATCTATCTATCTATCTATCTATCTATCGTAATTTAGATTTTGGCTCCTTTACACAAATCCTCTGGGTTCAGGTACAAGGGCTAAAGCAACAGGGTTACATTGTACGCACACTCGCACACGCATGTGTATGCACTTTTTTACTTTAAAGGGGACAACTATGCATTAAATTTGGAATATAAACTCTAAAATGTTTTGTTACTTAAGGAACACTTAAGGAGTCAGTAGACATTCCATTCAAACATGTATAGCCACATAATGTACACACACAAACATAGTTGCAGGGCAGGGAGTGTGATGTAGGGCTATCGTGCTAATGGGATGAAAGGTGGTACTAATTCTAGGGGCCCACACAACATCTTGTAGGGCCACCTCTCTCACTCAGCTATGCTTATCCAAGGACCCAGAATTCATAGCTACAGCCCTCTCTGAGAAAAAGGACACAGATAAAGAAGGTAAAGAAGAAATAAATATATAATCACAAAAGAGGATTAGTACAGAAAAGGTTTTAAAAGAGAGTGCGGGGAGGTTGTGGAAACAACACGGGACAACAGGAAGTCTGTTCCTGTGGAAATGTTATAGTTACATTTGTCTTTTTCCATTCGTTTTTCTTTCATTATTGATTTTCACACATATTCACTGCTGTGAATACATAATGATCATTTGGTTTTTACATCAAAAATAAAACGTTTTACTCTCTTAACAAATCACACATCAACCAATAGCAAGGTTTTCATTTAAAAACAACCACTCGAACACCTTCGGCGTCGGGCAGATTGGTCACATTCAGAACACATACCCTTGAAATGTCCCACACACATTTACATTAGCACCCTTGCACACGTACTGTACATGTACTACTGTATACACACGTCTATGTACTATCAAGAGAAAAAATATATATAGTATTTCTCACATATCTTATTTGTTACTCTGTTACCATGTGGAAAGAAAAGGTGCAAACATCTACAATGGGAAAAAAAACTATTGTAAGTGTCTTTAACAGCAGTAGACACAATACTGTCACACTGTTTTCCTTGTCTATCACAAGACTGTCAAGTGTTACACAATAAACGCTGTATGACATTAGTTTATTCTCGATCCATTTTAGTCCTCTCAGTGCTTAAAGCTGTTTAAACAGTTAGTTTTTGATTTAAAGAATGGACAGTAATTCTTGCCATGTTACACTAAGTAGCATTTTTGTCTCTGTGACGTAGCAAAGGCCATGCCAGTGGATTCAGTTTCCCATCATTTGAAAGCTTTAGTCCACACAAGCCAAGGAATCTGTGTTGGAAATCAAGTTGACCTCTTGACCCAAGCTGTAATTCATATGTATTTTTTAATCAAACTATCCCCGGCATGTTTACTCGATCACATACACGGGAAAGTTTTCCGTGCGAATTACAAGGATATGTGCCGTAAGGAGAACTGATCATCTTCGTATTGAGGTTGTGAGAAACAGACTCAGTTAACACTCTGATGGAGCGCTGAGCTGTGTTAACAAAGCCTTCTTGTGTTCTCTCTGCGTCTTTCTGAAGACATCTCATACATGTTGGGCTGGCTAGGGGATAGGGGTTGTCAATCAGTTCAAATAGTAGCACAGAGGGAGATGAAGCCGTGAAGGCAATGCAGAATGACTTTACTTCCTTATTGGAACCCTCGAACGTTGAGTTTCTGAGATGTGTTCATGCTAACCTGAGTAAACAAACCCCACACTTTGGTGAACTGGTTATTAATTTGAGGGGAAGAATTTCACTCAACACTGAAGTTTTATATTAATTAATTTCTTTAAAATGACAGAGAATTTGAACAATTTTTTAATTGTTCCTTGGTTTAGCCTACAAATTACCAAAGGAGTTTACCATTAAAGTCTAGTCATGTTAAATGTTGCAGGAATGTTATTCATTCCAGTGAAAATCTGTTATTCTAAATCAGTCAATTTTTTAATTGCTGAGGAATTTGCTTCAATTCCTCTTATGTCCTTCATTCATTATGTCTTGATAAGAACATTCCTTATTTTGTCCTCGGATCACATCTATTGGCCATTACTGTACTGGAAAAGCAAGCACCCCATCTACTGCAATAAACAAAGAATGAATTTCCTTCCCACTGTCTGTCCATCTAAGACATGTTTACAGCTGGACGTCGGTCCAACAATCCATCTATTGATCCAGACATTCACATATTCATTCATTCAGTCTGTCATCTGTTAATAAATACTCTCTGAATCCTTCTGCTTGTCTCTGGGGCTCAGATGCGGCCGTTGCCATGGCTACTGGCACGTCTGGAGGACAGGCCGTGAGAGGTATACTGGCCATCAGAGGTCAATGTCAGGCCACATGCCTCACACGCTAATGCCAGCTGCCTCAAAGTATCCAAAGCATCCATCTTAGCACTGCGCAGGAGATCACACTGACCCTGAAACAGAGATTTGGATTATACTGGGAACTGGGTTTGTTATAAAGCTGTTGTTTCGTCCAGTCTTGCTTTTCACTGTATTATTGCAGTTATTTATGAACCAATGTAAAAACGTTACATTTCTTTAACGTTACGTTGCAAATGTTACAATGCTTAAACATGGTTGATCATCCTAAGCTAAACGGGGTTCCACAAGTGTTTATAACTGAAAAACTGTGTAAACATCAGATTGAAGTAGAACATGAAATCACATTATACTTTGATTTCCGAAGTCTACTGCATGCCACTGGTGCATGCATAAGGTCAGACAACTCCAATTTTGGATATAGAATTTCAAAACATTAGAAACCTTTCTCCCTGTCTTCCAAAAGCAAAAAGCAAAACAATATAAAAACTCAAGGCTGTTGAATGGGGGCTGTTGGGGGGTAGGAAGGAGAAAAGCTCACGCTATTTACCTTCAGCACGGTGATGTTCCAAGTGAAGCTTTCCACAGCTTTACTCTGTTTACGGCCTTTTAGACTTTCCTTCTCTCCTAATCTGGGCAGATCTTCATGAAACACCATGCCTGACAGCACATGTAATATGAAACACCCATACAGATGTATTCCTTTCTCATTTGTTCTTACAGTAATAAAGTATTTCAAAATGCCATGTAGGAACACTATGGATTGTCAAATAATGGATGTGAAAATATTTTGCTTCCCTTAATGAATTTGGGCAAGGCCTGTGTAAGATGCCCATTCATTCCAAATCTCTCTCTCTCTCTCTCTCTCTCTCTCTCTCTCTCTCTCATTTCATCAACATGAAAGTATTTGAGTGAAATGCCAATGTAAGTAATTGGAGGTAAATAATGTGAAAGAGAAACCAAAAACAACTATTGGTAACTATCTAAATAAAATCCTTCAAAAAAACAATGACCATAGTTGCCCGAGTTAACAGCTAACATAGCTAATACCATACTATAAGTTAACATAGCTAATACCATACTATAAGTTAACATAGCTAATACCATACTATAAGTTAACATAGCTAATACCATACTATAAGTTAACATAGCTAATACCATCAGCCACAACTGTCATGATAAAAATGTTCTAAAATTCTTCTACTAAAATGTATCTATTAAATGTAATGTGTCACTATCCCTTTCATTATGATTTTACGGCAGTCACAATCACTGTATTCCTAGAACTATTTGATGGACATTATGGTTATATTAAATAATAAATGTCAAAGATCATGTGTATATTCAATCCTTTTCATCATAAAAGGCAAAGGTTAGTAGTGCTGACACAGGGACTTCATGTGTTGTGGCTTGAATGTAAATTCTTGAAATGTATTAATTGTTTCTGAAGATTTCCATGTATCCACTAAGGCCTAACTGTAAGACAAAGATGATTCATACTCTCATCTGTAGGACCCACTCTCACTCACCTTCCTTCTGCACTTGTGCAATTCTCTCCTGCACCCCATCTGCATTTTCAATCAGCTGCTTATTGGCAGAGATCATCTGTGGAGGCAACAGACATAAACAAGATTATGATCTGCTCACACACACACACACAAATTTATGGCAATCTGGCTTACAGCATTTAAACCCAAAGACAAAAATGCAAATGAGGTCCAGTTTCTCATAGACAGCAAGGAGATTAAATGGAGATTAAACTGAGACCTGAGACTTCCCACTTCTCCTATTTTTCTCTTAAAAATCTGCTCGCTCTAATGATCTCACACGTGTCTCCTCTAATTTGAAAAGAATTAACAATCATAGATAACAGTCAGTAACACTGAAATATAATTTTCTGAAAGACTGAATGATTTTATCACATTTTATCTTGTGAATATTGTATTAGTATTGTGTATTCAAGCGTTTATGTACTGCACTGCGTAAAACAACCATGCCAGCATTTAGCAAACCATTTTTAGGTTCATTTTTCAAGTCTTTGGAAGAACTTGACTGGCCTGCACAAAGAACTTCACTGAACATCTTTGAGATGAATAAGAACATTCACTGCCAGTCAGCCCGTATTGCCCAACATTAGGGCCTGACCTCACAGATGCTTTTGTGTCTAAATGAGAGCAAATCCCAGCATGTTCCAACATCTAATGAAAAGCCCTCTCAGCTGTTAGGGACAACCAACTCTGTATTAATGCCAATGGTTTTGAGACTGAATGCTCAGCAAGCACATACGGGTGTGGTCATGTTTGGGTGCTTACATACTTTTGGTCGGTGTATCTGGGCTCTGCTATCCATACAGCTTTTACACTTTATACTTTTATGTGTATTATACTCTACTGTCTCTATTTTTTTCTCAGCAATATCTGAGACCACTTTAATATATCAAGCACAACTGTGAACTCAGTTTTAGCTCCTGAACTATGAAAGCTTAATCTTTAGGCAATACAATTTTTTGAGAAGACCCTTGCTGCCCTCTCCCACAGTGAAGATATTTATAAAACGTCCTACCAGAAACTGCTGTCTGACTCTGCCCATCTCAGACAAACAAAAAGACCCCGAGTCACAAAAGAAAGAAATTAGTTTATGAGTAGAAGAGGGCAATGGTAACTAAAGCCACAGATTACTGGGGGCTTACTGCCTCTGATTTGCCTGTTTAAATTGAAGCACCTCCTACAGTCCCTGTAGGACTGTACACGTGTGTGTGGGATGTTAAAGTGCCAATTAAAGGACAAACGATGTTGTAACAACAGGTGATGCCGAAGAAAGTACAGCTGACTAATACACAAGATATTTTCATTTTGTTTTTGCCAATGTTACACAACAATCTGCTACAACACCATGTTATCAGAAACATATCTCAAGGATAGATCAGAAAGTCAGACAGTGTGTACTGGTTTGACTTGAATTATGAGGAAACAAATGTAGGAAAAATATGTAGAAAACCAGAACAAATGGCTACATTTTGAGGACAACAACTGTCTTTGATATAAAAATGGCCAAATATACATACAGGTGGAGTTACATGATGCGTTTCAGCCTAATTTCTGAAATATTTTTATCAGAATATTATTAATGTATAAGAAATTCAGTGTAAGTGTAAAGTTGGTTAACACCTACGATTTCTTCCCTCCAAATGTTGTTTGTACAGAACTTTTATGTACATAAAAGACCAAACTCAAAATTACAAGTCAGTGCAGCATTGTCGTACTGTAAAACAGCCTACATAAAGTCTCTTACTGTGTCATAACCATTCAGCAGTTTACGTGTGGCATCTGACAAGTTTCCCACAGGTTCCAGGTATGGGTAACCCTCCTTCAGAGTAAGTGTGGCACCTGGGGGCCCGTCTGGACTCTGCAGTCTTGTGGCTAAACTCTGGATACACTGCTTCAATGTGGCCACTGGGGGGAGCCCACACTGCTCTTTGAAAGCCACTGTGGCGCTCTAAAAAGAGGAAGCGTGAACAAATAGTTACACTGGCTAACCACAAATGTTTCAATATTTCAGGAAATAATACAGGATATAAAATGCACAAGCATAATATATAGTTCAAGATTCCTAGCTCCAATAAAGGAGCATTAATATATGGAGTAAATAAAAAAATCGAAACGTGTACTTTTCTAATTTGGCACATATGCTCTCAGTAAATGACCTGCAAGATCTCAGAGAGAAACCAAGGACACTAAGAGTTATTTAAATCAACATTTAATGAACTGAGAAATGAGTGGACTGTGAAATGAGTGTGTTCTGTAAGCAAAACAATCTTCCTACCTGTATACAAAGAGATATTTGCATTATAACTGTTTTCTGTCTGCTTGGCTGTCGAATGCCTCAGTTTCCCATCTAATCGCATTTTCAGCTTTTTATCATGCATTTCCTCTTATTACATTGTGGCAGATATACAGCCAGTTTCTATTTTCCACCTGACAGAATCACACACCCACAACAATGATTACCAAACCCATTTGGGGAAGTGCATCTGTGTCTTTGGGGGCTGGAGTGGATGATTCGTGTGTATATCTGTGTTTATATATGTATGCACAAGGAAGGCTATGGGGGTGTGCTGAATAATTAGTCAGCTGTGAATAAAGAGGACACTGCTGTTGTTCTGTAATGCCAACAGACATGTTATACAGGAAGAAAGAGTGTGAAGGCAAGCATCGAATGCCAGAGAAGCCAGTATAGAGTATGTGTGTGTGTGTGTGTACCTGCAAAAAGTTTTTAGACACTTAAGCCACACTTAAAATTTAAGGCATGCCATTATATTAAATACAACACATTTTCAACAGAATATAAAACAAAGTGGTATTTATTTATTTATGTAAAAACAAAGTATTTATTTAAAAACTCACTAAGCTAATGTCATGTAGGATAAAGGTAATTCTGAGAAAATAAATGCTACATGGTTTGATATGTTGTCATTTAATTCAACTGTCATTTATACATTAAGTTTGGCCTAAATTTGGTTCAAACCAGAGATGCAAATTATTTTGGGGCCACTGCATGTATGTATATATGTGCATCACTATGATCAGTCTTTGTTAACAGTAATTATGTATTTAGAGTAACTCTCACTTCTCATTTCTCAGAATTCTTTCTCTCTCTCTCTCTCTCTCTCCACCTAACAAACTGGTGGCATCTGATCCCATCACTGTCACCTGACCCCACAGATACTCTTACCTACAGTACCCTCCTCCTCTTACCATCCATCATGGGTCTGGGTCATTTATTGCTCGGTTTTATTTCTATGGCTTGCTTGAAAATGTGCACATTTATGGTTCCAAGCAGGCTGGCAAAGCACGTAAACTGAGTTTTGCTTTGACAATGGATGGCAATGCTCCATTGTGGAGGTGTGCACTGCGTTTGCTCCCAGCTTGCTTAAAACTGAGACTTCATAAAGAAAACAAATATACCACCAACAATCCAACTACAGTTCCACTGTAATATGTTTTCAGCATCTGAAATGGCCATGTTATTACAGAGAGAGAGACAGAGAGTTATTATAGAGAGAGAAAGAGTGTTATTAGAGAGAGAGCGAGAGATTGAAACTCTTTGCAAGTGTTGAATCTTTCTGAACTTGTGACACACGTCACCTGCCTTACCAGTCCATCTTCTCGCAGGTCTGTAGCTTCTCGTAGAGGTCCGCTGGCTGTGCGGAAAGTGTCATCCAGCACTTTGATTCCAGTGTTACGGAGTGTGACATACTCCCGTCCACGACGTCCTCCTCTCCTGACAGACAGACCACGTCTCTGGGCCTTACCCCCACCTCTGCGGTTAGTGACAGCCACATGAACAAACAGGCTGGCATGGGGCAAAGGGTCTCCGGCAAGGCCCAAGAGTGGCACGTTGCGGTAGCCAGGTTGTAGACACTCAAAGGCAATGGTGTACTGGCCAATGAAGTCATCACCTATATAATCATCATCCAGAACTACGAAACGTAGCAGAGCTAGCTCAGGCATGTTCACCTGAAAAAAGAAAACAGTGAGTGTTTGCAAAGTATATCTGAAGATGCCAAAAATATATTTTAAAGGCAGGGCAGGCGATTTTTTCAGAAACATTTTTTGTTATGCTAGTTGAAAGTCTTTTCCCATCATTATAGCAATTAATAAGTTTATATCTCTTCTGTGGAAGGCGCAAGACCATAAAATGTTCGTCCAGTCAGTACGTTCAGTCTGAAGTCTTGCCCAGTCCTACTTGCCTGTCAAACTATTTCTTTGCATACCTCCATGCACAATGTTCATGTATGTTTGGAAGAGGCGTGGCTTTGGAGAGCGCTCTTATTAGAGGTCTGGGATCTTATGCTTTTAAAGCCAGGTTTTTAAAGCCAGAATAGCCTCTCCTACCCTTAATACCAGCAACAATAAAGTGAACAACAGGTTGATTTAATAAAACATTTAGGTCATGTCAAAAGACATTTAACACATGACCAAACCCTCTGGTATGAATGATGCTATTATAACTCCACAAAATATGGCAGTTAAATATACATTTGCATGAGGTTCTTAATACATAATGTGCATTTTTACAAACCCATCCACCTGAACATGGAAAAAATTTGCATACAAGCACACAACACCTGGGCATCTGGTTATGTAGGACAGACACATACATGCTGTAAGTAAGGACACAATTAAGCACAAAATCATAAATCCTACATAGCAGGAATACCTGAGGGACTGTTCTAATGAAACTCACACATGTATGTTCAGACACTTGCGCAGTTTGCTACTTTGTACAACTTTTCATAAATGTTAGAAATTTCATTTAAGCAGACACGTGTACACACACAAATGTAATTGAAATTAATAGAAAGTCAGAATTTTTCTTGTGCCAAAAATGGGAACAGCTGTACCTCAGAATAACCACCTGCATAATCACTAATTTTAACATCTCGAAAAGATTTAAAGCTTGAAAAAGATCTAAAGCTGCAATCCATAACTTTTACCTCTCTATTGTCAGCTCTGTTACCGCATGGTACTTGTTATAAACGTTATAAACGCGAATGAGTTTAAACTCTGGCTACAAACGCTCCAGCATCCACAGCACCCAGCTATAGTAGCTGGGTCTTCTTTCTGTTTACCGATGTGATGGTCAAACTGGCATTTCCAGCGAAATAACACCTGATAACTCAAATTACAAATCATTATTATAAATTTACTGTTGCAAATCTGGGTAGAAGGCATCTGTTATGTACTTGCTCAGTAACTGATTTTTGTTCGTTTTTAACAAAGTTACAGATTGCAGCTTTAAGGATATTTAAGTTATGCAAATGCATGGGTATATACTCAGCCATGTGTGCAAGAAAACAAACAAAACAGGTATGACACATTAAAGCTATGTTACAGTAAATGTGCAAATTAAAGAAATCAGCGCTAAACATAAGAAAACAGCTTAATTCATGGTATATGTAAATAAAAATCAACGTATGGTAACCATGGTATTACTATCTGATATATCACTGCAACACAGTATTTTTTGTATGAGTTGAACAAACAAACATGTTACATACAGAGCAGAGGCACAAAGACTAGGGCATCATTAGGGGCACAGTGCTCTCAGTGATTAATGTGTTTAATGAAAAGGCCACAGGAAAAGACGCAAAAGTATTCTATCAGATCCCACCAGGGGACACGTCTGTGTGTGTGTCTCTCAATCTGACAGTCAAACCTCCTCCCATGACTTAGAATTGTATGACGTTCTTAAGCTCTAAGCAACAAGACACAAACAAACTCAAACAACAAGAGACATAAAATCCCAAAGGATAGAAAAAGTGTGTGCGTGAGAGATAATTATGATTTTACTGAACCCCCTCAAAACCTGCTCTTTAGATCACCATATGGTACAGATTGTGGGCTAAATCTCAAAAGCAGGGATTTATACAGTATGTATAAGAGCTGAGGGCACGTCTCACCCACCTTCTTTTTACTGTGCAATTAAAGATTATTCCATTTCATGTACAAATATACATAAAGATATATTTTTGATATTAGCAGTAGGGTAGGCAATTTCTAAAGCGCTGGCATTTAAACCAAATGCAATGACTGGATAAACATTTTATGGTCCTACACCTTCCAAAAAGAGATATACATGTAGACTACTTCACTTAGTAACTGATATCAGGATGGGAAGAGACAGCATACCAAAAAATGTTTTTGGAAAAGATCACCCACCCTTCCCTTAAAGGATAATGGAATGCTGGCATGCATCCATTCCTGTGTTGTTGCTATAAACCAGTATTCTTGACAAAAATGCTCTTTGTTTTACCCTTCAAATGATTCACTCAAGCCCATATTTATATACTGTCAAACTTTAAAACCTTATTCTCAGCAGCAGTCTTGATTCACACTCAGTCATCTTATGTTTACACAGTGTCTTTGCTGCACTGGGTATCACAGGTAAAAGCACACGTCCACCTGTGGTAGGAAACTACCTTTATCTCATAATTAAAGCATTCTAAATTTGGATTGCAAATGTAATTAGACCCTGTTAAAAGAAAGGTCACGTCAATGAAAAAGAATCATGCTGCGAGAAACTGGCACCGACTTATAGGTTGTAATAAGTTACCTAGACTGTAGTTTTGAACCACAATCCAGGGTAAGAGCATTACCATTAGAAAGCCAAGTTTTAATGGAGATCTTCCCTAATTACAAATCTATGAAGAGGTACAAGTTGCACACACCTGCGTCACCACAGTGCATCTATGGAGACAGATTGCATCCACTAACCTCCTTCTGGTTGTGGATCACAGGTCAGCAGAACTCTAAACATGTACCTTTCATGTAGGTGACATGTACGGTATGCTATTTTTGCCAGCTCAGTAAAAGTTAGCGTGCACAAATTAATAAAGGCAAATGCAACAGCTAGTGAAAGCTAACTTTATATAAACAAACTGCATTGTGTTGGAAAAAAGTTTGTCTTATCGACAGCATATTGATGGTAAGTCTACATGCAATTATTTTTTGTTTTAACCTCCTAAAAAATTCACAATTTCTGTTTTGAATAAGGACTGAGAGCAGAATTAGCCCTCAGACATTTTGTTGTGTTTGAATTGTTTTATGCCAAGCCCAAGCAGTGCAATCATATTTTTATTACTCTAACTGCAGTAAAATATCAAACATTTGTCTGGAATCACTCTGTTTAACTTAATAGAACCTGCTGAGGGAGGTTAGTGAGTGTATGTGTACGTGTGAGGATGTGCGAAAGGGCGCAGTTGAGCTCAGTTGGAACAGTGTTAATATTGCATGCAGTAGGTAATCAGTGTGCTATGAGACATGGCTCAGTTGACTGCTTCTTTTATGGACTAAGGCATTCTGATTAAGACATATGAGAAGGGACACTGTCTTCAGGACTGATACACACAGAGAAGCTCAGAGTAACCTTGCACATCACTGACACAACCACCTAACACGTAGTCAAAAACCCACTGGCAAGATGCCCTGCAAACCGTCATAACTTGGAATCTCAAGTCTTGGTCCCACAGAGTCTTCAAGCATATGTATAAAATAGATTATTTATAGTATTTATTATATTTATTATTGTCTCAGACTCTCACCTGGAATTCAAAGGTCTCATCAAACAGTGGGTCATCCTGGTTTTGTGCAGCAGTTCGGGTTCTCTGCTCAGCGCAGTCTGCAGGCACACCATGTAGCTCCAGCACCACGTAGGGATCGATGACCTCACCTTTGGCACCAGAGCCCTGTGGCTTGGGCAGGCTATGGGCACTGATGACCTTTACCCTGAGTGTTTGTGGCGGTACACCAGGAACACAGCCTTGTGACTGGGCACTGAAGTAGGAAACCTCCTCTCGCATGACTGCTGGACGCATCACATACCCACACCCTCCATTCTGCATGAAACGACCACGGGTTAGGTCCAGCATGGCACCTGGCGTCTGCTGGTTAAGTGCCACCAGTTGCACACCTCCTTTCCAGTAACCCTGCGGGTTTGGGTTGCTAGAGTCTAGCCTAACTGAGCTGGGTCTTACTCGGGTCAAGTTGCGCTTGGTAAAGCTCACCAACTCCTCTGGGCTCTCACTAGCCAGCCGGCCAGCCTCTCCTTCCCCAAGAGAGCATAGGGTCCAATATGGGAGATCCAGGGTCATAGGTGTGCCTGGTGTTGAGGGAGTGGACGGTGGAGAATGCTGCTGGGATGGCTGAGCACTTGCCCGATGAGCATAAAAGGTGCGACTCCCAGTACGGGCGACTGCAACGAGATCGGACAATTCTCGACGCAACCTGAGGCGCCTTGGCTGTGGGGGTGGGGGGACAACAAGGACCACCCCCAGCTCCTCTTCCCCAGGAATGGTCATTCTTCGACCAGCCAGAGGACCCCCACCACCAATCTCCTCATCCTCCTCAGACACCTCCCCCTCAGAGCCTTCCTCCTCTGGGGGCAGCTTCTTTCCAACAAGAAGCACCCTACCCTTCAGATGCTCTGGTGAGGGCAAGGTGGTAGCACGACCTCCAAGACTGACAGGGAGGGATTCAGGGGTATAAAGCTTCTGTCCAAATACCTTCTTAAGATGTTGCGCCAGAGTACGCTGTTGAGAAGGTGAGCAACGCTGGCATAGATACAGCAGCAAAGGGTACTGGGAGGTGAGAAAAGCATACTTGTTCACTACTTCCAGGGCACTTCGCAGGGTAACAGAACCATGATGGTGGTGATGATGGTGGTGGTGGTGATGCTTTCCATCTGTTACATGGTCTACACCTAATAGTGGCTCCCCTTCTGGCCCATCAGTAACCCCCAGCTCCAGACACCGGCAGCCAGCTTGCAGGGCTCGAATAAGTCCCCCAAGATCAGCTCGGCCATGCACTTGATCATCCAGCAGGTAAGAGCGGTATGAGGCACTGATGTAATAATGAGATAGGGGCATCTTCATGTCCTGACACACATGCTGGTGCTCAGGGTCTAACAACTGACATTCAGCTGACTGTAGGTAGCGAGTGAATCCATCTAATCCCAGCAGACCTCTCTCGCGTCCAGATGCAGAAGGCTCAAACCGGCGAATCAGCTCCAAGCAGCCCTCGGTGGTGGCCAATGACAGACCTTGCTCTGTCTCCAGGAAAAGACGCAGATCCTGGGCATCAAGGCACTCTCGGTCTTTAGAGAGTTGCACCAGCAGGAAGTAGACGTCAGGTCGCGTGCACAACTCGCAGAATGCCTCCTGGAACTCCTCCAGTGTAACATGAGAAGTTAGCTTCTCTTTGCTCCTCTGAATCTCTTTAAAGCGCAAACGCACCTGAACAAAGAGAAAAAGAAAAGTATACATCATGTTGAAGTAAGTATTTTTGGCCTTTAAAGTTTATTTTAGATAGAACGGTAAACAGATGACAGAAAATCATACAGGGTGAGAGAGGGAAACCAAAGTCGGCAAAGGACCATAAGAACCTTAAAAGTTCTGTGTTTTATTGTCATTATGAACATCATATCTGTTGTATATCATTACTTTCTCCAAGTCTAGTTCCATATATAAAATTAAATATAAAAAGTGAACTCTTCCTTAAAAAAGAACTTTGAAATTTAATTAGCAATCACAGTCTAAAGAAATGATCACACAGAGCAAAGACAAATCACACAAACTGCTTGTAGCAGACAATAAATTAAACCCTGAGAGGCAAATGTCACAAGCCATACAAATACAGCACCAGTAGCTCTTCACAGAGCCTACATTGCATCTTGCATATTTTACCATTAGGATACAGCCAGGAGCAAGGTGAGTCATGCCTATAGTCAGCTCCTCAGTACTGTCTGCCGTATTTGCTTGCCCTTTTTGCCTTTGCTTGTCTTTTTAGACATATGAAGCAGATGCCTCGCACCCGCTGTCACAAAGGCTTGGAGACTTGGCCCTGTAACTGCTGCCTGTCCTACCCCTGTCTCCAGCTGTCCAATCCAGATACAAACAGACTCACATAAAAACACTTTGACTGTCCCAGCTGCCAGATTCCAAACTCCACAATTGCTGTGCATCTCAGCAGGGTGGCTTAACAAGTCAGGCTGAGTGGCGATACAAAGAGACATCCAAATTATGCACCCTTCATATTGGCTTTGTTTACATTTATGGCTCCTCCAGTGCTTGTTTATTTTATCTCTCACTTCTCTAGGACTGTAGTATCATTGCTTACTTTATAGGACCTATAAATACAGCTGCAGCGTATGCATTTCTGATAACTTTATATATTCGAGGAATTAGACAATGTTGTTTATTCATGAAAATGCTGTGGTTAATAAAGTGATTTAGGGTTAGAATATCTTACCTTTGCTTCTTTAATGCCAGGGCAGAGTTTACAGATGGTAGCTACTGCTGTATCTTCAGACACGATTCCATGTCCATCTTCATCAACCAGAGCGAACTCAGTCGCCAGCCAGTTTTGCCTCATCTTGTTGCCAGCACTACCCTCCCCCACGCCTCCTTCTCCGCTCCCCCCACCAGTGGAACCAGGGTGGGACAACAGGTATCGCAACCCTGTCACCCAGATGTTGGCTACATCAGCAGAGAGGGCAACAAGGTCCAAGGACTGGTACTCATCACCATGAATGATGGAGAAGGCTGCTTCTTCAGCCAGGTGATCCGAAGGGCCGTTATGGAGGAAGGTTTCTGTGCTCTTTCCGGTGCGGACCTCACGAATGGCAGTGATGTCGAGTCGGGCTCGGTCACCATCTTTCTTGGAGGGCTCCCAACGGAGGCAGGTCAGCTCAGAGTCCAGAGTGTAGAATCGGGAGTAGATGCGTGAGTTGGGTCGCACCTTCTTCAGCTCGCAGCCACCCTGCATGAAGGCAAGGCAATCTGCGGCACTGCTCACCTTCTTTTCTGATGGCATACTGCTGAAGGAGACCGTCTTCTTCCGACTGCCACTGACCTTAGCCACTGAAGGGTCCTTAAAAAGACAAATAAAGTAAGTTAGGCAACAAGGGAAAAAGGAGGAAAATTTAATGCTTTAAAAAAAACAAACCTTATTCCAACAAACCATTTGCATGCATGGCCTTTAAAAGCAAAAAGCACAACAGTCATTATCACATCAATCAAATGAAACTCAGTGTTCAAGCATGTCTGTAGGCTTCAATCCAAACACACAGGGCACGTTTCAGCCTGAAAATACATGTTGCCCATAACCACTGAGGCACAGTTAGAAGATTAATTGAGCTTTATGTCATCTAAAGGAACTCAACTGTGGTTGCCTTCCTGTGACCTGTACAAAATAAACAAACCACATCCTGCATTACATCACTGTTGATCTCGGACCAGCAACACTGGACTGTGTATGGGCATTGTCAGAGCTGCTCCAACACATATAGTGTCTCTCTTTTCCTGTTTTTCTTTGCTGCCCTTAACACAGTACTGTCATTTTGGAATGACTGATGTCTGCTTATATGACTGAGCCATATCTAAGGTATACCTTATCTTAAGATGCACCCCACTCATGGCAAGGTACAGAGTGTCAATTGAAACTAACTGCATGTTTGTCACTTATTTTACTTTTAATTTAGAAATTACCTTGATGATACCGCAAGCTTCATGCCTATAGCTGATAAGGTTGCTGTCGCTAATAAAACAAATACTGCTTTTCTGGCTTTATTTCAATTCATTAGTAAAGAAAACATGAACTTAAAAATATGTTTTTATTTAAAAGTATTTTTTTCCTTTCACATAGTCCATAATAGATGATTATGATATAATCTATAGCAAATTATTTACTTGGAAATGAAAATTGTTTGTGCACTCACTAACTTTTGTATTCAACGATACAAAGGTTTCAAAGTGACATCACTGAAGTTTATTGAAATCATTTGTTTTAAAGAATTCTGCCCCCCAGGTAAAGGCTGATGACAATATAACAAATTTAAAGTAACTAAAACAGCAATAGCTAATCGATGGCAGATTTGACCCTGGGCTATATATATGTCCTAATATCCAAAATTGAATCTATAACAAAGAAAACACATTATGTCATTGCAGTAGTTAGAATGTGTAATCTGGGATTTCCAGCCCAAGCCATTTGGCACTAATCACGTTGACTCTCATAATAGAGACACAGAGAATCTGTATGCAGGAGCTAATGAATCTCAGAGGTACCAAATATCAAAGATAGGCTTAATGCAAGCAAGACGTAACTGGTGCTCTCAGAGTGTCTGGAGTTACTGTGTGTGTGCTGTTTAAATCCCCTAAGTATTAAACTTTGGCATGTAACTCATCCCACATGATTTGTCCTATAGATATGAACTACATATACCTCCTCTCAACTTACGCCAGTACCCAGTCACCAGTAGTATGCTGAAACTCTTCAGAATACCTTAGAAACCACATAGCAGTGCCTTGGCAACCACCCACAACACTAGTAAACAAGAAAACGGGGCTTTAACAAAACACCACAACTCTACATCAGTTGAGCAAAAATCTTTCAGTCTGATATTCAGACCACAGAAGCAATGGACTCAGGTCAACACTCTGAACACCTTGACATGTTCATTTGTCTTAGTTTGTCCGCCTCTTTATGTAGCTATTTCTCAAAGCTGCCGCACTTCTGCATCAGAACCTGCCTGATGAGCCGACAGTCCGCCACTGTAAATCCAGGTCAGCAGGTGTTCCAGCAGACTGGGTGATAGTGGAGCTCAGACAATCAGGGTGAGCCGGCCAGCACAGCACGCTCCGAGAGCACACAAGCAAGCAGGCATGACCACGCAAGGCTAAAACGCTGCATTAGCGATTGGGCTCCCAAGGGCAACCGGAGAAAAGGCACAAGAAAAGCAGGTCGTTTATCTGTCCATCCACCCATGCCACCTACCCATCAGTGTTCTCCAGGAAACCATGACGACAAGTCGGCAAAGCTTTTAATGTTTCGTTCTGGCCGAAAAGAACATCTATCAAAAGTAATCCCTCTAAGCATACTTCAACACGTTTTGTATTTTATAAAGATAAACATTGCAAAAATAGAAACACAGTGGAAAAAATATATTCCAAACATATTGTAAATATCTGACATCAACAGCACGCCTGAAATAAATGTATTTAAAAATGCACTACATCTGCAATATATACATATGTAAACGTGTGTAGACTAGAACAAATGTTCCCTTTATTATTTAGCAACTTTATATTTTGAACAATATTTACACACACACACACACACACATACACACATATCTATCTATCTATCTATCTATCTATCTATATGTATACATATGTGTGTGTGTGTGTGTGTGTGTATGTGTGTGTAAATATAAATATATATACACACATACATAGAGAGAGAAAGACTAGGGAATTATATGTTTTTCACAATATATGTTTGGCTAGTTTTTTAAATAGGAAAGAAAAGTCAGCTGCACAAGGTATGACAGGTTGGAACGGACTGGATTATAAGTGGGTATGAGAGGGAGAACTCCGGAATATGAAGTTAATTACATATAGCAGTAAGACACATAGCAGAGGTGGCAGAAATAAAAGGATTAGGGAAAAGACAAAACAAACACAGCTGGAGAGCAAGAAGGTAGGTAAAATACACATTTTTTCCCCCCATAATATTAAATTACAGTGATATTATAGGCCATTTTCCTCCATCAGTCTGAGAGGGATAACAAAAGTATCAGCGAGGGGGTGCTGTGAGATGAAGTGTGGTTAAATTTAGACATGCTCCTATCTCCACTTAATCAAGAGAAAGAGGAGAAGAATGGAGGAGAAGCACAAGCACTAGAGAGAAGCACATAAAAATTGGTGACTGGATGAATGGAGAGATGGAGGGAGGAGAAGGACACATCTGGAAAGAAAGAGCTAAAAATGAAGAATGACACAGAAAAATATAATAAGGCCCAAAATGCGTCAAGGAAAGAGCAGTGGTGTCAGCTCAGGGGAATGACCTCTGGCCTGTTTCTACCAGTACTGGCTGGTTTTAATAATTGTCCAATTCCTGCCCTGCCCTTTAAGGGGCACCAGTCAATGACATCAGTCTGTTTTTGTACTGAGCTTTTACTGAGAACTCACTGAAACTATTCAATGCTTGTTGAGACTTACGACTACAGCGTTTACTAGTGCTACACTGGTCGGTCGCCTAGTCAACTAGATATTCGACAACCAACCAGTTATTTAGTGGAGTCATCTAGTTTATCTATAAATAATTTATTCATGTTGAAGTGCTCCATCTAGTTAATTTTGAACATAAGAACGTGTCTAATGTAAATACCACATGAGGAACATGTCTGATCATATTAAACCTAAAAGCCACTTAACTACTCCACTACTGATATCTGTTTCAAAGCCAAAAAGAATCAGTGAAGGGAAGACATCAGAATGGATTCACAAGCCAAATACTGAGCAAGACTTTATTTACAAATGTTTCCAAATGCAAGACAGTTTGTCTCAGTGGACCAAACTAAGTCAAATCTGTGAAATTAAAAAAGGGTGTGTTACACATGGTTAGGATAGCAGAGCCTGCAAATTATTGATGTGAAAGGAGAGGTCTGTGTCGAGCTTGGCACAATATGTTGGGCAAGTAAACAAAGAGCGAGTGACTGAGGAAAGTGACTTAATTCCTCTAAAACTCACAAGGGAAGAAGTTTAGATGAGATCACAAAAACACAGTATTAGTGTACTGTAATTTAACACTGACAACCAAATGCTTGCAAATATGTTATTAAAAAAACAAAAACAAGCCAAGCCATCCAAAACTGCAGCAACAAATAACTAAATAAGGACCGAGACTGTCAACCTCCAAAATGACATTTAACAAATTATATTGAATAAATAACAGTTCATTGCACAAAGCTATTGCATGGCTTCAGAAAACTTCTAAAAGCACAAGATGTATAAACCAATTTTTGTCTTTTTGGCATTTGAAGCGCACAACCCTAAGCCCTGTACATGCATGGACAAATATTAGCACACCATCTATCTTCGGACACTAATGTTTTCATCAATGCAATGTCATGAACCCACCCATGACACCATCCACTAGCCCCGCCTCAAAATACCACCTCAAACCACTCTTTCTGATCAGCTGGAACACCACCTGGTGCGGCCTATAATCCATCTCTATGTGAGGCACAGAGCAGCACCCCAATCCGGCTAATGATCCCGGCTCTGAGAAAGCAGTAGATTAGTGCCCTCCGTGTCTCTTCTGTGCTATAGGACCTGAATGGTAATCTGTGCCGGATGGAGGCCCGGTGACTTAGCAGGGTTAAAGGTGAACACGCACAGATTAACTGACAATGAGTTTAGCCAGCCGTCGATCCTAACGTCCAACTAATTGAAAATGTTGATGTGCAGGGGAAAATAGAATTAAGTGCAGAATTGTGAGGCGGCGCTGATCCGCCGACATTGAGCTCGTCTATAAACAGCTTGATGGATAATATGCGTTGTTAAAGTAAATATGAGCACAGAAGACCAGAGATTTTCAAACACCTGTTCTCACACAAACACAGAGGATGATAGGAAAAGTTGTGCATTGCTATCATAAATATTGTATAAATATTCACACACGGATGGCATTGTGCCATGGCAACAGTCATCATCTAACTAAATTAATCCAGTAGTCAATTTAGCTTATAATATTGAGAAATAATTTTAAAAAGTACTGCAGAGTGTGAAAGAAAGATGTAATTTAAATAACTTCTGCCTAATAGCAACTGGCAGCTACTCTGATTTTAGTGACCTGATTCATCACTCGGAAATTGCTTCATAATTAAACATGCATTGTTAAACTTACAGGGTTTTAATACAATTAAACTCACTCAACCATCTTTAACACTGTATGTCTGCCCTGAAACCAGGAGATACTTTTTTTGCTTCCTACACAGATGCATAATTGCCCTAATCTAATTAATTTATCTATATGTCATAAAAACTAAACATTTTCTGGGTGTGAATATGACTAGTTATAAAAGTCGTCACATTCAGTATTTCGGTATTTAATACTTGGATGATTTCTATTGACCTCACAAAAGCTAATTCAGAACGATCTAGTTTTAATACGGTCATTTCCAGCTTTCATTATCCAAACTGTTTGATTTTATTATCTGTCGGCAGATGAGCGCTCTGTCGGCCTATTAGAAAGAGTTATGGGAACAGGGTAGAGCAGCTCACATTGTTAGCTGTGATTGCGGAGCACGGCTGGTCTCGCACGATCAAGAGCGCAGCACTTGAAGTAATTGCCGGCCATTTCCACAATCAGTCTCCTCTTATCACCGTTCTTTCAAAGCCTACATAGCCCACACATTCATCAGCCCACACTGCTGCAGAGGTTCCATTCTAAAAACAATCAGCCCTCGGGCACTAGCTGCCCCGACCGAGCAAAGGAACGTGCGATACGCCACTCACTCTAACGACCGATAGCCTGGAGCTTTTCCCAACCATTATTTATTTCCTAAAGAGTCAAGCTGAACAATCAATCTTCCATATATTGACGAGAATAACAAAAGTTCTAATATTAGTTAGCTGTGCCTCAGTCATCCAGATCTAGTCTGGAAGGTTTGTGTTTCATTCAGCAGGACTGCAGTATTACTAATCTTTGTCTATAAAGCTGTCTATATAAATGATCCATAAATCAGATAGTGCTAAAATATGTCAGAAAATATTTAAATACTCATTATAATGTTAAATACTTTTAATAAAAATATTAAATCAATACACTGTGCAAGCCTAACGTAATTGTTTTTGAAAAACTTCTTGTTTTTGTATTTACATTCTTGCTCATATTTTACCTTTCACATCAATTCCAAAAAAACTCATAAACACACCCTTCTTGAGTGTCTTACAGAAAAAAAGTGCATGCTGAAAAACACACAGAAGAGTTATACAAGACTAAAAGCACTGCCGTTATTACCACTGCTGCTCCAAGTTGGCACAAGTGTCCATCCAGAGATCCATGCTGCAAAATATTCCAGTACATCTGAGGAGTTTTCCATGTGGTAAGAGGGAACACTCTAAAGGTCAATTCTCTGGATACACGTAGCCTACATGCAGGAGTGGTGAAATAAATTCATGCATCTTTTACTATTCATCTCATTGAAACAAGGAGTTTCAATGCGATGAATATAAATGCACAATTAAATGCAAGACAGTTACAGTGATGTTTTGCGGCACAAAGAGAATAGGCTATTAGCCTATATATCTGCTGCCTAGCAACTACAGATGAAGGACGTGACTGAAGGACGCAACACAAAAGTAACGCTATATGTTCTGTTGCATAACCGTGGTAGAAATGCCTTCTAGGAGATGTCCGCAATCACCTGTGTTGATATTTTTTATTCAGCATTACACGCAGAAAGCAGTCTTGGGTAGCGCCTGCTGTTTTAGTGGTCGGACAGATTCAACGACTTGTCAGGTTTTGTTGGATGCAGTTAAGAGGCCATGTTGAGTGACTGAACACCGGTGCTCCGGGTGTCTCAAACCCTAAGGATCTGTTCCAAGCTGTTAATTAGCAAAGCTTGTCCCAATCCCTTGCGTTAATTACCGAAGACATGGGGGAGGAGATTAGGTCATGCTTGGAGAAAAGCTTAGCCCATGGAAGAAGATTTATGCCTGGCACGGATGTATCGTAAAGGTGGAATTATCAATACTAAAATGAGTCCTAAGGAAACTCATCACAGATTCTCTGGTACAAGTTGATGGTTACCCAGCTAACAATTTAGGTTGTAAGAATGTTTCCCCAATGTTTCTATAAAGTAAACCACTAATAGTTTATTTTGAAAGTTCTAGGAATGGTTAAAACTTTCAGTTTTAGACGATGTATTAATGTTATTGCTTGGTTATAATGTTATTCAAACATTTTTTAATCTTTTAAAAATTTAACCGTCCCAATTTAACCTACTCAGGAATAATGTTTTTGATATGATACAACAAGTTCTACTAACATTATTGCAAGAACAATTTTTGAGAACTCTTAAAGCATTCCCTGTTAGCTGGGTAACCACAACACTAAGCAAACAGCCATGCAGTCAATACAGTGCTCAATCAAACTACACCCAAAAGTGTACACCCACTTCCTGTTTGATATGTTTTTCTTTCGCCCCATCGCTGGCAACACCAAATGTGCTCAAAATGAAACGCTTGGCTGGAAGCAATCTTACGTCCGTTGAAAGTCTCGGGTCCTTGCAGCAAAGCATGTGGAGGGATATGGGCCATCACGGCATGCCAAACAAGGCAGCAAAGCAAGTGCAAAAGAGAAGCTAAGGGCTGGAACTGAGGGAGAGAGAGAGGAGGAGAATTAACTGTCTGGCTGGCGCTTACTCATGCATAAATAACATGCTTGGATCTGTGTGAAAGAGAGAAGTAGAGAAAACCGTGAGATATACTGACAGAAGAGCAGGAAGAATTTGGAGAAAGATTGAGAGGAATGGAGGGAGAGACACTGAATATGGAGGAAAACATGTTTGTTCATGGAAATCTAATGGGGGTGGCTGACACGCCTCTGGCTCCATTAGTACTATGTAGGAATGGTTTTATACTTTTATGAACTGGCTCCTGTTAGGGGCCTGTTTATAGAAGTATGTTTAAGGTGTGTGTAAAAGTTGCAATACAGAAGAACATTAATGGATAACAGAAGCATTAGTTTAGTGCTTTAATTAAAATTCATACACACAAAGATAAAATCCTAAAGCATCAAGACATAAAAATTGTTGTGCTAAGTCTTTTTAAAGGGGTCATATAATGTGTTTAATTTTTACCCTGTGGTCCTCTTATAACATTTCTCATTATTTTTATGCACAAAACAGTTTTTGTGAATTACTGTGGAATTTCTTATATCAAAAACCCAAGGATTTCAGAACAACATTTTTGCAGTTTCAATAAATGGTCTGTGAAAATTAGGTTTTTTTTAAGGTCTGAAAGCTTTATTTCATACGTACTGTGAACACATACTTTCAATTCTTATTTCCTAAACTATTTTTCGATTTTTTTTAATTCTTTTTGTAATTGCTTTTTAAATTTCTCTGATTTTGTACATTTCATTTTTTTCTAAATGTAACTGGATTTTCCTACTCCCGGGGGATCTCTATTTTTGATCATTGCCTATTTATTTTTCAACTCTGCTTTTTGTAATTTTTGAAAGCCACCCACACAACCTAGTTCACTAGAGAGACAACACAACACAAAGCAAACAACCGCAGCTATCTATAAACTGAATATAAACCTGTATGAACTTGTGGTGGTGTAAAGCTATTTAACCAAGTCGACTAGTGTTTTCCCACAATGCCTTGTTGTTGTTGTTTTGTTTTTTTCAATACATCCCTTTATTTCAAGCAATAAAAGTTATTCTAGAGATAAAGTTTAGTCCAGCCACAATATGTGCACCAACATCTTCTGCTTGTAATACACCAATCAAAAGTTAACTTCAAAATGTCAGTGCTTATAGATTCACTGACCAGGACAACTAACCTATTTCCTGCTGAGATTTGATAGTGGCTTTCACAGATTTTAAATGCTGCTGATAGAAACCATAATTAGCCTAATTAAAACAGTCAAACTGTGCCTTACAGGGTTGATGTCATATGGTTTTTGGCCTCTATAACAAGCATTGTGTTTTAAAATGTCTTTAATAAGCTGCCTGGATGTTTTAGCATGGGGGCAATTGATATTTCAGAATCATATAAAAAAACATTTTGAATGGCACATTAAATGCACAACAAAAGAGAATACCAATAACAGAACTGAGTGGATCCAGATATCTATAAAGTTATATCACTTTGAACTAGTACTTTAAACCATGAAAATAAAATAGAATCCAATTTAACCAAAAAAATGTATTTATTTATATTTAACAACCTATGAAGTAATACATCATAACAACTAAATATACTGCAAATACAACATTAGCTAACACCAAAACTTTGGCAATGTTTAACCAGTTTAAATGTTCTCATCTATTTACTTTTCTTGCTATTACCCAAAGAAGAAAGACGAGCATTTCAGCAAACCAAACAAACAACCAACCAGCTCTAACCTGCCAATGAACATGAATAATACACAACACATTATCAAGCACACAAACTAAATTTGCATAAAGTAATGATGCCAAAGCTTTAAAACCTCTTATATTCGTCCTCTCTATAAGCTAAATGAGGAAAGTAAAAACCACAGGAGAGAGACAGATAAAGGAGAGAAAGGCAGAGAGAATTAGATGCAACAAGGGCATTTCAAATGGATGATAAAGTAATAGAGTGAGAGTAGAAAACTTAAAAGCTAGAACAGAAAGGTCATTCAATAGAAGAGGCTGGTCCCCAATTACAACAATATCTCCTGTGGGACGAAGAAGCTTTTAGGCATAATTGATCTTTTGCTTATTCGTAAACAAAGGAAAAATAACACTGAGTAATAAGCAGTCCTGTGGGGGGCAGTCATTGTAGGAATAAAGACACAAGAAAAAAATACTGAGGACAAGAGGTCTAGAGAGAAAATCTCTTAAGAAAGAGAGTGAGCGAGAGAGAGTGTGTGAGACAGAAACAGAGAGAGGGAGTGAGTGTGTGAGACAGAAAGACAGAGTGTCAGTGAGAGAGAGAGAGAGAAGGGGTGGCCTTGTACATAGAACGAACCACAGGGGCCTAGTTGGGGGTGTCAAATTGTAAACCCCATTTGTGTTTTAGTTTTGTTTTTTGAAACACCAGCTGTAGTCCTTGCACAGTTTGTTACTTTGCCTAGGACACAAAGGAAAAAAACTAAAAAATATTAAAAAACGTCATTGTAAAGTCACATGTGCTAAAGTATTTGTTTAGCATGCATTGTTCAGCATGCATTGTTTAGCATTAAAAGCACTGTGCCATCGCAGGTAGGTGTGTGAAAGTGGATGTGTGCTTAAGCTGGGCACATTCTGTGTATTTTGCCTGTATGTTTGGGAATGTTTGTCCAGTGTGTGTTTGGCAGCTGCGTTTTAATGGCCGGGCGCCAGAACGAATGGGGCGACCCAGAGGGAGGGCACCTAAGGAACACAGTCTGCCTCAGCTGGGAGAGGGTAATGGGGGTTGATGTGATGAAATGCTAACAAGATGACTTACAGAATGCAAAGGCGGTAGGCTGCGCTTCCGTTAGGCTGTGAGAGATGGGATGTTGGTTGCCAGGGCATTGTGTGTTGCTATGTGGTTGCAAGGGTGGTGAACCGGTTGCTAGGTGGCCCAAATCAAATGTGTCTATGATATAGCTGATTTGAGGTGAAATATAATTTAAAATATAATATAATTTCGACAAATTATATTATTCAATATAAAATTGACACTTCTATCCACAGCGACTTACAGTACATTCAAGTTATACATTTTATCATTATGTGCGCTCCCTGGGAATCGAACCAACGACCTTTGTGCTATGAACACAATGCTCTACCAGTTGATCTACAGGAACATATAATGTAATCTTTTAATTCAATCATTCTTGACTAGAATAAAAGAAATAAAATAGAAATTGTATTGGATTTCACTGGCGATTTAAGTGATGAATTTTATTGAAAACAAGCAAAAACTGTTCTGCATTCCCACAACTGAAAACAGCCACCCAGAGGCAGTTAATATGGCTGCTGAGTGCATTGGCTCGCTTTAAAAAGGATTTTGACTGCGGATAAGAGATGAAAAGAGGGGACAAAAGAGACAAAATGGGTGTGGCCCTATGATTGATAAACAGATGTACAGAAGGACAATTGGAAAGATAAAAATATGGAGCAGGGAGGGGATAGACAGAGATTATGATTGATGTCATTGTTTTCCAGCTTTGGCCGGTATCAAGATGAAAATTGAGGACAGAAGGATTGCCCAAGGGAAGGAGGTCAGCGAAGCACGCAGGGTTCAGAGGAACACTTATCATCAGGACAATGCAAAGCACAGGGCAGTGTGTCACATTCTAGACTATAAGCTTGAATACACCAGTGATTTCATCAGACAGATTCCAATGCAGAAGTGCAGTCTATTGCCAAGGCACTTAGACAAAGGTGTGACCTGTTAGTGCACATTGTTAGTGATCTAGAAACAGTGCAAGTGTTTTCAATTCTGCCCCGAAGACTCACTGTCCAGCGTTTAGCTTCAACCCTAATCAAATGTGCCTACCAGCATGTCGAGGTTTAGATTTGCTGTTTGATTCTCGGCAGGATAGTGGGTGTCTGATGGTGCTTTTCTTGCATAAATTGAGCTTTAATAATTACATGAGCTTTAAAGGCAGGCTTTTTTCCAGAAATTTTTTTTGTTATGCTGGTTGAAAGTTTCTTCACATCCTGATAGGAATCACTAAGTGGTCTATATATATTATATACTGCGGAAGTTGCAGGACCATAAAATGTTTATCCAATCATTGCATTCGGTCCAGCTGTCCTACTTGCCTGTCAAACTATATGGGCTTGTATGTTTTGGAGGAAGTGTGGCTTTGGAGAGCAATCTAAAGGGAGGGTGGGATGTTCTGCTTTTAAAACTAGTATGCTGTTGCTAGCCTCTCTGAAAATTCCTTCCCCACCTTTAAAAGACTGTGAATGATTATAGTTAATGGTACCATTTGGACTTTTTTATATATAGTTTTTTAAAAGGGTACTTAAGCCCTACTGATGCGGCTGCGGAGATACACAAACATATAAAAATGAGTTGTTTGCCCTCATTATTGCTGGTTTATAAAATAAACTAAATATATGTATTGGTCTGTGTGAACAAAGCAAGAGAAGGGTGAAGGAAAACAGAAGAAGTGGGTGAGAACAGAAGAACATATCTAGAGCTATATGTATAGAGGAGTATGTGAGTGGGACAGAGACAGAAATCTCTGCTTCTAAATTTAGCCTGGTCATACACTGGTCTACATGTGGGTTGACAATAGATGCTGAATAGAAGGTAGAGCTAACGAAACAGAGGGAGAAGAGTGATACCCAGCTGTGAAACATTATCCTATGTTTTCCTCCTGAGCATACAGATCAAATACACCCTAACGCACAAGACGGGTGCAAAAAACATGCATTCTGGAAACTGGGTGGTGTGTGTGGGGGCACTGGGGCAAAAAGTCACGATGGTGGAGGAAGCCAACACACAAATAAAGCAAAAGTGTTTGTCTGTCCTCCTTTGGGAAAAAAAGGCTCTTACATAATATAATCTGCTTATGCAACATACGCGAGACACCGCATCCTTTCCCCTCTCCTCTCCTCTCCTGCTCTCTGCCTCTGCTCCTCTGAGAGATGACCTCCTCTAAACACGTCACACATGCATAAAAATACACACAAACAAAAGAATGACAGAAGAGCTCTGTGGGTCGGTCTAACACAAACATATACACAAACAGATAAACTATTCCATTCTCACAGACACCCTGCCACCACATACCCAAACATGCATGCAAACACAGTCACGGTTCCCCAACACACAAACATTAAATGTTTTTTGGGCCCCCAAAAAAATGCAGACTTGTGACACACTGTCGTGCAATGTTCCATCCCTTGCAAAAATGTACAGTACCATGGTAACCATGGTTTCCACTGTTGTGACTACAATAATTTACCAGCCTCCACCTCCATCAAAACAGACCTTCATAAAATGACGGGAGATTCTAGAAGGCTTACACTGTTTAGGGAAAACATGATTAATTATTATTTTTTATAATTTTACAGTACTAACAATAACTGTATGGTATTTACTACACCTTACCCATAACAACCTGAAACTAAATCCTCACAAAAGCAGAAGAATTAGAGCAAAACATGATTTGCTGATTTAAGAGCCTTTCAAATAGTGAGATTCACTTCAAATATGCACACAAATATTTTTTCAACATGTTTTATAGTTTTTATGAGAATGTTTGGAGAGTTAAAAGCAGGGTAGGGATTTGGTCCAGAAACATTTTTGTTATGTTGGTTGAAAGTCTCTTCACATTTTGAATTCTTGACTATCAAAAGGTAAAGTGATCTAAATACATAGGTTCAGGACCTTAAAACCGTGGACCGAATGTCCAACTTGCCTGTCAAACCATGAACGCATTGTTCATGTTTGGAGGAGGTGTGGCTTTGGAGAGCAATCTAAAGGGAGGGTGGGATCTTATGCTTTCAAAGCTAGCTTGCTATGGCTAGCCTCTCCGAAACTGCCTACAATACCTTTAAGTGTAAAAAGTCAAACCTGCACACACATACACATATTCATACCATGTTGGGTAAATAAACACACACACATTGCTATTTTCTAAAATAACCTATTTTAAGAGATCAGGGGGTAATGCTTCCAAAACATGAATGTGCCTCTTCACGCCTACACGCTCTTCATGTTTTCAAATCCTGTATCTCTTTTTCACACACAGAATAGCCCAATGCTCAGCCGAGGGCCGAGCCAGATGTGTGTATTTACGAATGTGTGTGTTTGTGGGAGCAGGGCTCAGAGACTGACGTGGGAACAGGGCAGAGGGGGATGCATTTCGTTCCCACACTGTGTGCACTAAACTACAGCAACCCGCACAGAGCATGTGGTTCAGTGCTGCATGACGTGCTCCATGCAAGCGCATACAGTGCATGGCACTGTGTCACCGTGTGCCAAGACAAATCTTAGGCACAAGCATGTCTGTATGCATCTGCAAATCCGTATGTATGGATTTTTTTTATAAATCTGTATGTTTCATGTTCATATCATTGGTCCAAACAAGAGCGATCTGAAAGAATCCAGTTCTTATATCGGCATTATGTTTCCTGCCAGCACACAGGAAGTAATAAAAATACAGGACTAATCAGCTTGATCAATGAAACACCTAAAAAAAAAAAACACATATGGTGGAAAGCAAAATGATGTGAAAACCGTATCAGTTAACTCTTCACTTAAGACAGTTTTTCATCATACATGGTCAAATTTATCAGATTACATGTCATTCTACTGTAATAAATTACATTAAGATGTTATTTTGTTTAGTTAAAGGTAGGGTAGACAATTACAGAGAGACTAACTATAGCAAGCTAGCTTTAAAGCATAAGATCTCGTCCTGTCTTCAGAGTGTTCTGCAAAGCCATGCCTCCTCCAGTAGCACGCTGAGGTATGCAAATACATAATTTGACAGCCAAGCAGGACTTCTTTTCGATGCATTCGGACCAAATGCAATGATTGGACATACATTTTATGATTATTTCCATTAGTGAACGCAATCAGGATGTGAAAAGACTTTCTATCAGCATATGGGAGAAAAACGTTTCGGGAAAAGATCGCCCTACCTTTATTGGTTAAGCATTATGCATGCATTATTTTAGTGTAAACCTATTTTTAATGAATTTCTGGCAACCACAGTTTTTACTGTAATTTGAAATTAAATAAAAAAAACTGTACACACAAAGACAATCCCGTCCAATGGACCACAGTAACTCTTCAGCCTGAGAAGCTTGAGAAGCTTCTTGCTGAGCCAATTTATAATAACATCCAATTGTGTCTTTGTTTATTCAGTTGATTATGTCCACAGCGTGAGGTCATCACCGGGCCCTCTGTAACCATATCGACCTGAAATGACTGCAGCTGCGAGGACGTCTGATTGGCTAACGGGCCATTGTCTCTGCTGTGCCGGCGAGATAAGTATCAAAACAAGGTAACAAGCACACTGGCCAATGCGTGAATAAGCCGATGTGGAATTGAGTTCGTTCTACTGGGGCTATCATGGACACGTGGTTTTTAATGTTAGCTGAAGTGAATAATTGTCTGTGTAATGAATGTAAAAAGTGCCCAAATAATATCAATGTTTTCCTCCTCTTCAGACTTTTTTCACAGAAATACCAGAGCTGTTGAGCAGGTACTCGCAAACACACACGCATCAAAACATTTGCTCTGCCAGACGTTATTCACTTCTGTCTCTGATAGTCTTTGAAAAAGTCAGCCTTGTGTTTCACGTTAATGCTCATAACACCCTGTGTGGCCAGAATCGCTGGAAATATCCCACAATTCTCTATAAAACCCTCCAATGTCAACATTTATTCCTTTGCTTGCATAAAAACCATAATGTTTACAGTTAGACGCTTTATAAATGGTGGTAGATTGAATTAGCTGTAGAATAACAACAGGTGAAGTAACTACAGCAAAAAATTTGTACACTCTGTCCAAACAAGCACAATGTGAAAAAGCACAGCTCATCCATGTTAACCGGAGTTATTCTCCTATAAAGCTGCAACATTTAACAGCGCTGTGTGATATGACATTTTGACAATGTGAGGCAACATGCTGGGTAGCCCCACCCACAGTGAAGTCTCATCGGTCCACGTCCAGTTCTTTTTAGCCATCCTTGAAACAAAATAATAAACTCCTTCTACCTTCTATTCAACTTCTTATGTGTGAATGTTTTCCCCTATATGGTGTTCCAAACTCTCTTGCTAACATATTTTTAGGCTTGTTCCATCCCATCTCGCCATTACACCCTTACACACTTTTGTTCTTTCAGCAAATTGCTTCAGAAATGCTCTTCCCTCTGTAGCATTCTTCACTTTCTAAGCCTTAAGAGGAGTTTCAAGATAATCGGGCTCCGTGAGACCGCCAGTATAAAATACAGTCCGCAGTTCACTTTGTTCTGGCCAAGAACCATCTACTTTGCATGTTGGTCAGACAGCCCCTTCCTGTCAAAGCAACCAACCACAGTTCATCTGTTTTAAATATGACATTCAGGGGCATTAATGGGATTTTATTCAATATGATTCTAAGAGCGAAGTCAAAATACATAAATGTGCTTTGACTATCTTGTTTATTAGCTACAACATGTCTTATGAACTTTGGAAACTCTGAGTGATTCCAAGGAAGAACTAGTTTGGATTTGCCATTGTAACAGCCTAGGAACTTGTTAACACTTTGCTTTCCAGCAGGCCAAATGAAACTGATGTATTTTGACTCCAAGAAATTGTATAAATTCAGCCAATCGGATTGAAGTTTTCTGTTTTGAGAAAGCTATTTCTATTTTTGCGTGCAGTATGCCTCAGATGTTAAGTGAAAGGCCATGGGTGGTCTGTCTGCGTGCCGTCTGAGGCTGAAACTATTACTGAGATAATTTGAGAGAATAAGAAGAACCGGGAGAGAGGGCAGGAATGCTACGCTTCCTCCTCTTTCCTGTTCTTGTCGAGTTCAAACATACTTTCCTGGCAAGGATACGTCTGCCGTATACAGACCATCAGGGGCTATCAGTGCTGCTAAATATGGTCAGATGATTGACAGCCCAGTAATTGCCGAGGGAAAAATGTACACATTGTTTAAAGAGAGAGAAATTACAATCAAGATGGAAGAGGCAAAATAGATTTGTCTGCACTCAGGCTGAGAAAGTATAATGCTCCAGTCAAATCCCTCTCTCTTACTTTCTTTCCTCGACTGAAATGCAAAAAAAGAAAAAAATTCTCACTTTTTTCCCCTCTCTTCACCTCGTTCTCTCTATTACGCACATAGACATGCTTGCTCACACTCGCCCTGTCAGTGGCAGACGCACACGGTGAGGTAATGAGGATCTACAGAGGCTTCTGCAGGAGACATGCTTTCATCAGGGCTGCTGGGTAATGGTTACCATGGCAATAGGGGCCACGGCACATGGGTGCACAGATGCTCCAGTTGGCCTAAGTGAAACACAAAGAGCAAATTTATTCCAATTCAAACGTGTATCAACTTCTAATAAAGACCCTCCTGGTGAACAGATGACCTACAGTAGCCTTTATGGATAAAAATCAATATGCATCTGATGTAATTTCACAAGGGCCGCCCAGCATTACCGCAAATTACCGTAAATCCATTTCACATGCAAATGATCCCACGCACCTGTTCTTCCAGTGATAATTCTTGATTTGACAGCATGAGTGTGTAAGATGGGGGAGGTGTTGTTGTAAGCAGTTACCTGCACTCCTTACAACAATCCCATGATGCCTCACTTTCTATAACTCATCAAGCATCAAATCATGACCTGCATCTCAGGTGTGAAGATCAGCTGACTGATGGCCACAGAGACAACATTAAGTTCATAGTCAGGGTGTGAAATGGATGAGAAACAGCTGCCAGGCATCAGAAAATGATCCCAACAGGACAAAGCCTCAAGCAAGGTAGCTCCAGTACTGTAGCTCTACTAGTGTTCCTGTAGCTCAATTGGTAGAGCGTTGCATTAGGTCATGGGTTCGAGTCCCAGGGAACACACATACTGATAAAATATTTCCTGAATACACTGCAAGTCACCTTGATTTAAAGCATCTACATCTGCATAAATGCATTCTAAATGTATTGTTCACATCTGAAACTAACATCTAACAACCAACAAGTATTTAACCTCATAAATGACTGAATTTAAATGTTCCACAAAGGCAGCAACTCTGTTAACGATCACACATCACGAGCATACCCAGGTTAACAGGTCAATGTTAATAATTCAATGAAGCATAAAACTTTTCTCCATGTACTATTCATTTCTTAATGTAATACATGTTTTGTGCCCAGACGTTTGACATTGAAAAAGGCACACTGAAAGAACTTTACAGCCAGTGGGTAGCTGGATGGGATTTTGATCTGGAGCAAACATGGAGAGGGGCTTCTCTCAACAGCAAGTGTCTGAAAACAGAACAGAACTTAAGTTTAGAAACTCAAGAGAATAATTGCTTTGGGGAAGGGTGACACGATGTTTGAGAAAACCAATGACAGCTGAAATTGAAAAGATGGTGATCTAAAGGGCATTAGACAAGAAGTGACAGGATCTTTTCAACCCTGTTTAAAGGGAATTCTAGTGTGATGCCAGAGCAATTTTCAAAATCAACACCGTTTCCCAGTTCACGGATCACGTAACACAGTGGTTATGAATGTGGACTGACAACTGAAGGGTTCACAACTTACATGCTGGGTGATCCATTAACTGAGAATCACATGTATCCTCTCACCATTGTGCCCTTGGGACAGACATTCAAGTGAAGGTTGAAGCTCCAGGAAGACTGACCTTGGAACAAGTGAACTGTAAGTAACACTGGGTAAAATAGTCTTCTAGGAGAAGTAAACAAGTGCCAAATTAAATATGACACTTAACTTTTCTTTAAAAGCAAAGACCTTTTTAAGATGCCTGACTCACACAAACGGTAAACAACAGAAGATCAAGGGGTTGCAGGTGACAATTACAGTAACAGCACGACATTTACAGTAAGTGCTAAAGAGACAACTCAATTTGACCACTCATACTGTACGTTTGGCAATGCGTTGCTATAACGTTGATGTCGCATTTGCACAATGTTAGCAAATAAATTAAAGCAAATGGGTTTCTACACAAGAAGTTACGGTAATATTTGCATTGTTATGCTTCAACGGTAACCTCTGCTCACCAACTAAACAAACTTCCTTTCATTCTAAACAATGGGGAAGGTAAACACAACCATTTACCCACACGCATGTGTGCGTAAATGCACACAGCCTCACACGATTCAGAAGTGATTACATTCTGGACACGCAAAAAGAGCTTGTACAGATGTTACTTCAGCTTTGTGTGTGTCTGTGTGTGAGGTATTAAACACAATGGCGAAACGTTCAAATGCAACCTCCAAGAACAAATGTTGACCTACTCTCAGCTCATGCTCCAGGCACAATTTAGTACCGTGGGCTGCACCGCACTAAGGAGAAATTACTAAGGAGTCTAGACGCAGTCACGGGACAGCTGGGTAACACGGACAGGGGGAAAGTACAGAGCTGGGATGAAAGGACAGACTAGACAATAATGAGTGTTTTGGATATCTGCAGGGTGTAAGTATACTTTCTTTAAAGGGACAGTTCACCCAAAAATGACAATTCTTTCGTCATTTACCAATGTTCATGTCATTCCAAACCTGTATGACTTTTTTGCCTCCAAGCAACACAAAAGAAGATAAAGATAAGGTATGATGGTAACCAAACAACAGTGGCACCCATTGACTTCCATTGTACGCACACAAAGCCACTGAGACATTTCTCAAAATATCTTCTTTTGTGTTCCACAGAAGCAAAAAAGTCATATTTGGAATGACATAAGAGTGAATGATACCAAAAATAATTTTTAGGCTATTCCTTTAAGGAAATATTAAAACAAATTTAAACAAAAAAGAAACCCCTTGACTTTCACTTCATATTCCTGTAAAAATATATGGGAGAGATCTGTCTGTCGAAGCAGGAAGGAATATTTCTTTGAAGGTGAAGTGTGTTATTTTTGTTAAACTCACACCATTGGTTAAGCCCTGTCAGGCTGGTCAGGATACAGATTCAGCCTACAAATGGCTTTCTTACATCTGTCTCTGCTTACCCTAAGAGAAAGTATGCTATAAAAATGGCTTCATATTAGATTGTGTAACCAAAAGACAAAAGTTAAAAGTGCCGTGAGGAGAATTTCTCAAACCACATTAAATGACAGGGCAGCAGGAGAGTAACGGAGTGATGAGACCGAGAAAAAAAACAAGGAGGCAGAGGATACAGGCAATGGTGGGAGTGAGTGAGAACGAAAGAGAAAGTGAGAGAAAAGAGAGAGCGATAGAGGCGGATGGACAGGTGGGAGACAGCTCAATGAAACGAGGAAACAGGAAGGACACATCAAAGAGGACAGAGAGAAATAGCTGGGTGGAAATGGCAGATGGGGACGTGGTGACAAGTGAATACGTGATAGAAAGAGATGATTGACAGGAGAGCACAGGCTCACTTGAACACTGACAAAACACAAGTTAAAGAAACAGTTCACCTAAAAAATTACATTTACACTTCATCTTTTACTTACAAGGCATTCCAACAGACTGTATTTCTGCCATAGAACACAATCTCAACTGAAACATTACAGCCAATCTTTCAATATAATGAAAGTGAATGGGGACCGGCGGGGCTGTCAAACAAACAACTTAAAAATACAACAAAACAGCACCATAAAATTATCCTAAAGTGGATTAGATTGTGCATGTGCTAAGTCATATGACAGCTTTGTGTGAGAAACAGACCAAAATTCATTACTTATTATTCACGGATTACTGGATTAGTCCGATTTGTAAACAAATAACTAAGGCTTTGTGAACCAAATTAACAGCTTCAATAAAAAAAAGTATCACTACTTCACTCAAACTCTGTCATATGACATCAGAAGACTCCATATTGACTCTTATCTAAATTTTTGTCATTCTTAGGTGAACTATTGCTTTAACTGTGACAGAGTTTTCATTTGAAACATGCGGTGGATACGAAAGGGGATCTGGGAGGAGTAGGGGATGCATGGACAGACGTTGGGGGGGTGGATGGGGGTGAGAGAGACAGTGCGTGTGCAGACACATTAAATGAGATAGTGACAGGCTGAGACTAAGATGGAGAGGAACGATTAGAGAGCGGGCGGACACAGAGAAATACTTAATAAATCAGCCTGCACTGTGACTAAGTGTGACTGAAATGTTTATGATACGACACCATTATGGGAGACCCAGAGAAAGAGAGGTAGTGGCATCTAACTATGGCAGAGAAAGGACATAATTTGTGTCTATTTAATATACTGTAATATTAGTACTGAGGACTATATAATATGAGGACTACATATATAATATATATATATATATATAATGTATATAATATATAATCATGTTAAAGCACGTTAACCACGAATATAAAATGTGATTACAAAAAGGTTTGGTAAATAAAAGTTTTTAATTCATCTTAGGCTAATCTACATTGCACATATCTTTAATGTGCTATAATTTGAATTGTATCCTATATATATTACACACACACACACACACACACACACATATTTATATAATATATATAATATATATATATATATATATATATATTAATATATATATTAAAATATTTAAAATATCTCACACACAATTGTGCTATGAGTAGTGCTGACTTTCAAAATAAAAAATAACAGCAAGTGACTTTTAGACATCACTTCTATAAACATGGTCATATTGCATTACCACACACAATTCCAACTCCCATATTTCAAAATTTTCAAAAAAAATTACATAGTAGTTTTGTAAAGACATTCATACGAATGTACAATTTATATTTGTCTATACACAAATGCACAGTGCTGAGTCAAATGACAGACCGGGCCCTGCGAACATAATTATTCTGTATGGTAACAGGTGGAACATTGCGGTTTCCAGAGGGCTCATGTCTAAACCTGAAACTCCACACCGGATCCATCAGGAAGAGCCACAGTGCCGCAGCCAATGTTACCACCTGCCCTACTTTCCACCCTGAGCTCTTCCGGCAATTCTACCCCTGAGTGGAGGCTCACAGCGAGCACTTGACTGACAGCTGGGGTAACCATGGATACAAAGAGGATACTCTTTCAAAGACAGCATACAGCATGACTGACATACTGGGTAACCATAGCAACACAAAGATGTGTAGGTAGGGGGTCTTATGCAAATACCTGATAAATTAAGGATTCTGATGAGATGTTAGTGGTTAATAGCGAGGCAGGTATCACCATTACTGTTGCTCATCCTTAAGCTTAGAGGCTTGAGCAAGTAGGTAAGTGAGGAAGTCATTAACCGAATGCTGTAAAGTTGATCTGAGATCAGCGGACTGCAGGTGAAAGGTGAAGCAGGTTCTGTTTATTTACAGGTCAGATTACTGGCACTGATCCAAAGACTCTTCAGATCCGCCCCTGTCACAGATTTCCTCTAAAGTTACTTAACTGCTCTTGGCACAACTGAGAAAGATTAATAATAATATAAAATAATGAAAAAAATCTAATCTTTCCCTCCTTAGTTTAGTTGATGATGGTTACAAACCTAACAAACCCATATCCCTGATGTTGCTACAGTCATGCCCTACTCTTGTATATTTTTAGGATATTCAGTATCGTATTTGATGTAATGCTTTGGAAGTTAATAAATCACCAGAAAGATTCTCAACATGCATGCACTTCAAAATCCAGCTGATCGGCATTAGCATCAAAATGCACACACATGGGCAGGAACATGGAGGCTGTATATTTTGGCACTGCAGCTGCTATATTCACACAGCTGTCAAGACCAAAAACGATGAGAGATTTCACAAAACACACAGAGATCTGCTGGGGGAACGTCTACAACAGTTTATCAAAATGACTACAATCATTGCTTAACATCTGCTGATGTTGCATTATTTTACCACTGCTGAACGCAAATAGTTTCACAATTAATGTACTGTACACACACATCGGTCAAATTTAACATGTTGGCTGGGAGGGGTGGTGATGGTCCCCCACAGCACCAACACTGATGTCAAAGGGGAAAAAGAAATGAATAGGTCCCAATAAATTGTAAACGCCAGCAGCAAACCAACAGCACTAAAGGGACTTCTCTTCATAGATGTTATTACACTACTAAAACACTAATTACTTTAATTAGTTCCTGATTATGTTGAAATGCAGGCCCAGGGCTGTTTTGGTTGCATGTTTGCTGTGTGTTTGGTAGGATGTGTATGTCACTGTGTGCATGTTTGTATGTGGTTGTTTGTTATAACATCTGTTACAGTTTGGAGATTGTCGTCAACACAGGAAGAAAACTGAAGCTGCAGTCTTTGGGTACTGTTTTTGTCAAAATGCACAACATCATGGCTTTTTCACACTTGAAATTGTTAACTCGGGGTCATTTAATCTGGGTTATCTTTGGTCTGTTTCACATTATTTATAATTTAGCCAGGGGCTTCGGAAGCCTTCTGCCAGTCCTGGAGATTATACAGTCTGCAAGCAACAAGTTAGGTAAGTCCCAAAAATGTCTCTGAAAATCTATTCCACAGGGCAAATATTGCCCCCTAATAAAAAAGTTAATCCCCGACACTGCACTGTATGGGCCACGTCATAAGTCTTTAAAACTCTGGGTTAAAAGAGGTGCTAACTTCTATTCAAAGTTACAAGTGCAAAACATTGCTTGACCCAGGGTTAAAAAAGATGTTAACCCTAGGTTAAGCACAGTGTAAAAAGTCTATCAGACTTCCAAGAGATTAATGAAATTATCAGATCTTAAGAGCCCAGAATGACAGACTGGTCAAAACAACTTTGGATTGTCATGGGTTTCTTACATCACTCCATCATCATAATAATTGAATAAAATAAATATATGACTATATTTTGTAGGCAAATATTTATGCATGTAAAATAACAAAGAGACAGGAATGGGCATGTGTTTTGTCTAAGCTTCTGTTGTGTAACAGAACACAGCAGGAAAAAATAGCAGAAGCTATTTCCTATCATCAGACTTTCAGACATTCAAACACTGATCCAATGTTTCCCTTTGAAAGTGACAACAAACCAGTATCAACAATCACTCAGACTACAAAGACATCAATGTGGCACAACTCAATTACGAAAGACAGGGAGGTAGACGGATAGATGAGACAAAAGATAAATAACTTCCCTGCTTAGAAATCAAGCAGTCTGCAGACAATATTCAGAAAGCGTTTTTAAAACGAAAAATCTGACTGTGAAGAGTAGCTTTGTTGGTGTTGGCAAACTGTCGATCTTTTTGTTTGTGTTCATTATCTGTGCAGTGTGTCTGTATTCTCTCTACAGTTTATCTGGTAAATCTCTGCCTGTCTGTCTATCTGCAGGCCCGATTGCTTGTCTTGGCTTTTTTTGTCTGTTCGCCTATACCCCTGCATCCACCAACCCACTCTTTAGACCAGCTACAATCTGTTCACTGACAATCTTATACATATTAAAAAACAAAATTGGAAAGCATTTTCCCAGTCTGGCAAACCCTAATTTGACTGGCTGGCTTAAGGCACCTTCTGAGTTCTGTTTGTGGCACCTAGTGGCAAATTATCTTACTATTCATGGCTTAAACTGTATATTCCTCACTTTCTACTTTTTGTTTTCCCAGTGTTGCCTGTACAGTCATTCACAGAAACTCACCCTAAATAGGATGTGAAAACAAAACAAACTCTGATTGGTCGGTTTACATGTCAATCAGAATGGATGGTACTAGGTCAAAATAAGCCACGATGTAAACCAGACTTTTTGCAGTATAGTCAGGCTAGTTAGGTCTGGCTACACCAAACTAACACCAATAAATGACTCTAGAGGGAGCAGATAAAGACAGAAAGAAAATCCCAGCAGGAGATGAACACATGGAGACAGAAAGAGTGAGAAGAGAAAAGATAAGTCTGTGTTTTTGGCAACAGCAATTTGTAACGTGTTGAACAGCAGTTCTCATAGGAGTGTACTTGGACAGCAGAGAGCATGCAGGGATGGAGATAAGGCTACTGAGAGAGCCCAGACAGCAAGTCTCGAAGACAGAGAGAAAATGCCAAAAAAGCCGATATTTCCCATTTATTACCATGGAAACTGCCCAACCTGCCTCTTTTAAGAGTCAAAGATCATGGGGTCATTGGCACTTTTAATCTCTGTGAAGCAAAGGAAATGATAGAGAGAGAGAGGGAGAGAGAGAGAGAAAGATATGAAAGTTAATGAATGAATATTAGCCAAAACAAAAAAAGAACAAGTGATGGAAAAATGAGGGCAGAGCAACCGAAGACTGCCGGTTCAAGCCTCATGCCAGAATCAGACATGCATGAGAATCATGGCATTATGGTTAATCAGATATAATAGTCAACACAGTTTTGTTTTGGATACAAGAACTGATTTATAACAGGGTTTCTACTGAGGTTTTGAACTGGAGGAGTTTGGAAAGAGATGGAAAGCATTAAGGACAGCGAGACGCATACAGTGAGTGTGATGACAACACACTTTCAGTATTCCAGCACAAGTGGTTGCACTTTCCTCTACCCATATTTTCCATCTGTTGCACTGTCACCTAATTATTTTATCAGTTTCCACAGCGAAGACAATACCTAGCTTCACACGCACAAATAAAAAAACTAACTAAATAAATACCTTTAGTCGCCCCTTTAAACCAATAACCTGTTCCCTCCATCTGGAACCATTAAAGGAATATCAACCGCATCTGTGGCCCTGTGTCGATTAACACAGAAAATAGTGTAATTTTACTTCGGTTAAATAAACAAAAATTTTGTTTTTTAAACTGAGAAATGTTCTGTGGTAACTGAGGGCATGTCATGGGTGTTTTCAGCCTGTAATATCACTTCAGACACCCAAGTTTTCCTCTGCCCCCCCTTCTCCTCTCGGCTGCAAGCTGTGTCTGCTCCGACAGGCTGAGTGGATGAGGAGACGATTAGAAGTGTAATCCTGTTACCGACACTGGCGTCCAGGAATCGCCTCTCATCACACGCCTCCTTTTCACCACCTAAACAACCTGTCAGAAGACCAGCAGCCCACTTTTATCTGCGAAAGAAGGTATGACAGTGAGGATTTAAAGTAGGAACTCTGTGTTTGTGTGTGGAGAATCTCTCTGTCTGTTTTAATTCACAGGAAGAGGACAGTTTTGTTGATGGAGTGCAGATGGCCGAAGCTCTACGTGTTCCCTGTAATTCTTCCAAAGCGGAATTTCACGTTCCCACAGAGACTTGCAGGAGACCCTGCCAGGCTGTGCTCAAAACGAGAGAGGCGAGAACATGAGCGCGTGTTTGGTAGACCTCAGCTGACACAGTTGTGACCACACCCCAGACTACAAACCCACTTTCTGCATGTCAATGAACACTGAGGTGGATTGTCTCGGGCCCAGCAGTTGCCATGGCAGCCCAATGGCGCGCCAGTGATTTTCATGGCGAGTTGGAATGAAATCATCGCAATCCACAATCCAAATCCACATTCTTACAGGCTCTGCCTTTATAATCTTACACACAATTCTGCCTTAACTTGTACAAAGTCTGTACAATTACATACAGCTTTAATAGTATTAATAAATAACGAACAAGTTTTATTAGATTTTTGCTGCCATATTTTTCATTGCCTTCAAGCAGAATGTTTTATATAACAGATATTAATTTAGATGATTGTGTATTGTGTTCAGTTAACAGGTTGCAATAAATGCCTTTAAAGTACGCCGAATTCTGTCTGCTAATAGAAAATCTGTTAAGGTTTTAGCTTAGATCAGCTATTACATTTTCTCTAACTGCTGCATGTTGAAACCCATGACCCCCCTGCACTCAAAGCTTACCTCTATACCAACAGGCCTTATTTGGTGACTACCTCTCCATCATTTCTTAAAGGCAGGGTAGACAATTCTTTCCAAAAACATTTTTTGTCAGCTGGCACATCCTGATAGCAATCACTAAGTGGTCTAAATAGTAATTAATATCTTCTGTTGAAGGTGTAGGATCATAAAAGGTTCATCCAATCATTGCATTCAGTTTGATCCGAATGCAATGACAGGATGTCCTACTTGCCTGCCGAACTATGTATTTGCATTATGTTTATGTATTTTAGAGGTATGGATTTGGAGAGCACTCTGAAGGGAAGGTTGGGATCTTATGCTTTTAAAGCTACCTTGCTATTGCTAACATCTCAGAAAATGCCTACCCAACCATTTAAACAAACTGTCAGCAATGCATCCAATAGTTGCCCATACCAAGATGATATTACCAGTATAGTAATGGCACCGATAGCACAAACAGCACACGCTTGATGAGCATAGTCCAGTACAGAGCATTAGTCTCTAGAACCACATTTGCCTCCCGGGTCTAGCTGTACCCTGCACACCGGGCCCAGTGACAGCTGGAAAACTTATTTGACAAACTGCAGGCTGGAGCAACATAACTACATAAATTTCACCCTGACAGGGTAAGAGCTTCATCCAAGGTGTAACCTCACACAACAATGTAAAGAACCTGAAGATGCTTATCCTTTTCATGTTATCTCAACTCAAGTTTATTTATCACCTATCATGTAAGAGAAGTGTGTTTAAAGTGCATGTCTGTATGTGCACCAAACATCTAACACTACACAAACATCCCTCACAACCTAAGACCACATCCTTTTGGGCTGTGGTCTACCAGGGGGAGCAGCTCCAATTCGGCTGATCTTAGATCAGCTGGCCACATGTAGAACTCCACCCTGAACTAAACCATGTGCTCCAGTAACAAGCCGAAATCGGTCAAGCATGCATTTTAACACTCCTCCCCACAGTGAAATAACTTCTCATTCAGCTCTTTCATATTTTCACGCTATCATAAGATCTGTTATACTGTACTTCCTGACTCCGCCCAAGCACAAACTGCTTTGTCAAAGCACTGCTACTCTGAGTTACTCTGTGTAATCTACAGTATGCATACCATCCTCTTGGCCTTCGTTTTGTCCCTGAAGTACATTTTTAACCAAGGCTGTAACCATAAAAGAGAAGTACAGTATAATGCAGATAGCGGATGTACTTCCGAAGTAGGTGTTTGTAACTAAAAGTGTGCATCAGACAAGCCCAACATCAGTTGTGGGTAGGGTGTTACTAAACAGGAAGTTATAGGCAGAGACAGCTCTCTCAGAAATCTCCCTTCCCTACCTCAATTCTCACCCTCTTTCTCTTTATCTGGTCCTAACGTCTCCAAACCAATGGGGAATGATAACCGTGAGATGCTACTTCAAAGATCAAACATGGACACAACAATCATGGTGGCCAAAAATGGGCATTAGCATCTGAAAGGTTGAAAAATGATGTTCTGAAATGTTCAATAGTCTTCAGCTTTTCTATAAAAAAGCAATTTGTTTGGAAACACAGTTTGGCACCGGTTTGCCTTTTCTTCACATGCCCTGACTCACGCAGAGTTGCAAAACAAAGCAAAATTGCTGTCCAGTTTTCAGCTGGCACTGAAAAGCAAGTTAAGAAAAGGAAATGTCAAGAGAAAATGATGTTAATAAGACAAAAGTTGTTTTGATGCAAGCAGACCTGAGGTACTGGGAAACTGAGTCGCTTTCTCTGAAACACTCACAGGAAGAGGGCTATGAAAATGTCAAAATTTGCATCTACTCATAAAGGAATGTGTATGCTTCCCCTGACACACAGACAGTCATAAAATATATTTAGTGGTAGCCATACACATCTTTATTTCCATGCAGATACACAGACTTGGATCCCAACAGACTATAAAACAACATTTAACACAGACACATATATGGCAGCTAATTTAGCGTGTTAATGTAATTAATTGTGAAAACAATTACTGAATGCAATTAATCGTGAACAGATCCCATATGAACAAGTCTATATCATTCAGATGGACAAACTTAATTACAAAGTAGATTGCTGTGGACATTAGGCTAGCAATAGGCTTACGTTCAGTAAGGTGAAAATCAAATAAACAACATACTGGCATCTAAAGCAACTTTTGTAATGTCTAGTCAATGCATTTGACTACCACAATAATGTAATGCCTTTCAATTACCCTTATTTTGGGTCGATTCTCAGCAAAAACTTCTATTCTATTAATTCTAATGCAAATTAAACAGCATATATTTGCTGATTGATTACTACTTGTATTTTATTCAATGAAACATTTTAATTGGCAACCCTAAAACACACGCACTCACACACACAGACGCACACACACAGACGCGCCCCACAATTACAAGCAAGGCCACAGTGTCACAAATCAGTACTTGTGTCATATGGGAAAGATAACATCATTTAGCGAATTGTGGCACCAGTAGCAAGATGACACTAGAGGACAGAGATCCAGTCTGCCTGCACAACACGGGCAATCACACACAGTGGTTCACTGAACAAAGCCAGTCACGCAGTGTTATAGCAGCTCCATTATCTTTGTTCTTGACCAGAAGCCAGTGACTCTAAACAATCACTGTCCAGAACAGAGCCTAGTGCTCCAGAATACCGTTTACCTTTAAAGAGACAGTTTAAAGTATGGCAAATTACTAAATCAGCAAACAGAAATGTTTAATGGATTTCAGGAAGGTGGCCTGAGGGTTTCCTTACTGCAATGTTTAATCTCACGATAAAAATCTAATCTTGTATTCTGCTTTGACAGAAACTACATTGGTTGATTGATGCTTGTTATTTTTGTACATTTGTTTTGGTGTTTTTGTACACCAAAACCTAGTACACTGCCTACTACCACACAAATAGTGCACTACACAGACTCCACTCACAATTCATTCCAACCACGTCTGGCAATATTTTTAATAATCATAAAACACATAGAACGCACAAACGTTTTTAACTACACTTTCCTTTACTGAATTGAATTTTATTGCATATTTGCTCTTGCCTCATCCACCATCTTGAAACATTTTTTCCCCAAGCTCTTTGCAATGCATTATGGGATTGCCTTCTCTGTAGGCAGGGATAGATGTGATGCAGCTGTATTTTGGATAAAAACAAGGTATCTTTGGACACACAATGGACAAATTAAGATGTCTAATTTTTGCAACAGTCAGAACTGCACCTATGATGCCTGCATAGGTGCACAGGTCTAGAACAGAGATATTGTGTATGTTAGCACAGAGCGTCAGGAGGGAACAGGGACAGCAAAAGATAAATGAGGAGAAAGGGAGTAAAAAGAGGGACAGAGATTGGCAGAAAATGGCAGAGCCGAAAGAACAGGAAACGAGAGAGTATCTTGAATTACAGCAAATAAGGGGAAATGAGAGGGAGAAATTTTGTGGAACACTGTAATGGATACAGAACAGTGAGCTGGGGTCAGACAGCACTGATTAGATGGAAAATTTCTTTTTGAGGTTGACAAAACATGAGCGCTACAGCAAGGTGTTCCCCAGGTCTCTGTATTTGGGCTTCCCCATTGCTGTTATTCTGCACAACTTAAAACTAAAACAAAAAGAACAGATTTGCTGAAACTGGCCTATTTCCTCAGCTTCTTATTTTCCTTAACAATCACTTCAGGGGCGTGCAAGCAGCTAAAAAAACACAGCAGGTGAAGCAAGTGGCCATAACCCAGATTGCCTGCTAAGCACCAAACTAACACACTGGCAATAACCCTGAACCCTTAACCATGTTAGCAGTCCAGAAGAAGATACACAGCTGATTATTCTTGTAACCCGGTCACCCCTTCACCAAGGACAGGACAGTCCAAACACAAATCAACCTTTTTTTCAATCATCTCTATGCTGAGCATGAAATATCACATTTATCTCAGACAAACACTCAATTATGCCTAAACATACTGTGCGCAACTGCAGTTGTCCATTCAGAGTGCCCTTCTATATCAAGGGCATGGAGAAAGTATAGTACAGTGCATCTGTCAGGGAGTGTTTAGGTCACTGTCGGTTCACAAATGTTACACATTCAACTCTATTTGCTTATCACGCTCATGTGTGCTCTTGTGCATGCACTGATGCACACAGGATGCTCTGTACTGTAGATACCAGGCAACAAGTTTTCAGGTCTGTATTATATGGGTGAAAGTTCTCAGTTCTGCATCAAAACAAACATTGATGCACTTGGGCTGAGGGCAGGGAACATTACTCACATTCTGGATCTGTAACAAACAGAACCATGATCCCAGAGTCGGTCACATGAATGCTGCCCCCCTCTGTCCACTCCACCGACAGTGCCTGTCACTGACATCATCATCATCATCACTGCCATCTGTCAATTACCCAGCACAGCTTCCTGTTCACTGAGCTAAAGCAGTCCATATCAGCCCTGTGAAACACCTGTGAAGCAACACTTGCCTAGCTGCATTTTACATTTACATTTAGTCATTTAGCAGACGCTTTTATCCAAAGCGACTTACAAAAGGACGAGAACATTGAACATTTTGCCTTGTGAGTCTACATAGCTACATTTACAAGCGGACATTGTATTCTGCTAGTAGAGACAAGATGAACTAAAGACAAGGAGATTTTTTTTTTGAGGATAGGATAGGATTAGAGATAAAGCATTTTAATTCACAACCTAGTCCAAATATGTTATATCGCTATGCATCAATAAATTTACACTTAAATTTAAATAAATACATTTTGAATGTTAAATAAAACATTCAAAATAAATAAATAAATAAATACAAATACATCTTTTGGAACATAAAATGTAAGCCTGGACTTTTTGGATGAATAATGCTTTTAGCATGAAAACATTTTAGTTAGTAGGACCAAATGTGCCCTAATACATTGCAAAACAGACAACAATATACAGTGACTAGTACACACTATAAAAGCTACAATAGGATGCTTAGTGCTGTTAGTGAAAACGTTTTCTTTCACATTGTTGCATAAGTCACTGACACATATTCAGATGATTGTCTATCTATATCAGTTCATTATCAATGCATGTACAGCAGCAGCCTGCTTCCAGGTGTCGAGCCAACATGGGCCTCTCAGCTGGAGGCCCCTGATAGTCAGGTCAATGGGGCCCGAACACCGGCCCCATTGACCTGGCCTGCAACCTGTCCTTGGCAGCCCAAGCAGCAAACAAAACTGAAGATAATGGGCTGACCACAAAGCACTGAGGTAGGTTGTTCCTGCATTACTCCATAACACTAAATCAATGATTATCTAAGACATTAGTAACCAGAGAACCCTGAGGTGGATTCTTCTAAGAATTCATGTGAAGTTCTTTAATGGCACATATGATTATTAATGTATCCTCTTTTTAATAAAAAACACACTTTATATCACCAATTGATTGTCTTTGATGTTGTCTATACTGAGATTTCTGCAGACTGGAGTCGTCTCAGGTAAACCTTTAGTTCATGATGATTTCAATTTAAACACCATAACCATTATTGTGGAAAATGGCCCCTGGCTCTTTTCATTTTGCTTTGTGTTAAAGGTACCTGAAAGGCTTCGGACATGATTATCCAAGAAAAGAAGATCAAATGACTACGGTTTGGCTACCTGATATCCGATAACTGGTAATCATTAACCTCATCCTACTGACAAATGAATTCACATATTTGTAACCTACCTAAAGTATAAGGGATTGCTTTAACCGTGTCTCCAGGATATCACAGAACATGTAAAATCATTATACTGTTGGATGCAACAGGTAAAGTTAGTTGCTTTTAAAGACAATGTGAAAATGTCAGGATTGAATCATTTTGTCGCACCCACAAGCTGTCACTGTCATGCCTTTGGGTTCCAGCTGCTATCAGCCCACATATCCAATCAGTCTGTCCACTTTTGCCAGGTTTGATCATACAGGATTATTCACACACCACGACTATTTGTAACCCTGACAAAGAGTCATATCTACAATTGACCATGAAATGTACATTTCTGAACAAACTGAATGTATTATTAGCTGCTGAGAAATGATGATGTGTGATTTAGTCAGAAGTAGTTTCATTTATGACCATTGTACATGAAGACACTTAACCTTGCGTTTCTTTAGGAAGGATAAACCTTTTTAACTAGTAGGTCTTGTTCTAGTTTGGTGAAAACATACAGTGTCGAGCACGATTACTATAACCAAACTCCTGTCAACTAACGTTACCTTAATGATGCTGCTTCTCCTCGGCGCCGATTTCACCGACTCCAGAATAGCCGCCTCATCGCGCTCCACCAGCGGCATGGTGACTCCGCTCCGCCTGCCTGCTCGAACCGCTCTCGGTGGGATGAAGTCCGGAGCTCCATCGCCGCACACCCCGTCCTCATAAGTATCCGACATCTCCGGGGTTAGTTGGTTATGAAGCCGCAATAATTTACTTTAATAAAGTGCGCGTATCGGATGCAAGACCCCAGAACATCTACGCGTAACTCTTTCTGTGCGCACTTGGATAGCTCCGGCGGTCCAGTTTAACTTAAAAGCTCAGACCGTGCGTCATGTTAGGAATAAACACCGCTCCGTTAATCGAGTCCCTGTCGTCCATCCTACATCTACCTTTGCCTATCAAACGCCTTGAACCGTGCACATATGAAATGGCATAAAATGACGAACTCCTGAATCATTCTCTTGCGCAAGAGGACACTTGCATCACCGCGCAACAAGTTAACAAGCTCCGTCGGTTTCTAAGTTGCAAAGGGATCCGATGCGCATCAGACAGCCCGCTTGACATGTACCAAAGCGCACATTTGTTTACAGGTATGCGAGAGAGCAAAAGGGACTGCGGGTGACCAAACACAACAACCAAAATCGTGCGCATTCACTTCCCGGATCATCAGTTTCTTGATCTGCATCAGCATGATGGAAAAGAAACGTCGGAGTGTTGGTTGGGGATGTTGCTCACCTCATCTCACTTTGGTTTGGAAACTCGGTTTGGTTTGTTAAGAGTAAGGAACGCCACAGGCACTGGCACCACCTCTCAGAGCCCTTAACCCCTCCCATTACGGGCTTAAAATTTGATGGGCAGGCTTTGTGACCTATCAGATGCTCTCAGATTTCCATAAACCCTAATCTCTCGTCTTTCAGAGGGGAGGAGCCATGTGTATGAGACTCAGGAATGTTACTCATTTGAGTTGACCAGATGTTTGGAGGACAAGATCCTGGGATATAGCTTTTCCACACTGTGTGGGACAGACAAATGGGGATAATCATATAATAATGACAATTTGGTCAATCATGACAAGTATATTCTTTTGTACACAGGGCTTAAAGTCTGTAAATCTGTCAGTCATATCTACATTTAGGCTTACTTGCATCAAATAATATCATATTGCATAGTGATATTATTTATTTGAATCGTATGTTGAATGAACATGTGTTCTGTTGTTTCAGGCACAATTGATTTGAGTAATACCGTCCAATTTAATGAAAAATATCTCAAGGTTTACTGAAGCTAAACTACTGAGATATGTATAGCAAAATATGTGGAATATGTCAAATCTAAACAACAAAATGACCCAAAGATAATTATGTTATATCTTTATAACTAAGTAGATATTATGACAGATAATTCCTGTTTTCACGGAATGATTATTTGTTTAATTGTTAATGATAGTCTCTGACCGACTTGCTCTGTTAATATTTTGTTCGCTTATTAAACAGCCTGCAAGACTAAACTGTGACCTTAAACAATGAATTTAATCTTGCATGGTATCTGAATTGCCCGAATATGTGTGCAGAACTCACGAGAAACCCATATGAAGACATTTTGTAAAACTCATACAGAAAGATTACTGCAAAAGCCTCTCATCCTGAGCCAGGCGAGCGAGGGGCTGTTCGAGATAAAGGCCCTCTGTGAAATATAGACAGAACCCGAGGGTCATTAGCGCTGCACTTACAACTCTAACACCTCGCTGCAGCTTTTCCCATAAGGCCATGTTGTCATGGTTAAACTAAGCTCTTTCTATGAGAGCGAAGTTATTGAGATACAGGGAAGGTTTTGAGCAGCCTGTTCAGCCAAAAGTAGACGCTTGGTGTAAGATGTTGAGTGTGTGTGTTTGGGTTATTATTTTCAGAGACACAGAGGGTTGAAAACTGTGGCGTTTAGCAGATCTGCTCCCTAGATTTCATAACTTTTGTCCACACTTGTGCATGTGTGAAATGTATTTTGCACTTGTATTTTTAATGCAATGACTGAATATTTGAAAACGATAATTTAAAAAAGATTGTGGAATCATACAATCTTCCCACTATCTACAAATATTATTTTTCTGTGTAACTTTCTCTGATTACAACGTTACACTACCTATTCAAGTCTTTAAAAACAACAAACCTCATTAGCAGAGCAACATTTAGATGAAAAATGACATTTAGATTTAAAATCTAAAATGACATTTAGATTTAGATTTAAAAATGACGTCCACTATAATTGTTAAAACAGTATTAGTACTAGTAATTGTTTAATTAAGAAACTAGCAATAGCGCCCTCAAGCGGCTGATATGGATTACTACAAAGATAAAGAGAACCTTATCAACGGATATCACACGTTTCACATTCCCCTTTGTTTAAAACATTTCTGGTTTCCTTTTCATCTGTATAAATATAAAGTTGTTCTAATGAAAATGTGATTTATGAGCCCTAAATTAATGGGTCTAGTTGTTGATCTAATAAATTCCAAGCATATGTCAGACATATTCCATATAAATGTTCTATTACTGCTTATGCTTTGTTCCTATATACAGACATGTAAGTATGTAAGTATATAATATATGGTTAATACATTCTGTTCCATAACAAGAGTTTGTTATTTCCCAGCTGCCCAATCAGGTGTGAGAGGTTACACACATGTCAGGGTTGTGTTGCTCTTATCTCTGTGTCCTTCACTCTTCGGCTCTCATTATTTGCTCCCTGTTTAGTAAAGATTAAGATAATAACAGGTGCAGAGAGCATTAGTATCTTTACTTTGAATTGCCTCTGTAATATTTCCAAAATAGTCCGAATCAAAGTGAAGTTCAAAGGTCAAAGGAGTAATCATTGCATGAGCTGCATTGGTGTTGCTCAGGTACTAAACAGGGACTTTGTTAGTGTGAAATATTGCTAACGTGATGGTTGTCCACATGTAAATAATGTTTTTCTCCTAGTGGTGTTAAAAGAGTTATTTGTTAAGTAAATATGAGATCACTGGCAAATACTGAGGAACTGTCAGGTTTGGTTACTATCACATTAGGTAATCACATTGTACAAATAGTGCTGAAAGCATTTATTTAACCAAAAGCACCTCATAAGGACAACAACGCTGTTTAAAATGCCCTACAACAAACTATAACAGATTGACTGTTTGCATTATTCTTTAGCTGCCCTAACACTCTGCCTGGCTAACAGGGAACATTCTTAGAATGTTGACTAACGTTCTCTAAAAGTTCTTTCAAAGTTATCATCAAAACATTCTTGCAGTACCACTAGTAGGAAGTTATATATTGTATAATACATAAACGTTTACAAAATATAATATATTGAATAATATATAAAAGTATTTAATTCTTCACCACAGGTACAATACCACCTTCTGGTAAAAATAACATCTGTGAATCTATTAGAATCAGAAACAAATAGATGAAACTACAAATAATTCTTTAATAAAGCATTTTAACAGACATATCTATCATTGCTTCTGCTTTATATATCTAAGGTCTTATAAAATAATAAACAGAATCGTTTTTGAGTACTTCAAATCACAGTTCACTGATTATGCCAGATGCTTAACACTAGATGGCGCTCCATCACAAATATGAAAGAAGGAGTTCATGTCCAAGGGTTTTTAAGAGCTTAGGATGGAACAGGATTCAGTATCTATTATTGGTAGTTCACGAGGCTGATGGGTAAGGTGTCTTTTGGTCCTTAAAATAAAACAAAGACAGTTTTACAGAGCTTGTTTATTAAATGATCAATTAGATCAGTTAATACTCCAGTTCAGTATCTTCCAGTTACTTCACAAGAATGTACAAATCTTACATTACTACATTACAAAGTGCCAGCATTAGGAACACTGATGATCAGAATTGAAAGTTCAGAGAGGGATGTCATGACCCAAGAAGGAAAAAGAGGTTATACAATGATTTCATTTAAATGATTGTCAAAAGCTACACTTCATTCTCATTGGGGGTGATCTCAGAGGAGCTCAGGAATAGGCTGTGATAAAGGCAGGATCAGGATTATGTGCCAGCGAGTAAATGATGTAGGCCAGTTTAATCTCAAAGGAACAGAGGTGGGATTAGAGTGTGGAGTAATTTGTATGGGATGGGGATGCTTGTATTCATTCTGGAATAAAAGAATCTGTTCAGGATGTGAATCTAACGTGAACAGCATATCAGGAGAGCTAGTGTAAAAAAAATAATGCATTTTTTTGTATTTCCAGGGCAGAGGGATATGTGTCAGTCAAAATATAAAGGTTTTACCCTGTGCTCAGTGACACACTGTATATTTGTTTCCTTTCTACCCTGCTTGTTTAAAGAAGGCATTTCCTTCCCAGTGTATTCTGGGTGTGGTCTCAGAATGACAGTGGTTTCCGGTCTAGGACCCAGACATGTGTTTTTTCAATGTAAGTTATTTCTGATCATTGGACTAAAAGGCACATGGGGAGACAAATGTGTGACACACTGTCAAGATTCAGTTATTTTGAGACTGGAAGGAATGAAATTTGCAAATGTCAAATTTGCAAAACATTTGAAATGTCAGCCTAAAGTTTAAGGTCCAAAAAGATGTTCTTGCATTTTTATGAAAGATTCTGTTCTGGCAAGTTATCATAACCATTCTAGCAGTAGTTAGATTTTTGTGTTATATACATACATATCAAAAATGTTATTCTTACGTTGATAGTGGAATGTTTTAGAAAAATGTACAGAGTTAAAAATGTTTAAATAACTTTCTTATAACCGAGCAATAACGTAATACTAAAAAAAACTAAACATTCCAAGAACCTTCAAAATAACATTTTTGTTACTTAATGGAAACATTAGGGAACTGTTCTTACAACCTATATTTGTTAGCTGGGAAATATTCTCCATGTTATTCCAACTCTGAATTTATCTCTTAATTCCTCAATGCATTAGCCATGTCATTTAAAAAGAATTACAGGAAATGTGACACAAAGATGTTTTTGAAGGATTAGTTCTGAATACTATGGAAACGAATTCCTAATTCTAACTATTGTGCAGTGAACAGAAAATAAAGCAACGCACAAAGCCACAGAAATGAGCTACTTTTAAATATATATTGTTGAAAGAGAGTTGCTTTGTGGCTTGGTAATGTGCCTGTTGCTCTGTGCAGTTGAGAGAGCCAGCAGGTGGGCATTGTTTTCAGCTGTAAAGTTGACAGGTGGTACAGTAGCAAGCTACTTTGGCAGTTTCATGTTTTGTTTTTTTAGTTCCGCTTTTGCCCGGGTAAAGTCTGACTCACACACAACTGAGTTTAAAAATAGACTCGCATAATACACAAGTTGAGGGATTTGAGTTGTGTCTCTCAGCTTTCCTCTTCTTCCCCCATTTAGAGGCTTCCTTCCTTCCTTCGTACTCTTTTGCCCTGTGAAAATACAGTTGCGAACACATTTTGTCTCTTGATGTATGTGAGATTTTTTGGGTAAATGTTGCCACAGCGGTGCAGTTTGTATGTTTGTGCTTCACTCCTGTGCTACTTACAACAGGCATAAACAAGATCCAGATGCTGTCATAACTTTTGGCCCTGTAATGGCTCCTCAGTGTTATATAACTGCCAACACACATTAAGGGCCACATATGACAATCCCACAAATCTCTGGACTTCAGATAGTGACATGAAATAACTACATTTATGAAAGCCACAAACATGACAAAAAAAACCTCTGGCTTTGTTTCTAGTTTATGGGAGGTATAACATAACATGGAACAGGTTAAATGAACGACAGAGTGGTTAGTAAATAAGTACCTAACAACTTTCATCTTAAACATGTATGCATATATTTTTAAACTGTTCCTCACAGCATACATAATACATACAGTCAACCATTTCCCCTTAGTGGAAAGGGCAAATAAATATAGCTTACCACTCAGTTTAAACAGCTGTTTCTCGTGTAAGTCTTCACTTAAAGTGGTTTCAAGTCGCAATTACACAAAATCTTGCCTTTCCATGCCTGCCTTACGTTGACAAAGCTCCAGAAGTGACCCAAATGCCACACTTTTAAGTGTTATTGCAGATGCAGAGGAATCAGAAGAAGAACATTCAAGAATAACATTGTATATGACTTATAAAAGGTGCAACACAATTATATCTGTACTTTACGTTCAGTTAGGAGTTCAGTTCTGAGATCATCGATTTTCTTATTTATTTAGACCAATTTTACATCAGCCCCATAAAGTCCTTTAATGACCCCCTTATTAGTATGCAGGCCACGCCCACACCACGCCCCGCGTAATGATTCCAGGGCGTCCCTCGCCACGCCCCCTCATTAATTTCAACAAGCTCACAGACCGAGACAACTTTTGCTTTATTGCCGTGTGGGGAGTCGGGCTGAGATGTAGCTTTGTCAGAGAGCTTTGAAGAGGAACGATCTGACTTTATTTATTTATTTTACTTCGTGCAGAGCAACTTTAGGGAGCTTTTCGGTCTCGTAAACCCGGTGATCTCTCCGTTAGACTTAAGACTTCTTAAAGGGACCGCACACACGGTGCTCCGTCTTCGCTTTGGTGCCACTCCCGCAGGATTGACTTGTTGAGATATGGAGCAAACCCGTTAGGTCGTCCCGTGTCCGGCCCCGAGTGTACCGGAGGTCCCGTTATAATGGGATGCGGACTACGGAAACTGGAGGACCCGGAGGACAGCAGCCCGGGCAAAATCTACTCCACTTTAAAGAGAGCCCAAGTCGAGACCAGAACCGAGTCTGCGTACGAGTACGTGCTGCTGGACTTCAGTCTGGAAGGTACGGATTAAATAACATTTTACATTAAATAAAAGTTTTGTGAATAATCGCAACTCCTTTTAATGTGAATGCAGTAGGACTGTAATGTATACGAGCCATCGCTTTTACGCATTACTGCTTTATATAATGTATATAACTGTAGTACGTGTGTGTGTGTGTATTCATAAAGAATAAAGCACTATAGTTCAACTTGTCTCAAACTTAGTGTACTCCCTAACTAGACGGCATTTCCGACTGCAGACTGCCAGCCCCTCTGATGCCCAAAACAGCTGCACGCTATTATGCCTGTTAAAATAATGCATGGCTAGATACTTTTGAAGGCAATGCAATGCAATGCAATGCAATATTTTCACTTCCAAGCTTGGGACAGTCTGGGAATTGTATCCTGGCATGTTTGTCCCAGGGTGTGTAAGCTTTATCCCGTTTTACCCAGCAACAGCATGGAGCCTCCTCGCACGTGGAAATGGGTCAGGAAGGTTTTCCTTCCATTAGGAGTTGGATGGTGTCTCAGACTCACAGTCTCATGTCATTCATCTCAGACCCCTCCCCTGTGGTCAACAGTTATCCGAATTTCCCATTAGTGCCTGACTTTGCTGGTCAAATCGTATTCCTGCTTTGAAGAGAGCATGTACGGTCTACTGCATAAATGCACTTTTCGAACAATACAACATGTTTGGAAAAGTACAGAATCCAAGTATTGAACGGTATATGCACGGCATACCGTATAGGATACTAACTGGTAAGTATTGTTTGTAGAACACTCTGTATAAAGAGTGGCATACTGTAGTTTTCAGGGGAAAACGGAGAACTCGGTCTGAAATCTTCATTTGTGTGTGTTAATGTTCAAAGCTGGAGATGGGATAGGATGTAGACGTGGTGTGTGCAGGTAAGGCTGGAATGTGAAGCATTTTTACGGTGTCGTGTGTCTCCACATGCCCAGGCTTCAGATCCATCATGGTGATTAAAGCTCCTCACCTTTTCTGCTAGAAACTGATCTACATGTTAGTACCTTTTAAGTGATGTCACCTGGTAACAAAGGTTAATGGACTTCACATGCCTCAGTAGTGACACAATTAATCACGTTTATTGTAATGCACTTTCGGTCAAATACTGTACTTCTTCATCTGAACATAAATGTGTCTGCCGGTGTGTGTGGAAATTTGAGGGAAAAGTCGATGGGCATGCCAGTGTGTTCCAGCCTTTCATTCCCGAGAACACCTGGTGGACAGATGCCTGAAGCGACTGTGTGCTCATGGTAGCACATAAATTATTTTGACAGAACAGAAACTGTGTTGACCTTATTTTGACTTTACCACCTACATATTAAGTGTAACCTCTGGAAACGTCACCACTACTGTATTTATGTCTGTGAGTGTTTAAAGGGTTATAAGATGATGTGGCCATACCTTTTATTTTTTTTTTTTTTTTTTTTCCTAACCCTAACTTGTCTAATGCATGTTTGACATAATGCAAGCCCAGCTAACAGGAAATGTTCTCAGAATGTTGGCTAATGTTCTCTTAAAGTTCTGTTAATGTTATCAAAAATGCTCTTGCAGTAACGTTAGTAGAACATTTTATTAACATATGTCATACATCTAAAACATAAGTAGTAAGTGGAATGTTTTAAAGTTGGTTAAAAAATGTTTGTTAGGGCAACGTTCTTACAACCTTAAATTGTTAGTTGGGAGGTTGCATTAACATTTTTTGGAGGGGAGGGGGAGAAGTATCTTCAGTTGACTTGTTTCTTGGGGTGTGGGTCTTGGACAGGACATTATTAGTGTGGAAATGATTAAAAGCTTTATATTTTGCATAGCAAATTAAAATTCATGTTAAATTCTCTTGCTTTGCATCTCATGCTGGGAAAGACAGGTTTGGTTCGTTTCTGCAACTGTAATATGTTTCCATTAGTGTTTACAGTTGGATTGTTTTGCTAAATAACCTTTGAGGTCTTGTCTGTTGTACAAAGGGGAAGGTTTGGAGAAGATCCATGGTTTGGTGTGCAGAATATATGTGGAAATCTTACTTGTATTATAAATGGACTAAAAATATAGGAGTGCGTCTGTGGCAATAGATGCCAAACCTGTGTGATGCTTAGTTTAGGTCTTTGGTTTTATATGGCCAGATGTTCCTGTGTTGCAAAACCAGCAGACGTATTTACAACGAGTGGCCTTAATCTTTACTTGGATCAGTTTCACTGCTGTCTGGTGTGCAGATAGGGATTAGCATCAGTAATGGCTTCAGCTGACCCTGGACCAGCATTTAAAAGGCGCTTAACAAAAACAACGTTGTTCTTAAAGAAACAGTTAACCACTCCCAACACAATGTAATTTTGTAAAAATAATTTAAACGAGTCATTTACATTTTCTTGTATTTCAGTAGGCAGCAAATTAAAAAATTGTTGGGCTGCTGGTTATTGGGTAAGTAGACTATTGCAGAATTCACTCACTCCATGTGGCGTGTACTGATGATCTCCTAATGGTGTGTAATCTCTCTTCCTGATGGATTAATGGGGATTCTTTTTTTTTTTAGCCTATTTAATTTTCAGAAACATACATACAACCAAGACTCTGGTAATCAAGGCAGTACTGTTTCATTTAGCAGGAACAGTGAGTTTCTCTGAGTTCGCTTCTGTTCTCATTTTGTTTGACTAAGATAAACTGCTGTAAACCTGTGATGGGAAGTGAATCTTATTTAACTTTGTTGTTGAATTCACCTTGAAAGTTAGGATGCCTTGTAGTATCTGCCAAAAAGCTTTTTAATAATAGTCTTCTATAATTTTTTTTATATATATATATATTTTTTTACATTTGCAACATTTTCCTGTTTACACCCTTTAAAAAAGCTTCATGCTGCTTCCAAACTAGACCTTTTTTTTTTTTTACCCTAAACCTTTTCTAAGTCATAAACATTCCCCATAAATCCTTTTACATCATCTTTTTCTCTCTTTTGGCTCTCTGCCTGTTTCCCATTTTCCCTCTGGACCCTTCACACCTTCAGACACTCTGTTTTCTTCATCTCTTATTCTCATCCTGTTCTCTCTTTATCCATCCATTCTCTTGATTCTCCCTCTTATAAACAACACACAGCACAGTTGCTCTCTCTGTCTCTAGAGAACAGAGGCGTCTGTGTGTGAGTTCACAAGAGGGTTTGGGGGGGTGTGGGGTGTAAAAGGTTGGGACAAATTGGAGTCTATTCCAGGGTCTGTACCTCTGTGAATGCCAGCTCTCTCCTTGGCCCCTGGGGGTCATTGTCTTCATAACACATCTCTGAAGCTCAGGTGTGATGCAGCTTACTGCACATGCACACTTGGCATAGCCCTGTAAGACCAACACTGGTGTGGGGAAACGTATAGGTAGCTTGCCAAAACTTTGTGTTTAAACCGAGCCTGATGTGGCAGCTGTAGTTAAAAAATGTCTCACAGTTGTTTACCATTTTTGAGCTGTTTAAGAATATAGGATGCTTTGGGGAAAGATTATTATTGGCCCAAGGAATCAACTCTCATGTGGATCTTACAATTCTGTCTTGCTCAAGTGTGGGAACTGAAAGACCTAATGTTTGTGTGTATGTTTGTGTTGTTGTGTGTGTGTCTGGTGGAATGTTGTGTTTGTGAGGCTGTGTGTGTGTGGCATGGGGCCAGCCTTCCCTGTGAACAGCAGCTCTTTGTGGACACAGGAAGTGTTTGGGGGGTTGGGGGAGAGGAGGGAGACGTCAGGGTGATCCTCCATCAGAGCCTCCGGACAGAAGGAAGAAAAGCACAGCGCACTAAACAGAAGCACACACCAACAACAGGCTTAGAACAACTGTAATGCCGTAATATCTAACATGAAACATGATTAGAATGCAATTCTGGTATTATTTGTCAATACAGAAGCAAAGCTAAATACAGAATGCGAACAGTTCAAAAAGTGTTTTTTGAACACTTGAAGGTTACTGCAGGAAGTGTATACTAGGAAAAAGTGACATGTAGGCTGAGTATGATAATCTATTCTTGGAATTTGTCCTCTGCATTTAACCTGTCTGAGTTAGTGTACACAGTGGGCAGCAATTGGAGTTAAGGTGCCTTAGTCAAGGGCAACTGCCCCAACACTGTATGAAAGCCAAAACGATGGCTGGGAATCGAACCCGTGTCGACTGCTTGGCAGCTATGCTCACCAATATTTCACTAACGCAGGCAAAGTTATTGCTAGTCGGGGTTATTCCATGTACGTGAGTAAATGAATACCCTAACAAAGGGTTTTTTACCTGGGATTTTAAAACCTTTAGTTGCTGTTGTACACCCAGCAGAAAATATGTAGTTTTTTTTTTTTTGTTTTTAACCATGTCACACAGACATGCATATCATGCAGTAGTCAGAAATGTGGTTCTGTGAGGTGACCTGTGGAATTATGGTTTTCATATGATTAAAATGCTCTATGTTATTCTTAAAGCATCTTTATTATCATGTGGTGGTCTTCACTAAGGGTTTCATATTGTTTTCTTATTGTTGTGTTTCACAGGCAGTCGGCCTACAGTGCAGTATCTGTCCTCACTGTGTGAGCTGCCCCACGCCCTACAATCCTACTACACTCAGGGCTACGTACTGGCCGCCCTGCATCCCATAATCCTCTCGGTGGGCCGAACTCGCTCCCTGCCCTGCAGCCTGCTCTACCGGGCCATTCTGGTCCGCCCTCAATCCAGGTAACACTTACCATGACAAACTGTGTACCTCACTACCGTACCCCTCATTCCGGGATGAGTGAGGGAAAAACGGAGAGGGAGATTTACACCCAGCTCGCCTAAGTAAATAATTAACTTTTAATGAGTCACCTTGAATATTTAATAAGCTCTGTAGTAAAAGGCCAGACAGTCTAGCTGGAGTGGGCGGGGCTTGATTGTTGCTGAGACTAGATACAGATGTGGGTTAAATAAAATTATAAGTGCCTGACAACAGTGTAGTAACCAATAAGAACCTGCAAAACCGCTAGGGTAGAAAAGGAGAGGCTAATTTCAGCTATGAAGTAGTGGGTGCTACTGAATAATTCAAAAGGAAAGTATGGTGGGTTATGTTTGGTAAAGTATATTGATGAGTATTGCATATGTTAACAGATTGAAAATGCCTGTTTGTGTGAGGATGGTTTGTACTGGAGGATTGTTGACTTGTGCTCAGTAGCTTCCACTGAGCATCCAGCAGCCACTGGTCTTACGCAGGACACCTTTATCAATGCGGTCAGGTTAGATTTGAATAATGGTTTGTTAAAGTCTAATCTGTGAATACACAGATTCTTGCCACTGGAATAAAAAAAGTGACATATTTTGTCAGTGTATGGCATTATCGCATTATACACACACTTTTACTGCTGCTTCCATCTTTCTTGACAAGATTCTGAGGTCACATTCTGAGGGCAGATGCTGCGGACGGTTAACTGTGTGCAGTGCCCACAATCCCATGCCGAATTGTACACCCTAAACATTAAACATTTTTGGAACTTTTAAGCATTATTTAGTATATTATATTAAATGTTTAGTTTAAAAAACACATCCGTAGCAATAGTTTGCAGATAATTAAAATGTATTCACAAGAACAATATACATTATAAGCACATGCTGTCCATGGTTTTGTGAAGTCAATTGCAGCACTTCTTCCTTTTGGGTGGGCACGGGTGGGGTTCATCACTTGTTCATGTCCACTTCTATATGAGGGACAGATCTCTTGGGTGATTTGGAGAAGTTCTTACTAACACGGATGAGTCCATCAGGCTGCTCCTCAACCATCATGGGGCAGCTCAGAGTCTCCCACAAGCACTGCTTCACACAGAGCCCAAGCTTAAGGCTGTAGGGACAAGGCTTGTAAGAGGATGTCTTCAGAAATGAATCCACCACCAAAACACAAGATATCTTTTGATGGTCCTGCATGCTGCAGTTGTGGATGGAAAGAGATTGCTCAGGGCTGTGGTCCTCCAAAGGGGTTTGGTTTTGAGTCCTGATCAGTACTGGACAAAACTCTGGAATTACAGCAGCATTTTAAATGTAGCGGTCCTCTAGCTCAATCTTTATGGCTTTCATGCAGTGTTGGGGCAGAGTGAGGCCATACTGATGACCAGTGATTCCCACTGCACTTAGCTGAAAGAACAAATTGAGTACAGTGTGTCTTAAGCAAGCAAATGTTTCTATTTGCCATTTTAATGCATCTTAATATGCAGTTTTTTTAATGTTTGCGATTAACTTCATGGTGATGATTGCTAATTAAGATAATAGAAATATATTCGTCAGAAAATAGTAGGTGCTTTTTGGAGTGTTAATTTAGGTTTCAAGTTTGGAAACCAGTCAAACCAACAACCAGTTCAACCAACAAAACTACACACAATGTTACGCATCTTTCAGAACACCGTTCAGCCAATCACATGGTTGCTTGAAATTTTCAGATGCAAACTGGACTCACTGGGTTATGTCAAAAATTAGATTTTGTTTTTGGACTTGGACGTGCAGAAGACGCGACATGTGAACTTCCCCTTAGACAACGTGAGTTCCAAATTGTATGTAAAATATCAAGTGGCGGTAGGTAGCAAGGTATCCAAATTTGTTTTCATAGCATCCTGTCTTCTAAGATGCCTGTGCCTAAAATAATTCATTGTTTGTGGTAATATTTTCTTACTGTCCTACTTTTCTTGCTGTCTAAAGTGCACTTAGACATTTTAAGAGACCTTCATACACTTTCACTGACTGACAGGTCAGCAAAGCAGCTGACCTTTGTTCCGGAAAAAAAGATGTTATTAAACCTCTCACCATTTTACATTTTGTGAGTGGAGGACATGTCAAGGCTAGCAAACATCAGCAGTAGTAAACTATGCATGTGTGATTTCCTGTTTTGAACTCCACACTCCAAACTCATTGCCTTAAATGATGTGTGTTTGTGTTGCTTCTGTTGTGTGGTTGCAGTAAACATGCAATGCCAATGACGGACAGCGTGCCAGTGTTGCGGGTGGAGGAGTGGCCACTGCCTGGAGAATCTTTGACCAGCGACACAGTAGGACTGCTGATAGACAGGGTCAGTGTCTCCATTTGAAATGCTTTCCACTGTTACACCTTTGGTGTGTTTCATATTGTTTCAGCCCCAGTTTAGGAGATCATTTAGACTTGTATCACACTATTTCCTAACCAGGCAGGACACAAATAATTTTACTGTCCATGTTGAAAACTATACTGTGCAACAAATAACAGCCAATCAGGGTGTATATTATGTTTGTGTAAGGGGATTTTGGACCAATGGACTTTCACATGTAGGCCTGACAAAACATCAGATTAACATGAAAAGATAATGCTTGTTTTATGTGATTAATTCTAATTAGAGGACTATGTTGGACAGTGTCTGAAGTTTTCTTCTTCCCAAAATACATCTGCTTAAAATCCAGTTCCTCTTAATGAAGGGTTTTGAAAAGTTCATATCAGTGTTGTCTGTGTGCCCACAGGTGAACAGCTATGCCAGGGGTGGCGTGAGATTTGTGGGGTCGGTGCTCCAGCAGGCTGGTGGAAGAGGGTGTAACGGGAGAGTTTCCAGTCCTCGGAGGGGCTGCCGTTCCCCGCCCCGCACCCCACCTCAAACGCCCCCTGGAGAAGGAGAGCTAGAGGGCCGTGGATTCGGCCCAGGTCAGATGATTTCTCTAATCTTTTTGTAATTATGGATATTCTAAAATCTCTGACAAAATCGGATTAATTTTCTTTTTTTTTTTTTATCGGATACCTTCAGTCGTTGATGGTTGATTGAACAGATGGGCTACAGATGCTTTTGAATCAAGCATAACTGGATGAATCTAGAATGTATTCAGGTCTTATTTCAAACCAAAATTAAAAGAAAAATTATATTTTCCATTAGTTAAAATTGAAGCATATTTTGATTAATTGTTTTGTATTTAGTATTTTCATTACACTTTTTAAAATCAACATTAAACGTCTAACTGATACTAATAATACGTTCATGATGCATAAATACTTTCCAACTTAAAAAGGAAAAAAAGTTTAATTTATACCTACTCAATTATGTATAGATATCTCCAAAAAATTCTGTTGTAATGACAAGCCGAGTAAAGAGTTTTAACTCTTGCCTTTCCTCATTCTCTTCAGTCCCTTGTGTTGTCAGTTTAATTTAGTTTAACTCTTTAATATCTTCTCCTTCTGTGGAGCCGTGGCATCTCCTCACCCTCTGGGCATCGTACCAGTCATGTGGCTTTTCACCCATTGCCATGCAGGATCAAGAACAGTCAGAGAGTGTTAATGTCTTACCACAGTTAACCTCACTCCCTGCCCAGTTACAGTCGTTAGTTATGGTAGACAGTCAGCTAGTTTTTTGCCTACCAAAAGTGTCTAAAGCAATAATTGTTACTTAAATTATTTTACTTAACTCTCTTCCGTAATAAAAATATTGTATTATTATAAGAGATGTAGTTGTTACATCCCTCGCTGTTGATTTCAGACCTGAGACTGCTGGTGCTGTTTCACTCCTGGACTCCGGGTTGTGCTCCGCTGGACTCTCTTGCCTGCTGCTACCACCAGGGGGCACTGTCTATGAGAGTCTCCAGGAAAGGCCAAGTTGTCAGCGCCCTGGAAGCTGATTGGCTGGAATTGACTGCGGCTTACTATCGCAAGGGCTGGTCATTGGTCGACTCCTTTGTATACTGGGATACACCTAAAGGTAGCTCTCTTTATGTGTTTAAGTAAACTATGTGTAAGTACACTAAAGAATTTACTATTTTCTGGTTAAAGATGACAATTGAAATGCGCATGGTGATGTTGCCGCTACCTTTAACACGTTTAGCCCCGCCCCTTCTGCTGTGTAGGAAAGCTTCAACTGTTAAGTGCACAAAGTATTTAACATTTCACACTTTGTTTTCTGGTTAAACACGTACATCACATGGGAACATGTTGTTAATAGCTGTGTGCAGTTAAAAAGTCATTCAATTCATTTGCATACAAACTGTATTCAGTGCTGCCCTGCCCCAAATCAAAAGACACTGCACACAATGTTGCCGTAAACTGACAAAAGCTAAAAAACTTCAGTTACTGTGTATAGTAACTGAATTTTGATTGACGTAAAATGTTTAAGTTCACTAGCACGTCTTACCGTTCTTTAATCATTTCTTTTTTTTTCTTCTTCATTCTTCATTTCCTCGTTCAGTCTTTTATTTCTTTACGTCCCACTATCTTTAACCAAAGCCATGTTTCCCCTCTCCTGTCTCCCACCAGAACTATATTTAGAGCCCACGTCCAAACCTCATGACCGTGCTTCCTGTTTTACACCAGACTAATAAGAGCTAAATCAGATGGATGTGTGTGTGTTTTTGAGACATCTGGGGTTTGTGAATGTGGAACATGAGAGGCAATTTACAAACTGTCTCTATAATCTCATTATGAGTGGTTACTTACTAGCCAAAATCAGTTTTTTGGAAGTCCCCTATGGCTCAATCTTAAGATGTTTTTTGGTCATTTTATATGTATAAATACACCGAATAGGTTATATAGTTTAGCTTCCAAAATGCATGATTAACATTTTTTGATTGTTATCTTGATAATCTATTTAATTTCCCCTTTGTCTTTTCGCACATGTTGGTGCACATGGGTCTTAAGTAGATCAGTTTCATTATCTTTTGTAGGGCATTGACACACTTCCAGCCTAATTAAATGAGCCTCAATTTGCACTATTACTCAGATCTGAAGAACCATGCTCAAGCATCAGTAGTATTGCTTATAATCAAATCTGTGCTACAAACAGGAATGACGCAAGTTCTCCTAGTGTTTAAACAGGTTCGCTTAATTTTTAACTTGAGTTTGTGATTTAACAGGTGAGCCTGTGCCCAGGTCTTTAGAGGGTCTGTTTGTCTACGAGGAGAAAAGCACAGCACCACCTGCCAATGATACAATTGTAGTAGAGCAGTGGACTGTTATAGAGGTATGACTGCATGTAAACGTACATATTTACTTGCTTACTAGGAATTGGTAGTTAGTGATGTTCACCCATGTTAAAACACTAAAGGCAGGGTAGGCGATTTGTTCCAGAAACAAATCTGGACATCTTCTGTTGAAGGCTCAGGATCATAAAATGTTCGTCCAATCATTGCATTCGGCCTGAATGCAATGATAGGTTGACAACCAAGTAGGGATATGTTATATGTATTTGCATACCTTCATGCATCCTCACACCGACAATCTTCCATCATCAGCGTGTTCATATGTTGGAGGCGTAACTTTTAAAAGTGCCCTGACGGGAGCAGGGATCTTATGCTTTCAAAGCTAGTTTGCTGTTGTTAGCCTCTTTAAAATTGCCTACCCTACCTTTAAAGTTACAATTTGAATTGTCTTAATGTATATATCTATATCGACAGTATATGAATTTTATAAATCTTTAATCTTTGTTATTATGCTTATTGTTTTGTCAAACAATGTTTCACATTATTCATGCCATAGTACATTGATACATGAATGCTATGAATGCTTGTTTCAGGGCTCAGATGTGAAGACAGACTACGGTCCTCTCCTCCACACATTAGCAGACTTTGGCTGGCTGCTTACTTGTGTGCTGCCCACCCCCATTATTCGCCATGATAGGTGGGACCTCACAGCACAAGCTGTGCCTGCTTTTATTTCCACCCTGTTACTGTGCTGTAAACTCACTGTTTTCTTACTTGCAGTGAAGGGAATCTCGCCACCAAGCAAGTTGTATTTCTCCAAAGACCTGTCAAAGGCCATTCGGTACCACAGCACAACAAGGTGCTGCTTTTTTAAAATGCATTGATCAATGGGTAATGAAATGCGTCTCTAGTGATTCAAACAGCACTATTTATTGTTTGCAATTTCCATTTAAGTTTTGTTTTTAAATATTATCAGTTCGTGTGACACTTTGTTCATTTATTTTTAAAAAAATCTGTACATTTCTCAAAACCTTTCTTTCTATATTCCAAAAAAGTCAAATGGGTTTAAAATTAGGTTTGGGGATCATTCCTTTAAAATTAAAATGAGGTATTATCAGTTATTCCTGATTGGCTAATTTGTTTACTCCTTATTGTAAGATATAACTGACATGGTTTCATCACAATCCTCTTGGTTTTCTTGTTTCTCTTTCAAGGGATCTACGCGACGAGAGGTTTCCAGTCATTCCGTGAGTGGAGGTGTGGAGGAACCACACACAGAGTTGTCCTCTCCATGTTCAGGGGGGATTGGCGGGTTCCCTGTGTTTGGAGGGGGATATTCCAGTGCACTTTCCCACCTAGAGGAGGGAGGGTTTGAGCCAGATGAAGGGGCTGCAGAGGTCACCTGTATGTGAGGGGCCATCTCCGAGATCAAGGACAACTTCTTATCTGTTACCTTTCACAGAAACTTTTGATGTTCTGCAGGCGTTCCCTACCATTTATCACCCGGAAACAGACATTTGCATCCCTGTGTTACAGATGGATTTTTTAGCACTTTTTGTAAATGTTTTTTTTTTTCTAAAGCCATAACGTATCATAGAGGTCCATTTTATTTGTTATTGTTAATTGTAAGCACAGTGTTGCAATTCATCCACATTTTGACACATCGTATTAAGAAACGGCGCTAAAATTTGCTCTTATTTGCCACAAATACCACCGAAGTATTTCACAACACAAACACTACCATAGTTCCGCTTCACATTACATTTCTCACAGTCACTTCGGTTTAACTTTTTTCTGTTTAAGGAAGGTTGTCCTTCCTCAGTTTTTTAAAATGTTGTCTTCTGTTCATCTTTGCTGTTTTTGTCATCTGTCAGTAGTCACTTGCGATGGGTCAGTGTGACGGACTCAGGAACTCGGTGTTCAAACAGGTCATCCTGTAAGATGTGGATGTTTGTTTGGTGTGCAGATATTTTAAATTAATGTTGAAAATTTCCAGACATTGGAATTATAACAACAGGAATTCTTCTTGGAATGTCAGTGTTAGGGTTAGTAAAACTGTGTATGTGTTGTACTTTTGTGGTGCTTCAGCCCCGACTAGATGAACTAACCTAAACACGGACCTAAACGATACAAAAGTAGTAGTTCTGTTTATCTGATCTGTGCCATGAGCTCAAATGGTGCTAGAATTAATTTGTATGTTAATCTCTTAAGGAATTCTTTTGACAATTCTTTTTCGATGTATCCAAAAGGGAAAAGCAATTTATTCCGTTAACACTCCCAAGCAGATTTGTATGTTAAGTCAAATTCCAGTAACTGCTGTAAGGACTATGAGCAGGGTACTTTCTCATTTAGGTAACAGTGTAATCCTAGCATAGTTTTCTTAAGCTTGGTGGTCAATTTTATTGTTGACCGGATTTCATTTTTTGGAATTAGGCAAAGGTGCTGCTTGTGGAACCTTATTCATTTGTAAATTGTAGAACATGGTGAAGCATTAACTTTGTACTTGTATATTTCATGTTGCCTTGACAATGTTTATCTCTTTTTAAGGACAGAATAAGCGCATTTTTAGCTTGCAAAACAGACTATCATGCTGCTGTATGTTTGAAATCAGCAATGCGAAACTGAATAATTCTTCACATTTAAGCTGAGCTCAAATGTTGTACGTTATATTCTAATATACCAGAACTGATCAGTATTATTTACCAGCAGTAGTATTTGCAGATTTGAACATAACGTTCAGTATACTTTGTAATATTTTATTAAATGGGTATTTCCCTTATTAAAGTGGCTGCTTTGGTTATTTATAAGACATGACATAAAAAGCTAATGGATAAGAGTGTGCTAGGTACAAGTCTTTTATTAACAATTGACGTAATGAAAATACCATACATTTTAGTTTATTTAAAAAAAAAAAGACACAGTGGGCCGAATAAGAGCCCTCCACCCATGTAATAACTTAAGGGAAAAGACAGGGTGAATATCACCGGACTCATGAAGAGTCAAGAGGGGAAAAATGGTAATTTTTACTGGTTAAACAGGATTTACACTGGAGATCATAGAGTGAGATATGTACAAAGAGCTGTTGATGTTACGATTTGATTGTTACAGCTGAAGGATGGAATTTGGGTCAAAGTAAGCATGAGAGAGTGGAAAAGTAACAAACGTTAAATGACAAAAGTTTAAAGCCACTGCTGTCTGGATGTTAGAGGCCTAAATGCAGCATATCAGCTCAGGCGTCACTCTCCCCTGCAGTGGCACTCTGGACCTCCTCCTCAAGGATGGGCACAATGAGATTGTCCTTGGACATGAGGTTGTACTTCATCACAAAACGAGTGAAGCGATGACACAAGAAAGTCTCATTCTGTGAGAGGGAGATGATAGTCTTTTTATTTATATGTCCTTATCCAACAATGACATCAACTGTTCACTTTAAGAAGCTGTCTAAAGGCGCCTCCTACTGACGACTACAAGAAATACAGTTTGAATGTGAACAATGGTTTGCTTGGTCATGATCGTTACTATGTTTACCATTTACTGACAGACAGCAGCTTTCTAAGTGGAACCTCTTCACATAGGCGGTATGCCATGCAAGCAAGCTAAACTCCAAATGCGTAGCACAGAGAATTTATTTCAATGTGATGCGATACTCTAATAAGCATGCCAATATAGTTAATATGAAACTGAGCTATTTTGCATCAATGCTTTCTAGTATTTACTACTTCCTTTTCTACATTTCCAAACTTACAATGCCCCAAAATGCTGTCCATGTAGGAAGCTCACTAGGTTTTGGAACAGAGCCCATGTGCAGTTGTAGTTTTAAAAATATGTTTTAAAAGGATTTGTTGTACTTACCTCATACTTGTCAAAAATTTGGCGATGGTGAAAGTAAGCATGAGAAAAGATCCTATAGATGCGACGGCAAACAGATCCCAGTTTGGCCACGGATGATTCCTTAATGCTGACACTAAACATAAAGCATTGAGAGGGTCAGTCACTCGACCAATAATTTCTATAACATACACCACCAATGGCCTGTTCCCAACCGGTATCATATAGGAGTAGATAAGCTAAATACATGTACAATAACTCACCGGCTGGGGAAATACTTGTTGCTGTTGAGAAGACATGCTGCTCCGTCGAGGGTGTGTCTTGTGTAGTCAATGGCAGGGCACTGTGAATGACAGGAAGCACAAGTATGTGTTCATAAGAAGAAACACCTGTCACAAACCGGTTCCAAGCCAGCTTAATGACAGTGAGCAATATGTATTGTGTATCTATGTAATATGTATTATGAATTATTTGGGTTTTTTTTCAATGCATATGGCACAGTGATCAAGTATTTCCTGTAATGTACAAGCTAATGCAGCTAATTTGTGTTTTCAGACAGGATTCCGGTTCTAGAATGGAGAACACTGACCTCTTTGGGAGTCTTATGGGCAGCACACAGAAAGATCCACTGCTCGGTGGCAGTCATCTGAGTGCATGTGTCAGGATGACACTCATTCTAAAGGGCACAGACAACATTCCTCATCAATACCATGTTAAGACAAGCGTGTGGCAGAGCATTTGAAATGATCTGCTATATGACAAGTATGTTACATTTATATTAACAGTAGTGCACACTACTTTGAACTGTTCGTTTCATCGAATTACCTGCAGTTTAACGGCCAAGCCATTGAGCTCCAAACAGAATTGTCTGTTTTTAAAAAGAAACAATGAGTTTATATATTATAGATTAAACCAAGTACACGACTCTGAGACTTACAGAACAATGGAAAAGGCATCTAACAGCATGTTTTCATGAATCAATTGTACAAATCTTTTAATTAAAATCCAGAATAAAACATACCGGAGATGTTCATATTTCCAGACCCCCTCATCCTGTCCCTCTGGGGGCTCCATAATCTTCTCTATGTTTGAACAATCTGAGCGAATGTTCTGCTGAATATACTGAGAAGAAAAATCAATCAATATCAACATTTTAAATTACAATATAAAAACATATAGATCATTTCTCATTGTTTGACCTGTATTTAAAAATATACATCAGTCACAAGATACTTTGGGTTTGACGTGTCTCAAGACAAACCAGGCATGATGAGCCAAGTCTGAGTATGTGCAACCACAAATGTGATCTGAGAGCTCTGATGGAGGGGAAGCAGCTTTAGCCAACAGCATCATTTAGCTCTCACATGAAACAATTGTGTTGCTTCTGAAGACTCCTGAAGGCGCTTGACCAGCCTCTGATCACTTTCTGCTTTCATTGTATGGAAAACGCAGTTTTATGAAATGGATAGTTCTGGTTCTTGATTATGATTGATTGAGCTGCATTCAAAGCCCTTGTAAATTTCTCTAAAACACACACTGTGTGTGTGTTACTGTTTCTGAAGAGCTACTCTGATGGCGAAAGTACAATGTTTTAATATTATACTCCACTCTGTGCCTAACAATGCCTCTTAGCTGTTTTAAATTCACTAAGAACCGTGGCCTCTTGGGGCTTTATTGCTTTATTAACCTTCTGATGAAAGGTGAATTATTCCTTTAAAAGCAGGCTATGAAGAAGTAGTGTGCTTGGATTCGATGTCAAACAGATGCTCAGGTATAGATCTCACCTGCTGCACGGCCAGAGTGCTGTCCATCTCTTCAAAAGACTCATCAGGCCAGTTATAGAAATCCTAAGTGATGAAATGAAACCGGTCTGAATAGTGAACCGACATTACTGCAATCATGTAGACTGGTGTTAACCAAATGTTGCAGACATTTGTAATAACAATTGTCAAATACTCTATGACTTTGGAAAATCATATATCATAGTTTTTAAATTGTAACCACAGATTGACTGTAATAAAGTAATACCATAGTGACCATATCAACTATAGTTAACCATGATGGGCTACTTATTACTGTGATCAACGTACATCAACACCGGAGATCGACGCAAGTTATTTTATTATAAGTAATACTAACTTATTAAAATCATGAATAATTTAAAAAATCTAAACAATCCAAACATATTAACTACAATTGTCATATTTGTAATGAAAAAGGATATCCCTAACTACCACAGTAATTTAATAATTCATTTATTATGAAATGTAATGTCCTCCCATTTACCACAGCTAGTTACTATTGTGTTACTATAGTAAAACTGCGGCGCAATTTTCTTCAGTCATTTCTTGGTCTATAAGAGACTCAAAGCAGCTGTGTACAATAATTGACAACTTTATAACTTAAATGCATAATGACTTTATATCGACCGGATTGTATTTTAATAACACATTGACTTGATCATCCGGGTACTTCACACGGCTGCTAACAGACAAATGTTACCCAAATAGCTAGATCATGAAACCCTGATCCCCACAGCTCCCCATTCCTGTTTTATTCTGTATCGTCTTGCTTTCAATAACCAAAACTAAACGATAAAAGAGCCTTCAGACAAAACAAAACACATTCTTTGACAACAGGAGTTTTTTCTTGGCTAACTGCTAACTTGGCTGTTCAGCTAGCTGCGGCTGCGGCTCCCAGGACAACGAATCGTTTATATTTCGTTATTACGGTAGGATATATCTTATGAACGAAAATGGGTTTGGAAAAACATTGAACATTTCTATCTGCAAATCGTTTTACCTTCGCCTTGGTGCCTGGTCTATTCCTCCTCAGAACAGCTGTGCCCTCCGCCATGACCATCTCGACAGATTTAGTTTGGTTGACAGGGCGCCCCCAGTGGACCAGTACAACCACTACAGGACAATGTTTTGAGCATTGAAGTCACTCTTTAAAATACATGAATGATATGAAATTAGATCACTAAATATCAATTGACATTCATCTTTACGAAGGGTAACACACGTACACCATTCAAGTAAAACATCACAAAATCGATTGTTAGGGGTTGAAATTGTAAAGCAATAAAGATGCTCTTCAGAGAAGTATCTGGTTAACCTTTGGTGTGGATAACACCAAAGCCATGTGAAGACAAGCACTGTGTTTGCTCTGCTAGGGTACCTGTGTGAACTCGAGGGCAAATGGTGGCTTTGTAATACCACTTGAAATACGATCAATACCGTATACCTTTCCAGGTCCCTTCGTCATGAGCAATTATGCAATTGCCATCCAAGTGAGAAGCAACATTACTCACATGGAGACCTTCAGGCCTTTATGTGCCTGAGAGTGAATCAAAAACCCTTCTTTAAATACCCAGTTTTAGACATTTGCTTCTATTATGATGCTTTTACATTTTAAAATAAGACATTTCCTGGAACGCATTGGCGATTTGTCACGTATGTTAGGATGTAAAGAATAATTATTTATATAATATTGTGCATGCAAGCAACAGTCATTACAAAAGATATTTCAAATAAAGTTTTAATTACAGTTATCGCTCAGATGGTTATGCTTAGTGATACAATTCATAATGGAAAAGCATTCAAATAAATGTAATTATACATGTAAATCTAACCGCATTATAAATAGAACAAAATTATACCAAAGAAGGAAAATGTTTCACAGAGAATGCCAATAAATAGCATCTGTGCTACAGAGCATCTTTGAAATGCAAATGAATATATATAATCATTTTTAATTAGTAAAGATTCATGGTGTTTTTCATGTCAGTAGACAGGCATTCTTTAATGAAATTGTGATAATACAGAAAAGCAACAAACATCAACATGAAATATGAAAGTCAGTGAGCCTTATCCATGAAAAAATAGTTCTTGTATAAATCATTTGAAAACCATTCCTACACAAATGAGGGTATTCAAGTCTAATGTAGTTAATCATGTAAGAATACTGCTAGTGTTTCATAAATGAGACTTGTTGTATTTCCTAAGACTGTTCCTAATGTTCTAATACATTTTAAATTGTAATCCTAATTCAGATCAGATACTCAAATGTAAATTCCTACACTTCTTACTTAAAGGAAGAAACAAAGCAAAACATCAAGATCACTTTATTGTAACAAAACATGATCATACTTATTTACAATCAAATGACATAGAAAAAGAAACAAAAACTGAAGAACCATTCTCTCTTAACTCTAGAAGATCGCTTAATGACAAGAAATCTTTAATCTACATATTTGCCAAGAATGTCTCCATCTCGGAACAGGAAATAGTCCTACAAAAGAAAATAAGTGCAATGAGAATGGCCACTGTGAAATCATGTTAATATAATACAACTAACAGATAAATATTAACTACAGGAACTACACAAAGAAAGAAACAAACTTGAAACATTTGTCTTGTTAAAAGAAAGTGACTTCTAACCTTATCTTCAAGAACAACTTTAGTTCCTCCATACTCAGGCAGCAAAACTTTATCTCCAACATTGACACAGACAGGTGTTACCTTCCCATCCTGAAAGAACAGACATCTTTTACTCTCTGAGACCTACCAGTATACAACCTATAGCTCACACACACTATAAAGTAAAATGCTAAAGACAATAAAACAGATGACGAGTTACTTTGTTGGTGGTTCCTGGTCCCACTGCTACCACTGTAGCCTGAAGAACTTTGGCCTTAGATTTTTCTGGAATCATGATGCCTCCTTTTGTCACACTCTCCGCAGCGAGCCGCTCCACCAACACACGGTCAAACATGGGAAGAAATCTTCTGAAAGCCTGCTGTGAAGCAAAAACATGTTAAATGTAGGGAAGACACTGTGCATGCATTTATTGCAACACTGCAAAGCAACATTCAACACAAATCCACCACCAGGGGTGTGCTGTAGGCCTGCAGCACTCACCAGTTTAGTCTTTTCTTATACAGCTTGTGCTAAATGGACTATTTAAACTGAATTTATGTGTTCAAGGATATTCAGCAAGTTTCTGTACTTGAGGTGTCATTTTAAAGATTAGAGCAGCTGCTTGTCCAACACCAGATGAGTGTGTGACCTTGAGAGGAGGTCATCACAGAGAGGAGGTCTCAGAGAGGGCAGATGGGATAGGAGATGTTGAGAGCTTATGTGGGGGAGGAGAGAAGTTGGGAGGTTTTGTAAATGTTTACCATCCCACTGAAGGACAAAGGACAGACACCATGATAAACCTCAAGGCTGAACTGTCACGAATGTTCCTGAAAATTCTAGAATGAATTGGTGGTGCGTTTCATTTGACCTCGTATTGTAAGTCAAGGAAACTACTGTCGTAACACAGCAACAATAATTCACGTCACAAAGTAGCTTTCAGAAAATGTTTGGCAGACAAATAAGTATTTTCCAATATTTATCAAAAGGAACTGGTTAAATATAAAACTCACACATGTTAAAAAACCTTAACACCTGTCTAATTCCTGTGACTCGAACTAAAGACAAAATAATTCACAATTACTTTATAGCACACACACACACGCTCTCGTGCAAATGACCGGAAGTGATCATATCTTGCTGAATCGCTATTGGTTGGAATGTTCATTGGCTGAGAAGCTACAAAGCCTGTCGACGCTAGTAAGAAAACTTAATAAAAACATGATAAACATTTGCTTCAATTTACTGTATTATTTAGCATGCAAAATTGGGCAAAATTAGACCAATTCTAATGATACGGCTGCCATTAAAAGTGGATGTGAAGATACAGTTACATGTATGCATTTGGCAGACGAATGTGAAGATACATATCCAAGCATGCATAAACAAAGATAAAATAATTAAACCGCGTTTGTTTACCACCACGTTGCACTAAGGTTGCCTAACACTTGCATATGAACGAAGCATTAGCCTTATTTTTTTATCACGGTAGAAAAAAACTCTTTTGTGCAATCACTACTCTTCATTACATTTAAGATCATTGTAAACGATACTGTCGACACTTTCGCTACGAAACAAGGTGTCATTATTTCCTTACATGACATGACTACATTAATCATGACCTTGCTGTTGCTAACTGAGTGTTATAAAACATAGCGGTATCTCAGAAATACAACGTCAATATCACATCACGACAGAAACGACTTATTCTTATAGTATATCTATATTAATTATTGTCAATGTCTTACCATTTTGACTGATCTTTATGAAATGCACGTCCACCAGAACAGCGCAATAAAATCACACTGGATCACTTCACCGCTGCGATCCACGTGAAGTAGAAATGTCTAGAACGGCACTGCGCATGCGCCACACCGCAATCCGTACAGAACACGTCCTTAAATCTAGAATATTCCTCGACAACCCGAACGTTATAAACAGTCATTTTTTTGTTTTAATACATTTTCAAAGCCACGACTGATTAGAAACACCATGGTTAAACTCTTAACAAACCACCAAAGTATTGCAACAAAATGTGTTATTGCACAATCCTGACCTCTGACCTCGCTTTTTTTCTCCAATAGAATCTGCGAAAATTCTCGAACTTGACGCCCCGGAACGAGCATAAACCGAATTCGATGCTAAAGTTTAATAAGCGTATGCTGTGCTTCACATCATCGTTAATGATTTACATTCTTCTAGGCGAGTAAATGTAAATGCCGTGTAGTTACGTAGGGAACGAATACAACACGTACGCTTTATTTGAGATTAGTGGTTTATTCAGATGTCGGGGCGGGGGCGTGGTTACCCGGATGAAGCACACATGTGCGCTGAATGTAACTGCAGCGGCTCTAAAGCGGCGCAGGTTCGTTTATCATTCAGTCTGCTGAACCGACGGCCACACGCATCCTTTCATTCACCTCCAGATTACTCTACAGTAAGTATTGTACAGAATTATCCTTATGCATAAAACAGTACGAACATAATCTACTGCATGGTGCTTGTATCAGCCTATTAATATCAATATGATTCAAATGAAAGAGCCCAATAGTTCATGCATATTTGTAATGTCGTCGTTTTCAAGACCAGTCAGTGTTGTTGCTCACTGATTTTAAATAATGTTGTGCATGTAATACGTGTGTGTCATTAGTTGTCATCTGGCATAGTTTAGGACTGCACGTTAAAGCATGCGTTTGGTGCTCAGCAGTTTAATAACTTAAGTGAAAACAACAAATGTATTTTGCATGGCACACGCTGTGCTTGATCTTTACAATGTCTTCGCGTCGTAATGACGTCCCAGCGTGTCTATAGCTTTGAAAAGCACGAAGATGTATTCTTCAAATAAAGCGATGATTATAGCTCGTGCTTACTATATGACGTAAAGGCCTAAGAAGACTTCGCCTGTATTTCATTTGTGTGTAAGGGCCACAAAGATCAATTTAGCTGAAACAAAAGGAAAGTGTGTAACGTGAAGGTATAACGTGAACTCACGGACAAGATGAACGGGATCATTTCCGTCCCTCCGCCGTGACGCGCGTGATTTTGACCTTGTGACGCCCTGAAAACACGTGGGGCAGAAGAAGCCGACGACGGGCTTTAAACGCGACCATGTCGTTCACACATTACACTTTTTAGTGTAATTATTACCTTTCCTCCATTTCTGTTCCCTTTTTTTTTCCCCCGAGCTTAATTTCTTCCTATGAACGTTTCGTCTGGCTTGTGTAACGCACAATTCACGTGTTCGTGTGAACCAAGAAACGACGATCATCTCGGAACATCAAATCATAAAAGATCAAATCAAACATTTTATGTTTTGATGTTGTTTTTGAACAGAAAGGTTTCGACAATTTGGCCAGCAAGTATAAGAATGAATGAATGGCTCGCATAATGTGGCGCATTCAAGGCGAATTTTTCTCATGTGACCTCGACACAAGACTGATTAGTAGAGGCGAAATGTAGGGGAAATGGGATATTTTAACCTATTTCATATATTTTTACTTTTTTTTCATTTACCTATATTTTAAGGGGCATTGAAAGCTTGAATTAGTTTCGCAATTCTGTTTGCTGCCGATAGTTTTTATTCATAGAGGAATTTGCAAAGAAATTTGTATGTGTCCGTCCAAGATAATCAATATTTTTGTATGCTTTCTCTTGGATAGTGCGATTATTAAACATTTGAAAAATATATTCATTTTATAAGTGACACTAGCATGCAAGGTGACTCAAAGGTGACAAACATCGACTGAAAGTTATGATTTCAATTTATTCCCAGTTTTGCATCTAGAATTAAAAACAGCCCACACATTCATATTTTTGTGAATAATACGTGTTCTGTTTCTACTCATTTTGTCTTAGAAATGCTGCGTCTACCCACTGTGATGAGACAGATGAGGCCGGTGTGCAGGGCCCTGGCCCCACACTTGACCCGCGCGTATGCTAAGGACGTCAAGTTTGGAGCGGACGCCCGGGCCCTCATGCTGCAGGGCGTTGACCTGTTGGCTGATGCTGTGGCTGTCACCATGGGACCAAAGGTATGTTGAGTTTAAGTAGCTTGGGGTATAGTGGTAGATGTTTTATCTTGTATGTTGCTGGTGTAACACTGTCCATAGACTGCAATCTGCATTGAATTAAAATCAATGTATATCCAGTTTTCAGTCATTAAAATGGTGGAAGTACTAGACTAGAACTAGATCTGCTTGTTTTTCCTCAGGGTCGCACTGTCATCATTGAGCAGAGCTGGGGAAGCCCCAAAGTCACCAAAGATGGTGTCACGGTAGCCAAAAGCATTGACCTGAAGGATAGGTATAAGAACATCGGGGCCAAGCTTGTACAGGACGTAGCCAACAACACTAATGAGGAGGCTGGAGACGGCACCACGACAGCTACGGTTCTGGCTCGCGCCGTTGCCAAGGAGGGATTTGACACCATTAGCAAAGGTGCTAACCCCGTGGAGATCCGTAGAGGAGTCATGATGGCAGTGGACGAAGTCATGAATGAACTCAAAAAAAACTCCAAGCCGGTCACGACACCAGAGGAAATTGCTCAGGTAAAAGAGATGGTCCTAACAAAAAATATACTTACAGAATCTAGAAATCGCATGTTGTTTTGACCTTTGTGTGTCTCTTTTGGTATAGGTGGCCACCATTTCTGCTAATGGAGACACTGAGGTTGGTAACATCATCTCCAATGCCATGAAGAAAGTAGGACGTAAAGGTGTTATTACAGTAAAGGTAGGCTTCAAGTATTCAGTATAGTGGGGGATGATGGTTGGTTCTTAAAATATGTCATTCAGACTGTTATTCCTGTTTAAAGGATGGCAAAACCCTACATGATGAGCTTGAGATCATTGAGGGAATGAAGTTTGACCGTGGCTACATTTCTCCTTACTTCATCAACACTGCTAAAGGTAAGTTTCTTTAATAGGAAATCATGAGTTCATATCAGTCTGTAGGCTGGCATAACATCCTGATTTCATCCTCTGTAGGTCAGAAGTGTGAGTTCCAGGATGCGTATCTACTTTTGAGTGAGAAGAAGATCTCCAGTGTACAGAGCATCGTGCCAGCACTGGAAATTGCCAACCAGCATCGCAAGCCTCTGGTCATTCTGGCTGAAGATGTGGATGGAGAGGCACTCAGTACTCTGGTTCTCAACAGGTTTGTATCAAAGCTTTCTTAGGTCAACATCAGCGTAACATTGTTTTGTCCTCAAGAAACACAAAATAGATCACTAAGAAACATGAATGTCTAATTATGACTCATAAAAATGCACAGTGGTAATTGTAGTTTCCATTAAAATGCTATAGTTATGCAGTTGTTACTGTACATTGAATCTTATTGGTTTTGGAACGGGTAATGAATCTATTTATAATTAATTTAATAATTATAATTTAAATCTTTAAAGATTTAAATGAAAGAAGACTTGTTTGCTTTAAGAATACCCTGTTATTTAAAGCTCTGGGCTAAAGGTCAATGTTAAAACTCATCCACAGGTTAAAGGTTGGACTCCAGGTTGTTGCTGTCAAGGCTCCAGGATTTGGGGACAACCGCAAGAACCAGCTGCAGGACATGGCTGTGGCCACTGGTGGCACGGTATGTTTAAAACTCTTTTCTTCACCTGTGTTAATATCTATGAAAAAAATAGTACTGTGCTGATAGAATCATATGTGTGTCACCATTTTTGTCTCAAAAAAGCATAAATACTTTTTATTAATGTTTTAATTTATCAATGTTTTTATTTACATTGATAGAATGTCTTTCATAATAATAAAGCGGGTAATCTTAAATGTTTTTTGCCTGAATCTTTGCCTTTAGGTGTTTGGTGATGAGGCTATGGGTCTGGCCCTTGAAGATATCCAGGCTCATGACTTTGGCAAGGTTGGTGAGGTCATTGTGACAAAGGATGACACGATGCTCCTCAAAGGCCGTGGAGATTCAGCAGCCATTGAGAAACGTATAAATGAGATTGCTGAACAGCTGGAAAGCACAAACAGTGACTATGAGAAGGAGAAGCTCAACGAGCGTCTGGCCAAACTCTCTGATGGAGTGGCTGTGATTAAGGTATGATGACATGGTGGAGGCAATAGCCAGAAGAGTAGCTCTAGAGCAGAGGTTATCAATGAGGTCCAGAGACCTGCAGAGTTTAGGTCCAACCCTAATTAAGCACACCTGGACCAGCTGCTCAAGGTCTTTGGGACTGCTAGAGACAACCATACAGGTAAGTTGGAGTAGGCTGGAGCAAAACTCTGCAGACCTGTGGACCTCCAGAAACATTGGAGACCCTTGCTCTAGAAGGAGAGAGAAGTGTGAATGCACCATTATTATAGCACCTTAGATTTGTTTTAACATTGCAGTGGATGATCTACCATCATCATGATATCAAAATCTTTGTTAGGTTGGAGGAACAAGTGATGTTGAAGTGAATGAGAAGAAAGACCGTGTCACTGATGCTCTGAATGCCACTCGAGCTGCTGTGGAGGAGGGAATCGTGCCTGGAGGAGGCTGTGCCCTGCTGCGCTGCCTTCCAGCCTTGGATAACGTCAAGCCAGCCAATGCTGATCAGAAAATAGGTAGATGTACATCTTTGATATGGTCCTAAGAATCTCAGGAACAACACAGTTGTTTACAGTAGTAGATGATGGTGTCTTGGGCTTTCCTGATCTTTTTTGTGCTCTTTGACATAAGGTATCGACATCATTCGCCGGGCTCTGCGTATTCCTGCCATGACCATTGCTAAGAACGCAGGAGTTGAGGGCTCTCTGGTGGTGGAGAAGATCTTGCAGAGTGCTCCAGAAATCGGATATGATGCTCTAAATGGAGAATATGTCAACATGGTTGAAAGAGGAATTATTGACCCCACAAAGGTGTTTTTTTTTTCAGTCAATAATGAAATCAGTGTGCTCATACAGTGAAAGAGTCCAACTTTCAAATTCTGCTATGATGAAAAGTTAATTGCCATTGTGTCTCCCTGCAGGTTGTGAGGACAGCATTACTAGATGCTGCTGGCGTTGCATCTCTGCTGTCCACTGCTGAAGCTGTTGTCACTGAGATACCCAAGGAGGAGAAGGAGATGCCTGGTGGAGGAATGGGGGGCATGGGTGGAATGGGGGGCATGGGAGGCATGGGCTTCTAAACACACTTCATTGACTATAGAGAAAGGGTTGTGGGCAGGGGACATGATTTGCCCCTTTCTTTCAACTTGGAAACAACTGCTGAGTGCTGGTCTTGAACATGAAGCAAAGATATGGTCCTTACAATCTCCCATCCTTCCACCACTCTGTCTGATCTTATCTCTCTGCTCATGACTGAAGACATGACTCTGTTGCTTCAAAGACAGGTTACAGATGCGTCTCTGCTTGGTTCTTTAACATTTTGCTTCTTGTTTCCATCCATATGTCAAATGGAAAAGTGCACATTTTCATGCTGTTGTGTTGTTTGAATGCATTTGTCATTGTGCGTATAGCTGGTTCTGGATGACCATCTGCAGGGGCTTCAAAAGCCAACTGTTAATGTCTGCCTTTATATGCAAGAAAGAAGCAGGAACTTTGACCGGTTATATCTAAGAATTCCTTTTCATTGATTAGTTCATTGTTTTGTACACTGTTTATTTCATATAAAATAAACTCATCTGAAGATTAACCCTCTTTCACAAAACATTGATTTTCTTCGTTACTTTCAGTTGTTTTTAAACAAAGAACAGATCAGTGAATAGAACACTTAGATATCAGCTTGATTGAAGAGTGTGCTGATGTTTTCCTGTGTTCTTGGTTTCATGTCTTAATCTGACAGGGGGGTTAAGAATCTTTTGCTCAAGACTAGTCTTAAGTAGGAGGATTGAGTGGAGGGATGCATAAACTTGATGCATAGCAGTTTTAAAACAGCCCTACAACAGCATGCCCAACAATAAATATACTTTATACAGTACAACCCATATGAATTAGTTCTTAAGATCATACTGTGAGTAGTGTTACAAATTTTAAAAACTGCTGTTCAGCAAGGGAAGTGATTATTTTTTGTTAACTATGATCATTCAGTAATGTTTTGTATAATGTAGTCATTAATTGCTGTATTTTATTTAATAAAATTGAATGTTTGCAAAGAGATAGTGGGGTTGTTTGGCTCCTGTTGGTACCCTGATCAATAGTATTTTTGGTAAGATTTTACATCTGGTGAGAGATTTATTTAAAAATTCACTACAGCATAATAAATGGCTGTCATAAAAGATATATATAAAAGATATGGTCAGAATAGAGCACTACCATACCACTAGTAATATTTCTACAGTATGCAGATTTTGGCAAATGATCTACATTTGCCAAAATGTGTAGTGGATAATATAGTGGACAGCGAGATACTGTATTCCCTAATTCAGTTTCCATTTCCAGTGTGATGAATTAACTAAGTTTAAAAATGTCTAACATCACTTTCTCAACTCATTTACACATAACATCAGACTCATTTGTTATATATTTTTTAAAAGGAAATTGGAGTAATATACTAAATTGATATGCAATGCATTTAGATCTATGTAAAGTCAATGCATAATGCATACTCTATTGCATACAATTAAAAAAAAAAGTCAGCATACAGTGTATACTAAACAGTATGCAGTAAACTAGTTTATCATTCCAAACATAACCATAGAGGTGTAATAAGATTTAAAAGCTGTCACTGACATGGGCCACTAGGGGTCATAGCATGATTTACTTGGAAGCCATCTAATATTATCCCTCACATGATCAGCCTATTTTAAGCATGAAACCAGTCTGAACCAGATGTTGACAAACAAAACACTTCATAGGAACCACACCAGACACAAGGCTTGGTTTTACATATAAAAATAGTTTATAAACCATGCAGACAGGATATATTTTCACCCACAACACACTCATTAAAACACCTCAATTTAAAACAAACAAAAAAAGATCCCCAAAACAAAATAAGAAGGAAAAAATAATCTTTGTAGCTGAACTGTTAGTCTGTGGTCTTACATCAGATATGTACACGTGGTTTACCCATAACCAAAATAAATATAGGATGACTACGCATACATGTTCTTAAGATAATGATAAATAATATGTAACTTTCTCTGTATAAAGGCAGAAAGCACACAGGGTGTGGGTTGGAATCTTTAAAGGTCTGTGGTGACAGATACCTCACTATCAGATGAGAGCTCTAGGACAGAGTCAGCACTCGCTCTATTCCCAGAGTTTGGGCCCTTTTTAGAAGCAGTGAATATCATAGATTGGCAAGCGTTCTGGTAAAAATAAAATCCAAATATATTGCACACCTCTAGAAGATAATAGCAGTCTTTGATCTGGACATGTAAAGTCACATACAATTTAAATTTGCATCACGCGCTTCTATCTGTGAAGAGTGCGTTACAACACCACCAGCAAAACAAACTTCTCTATTCATTGTTTTTAAATCATACGTAAATTTGTATAAGGCAGCATTGTGAGAGAGGCATGTTCTTTTCTGGCCTATGACAGAATTATTTTCTTCAAGCCCATTTTTGTGACTGTATACAAAAATACAACGGAGTTCTTTGCGCAGCCTTATACCCTGTTAGCACTACGTGCGCTTGGCTGTGGGTTTCTGCGCGTGATGCATGCACTCAAGTCGAGTCTCCTCGTCCCTTTCTTGAAATCATAAAGGATCATCTACAAGCTTTTCAATAAATACATTATTTACCAGCCACATCACAGTAACATGACAGTGAATTCATAATGCACTTTAAACTGTCTTAAACGACTTCCTTTCAAAGCAACCCATGACCTGTATATATTATGCCGTTCATGAAGCCATAATGGTGTTTTGTAGCTGTCTCAAGGTCCTCATTAAAGACGTGGCTCCAGGTGCCATTCCATACTGAGAGCGGATTCTAAAGAGTTTACATGGAGGTAGTGGGGCGAGGCTCATCAGAGCATGATCAAACCCCTGAAAAGATCCAGCCACATGTTTTTAGCATAAAACCTTAAAATCAACTGCTTTGTTTGGACCAGACACTGACGTTATTCAGGCCCAGAGTTCCTGCTCTATCGATTGTCCTTATAATACTTTAAATGAACACTTTCAATGAACGCTTAATTCCCTGAACTCCCCACCCCACATTAACCCCCATCAGTCTGAACGTGTGGAATGAACTACGTGTGATGGACCTCATGGAACATGAGTTCACGAGGGATCTGTGTCTCAGGGCCATACAGCTTGCCCGCCCGCCGCTCAAAGGCTGACACCATCTGCTTCACCACCTCGTCAAAGAAAACGGTGGCCAACTGAGAATGCAGGAGAGAACGGAACTCAAAGGAAATCTGGGGAAAGAGAAAAAGACAGAAAAAGAGAATTTGATGGAACATACTGATTGACTTCTGACAGTTATAGCTGTAGAGCTCAGCAGTGTCACTTAAGGCCTGTCAAGATCGAGATGACTCAATCTGACAAGTTGCTGTTACCATGGCAAGGGAAATCGAGGCAATTTCCATTTCAGAGTTTTTGCAGGCTAGGGAAGCCGCCTGAGAAACATTAACAAGCTACCTCCCTACTGTTAATAAACAGAGCTATTACAGCATTACAACATAAAAGACAGTAGTGTTTTCTTTCTGATAAGAACAAATTAAACACAAAAATATGGGTTTGATTTCATAATTCTTAATGCTCTATTGGCTGGTATTTGTAAAAGGAATTCAGTTCAGTTTCTTATGAGGCTAAGAAACTACAGGTTTAGTTTTGCGGCACTTCTGTACTCACAGCGAAGTCAAGGGTGCAGGTTCGGGGGTATCCAGGAAGACCAGGGCTGAATCGCCACACCGTCTCCAGGTGATTGAAAAGTTTCCCATCAGAACATGCTGCCTTTAGAACAGAACACAAACACATAACTTATACAGGTTATAAAATGGGTTACTCCGTTTGGGATTTCAAATTATTAGGCTAATAACCGACATCTATTAATCCAACAAACTCACTTTATTTCCACATTAAATTATCAAAGCTGGCCGATAAAAGGTAACAATACACCCTTTGCCTACCTTGACCAAATGAGGGCGAACTGTGGTAACAAGGGAGGTGTAATTTTCTACAACAGGTGGGAAGCCCACAGTCAGCTTGGCCTTACAAAATCCAGAGCGGCGGAATATAACATCTGAGCGTTTGCACCAGGGTACGAACAGCAGGTAGTCTTCTACTTTGGCCACAACCTCATACATCTCCTGCATGGAGTACCTGGTGAGAAGACAGATAGCCATTATAATACAATGACAACCACTGTGCAAATGACAACCAAAACAAAATGTTTTTATTTCATAAATACATTTCTTACAGGAGTAATCTGTACATAAATAGGTAGTAATATAGCAGATGTGACTTCCAGTACACTCAGTACAGTGGCGTGAACTGAGGTTTTGCTCAAGGACATAATGGTGATAGGTCATAAACCTTCCAATCACCAGCCCTGAGCACAAAGCATTGTGCCAAACAACCACCCACTATACTTATAGCTTGAAGAGCACAATGACCTTTTCTATAAATCTAACTATGCACAACTCAAATAATCTGTATTGGAACTGATGTTTTAAATACAACTTATATGACCATATGTCTGTACATGGTTGTTACACTAAATGAGTCACTGAATTGTTTTTGATCATTGAGTTAGACACAACCAATCATATATCACTACACAGTATTATCAGTGCAGCTGATTTGCTGCTGAACATCACTGAAGTAATCAAGACAAACACTGTTTACAGTCAACTTTGTGTACACAGGGTCCATTGTGACCCAATAGATGAGAAAGTGGCCACATCTGAGGCTTGAATGTCTCAAACACTTCAAGATAAATATAAAGGTACACGATAAAACAATCAGAGAAATTTTTCAGTATTTTGCAAGAACTTCACTGCAATTCCCAGTAGTCAGGCATATTAGAAACAAAGCCACATTTAAAAGATAGAACCAACCTGTTACAGTAGGAGATTTTGAGAACAAATTCATTACTGGATTTGCCAAAGCTTGCCAGGTTAGTGGCATTAAATCTTTACAAGATATTCAAGAGTTTTGTTTGAGACACTTTATAGCAAGTAAACTAGATATCCATGAGCATAACTGTATATAATTTCCACTTGCAAATGTAGCTTTGTAGATTTGGCTTGCTGGTTCTTAAGACAAAATGTTAATGCTCTCTTTCTTTGTAAGTCTGCTAAATGAATAAATGTAAATGTATACTTCATTATCTTATTACTTTTGCATGGTCATGAATTCTGATTACAGACATCTAGACATATTTCTGCTATAGTGTTGTTTGTACAACCAATAGCAGGGTCATTCAGACAGGCACCTGTCTACATAAGCAGTTCCAGTTAAAAGTCTAGTTACATGAGGTTGGTTCCAACATTGTTCTGACACACCTGCCTGACTGAACGAAAGCCCTGCCCCCACTATAAAACTGCAGGCTTCAGCTGTCAAGAGCAGTTTCCAAGTAACTTGTGATGATGTAAGACAACCATAACCGCTACAGATCCATACTCCAATAACCTCAAATACCTAGAAGGCTGACGCAGTATCCTGCCCACTTACATAAACATCATTCGTTGGGGCACTGGGGCTAAAGTAATCACGAACAGCTATAAAAATTAAAAATAGCAGCAGAACACGCATCATCTTCAACATGGTTGGGAACATACCCAATGATACGTCTTTCGGAGTACTCTTTCCTTTTGTTGAAGGACTCAGAGAGGTTAAAGAAGCTCCTGGCTGGAGCCACGACAGCACGGCCTGAAACAGCCCTGAAAAGGGGCGGCACCCTGGTCATCAGAATCCCACATGAAGACAGATATCTGTTTACAAAACAAGGTGAAAGTATGTCATTCAGTAACAAAATACTCAATACCACAGCCGAGACAGGCATTGAACAAGACTTTGTATGCACGCAATGATTAGTGCTATTTAGGCCCTATCTGCTCAAGGGATGGCTTAGGGTGGAAGACGACTCCAATTTGTAAGATAAGAGTGGAGAGAACTTAAGACATAACTTAAGACAGCTGTGTGCAGTTAACGTAAAGAGACTCAAATTCAGATAAAGACAAAGGACTGTTGAAACAACTGCTCTTTAGCCTAAATCCAAACTCAATACCTCAAGTGGGGAAAAAAATAGGATTTTGTGTGTGTGTGTGTGTGTGTGTGTGTGTGTGTGTGTGTGCAAAAATCAAAACACACTGATTTATCCAAATGGCATGTGGTTTAAACATCTATAGCCTAGATATGAACAGAATTTAAGTTAAAAAATATTACTGTCCAAGACAGCAGTATAATGTTCTACTGTATATCACATTGTCTTTAAACAGAGGATTTATTTTAGTACAATACGGCAAACTCTAACTGTTATGCAATTGCTAATTAAGCCTGTAAATGGTCTAAATGACAAGCTTTTGAAATGCTAATAAAAAGCTTGAAAAGGTTTTCAGTTGTGATGGACAACAAGCCATTAACAAACTAGACCACACAAGCAGTCCACAGTTCCTGCGGTCTGTAAAGAAGAATTTTTAAGATGGCAAAACAGGGACACTTTCATTAACCTACTGAGAGCAACGTGAGCTACAGAAATGTACAGAGTTGTGCACTCATGTGATGGGAACCATGTTTAAAGGGAATACTTATAATGTTCACCTGCTTTCAACTTGTCAACCCAGACACAAATTACAGGAGAGGGTGATGGCTGACCTGTACAACCACGTAAAGGGCAATGGTATCACCTCATACCATTGAACTACGTCAATCATGTCCACAGATCAGTGGAAAAATAAAAGTAAGGGGAAGGGGTTTTGTTCTATAAATGGCACAGTTCATTCATGCTGGGGCAAGCACTGCCAAGGGCTGACTGATAAGATGACGTAACTGTGACAGCGTGACGTAACGATCAACATCAGAGACTCGTCATGGCCTTAAGCCAAGCAGTTATAGCACCTGCTTGCCCAGCACTTGGTATGAGTACAATACGTCCCTTCAGCACAGCGCCGACGTCACAGTCCGGCGTATGACGTCAGATATGCAATACGCTTCTGTAACAGCTTGTTTCAGACGCAAACCTGCGGTGTTTGATGTGAATAGCCACTTAAATCTCATTTGCACTTTATCTACGGTCACCTGAGGGTTGCCAAAAGTTTGCTCCCCCTGCAAAAAGTTGTTGCAACTAAGGTATAAAATCGGGAAAAATAAGTTTAATTCGTTTATATTCTTTGATGCAGACGTATCTTAGTAGCGACTAAGCAGCAGGTTTATACAGCTTTTTAAAAATGCACAAAAGTCCCAATATGCACCTGGTCAATTACATAATATCTTAACCTTGCCGCTGTCACTTATCTGGCAACCAGTTATGTGACTCCCTCCCACCTGAAGTTTAAGGTGCTTTTTACTGACTTGGGGTCTCAGAAAACAAACGATGGCTTTATTAACACAAAATCAGTCACGTTGGCCTTAAATCTCGTACACTTATAAAAGCGAAACTACCGTCCAACTCACGTCAGCGGCTCGCCAGTTACTTCACGAATCGCGTCGATTTTACAACCGCACAGAGAAATTACGAAACATGAACCAGTCGGTAATTACCTCACTCCATTCCTGCCCGGTGTTTCTCGACTGGCTGTGGACGGTAGGTGTCTGATACACTCCGCTACCGCTCTCCTCAAACACCGGGAACCTCTCGCCATCTTCACTTCAACTCTCCTTCGCCTCCTCCCGTAAAGAACTGCTTTCCCCGTCTCAAAGACCAGCCTTCTCGGGCACCCGCCCTAGCGTCTCATTGGATGAGACCGTTTTTCTTGGTCTCCTATTGGTTGAGTCTTCCGTCGATCACCTGCTGGAACTTCTGACGTCAGTGTTTTAATTGTGCAGAGGGTTTGCGTGCGCAGAATTGTCACGGGATGCGGGATTGGGTTGCCCAGACTGCGCGACCTACAGTACATAGTTAGTAAAGGTTACAGCTAAATCTGTTTGAGGACACAATGTAAAAACACCGATAAGTTTGTAAAAAGATAAAGAAAAACATCTTATTTCCCATGAAATGCATATGCCTGTCCCGTATTACACGTTTTGTTACAGCTAAACTACGTTCACGTCTACTGCTTTCTATTACATCCCTGATATGTAAGCTGACAATATAGTCAGTTTATTGTGACTTTTAAGGGAAACATGCAAGCTGTTAGAACACCGTAGTATCTCAGATACATTGCACAAGCAGTGAGGCGTATGCGATTCAGCCTTTTATACTTGCCAGCTGATGACGCGAGTGGGGGAGCTGCGCATGCGCGTAGTCGTGCCTGGAGATGGGGGCGGTGCTGCTTTGCGCATGCGCGTTGTTGTAAACGCAAGCAGTCGGATGTGCAGCAAAAGGCCTTCCGCTACTGACGCACGCACGGCAGCACAAAAATGGCGAAGATCGCCAAAACACACGAAGGTATGTTTATTTTTGAGTATTTGTTTATGTGTGTCTCACGTTTGTCGTTCATATATGTTATCTTTGCACGTATCTGTTCTTTTCTAAGCTTATGAAATGGGATTATTGAAGAATAATCACAATTAGGTCAGTTAGATTCGGTGAATAGAATATGGCGCCTGATCGTGGCGCACGAGAAATATCATCAAATTCCCACTTTAAAGCGCATTAGAGATATGTGAAATAAAACTCTTACAAATACGGTCATATTTACTAACCTGCATGCAATTGCCCTGGTTTTACTTCACTGTGTCTGAGTGTAAAATACTTTGTGGCGATGGTAAATCGAATCCAAAATGGCGTTTCAGGCATGCTAACTAGTTAGCGTTGCTAACTGAATAGAGAGCTAAAGGGTTCGCAGTATATGTTTAACCCCTTTGATATTTTAAGTTGCATGTGGCCTTAAAGTTATTTTAAAATATGTAGAATTGTGTGGGTTAGATTTTAGAGTTTAGTACGGTCGTGTAAAGGTTCTTTGTTCTCTGTTCCTCTTCCCCTAATAAAAAAGCAAGTTTGGTATTATGAATGTTTGTTAATTTTTGTTAATGCTTAGATTGTGCTTTGAATATTACTTGCATTATCATTTATAACGTTTTTGGAAAATAATACTCAACACAAGCAATATATATAAACTATAATTTTATGTATATGTGTATATATATATAGCAGTAATTTAAAAGTAGTTTAAATGTATGTTTGTGGTTTGAATTAATGATCTGTTTCTGTGTTCCTAGACATTGAGGCTCAGATCCTGGAAATCCAGGGGATGAAAGCCGCCCTGGTGGAGGAAGGTGAGCAGGGAGTTGGGCTTGATTCCACAGGATATTATGACCAGGAGATCTATGGAGGCAGTGACAGCCGCTTTGCTGGATATGTGACTTCAATTGCTGCCAATGAGCAAGAAGAGGTAAGTGATGACAATCTTTTCAGAAGTGCAAATAGAGTGTTTATCAGCCATAGTTTGTAAGTTCATGTGTATGTTTTGGTGGTGTTTCTAAGTCCAGCCATTTTATTTTTAGGATGATGATGAGGACTCGTCCACGAGTCTGCTTGGACCGAAGAAACCAGGATATCATGCTCCGGTGGCAATACTCAATTCCATTCCTCAGTCAGATGAACAGGTATTTAACAGACTTTCCCTATTTTAGGTCTAATTGACTTCCAAATACTAGCACATAGAGCAGAGTTGTGAACAAGTAACATTCTCTCTTTATCTTTTCTGCAGTATGATCCGTTTGCTGAGCACAGACCACAGAAGATTTCGGACCGCGAGGACGAGTACAAGAGACGCAGACAAAAGATGATCATCTCCCCAGAGCGCCACGATCCATTCGCAGATGGTAAATTTTACATCATCTTTCTCCTCTCAGCTTATTGTGTGTTCATGCCGATCAGTGTTTATTCTGACTGTGAAGTTCTGGTCCAGACCAACCTTTATGTTGCTTAACCCTTCGAACATCACCCAACAGCTTGCTCCCGGATGCAATTCTCCTGTAAGCCCATCTCAGTAAGACATCACACAGGTCACAATGAGAACCAACTTTGATTCATGAATTTGATTAAATCAGGCAAAAAGCTGGCCAAGCAGTTTTGTTGGTTTTGGGAGACAGTTTGTTGGGTGGTGTCATTTGTCCCAGCAGGATATAGGTTGCAGGTAGGTGTGCTGTTCGAAGGGTTAATAGATTTGATGTGAAATATGTAAAACGATAGTCAGGCACCACAAACAGACACTTTGAAACGTAAGCATGAGTTTATTATTGTCAGAGGTTGCAGCATACTGCTGTTGTGCAAGTACTGGCCTTGGTGAGCCTAAACTTTTCACCTTTCTCTTCGATAAGATAAACTTATATGCCAGGTCTACTAGACCCCCATGATGTCAAAGTCAATGTGTCAGTAGACTGTTGGTATGAAATGGGTGGAACTCTTTTAAAAATAATATCTTGAGCCACCTCTGGACAAACTTTACAGTTTATTTGAAGCACAGGTTGGGTTCCAAGCCTAATCAATGCAGACTAAACAGCCAGTTAAAGCATATTTTCTTATAGACAAGTTAAAATTAGGCCTGTAACTTATGGGTGCTCGGATACCGGCACAAATTAGATAGGAGCCTAGTAAGACCAGAAAATATATTTTAACAGGCTGCACACTCAAAACTGGATCAGAAAAGTTCAGATTATAAAAGGGAATTAATTCTGGCTCAGGCAAATCTTGCATGTAGTCCCAGACAGAGGAATCTTTAACAAACTGTTGTGTACATATATTTCTATTTTATCATCATAAAATAGAGATATATCAATTGAAGAATCTGTGTACCAAGATTCCACAGGCCCATACTAACTGTCCTTAATTTCTCTCCTACAGCAGTACTGCTATGCCAGTCCTGTCTGCACTCTCTTAAGGGTGCAGCAACTCGTCGTGTGTAGGTTATGGTCAACAAAAAGAAACGTGTTTATCAGATAAAGCAAGACCATAGTTGGTAGATTTGGTCTGGTGTGTGACCAAAAGGTCTATCGGGGAAGCCACCATGAAAATCTTGTTTACTTTTAATGAAAGTAATATATAATTTTAGTGCCTCATAAAGATGATTTTCTCAGCTTGTCATGCCCTCCCTTCTCATATCAAGTTGGTTTTAACCAATTCATCTTTATTTTCAATGAGGCCAGATCCACGGTGATGCACATATGTGCATTTTAAGTTACTAATTTTATATTTTTAGATCAAACATAGCTATCAGATTTCCCCATATTGTTCAGTCTTTCTGACTGTGACATGCATAGTAACATCATATTGTTTTCATTCTACATGGATTACGAGGGTAGAGGATTGAATACAAGGTTTTCCCACTTTATGAATGAGTGACAAGAACAGAACAGGTGGTATGCTATTGTGTGTGTAAGTTCAAACCCTTTTCCAAAGTGTTACTAATGGTAAAGAGAAATTTTCTAGGCTTCTTTTCTGCCGGTTGAAGTCTGACTGCAGAGGGACCCTTGGCACTGAAAGTGTACGTATTCTGGAGAGCGCAGCCCAGGACTCTGCATCAGTGATGGCTATATCCTCTCCTATTCTCCTCTTAAGCAACAGAAACCTCATTGTACCTGCCTGTTTAATGTATGACTGTAAAGAATGCTTAGTTTATATTGTCTAGGGTTGTTTTGTGTTATGAGAGGACGTTAATTTAAACAATTAAAGCCATCTGTTCAGGGACAGTTGATTGTAGTGCTTTGTGTGTGAAAACGATGCTCTTGACTCTGGCTTGACTGACCGTCTCGCATCTTGTTGGTGCTCTTTCGCACAGGGGGCAAAACGCCAGACCCCAAGCTGCAGTCCAGGACGTACATGGATGTTATGAAGGAGCAGCATCTGTCCAAAGAAGAGGTAGGCATAGTTCACTTTGTGCTTAAGTTAAAAACGGACATCTAGTAAAGCTCCAGTTCAAAAGAGGTTCCCAGAATCACCTGAACCATGTAAAATTGTTTGAAAATGCTGTTCCATTTTTGGTTCAAATGTTTTTATATCTGCTACAGAGAGAGATCAGACTGCAGATGGTAGAGAAAGCAAAATCTGGGGAGCTGAAAGCCGTCAACGGCTCTGCTGCGTCCCAGGCTGCTGGAGCCAAGCGTAAACGTCGATGGGATCAGACAGCTGACCAGACCCCCAGCAATGCCACACCCAAAAAAGTGTCCAGTTGGGACCAGGCAGACAGTTCTGCGGAAGTGAATGTAAACCAGCATAATGTAAATGTATATAGAATCGTGTTTCTTTAAGAATGTAATTACATGCTCCTATTCTTCTTTCCTTCCAGACACCAGGACATACACCTTCCAACAGTCGTTGGGATGAGACACCTGGCCGCCCCAAAGGTAGTGAGACCCCAGGGGCCACACCAAGCACCCGTATGTGGGAACCCACTCCCAGCCACACCCCAGCCGGAGCGGCCACGCCGGGTCGGGACACCCCAGGACATGCCACACCTGGTCATGGTGGGGCGACTTCCAGTGTGCGCAAGAACCGCTGGGACGAGACTCCAAAGACTGAGAGAGGTATTTTTTTTTCTGTCCAGTTCATTAAACATTGCTGATGGATGCGTAAAGCAGAATGCCGTTAAATCATTATTTTGTGTTTCAGAGACACCTGGTCATGGAAGTGGCTGGGCTGAGACCCCACGCACGGACAGAGGAGATGAGTCAGTGGAAGAAACCCCCACTCCGGGTGCAAGCAAGAGAAAGTCAAGGTGGGATGAAACACCAGCCAGTCAGATGGGCTCCTCAACTCCTCTTCTCACCCCTGGGAAGACCCCTCTGGGCACACCTGCTATGAATATGGCCACACCCACCCCAGGTACTAGACCAGTGCAGTTAATTTAACTTGGTTGTTTTTTGATGTATGTTTGTGATTGTTCTATGCAGTTGCAATAATATTTTGAATGTTGCTAGGTCACCTGATGAGCATGACTCCAGAGCAGCTGCAGGCTTGGCGTTGGGAGCGAGAGATTGATGAAAGGAACCGCCCACTGACTGATGAAGAACTTGATGCTATGTTTCCAGAGGGATACAAAGTAATTCTATTAACATCCACAGAAAACATAATCTGTTGGACAAACCTACTGTTCATTTACAACATTCTAATGTTTGCTGCTGCTAATTCCTCTAGGTGCTGCCCCCACCAGCAGGCTATGTGCCCATCCGCACCCCTGCCCGTAAATTAGCCGCTACCCCCACTCCTATTGGAGGCATGACGGGCTTCCACATGCAAACTGAAGACAGATCTATGAAGCAAGTCAATGACCAGCCTTCTGGAAACCTGCCTTTCCTTAAGCCAGATGACATCCAATACTTTGACAAACTGTTGGTAAGTCCTGATCATAGGAAAAACTCAGATCAGGAAATTTTAAAATTGTGATTCCTGGGACAGGAAAGCCATGTTTTATTTGATATTTTTGTTACTTATGATTAATTCCAACTTGATTTGCAGGTTGAAGTTGATGAGTCCACACTCAGTCCAGAAGAACAGAAGGAACGCAAGATCATGAAGCTCCTCCTGAAGATCAAGAATGGAACACCTCCCATGAGAAAGGTTAGTGTCAAGTCACATTTACTGTAAAACTAATAATTTTGTGAGCGCGGCAAGCTCTAACAGGCTTTTTACTTTCAGGCTGCGCTCCGTCAAATCACAGATAAGGCCAGAGAGTTTGGTGCAGGGCCCCTCTTTAACCAGATCCTGCCACTGCTGATGTCTCCAACACTGGAGGACCAGGAGCGACATCTCTTGGTGAAAGTCATTGATCGTATTCTCTACAAACTTGACGACTTGGTTCGACCTTATGTCCATAAGGTAATTCTTATGTGATTTTTACATTTACATTACATCTATGCATTTGGAAGACGCTTTTATCCAAAGCGGCTTACAGCACGTTACACATTTTATTACGTGTGCTCCCCTTTGCACCGCTAAAGCAGTGCTCTACCAGCTGAGCTACAGGAATGCATCAATATGTGTGTGTTTATTTGTGTGGATTATTAAATCACCTGTTGCCATGTCTGTCCTTGCAGATTCTTGTGGTGATTGAGCCCTTGCTGATTGATGAAGATTACTATGCCAGAGTGGAGGGTAGGGAGATCATCTCCAACTTGGCAAAGGTAAGACGGATAATAAAGTAAATAATAAACTAATATATCAGCCGATAAATGTCCCATGGGCATATTAACAGTTCAAAAACCTTTCTTAAAGTTGAAGTTCATCATTTTGAATTGAATGGAATTGCAATAATGACTGTTCAAACACACCCCAGTCTTTCATTGGTTGAGCAAGCAGTCACGCCCTGAACTCAGTCCCTGTTATCATCTCTCGCAGGCTGCTGGTCTTGCCACCATGATTTCCACCATGAGGCCTGACATTGACAACATGGACGAGTATGTGAGAAACACGACAGCTCGTGCTTTTGCCGTTGTGGCATCTGCCCTGGGCATTCCATCTCTTCTCCCCTTCCTGAAGGCTGTTTGTAAGAGCAAGAAATCCTGGCAGGCTCGTCACACAGGCATCAAAATTGTCCAGCAGATCGCCATTCTCATGGGCTGTGCTATCCTGCCTCATCTCCGCAGCTTGGTGGAGATTATAGAGCATGGTTAGTTTTTCATACTGGTGTGAAGTATTCTAATCAGTCTTAGGTGTGCTACTTTGGCTTTTATTAAGATTTTGAATTGTAAATGTTTTTGAGAATCTCCCATTGGCTCCTAAATTGGATACGTCTTTGTATGTGTTGGTCTAAAAAGAAATGTTTGTTTTTCCCCTAAAGGTCTTGTGGATGAGCAGCAAAAAGTGCGAACCATCAGTGCTTTGGCTATCGCTGCTCTTGCTGAAGCTGCCACCCCATACGGTATTGAGTCCTTTGATTCTGTGCTGAAACCTCTTTGGAAAGGTATCAGGCAACACAGAGGAAAGGTGAGAATACCTCAGAATTGGTTTGATTGATGGGAAAACATGCCATAGTTACATTCCAGTTTAACTGTTTCTTTGTTCTTGGGTTGCAAAATGAAGTTTAACCTACTACATTTTGTGCCTTAGGGTCTTGCTGCCTTTTTGAAAGCTATTGGATATTTGATTCCTCTTATGGATGCTGAATATGCCAACTATTACACCAGAGAAGTGATGCTTATTCTCATCCGAGAGTTCCAGTCTCCAGATGAGGAGATGAAGAAGATTGTCCTCAAGGTGTGACGAAAGAAGGATTCAAAAACACACTTTCTGTCTTTCCACATATTGTAGAGTAACTTTCTTTTAAACTTCTATTTTTCAGGTGGTAAAGCAGTGCTGTGGCACTGATGGTGTGGAAGCCAATTACATTAAAACAGAGATCTTGCCCCCCTTCTTCAAACATTTCTGGCAGCACCGAATGGCATTGGACAGGCGTAACTACAGACAGGTATGTACTAAATTATCATTAGGAATAACTTGTGTGAAGTCAACATAATCGGCATGAATCTAATGTTGTTCCTCACTCAACAGTTGGTGGACACTACAGTGGAACTGGCCAACAAGGTGGGAGCGGCTGAAATCATCTCTCGTATTGTGGACGACTTGAAGGATGAAGCTGAGCAGTACAGGAAGATGGTGATGGAGACCATTGAGAAGATCATGGGTAACCTTGGTGCCGCTGACATCGATCACAAGCTGGAGGAGCAGCTTATTGATGGTATCCTGTACGCTTTCCAAGAGCAGACCACGGAGGTGAGTGATGGACTTATTTTATATTAAATGCCTTGTTTTAAGGCTTGTGGTCTGTTGATAACCTCATTTCTCTCAATCTCCACATGTCTCCAGGACTCTGTGATGCTGAATGGATTTGGTACAGTAGTAAATGCTCTGGGTAAGAGAGTCAAGCCATACTTGCCTCAGATCTGTGGTACAGTGCTATGGCGTCTCAACAACAAATCCGCCAAAGTCCGTCAACAGGCCGCTGACCTGATCTCTCGCACAGCAGTAGTCATGAAAACATGCCAGGAGGTAACAATTGTGGATATGTTTTTATGAATTGAACTGATATACTGATATTGCTTATTAAAATATATCTTGTACTGATGTTGCTTATAGGAAAAGCTGATGGGACACTTGGGTGTTGTGTTGTACGAGTACCTGGGAGAAGAATACCCAGAAGTGCTTGGTAGCATCCTTGGAGCCCTTAAAGCTATTGTCAATGTCATTGGTGAGTGTTTCCCAAACCACTATTCAGTGCACTCTTCTGAACCACGCCTCTTCCAGTAGTGTGCAGAGGTATGCAATACATAGTTCAACAGACAAGTAAGACATCCTACCATTACGTATGGACCAAATGCAGTAATTGGACATTTTATGGTCCTGTGATTAAATTTATACCACTTTTGACTTGGTTTTTATTACTCTCTGGATGTGAAGAGACTTTCAACCAGCATAACAAAACATGTTGCTGGACAAAATCGCCTACCCTTCCTTTGAATGTTAAACTTGAGTATGTTCCACACTGTTGCTTTTGACTGTACGAGTAATTGCTGAAATGTCTAATTCTCAGGTATGCACAAGATGACGCCACCTATCAAAGACCTGCTTCCGCGTTTGACACCCATTCTGAAGAACAGACATGAGAAGGTACAGGAGAACTGCATCGATCTTGTGGGCAGAATTGCTGACAGGTTAGTGTCTTATTTCTTCACAGCGTTTGCCAACTTAAAGTGTTTCAATAATCACTAACCGTAACATCCATTCAGGGGTGCCGAGTACGTGTCTGCCAGGGAATGGATGCGCATCTGTTTTGAATTGCTGGAGTTGTTGAAAGCCCACAAGAAGGCCATCCGCAGAGCTACTGTCAACACTTTTGGCTACATTGCCAAGGCCATTGGGTAAATACTAAGTCTAATGAATCTGTCATTTGGCATAATGCTATGATAACGTTTTTTTAAAGTCTTTTCTCCTTTCCCCCCCTTTAGTCCTCATGATGTGTTGGCTACACTGCTTAACAATCTGAAGGTACAGGAGCGTCAAAACCGCGTGTGCACAACAGTAGCCATTGCTATCGTGGCCGAGACATGTTCACCTTTCACTGTACTTCCTGCATTGATGAACGAGTATAGAGTTCCAGAGCTTAACGTTCAAAACGGTGTCCTCAAGTCTCTGTCCTTCCTATTCGAGTACATCGGTGAAATGGGCAAAGATTACATTTATGCTGTCACACCTCTGTTGGAGGACGCTTTGATGGACAGGTGAAGTGGGAAGTTGATTCACACTGAAGTTGCCACCTCAAACTTGCAGTCTGCTGTAACCTTGTTTCTGCTGTCTTTTACAGAGATCTCGTGCACAGACAGACAGCCAGTGCTGTGGTTCAGCATATGTCTCTGGGGGTCTTTGGCTTTGGCTGTGAGGATTCTCTCAACCATTTGCTCAATTATGTTTGGCCTAATGTCTTTGAAACGTCTCCTCACGTTATCCAAGCTGTAATGGGGGCCCTTGAGGGTCTGCGGGTGGCGATCGGGCCCTGTCGCATGCTGCAGTATTGCTTGCAGGTATGTCTCACTTAATTATAGTGCAGTTGGAATGCAAGAATGTTTTTAATTGCCATCAGCTAGTCACTTCTTCCTTTGAGAAATTAAGATTAATCTAAAGGTATGTTTTTCTTCCTTAATAGGGTTTATTCCATCCTGCTCGCAAAGTGCGTGACGTGTACTGGAAGATCTATAACTCCATATATATTGGCTCCCAGGATGCACTGATCGCGCACTATCCTCTTGTCTACAATGATGAGAAGAACTCGTATGTTCGTTACGAGCTTGATTACTTCCTGTAAAAATATATCTATCTACATGTGCACTCTCTTCTCCTATATCTGTGGCTCACTCATGATTTATGGGACTTGGTCCATTTTTTATGTTCTCTCGTAGATGGTAACTAGTAACACAAATTCTGTGGGTGAAAAATGTTTTTTTTTTATTAAAAAGCAGAAAGTCGAAAAAGATTCTGTCATATGTGAAGCTTTTAGGTCTCTCGATTAGACTATTTTTACAGCGTGGCTGTGTGCACAGTGATAAAGGTAATAGTAGGTTTGCTGGAAAATATAATGATCAGCGAATCTTGTAAATTTGAGACGTATGTCCTGGCCTGTCAAGTTGCTCCTGCTCAGTCACACATCTGTTCTTATAATGTTGCTTAGTTTGGCTGAATAAACATTTGTGTATTAAAAGAGATCCCCTGTGATGTTTTTTTTTTTTTTTGCTGAGCACTACCATATGTGATTCTGAAGTAATGTTGTATAGGTTTTGTATAAAGCAAATGTGTGATTTGATGTCTGATCCAAGTAAGATCAATTAAGACATTTTCAGTCACTTATATGCATTTAAAGTTTACCCAAAAGTTAAACTATCCCTTTAATGTTACATGCCACGCAGGCACTAGTGAAAAGTTCTTGCAAAACAAAATTTTCAGGTTTCTTCATGACTGCTATTTTCATAGGCACTGAACAGTTGCACATGATGTAGATATTGAGACAAAATATTTAGGACACCATCTGAACAAAAGATCTGGCTCTGTCACTTACTATCGGCTGTGTGGACGGTCCTAAAGGTTGTATTTGAATATCAAATCAGTTTGTGTTGCAGTTTGAAAAAAGCTGTAGAGCAGAGGAATGGTCCAAGTCTTTAACTTCAAAATAAAAGTGTGTCATGAACTCATGGTTTACACTTTAAATGTTTTTTATGTTCCTTCAATGTTATTCTTTTAGTTTCCTTGCGGAGGAGTCTTCGTTTGAATGCATGCATTATCTGGACGTTTGTTTTTTATTTCCCACATTCTACCTAGACATAACACAGCAGACGTGGAGGGAAAATTGTCAGTTGTGGTTTTTGCGCAAACATGAGGGCCCACAAGTCTGAAACAATGAGAGGCCATATTGGGATAGAGAATCTCAGACACAATTTATCATTTTTGCATCCACCCTGCTTGATAACATCTACACTATTCCATGAAAGTAATCCGAAAGTAAGCCGATCCTCGCTGAAAATGTTCTCTAGTGCGAATCCTTTACTGCTCTTGGCCCTTGTTATTTCTAGGTATAAAAAATAAGACTGTTTTGCATCAAAGGTTTTTACCTGGAAGACTGTAACGTTTATTCCCCCGCTAAGTTGTGAAAGCCCTCAATTTTCACTACACATTAAAAATATAAAAAATGGCATTTTCAATGTGAACAAAAGTAAATGCAAAAGCCACTTCCTTGGGTTTCCGTTTGACCCTTCAGCCAAACTCTCATGAACCTTAAAACAGAGCCTCTGCATCAGTAATGTACACATACAGCAAAGCACAAACAAACAGTGATATTTGCTTCCAGGAACATTGTGGATATTTCCTGTTTTCCATTTCCCTCATTATGTAAAGCCGTCATTTATTGTCCACCATTTAGGCGTGTGGACATCACAACAAATATAGAACAGCAGGAAAAAACATACAGGAATAAAATGATGGATATATTATATGACAGATGGATCTGGTTGTCCACTTTCTTTCACCTGTAAAAGTCAATCAAAAGTCTGCAGGGAACAGCTATAGTGGCATCCGACAAATGCAAATGTCTTTTGAATTTGATGTGTTTTATATGCCATATAGATGTGCATAAACCATGACCATGGAGAATAAAAACACTGTATGATTTAATTCAACTGCACAGTGATAAAAACCAGCTGACTTCTGACTACATGCACCAGCTTTGCTCTCAGCTCAGAAACAGGTTGATTATTCACATTATTATGACATACTCCAATCTGAAAGTTCAGAAATGTCTTATTCTTCTCATCTGAAAGTTTAGAAACGTCTTATTCTTCCTTCAGTAACATCCGCTGATACATCGGACATCACAATCAGCTTCTGCATCAGAAACAGAAGGGCATACGAAATTACAAACCATACTATAGTGAAGATTTAGCTCATACATATTGATTAAGCCACGCTGACGTTTCTTCATTACCTCCACGGAGTGTCCAGTCACGCATATAAATTAATATTCATGAGGCATTGTCGATTCATAAGTCCGCAGTAGGAATCGCTCATTGGCTAGCTCACCAGCGCCCACTCCGCCATAGACTGTTTTTAGCCAATCAGCAGAGACGTCGGCAACCTAATGAATATTCATAAGCCAACCCTTCGCCATAGTAAGATTGATATATTACCGTAGGGGAAGGATAAAACGCGTTACTTCCTGTCGTTTCCTATGACGAATAAACATATAACGCGGAATATAAACGAGGGGATATTAAATCCGAAAGCGGGACCGCCGTGGATGCAGCTGCCGTAAATGCGGATTGTTTACGGCAGTCCTCGCATCCTTTCCTCCCTCCCCTTTTCCTCTTTCCCGGAGAACCGGAGCGGTGGTGGTGAGACAGCGGCTGCAGTTTCTCCCGCTGACCGAAGATAGCGCCTGCAGAACCGGCGACGGCCGTCACATCACACCGGGCCTCTGATTGGGTACGAGCCACAGCAAAGCAGGAAGCAAGCGCATCATTATTCTGTGAAGAAAGCGCCCAACATCTTCTGGATTTCATTACCCTTCACCTTCAGGTCTTTTCAGGAGTTTGGATGTACAGTTGCACTTGATATGGCTGTTCTTAAACTAGTCGACCAGGTAAAATGCATTTTGATTTTTCAATACATAATGCTTTGTTGAATACTTCCGCAAATGCTGATACAGAAATTGCTGCTGTAGAGGATGACAGTCTGCTTTCATCAACGTAGTAGGTTTGCACACGAATAAATGCCATTTCCAGTGCCTGCACAACACGAATATAAATGATGAACCCATATAATGATATGCTGTGCTGTATATACGTGCATGATGCAAATGCATGACATATAAGCACATACAGTCTGGTTTACATGCACATTTCTGTCATGCATCTTCTTGCAACTTACGTCTCTTCTGGTCGGAGAGCTTTTTAAATTGTTTTTGAGGTCCATAAACAGTAGAAACTTGAATAAATCAAGTCATCGACATCATGCAAATGTTTGAAGAAGATGAAGTTGAATCTTTTTTAAGGCTTCACACAAAATGTTTTCCATATGTGCTTATTATCTGCATTCAGAGGAGAGAAACTTCCTGCTGTTTGTTGTGATGCTGATGCTGATATGACTCCTTATCTAATCTGCAAACTAAGATTTGGGATGAAATGCCAGTCCAGTCGGCAGTCCAGATTCATGCTATCAGCACAACCCCAAATATGTTTTCTGTCCTTACTAATATACGTTGCCTACCAACATATGGTTGCATGCACTCCACCCAGTTGAAGCCTTAATAGATAAGTTACATCTCTCACCACCATCAGTGTTGTTCAATTCATTTGATTTTTTTGGTGACTGAACCAGCCATTTCAGTTCCAATAAATCTTTAAAATCTAGAAGTTTTACTAGTTAGTAATCAACTAAACAGAAACTGATTTGATCTAGCTGATATATTACATGCTACTGGTATATTGACATTGGCTACAGTACAAACTTTGAATGAAATGTTATTCTATTAGGAATAGTCACCTCTGCACCTCTGCTGCTGAATTTTGTCACATGCTGGGCAAAAATAAGAGTATAAGAGTAAACAGCATGAATGTTTAACATTTGTGTGAAACGGTCATGTGATGCCCTCATATCTACACGTCATTGCAAATGTTCGAGGAAGCTGTCCTTGAAACAAGAAACTAACATGATGTCTATCAGTCTCATGGACTTCATGTCAAGGTTGAAATTATTTTTAGCTGTGAGACTCTGTAGTTCTTTAAGATTAAATCTGTATGGTTAGTAATAGCTCAGCCTGTCTCCAATGAACATTAGTTCTGCTTTATAGGACTGTTATGGACTTTTGCACACTACAATGTTAAAGTAATGTTATGGGAGCAAAACAAGTAAAGCTACATCGACAGGCATGCTGTTATCACAGAAAATACTTGAGATTCATCCCTCATCGCACATACCTCGCAAAAGTTGAATGAAAGTCTATGGGGCAAGGCATTCCAAGGGGTTTCAAAGCAGATGTGCCACTTTTTGTGCGACAAGTATTGTGTGATGTCTAGCACCATTGACTTTTAGTCTAGGTTGCTGTATACCCATGTTTTGTTTGTTTTTACAAACTGAAGGATGTGTCAGATTTGTTTTCCGTGGTAAATGGCAGCATTCCACAAATGTTGTCTATACAGCCTAACTTTTGTTCAATCCAGGGAATGTTTTTAAACAGTTAATGTGTAACACCAAGCATTCTGAGTGTTAGGAATGTTTATGATCGCATGTTGTCTTTTGCCCCGAAGAGGAAAAGAACAGGAAGTTGTTGAATCTCAACATTCCCTCTCATGCTTTCCTGCAGTCTCAGAGGGCTACATGACACAAGTTCAGAGAGATGGGGGGAAAATGGGGGGGTAGTTTGTTTATGGGTTATATGGACTACTATAATGCAAGCCCTGCATTGCATACGACTTATATAATACAAGACATACGTATATAACTTTTTCTTTTACGCTTTTACTTTAGTTTATATTCTTAGATTGCCAAAATAAGTTTCTAAAAGCGAAACTTTGAACAGGACGCACAACCTTTAAACCTCAACATAACCCCTAAATTGGGCAGTTTGTTCATAGCCAAACTAAAATCTTTCACAAGGAACTAGATTATAATTTCGCAATGCGTTTAGGTGTTGTGGGCTGTCAGCAGTTCCTCATTTTAACTCTATGATTCGTAAAGAGTCTGTCAGCTTTGTTTTTGTTCACGACACGAAAAGAAGCGTCTGCAGTGCTCCAGTTGTCAAAAGTAGAGAAACCTCATTCCTCATTGGCTAAGGAGGAAGACTGGCTCGCTCTTATTGGGGATGGGAAGTGGGGGATGGCCGTGTAGCCGAACGCATGTCAACAATGGCTTCAGTGTTTGAGTGTTTGGCTTTGGCATGGAGCAGTACTGGGAGGTCGGGGAATGTCCTCATTTGTTGTGAGGCGCGTCTAGATCTCTGCTTGTGCCAGTGCTCGGCAACCTCGTCCCCAAGCCCTGCGGTGCCATTACACAGACAGCACTGTTGTCACGCTGCACAGCCACCAGCTGTTGTGCTCTTTTTCCTTTGAGAGGGGAGCTGTGTGGTCGTGCATGACAGAGGCGACATCACATAGTGAAGAGAATCTGACACTGTGTTCCCATGCCATGTTATAACGTTTCCGCAACTGTGGCTTTTTGTTCAGATTTGACCAGAGGTTTTATAATTCAGGAGACCAGATAAAGTTCTCATTTACGTTTCCCTTTAGGTATCGACTTTGTCTCTGATGTCCTGGTATTTTTTACAGTACACCGTACAACAGATCAGACAGCATAGACTTAATCATGATAGCAGAAATCAGATTATTTGGTTTTGGAATTAGGTGAAAAGTGTTTGTCATCTGCCTGGAAGGTTGCATGACATTTTTCAGGCTGTTGTTGACTTCCGCAAGCCAAGTAACAGAAAATTGCTGATGGCTTGTGGCAAACTAGCAGAGCAGAGATCGTTTTTTTATGGATGATGAAATAAGTCTGAAGTGAGTGGGTGAGGATGGCCTGTTTCTGCATCGGGAAATAGAACAGATCTCGACTACATAATACTACACAGTGAGTTGATTTGCATGCAGGTGTGTGTAAAGAGAAAGTCAATGAGTGAGAGAACCAATCTGTGTGATTATGTGTGTGATAACATCTAGCCTACGTGTTTATGAAGTAGCCCTGAGTGTAGGTTGGGTTCCTTTGCGTGCTGGGCGGACTGCATGCGTTCTGTTGTATAGCGGAAGTGAAAATGCTTTCCACGCTTCCTCTGTGCCGTTTCTGAGAAGGTGAAAATAAGAAACAGGAAGTCTGATGTGAGGCTTAATGCAGAGAGAGACACAGGAAGTGCAGATACAGCCAAATTTATCTATTTGGCTTGAACCATTTCATTATTATAGTGCTTCTTATCCCACGAATGTCCTAGATTATCATGCGTTTCATTGTGCGTCCTCAAATGGACGTTCTAAGGGCTTTTCTGTGGCACTGAAGGTTGTCAACCAGCTAATTTTTGTGAAAATGTTATAAAATATGCAGTTACCTAAAATACACAAGAGCAAAAGTTAAAAATACAGAGTTGATGGTTGAAGACACCTGATCACTTCAATTTAAGCAAATATACAACGTAACATAGATTATAATAGTAGCCTGCAAATTTTGGATCAGTTTACGTGTTCCAGAAACGGGGTAGAAGATGATAATTACATAGAGGAAACATGACTTTAATTGACCACATGTGGTGAAAAACCTACTGGTGGCTTTAGATCTGGTATCCCAGTGATGACGCCATTTCATGGAAACGTTGAAGGCTGTGGTTTCTTAACCTGGTTTTGTGTTCTGTGCTGAGATATGAAATCAAAGAATAACATTTGAAACTGATGTTTTATGCTTTTAAATTATTCAATCCAAAGAGATTTGTAGGTAATCCACACCCAGCGTATTTAGTTGTCATAGTAAACTCGTGGCCTAAACAAGGTTTTTACATTTTCTGTGAATTGGGCAAGCCTGTGCTTTGTTATATGGTTGCTAGGGTGTACTGATTGGTTGCTAGGTGGTTGCTAACTGAAAAAGAATCTAAAGAGCCACCACTCTACATTTTGGACCCTAGATATGACTTGGGTCACTTCTTTAATGCAAATCTACAGGAATGTTTTGTTTCATTGTCCATGTTAAAATAATCTCTTGTTTTTCACAGCCACCCCTCATCCAAGCCATCTTTAATGGAGACCCTGATGAGATTCGTATGCTCATATGTAAATCTGAAGACATCAATGCACTGGTATGAATTCTTTCCTTCACTTGATTACAGTTATCTGTCTTCCTTATAATACAGTAGTTTAGAAACCCCACAGATAACAGACAAAGCTTTAAATACATTTGTTTTAGTAAAGGCGACAGGATGCAAAATTGTTTTCGAGGCTGTTCTTCCCTCAAAATATTTATTTTGCTTGTCCGTCCGTGTACGCCCTGATGGCTCCATCAAGAATTAGCTTACTGTCCGAATGTTGTTTTCAAAGAGCTGAGGTCCAGTGTCACACAACTGTCTGTGCAAACAGGTTTGGATTATAAACATGTTGAGATATCACGACCATACAAACACACTGACTCCATCAGTGATTGTGAAGTTCCAGTGAACGTTCCTTTCTTCTTCTTGGATGGTTTGTAATGACAGTTCCATTCAGAGGTGACCATGTCTATCTTCTAATGACTGTGAAGACCCTCCACAATGGGAGATTCAAAGGGTTATAAGGTTTCAAATGGGTTTGTTATATAATGACTGTTCAGAATGTACTTTAAGACCCTATAACATGGTTTGACCAATGTAATGTTCTGGGGTTTGCTTGCAATGCTTTATTTTTGACCTTTGGACCAGACTGTATGTCCAAACAAGGTCCCATAAAGTCAACTGGTTGGCCGTCTGTGACTGCTGCATATACGTAGTGTAAAGATTTGAAAATACTGTTGTCTCTGTGTACCCAAACCTGCTGTCTGCTGTCTTTGTAGGTCTGTCTCTCTCTCCAGCTGTCTCACTTAATTTATCTTCTCTCTCAGGATGCTGAGAAGCGAGCTCCTCTTCATGCAGCTGCCTTCCTTGGAGATGCTGAGATCACAGAGCTCCTCATTGTCTCTGGTAGAGCTGTTTTCTTTCTCCATTCCTTGCCACCAATCTAGGAAAGAACTTTAACAGCCAGAACTTTAAAAGTCCATTGTAGTGATAGTTGAAAATTCTGGCGTTGTTTACTTACCCTCATGTTGTTCCAAAATCATATGTTGTTTTCTTTCCTTCCATGGACCACAAATTCACCAGAGCTCTCTGAGATCATTCATGCTTGCACCAAACTTGGCACATCACAATTCATGCGAGAACCAATAGTTGAAGGAAAAAAGTAATGTGGGTTTGGAACAACATGAGAAATGATGACATAATTGGAAGTTTTGGGTGAACTTTCCTTTAAAACAGCCAACCATTATAAGAAGTTACAGCCCCTTCCCCAAAATCGTAATATTTATGAATGCATTATGGTTGTTTTTGTTTGATGTCTTATGTGCTTCTTCATTTTTAGGAGCACGGGTCAATGCCAAAGACGGCATGTGGTTGACTCCACTCCATAGAGCAGTGGCTTCCCGCAGTGAGGTGGGCTTAATAATTAAACGACTTTTGATAGACGAGACATAAGATTTGTGTAATAAATTTAACCATTATAAAACATATCTTCCAGTCCTGGATGCTGATTGGTCAATACAGTGTTGCAGCTGTGCTGAAATTCACAATATAGTAACAGCTGTGACGCAAAACACTCGTTTAAAAATTTGGTGTTGCAAATGCTAAATTTCTAAGATAGCAGGAAATGAAAACCATGCCAAGATGATAGAATTTACAAAATGCAGCAGTTCTGTTACTTGACTTTGGGAAACTGCAACACTCAATACATCCAATCTAACGAAGAAAGTCCCGCCTTATAGTTAAATATAGAGCCAATTGTCAGCTGCTAAACCCTAACATTCTTTGGGGGAGGGACAGAGCGTCTCTGAGTGTTGAGAGGTACTTGACAGCCTTTGCGTATGGGCAGTACTTGAAGCGATCTGGAAAATCTTGTTTTTATAGCACAATTTGAGGTTAAGAAGCAGAATTAATGGTACAGTTAATGTCAGGTTTAATAGTTGGTTGGAAAAATGTTTAATTGCTCCTTAGTCAGCGATTTTAGAGATGGTCCTCCACCATTCAAATAGATATGATTGAATATGATTGAAATAGCTGCCTGGAGGTGTTGCAAATATGGCTGCTGAGGGCGGAGACTTCCCCTAAAGGGCGGGGACTTCCCCTAAAGGGCGGGGACTTCCCCTAAAGGGCGGGGACTTCCCCTAAAGGGCGGGGACTTCCCCTAAAGGGCGGAGACCTCCCCTAAAGGGCGGAGACTTCTCTAAAGGGCGGAGACTTCTCTAAAGGGCGGAGACTTCTCTAAAGGGTGGAGACTTCCCTAAAGGGCGGAGACTTCTCTAAAGGGACTTACGAATGAATAGCATTAAAAACAACTGTGACCTTGCACTTTTCAGTACATAAATGAGTCTATATTTTGTAGACCTCTTATTTGCAGTATCTGTCTGCTGGTGTCTTCAACAATTTTATTTCGCACTCATCTAGGAAGTGGTTCGCGTGTTGATCCGTCATTCTGCCGATGTTAACGCACGGGATAAGAACTGGCAGACTCCTCTGCATGTCGCTGCCGCTAACAAGGCCCTGCGCTGTGCTGAGGTCATCATTCCACTCCTGAGCAGCGTCAATGTGTCGGACCGTGGAGGACGAACCGCTCTCCACCATGCCGCCCTCAATGGGCACACAGAGGTACTGCATGTCAATGTGATTGTCAAGGCATTTCTATCTGGTAGATTGCATCCAAAACAGTTCAGAGGTCCGTTGTTATTATGACATACACAGGTGGGAAAAACAATACTGAATGCAAACAATAACATGTAAAAATGTTTAAAATTGAGCTTAGTTAGGATAGCAAAGCAAATATGCTTAATCAACTGATCAACAAGGTTGCGTGACATGTCTTCTTCCTTAAAAACTATGCAAAGTACAAATTGTGCAAGGCACAATATTTTGGATGCTCATTTTGGTACTGTGTTGGGTCACAGACATGCAAAGAAGTCACATAAATACTTTATTACATCATTGTTGCATTTCACTGGATTTGACCTGACTGATTTGACTGAGACAGTGTCGGCCACACTCACATAGCACACATTCCAAAACACAAAATCACATGACCACTGACATATTGAATTCCCTTCACAGCATTGTCAGTGTTGCCGGATGATCTAGAGCGCTCGACAATTCAGAGTGGCATTTAAAAAGTCATTATATAAATTGTGACACAAGCACACAGAACAATACACTTAGGCTTCAGGAGGGCCATAATTACTGATGCATTAATGATTCATGCTTAACTGCTTGCTGACACATTCATTCTTTTTGTCTGTTGTTGTTTATGTCTCTCTCTCTCTCTCTCTCTCTCTCTCTCTCTCTCTCTCTCTCTCTCTCTCTCTCTTCAGATGGTTAACCTCCTCCTGGCCAAAGGAGCAAACATTAATGCTTTTGATAAGAAAGACTGCCGTGCACTCCACTGGGCTGCATATATGGGTGAGGTTACAGTCTCATAAACTGTGATGTATATGTTCTATTTGTCCATTCATTCTTGATCTTAAACTTTTGTTTGCTATATTCTTTTGGTTGCTTACCATAGTCGGTATTCTGATCATTTTCTCCTTTGTGTTCAGCTAAAGAAAGCAAGTCAGTATGAGTAAACTGACTTTTCATTTATAAGTGACCTGTTTTTTTAAGAATCTGTGTGGGTTTATTCAGGCTCTTGTCTCTGTACCCCCGTAGGTCATTTAGATGTTGTGTGTTTGTTGGTGAGTCAAGGAGCCGAGCTCAGCTGCAAAGACAAGAGGGGATACACGCCTCTCCATGCCGCTGCTTCCAATGGACAGATCGCTGTTGTGAAACACCTGCTTAGCTTGGCTGTCGAGGTATCCAATAGACATACAGATGTTATGTAATGAAGAAGTTTTTTGCAGAACTGCACTGGGGAATCACACACAATAGGAACAGTTATTAGGGAAGTAAACAGGAGGAATTTTAAACTTTGGTTGATCTTTGATTAAAGACAGATCTTCATTGAGACATGCCACAAAGTGAAACTTATTCAGTCAGCATCTAAACATATACGCTCTTTATTCCATGTTATCTCCACCTGTAGATTGATGAGGCCAACGCCTTTGGGAACACAGCGCTCCACGTGGCGTGTTTTAATGGGCAGGATGCGGTGGTCAGCGAGTTGATCGATTACGGCGCTAATGTCAGTCAGCCGAATAACAAGGGCTTCACGCCGCTCCACTTCGCTGCTGCTTCCACCCACGGTGCCCTGTGTCTGGAATTCCTGGTCAACAGCGGAGCTGATGTCAACGTACAGGTACATCAGACGAGGCCTGAATATAGCAGATAATTCAAATCCTATGGGCTTCATATGTTGATATACATTTCTTCTGATGTTCTACTAGTTTTATTGATATATCCTATGGTTAATGTGGAATAATGTAGGCTGGTCACTTCATCTTTGAGATATAACAACTGTGCCAATGATCAGGACTCTTAACCTTAGGTTACTCCAGAGGAATTGGCCCTGTTGATTTGGACAAAAAGTGTCTGCCCATTTAGGCATTTACATTAAAATGTAGGCATTTAGTAGATGCGTTTATCTGAAGCGACTTACAAGGTGAAAAAAACAATACAGAGATTCGTAAAAGGGAGGCAATAGCATGAGAAGTTCTGTACAAACTTGAGTTACAAAGTCACAACACTTACTACCCAATTACCGAACTCCAGCATTACTTAACTACCTACTTACCTAACCATGTATTGCTATTATAACAATTTATTTTCTCTAGCATTGTAAGTATTGTGTTGTTTGGACTGTAATTTGTGTTGTCTTATCAGAGTCGCGATGGCAAAAGCCCCCTTCACCTGACAGCAGTGCATGGAAGATTTACACGCTCCCAGACACTCATCCAAAATGGTAACGCTATTTTTCACCTGCTAAGATAGCTCAAGTTTCTTGGATTATAATGACTATAATGTTAAAGCTGAACATTACAAGTAAAGGTGTTTGTTTGGGTACAGGAGGAGAGATAGACTGTGTCGATAAGGATGGAAACACTCCATTGCATGTCGCAGCTCGATACGGCCATGAACTTTTAATAAATACCTTGATCACGAGCGGAGCTGACTGCACCAGGTGCGGCTGGTCTTTTGAATCTTGGTGAATCATCGTCATTTGTTGTTTCTGATACACTCGTTCTCTGCAGGAGAGGGGTGCATGGCATGTTTCCCCTGCATCTTGCCGCTCTGAATGCACACGCCGACTGCTGCAGGAAGCTTCTGTCCTCAGGTACTGACTGACCTTTTTTCAAGATACTACAGAAAAGTCTTTGTGTAGCTCCCTTGATAATTAAGTTTATTTTGTGTGTTAAAAGTTCATTTGCATCTGAATTGTGGAACATTATGTATCTTTGATGGACTTGAGCATGCAAGCAGTCAGTGTGTAGATTATAGACACTAAATTTTCTTATTAATATAAATGGCACTTTAAACGCCGCTTTGTAATGTTCTGTCCGGATAAACGTATTTGTTTATCACCTCTGAGCAATGTGTGTTTGTCTTGCCTTTCCTATATGTAGTCTTTGTTTCTCCTGCACTAACATCCTTTCTCTTTCTCTCATTCGCTCTCTCTCTCTCTCTCTCTCTCTGTCTCTCTTTATCTGACTCTTTTTTTTCCTCCATGTTGTTGTCATCACCCCCTGCGGTCTGACATTGTGGCTGTCTGTGTTTGGGGGCACTTCCTTCTTCTGCGCACTGCCTCCTTCCTCTCCGTCCTTCCATTCCTCCACAGGACGGAGGTATAGCATAATGTGCCCTCTCAGTAATGACTCGGTCCTGTCTGCAGGCTTCCAAATTGACACTCCAGACAACCTTGGGAGGACGTGTTTGCATGCAGCGGCTGCAGGCGGGTAAGTCCTTCCTTTGGTCCAGCAGTTCGGAATTTACCTCCTGGACTGTGGCAGAACATGTCTGAATAATGAGCTGGTGATTATTTCAAATCCCCCCAATCCTATCCCTGATGGACCCCAAGGGTAACTGTTCGTAATGCCTGATCAGAAATGTTGTATGGGCCATAGTATTTCAAAACAAAAAGACTATTTAATATACACCCTTTGACAATTAAACATCTTTGTAGAATTTGTGCTCTTAGTTTTAGATCATAGAACCCTGTGTTGTGCTTGACAGGTCACTTTAAGACATGTCCCCAGGCAGCTATTTTGCTATCTGGGTAATAGGCATGCAAGCACAGGCCCTATCTACTTAAATGGTGAATAACTGGAATCTCAAAGTGCTGGCTAAACTTATGTTTTAAAGATATTAAACCTACAAAACCGGACAAAAATCTTATCATAGATTAAGACTGCTTAGCTGAAATCAGGCTGAAAAAAGTATATTTTGGGTGTCAAATATGAATTGACATTAAAATAAAATACACCAAAAAGTGTGAATACAATACCTATAAATGATCTTTTAACCAATTGAATAATTCGTTGGTTTAAAAGGAAAAAGGATTGTTCAAATCTAATGGGGTTAGAATTTGGCATGACACTGACAGCCTAGCTGAGTTCAGGCTGGTCTGTTTCAAGTCATCTGTCTTGTTGGACTATCTGTCTTTGTCAGACCTGCTGTGTGTCTGCACAACGACCTAAGGCAGAGCTACAATGACATAGTGTCTCTCTCTCTCTCTCTCTCTCTCTCTCTCTCTCTCTCTCAGTAATGTGGAATGTGTGAAGTTGCTGCTCAGCAGTGGAGCTGATCATAACCGCAGGGACAAGCATGGAAGGTGAGTTCTCAGTATAAGTGAGACATTTAAGTCAGGATGATTAATCGCTCACGCTTCATACTTGTGCTGTTCTTTGGTTCTCGGCTGGAGTTCGTACTGAAGCTTCTAGCTAGACAAATATGCATTTGCAGTATCTGTGTTATGCAGTGCATTCAGGAGGAGTGTTATACACCTCATGTTGTACTGGTCACCCATTAGCACAGTTCTTTCACAATTTCTTAAATCATAAACTGAATTAAATTATTGCCAAAGCATTGGTGAACATGTATTTTTCATGGATTTTTATAAAAATTATGAAATAAGTTCTTTACATTTCTTAAGACCTAGCAGATGTCACCAGAAATGTCAATGTCACCAGGATGAAGCCCCCTCTTTTTGTTTGGACAGGACCCCTTTGCACTATGTGGCAGCTAGCCGACACTTTCAGTGCCTGGAGACCCTGGTGTCCTGTGGTACTTGCATTAATGCCACTGACCAGTGGGGGCGCTCTGCCCTGCACTATGCCGCTGCATCTGACCTGGACAGGAGGTATATAGAGCATCGACACAAACAGCAAATATGTCATTTTCTTGCTCCGAACTTCATAAATAAACTTTAACAGAAGATTCCTGTGGCTTGCTGTCGTTTACCCCTGAAAATGATTTCGACCCAACCCTCAGTTTGTTAAAATAATGAAGCTAGGAAAATGTTAAAATTGTGACCAAACAGCACGTAATTGACCATCGTAGATACAAATATAGCCCAATTAAATGAGAATGATCTAGGCAGTGGCCTAGCTGCAGTCCTACAGCAGGTGAAACTGAGTGCAATGCCAGTCTTCATCTCCAGAGACTGCTTGCTGCTACAGTAACACATATATCAGGGTTTCCATGGCAACCCCAGGCTATTTTTAAGACTTGTGTGAACGGGGTAATAGAAACCGGGGCTTGGCGTCAGCTTGATATGGCACACAGAAACTCTTTTTTTTCCCCCCCCAGAATAAATATTCATAAACATGTACAGGACATGTTATACAATTTAGTATAACATGTCCTGTGGAAAATAGTTCATGGAGATTTGGAAACAATTTACAGTACCCTAACAGTACATTTTTTTCCCCCTTTTTTATTTGTTAGTATCATAATATTTAGTTAGTGTCATAACAAATGTTATTCTATAATTATTATTTATGTTCAATGTTTTCAAAGTTGTCATCTTGTCTTCCTATAGTTGGTAAAGCATTGTGTTTACAGCGCAAAAGGTTGTGGGTTGGATTCCCAGGGAACACGCATACTGGTCAAATGTATAACTTGAATGCAAATGTAAGCCACTTTGAGTGAAGGCGTCTGCCAAATGCATAAAAGTAAAAATGTAAATCATCTAATTAATAATCATGAGGCAAGTTTATAATGTTCCCTCCTATTTTTTAAGATTTCCTCACCCATGACTGTAGTAACTTTTAATTTTGTGTTTTTAGAAACAATGGTTATCATGGTAAATACTGTCAAAATAGTTAGCCTAAAGTTGGCTACCTCCAGGTGTGAAGTTTGAAACACTGTCTATGTATAAGACGGGATTTGTTTGTGTGTGTGATTTTTCTAAAGGCGGCGTGTGGTCCTGGAACAGGAGAGTGAAGGAGTTCAAGCCGAGAGAGAGAAAGAGGCAGCACTGTGAGTTCTTCTGCTCAGCTTCATCTCTCCTGTCACTTTTACTGTTCAGATGTGTGCTGCTTGTGTGTGTGTCCATGTGTGTCCTGGACCCTTAGTTTTCTAATGCTTTTGTTGTCTGTCACCTTTTGTATCATTTTATTACATTATATGTTTAGAATTTAATTTGTTTAGTATATCCTTTTTTATATAATACATTTTATATGGGTATATTTACACAAGCACAGAAAGAATGAGAGAGAAACAGAGGAATAATGATCTAAAATGAATACAGAATCATGAGTACTTATTTTTAATTGTACATCATAAAGTTTCGTTGTTTAAGTGCATTTGTGTGTATGTGCATGTGTAGGTGTCTGGAGTTCCTCATGCAGCATGGTGCCGCCCCGTCACTTAAAGACAAGCAGGGCTACAGTGCTGTTCACTACGCTGCAGCGTACGGCCACAGACACTGCCTGAAACTGGTGAGGTCACTTCCTCCATCTTTTGTGCCAAGCCACTATATTAGTCAGATGAAAAAGTCTGGTAAGGCCTGCCCTCTGTTAAACGCGCCATGCGCCACCCGCTGGTGAAGCTCATATGATCACAGTGACAGACAGATTGTGTTACAGTTTAATTCAGATAAGCATAATTGAGTGTAATGTGATCAGCTGTGATTCAGATTCAGAATATTTGTTTATTAATTGATTTCAGCTGTTGGACAGAGATGAGAACCATCAGGATGAGATGGAAAACAGCCAAACCCGAAGCCCGCTGCATCTGGCTGTGAGTCCACTTTCACAGATTTATACACACACAGACTTTAGAAACTTTATTAGTGATGGCCTCTCACAATACTATATTTGTAAAAAGCTTACATGGGTGTGTGTGTGTCCAGGCGTACCACGGTCACACCCAGGCTCTGGAAGTGCTGTTAGAGGGCCACTGCGAGGTGGATCAGGGGGACGAGGTGGGTAGGACTCCACTGGCCCTTGCTGCCCTCAGGGGCCACACTGATTGTGCTCTCACGCTTCTGAACCACGGGGCCTCGTCAAGAAGCAGAGACACCATCCGTGGACGCACACCCATCCACCTTGCAGGTATTACGCAGCTGGATCATGAAAAATGATAGTAATTACATATTTAGTTTAGTTATAAAAATATGCTGTTTCTCTTCTCCAGTAATGAATGGTCATACATCATGTGTGCGCCTCCTGCTGGAGGACTCTGATAATGCAGATCTGGTGGACACAGCAGACTCTCAGGGACAGTAAGTGATTATTTCAATAATCATTCATTATTATACCGTCAAAGATTTTGTAGAGGATTTTATAGTCATTTGTGCTGAGTGTCATTTATATAGTCCCCATTACATGCAAAAAAGTGCTGGTAAAAATGTTCTTTGTAGTGGAATAAGGTTCTTAGACTATATACAGGTAAGAAAGAAATGGTTCTTTTAAGAAGTAAAGAACCTCGCTGTAAAGAACCTTAAATTTTTAGGAGTCTAGAAGAGTCCCCTGTTAATGAGTGTCTTGTGGTATGTTTGTGTCTGGAGGACCCCTCTGATGCTGGCAGTAATGGGGGGTCATGTGGACGCTGTGTCTCTACTGTTGGAGCGTGAGGCCAGTGTGGACCTGGCTGATCATCATGGTCTGACTGCTCTGCACCTGGGGGTGAGTTCACTCTGGAGTGATCAAGCTGGAATCTGGGTTATTTTTATATCCCTGACCATAAATATGGCCAGTATTAAAGGAAGAATTCCCCCCAAAATCATTTATTTACCCTCATGTCATTCCAAACGTGTATTACTTTCTTGCTTTTGAGAAACACAAAAGGAGATATTTTGAAGTATGCTGGTACCCAAATAACAGTGGGCCCATTGACTTTGTATTGTATGGACAAAAACACACTGGGACATTTCTCAAAATATCTTCTTTTGTGTTCTACAGAAGCAAAAGTCATAGATTTGAAATGACATTAGGATGAGTTAATGATGGAAACATTTTTAATTTGGCGACCTTGAAGTATCTCATGTAACGGACGCAGCCTTTGTATCTTTATCTTTGTGTCATTTCTCTCTCAGCTCTTGTTTGGACAGGAAGAGTGTGTGCAGTCTTTGTTAGAGATGGAGGCATCTGTGTTGCTGGGAGACTCCAGGGGCCGGACGGCAATCCATCTGGCTGCAGCGAGGGGTCACGCATCCTGGCTGAGCGAGTTACTGAACATCGCCTGTGCAGAACCCCCCATACCCCCATTACGAGACAACCAGGGATACACACCCCTGCACTGGGCCTGTTACTTTGGTCAGTTATATCGTCAATGGTTTAATTTTACATTGTGTTGATTTTATTGCTTGTTTTGTTCACTGTAAACAGCATGAAGCTTTTATTGTGTGTGTGTGTGTGTATTACAGGTCATGACGGCTGTGTGGAGGTCATTCTCGAGCAAAGACACTTCCGTCAGTTTGAAGGGAACTCTTTCACTCCACTACACTGTGCTGTGTACGTCTGTTGTGCGATTGTTAATTGTTGTTCTCGTGCTGTTCGTTTGCACTTTTTGTTTCAACAGGTCTGTGTCTGCTTTCTCTTTCCTGCAGTGTCAACGACCATGAGCAGTGTGCCACCCTTTTATTAGAAGCCATGGGATCAAAGATTGTAACTTTCAAAGACTCCAAGGACAGGTGAGCTTGCGTTACATGTATATATGGACAGAAACTGATAAAATTATACCTACGGTGGCCCCAAAATGTATTTGGACATTTAAGCCACACATGAAAATCTACGAGTTTCCTATTAGATAACAAAATATGTCATCAGAGAACATGCTGTCCCTGTTTATCAGGACACCTCTCCATGCGGCTGCATTTGCTGGTCATGTAGACTGTGTTCAGCTGCTCCTGGCCCATAATGCATCTGTGGATGATGTTGACCAATCAGGATGCAGCGCCCTGATTATGGCAGCGGAGAAAGGAAGAGTCGAGGTCGTAGGTACATATTGTCCACGCACTGGCTCTTCTTTTGCATCATGCTTCTGTTTATTTGTTTTAATTGGGTATAACAATGTGAATGAAAATCACAGTTAAACAATCCAAATCTGTCTTGTCTTTCAACAGAGGCTCTGCTTAACGGTACAAGTGTTAACCTCAGTATGACTGATCAAAAGGGCAACACTGCACTTCATCTGGCCTGCATGAATGTAAACATCTGTCTTAGAATCTGTTTTTTGTGCTTTTGATATAAAATAATAGCTTGGGCATGGATCCCCGGTGAACTTTCAAGAAAATACCATGGTTTTAACCGTCGATTTTTTTTTTCCTGTTATGTAGGCTGTAACATAGGCATTATATTCGTTATTTACACAAAAGGTGTAATTATGAATGCACCAATAAGCTAGCAGATTTTTGCCATTCTCAAAAATGTATTTGCAAAAAATATTGAAATTGCCACTTGTTAACTACTGCAGAAAACTGTGACAATGTAAACATGGTGTGCATGAAATATTATACAAAATATTGTTATTAGTCCGAAAAACAGTCATATTAGTGCATTGCCTAAGGCGTGCTTTCTGTTTTTAGGGAATGGAGGAATGTGCGTTGCTCATTCTTGGAAAAATTCCAGACTCCGCCCTTGTCGCCACAAACGCTGCACTGCAAACGTGAGTTCCTCTTTCCAGATAGCACTGCTTTGATTTAAGACGCATCTGTTGCTCAACTGCTGGTTTCTCGTTCACTTTCTCAGACCTCTTCATTTGGCTGCGCGCAGTGGGATGAAGCAGACGGTACAGGAGCTTCTCTCTCGCGGAGCCAGTGTTCAAGTACTAGATGAGAACGGTGCGTCTTCCTGAAACCCAGATGTCAGCATATTCATTCAGTAGCTTGTGTATCTGTCAGTGCTTGTCTCTGTTTTACTGTTGATAGCACAGAAGCTTTTGGCAAAAGCAGTGGCTGTTTCAAAGCTTTGACATGCGTGTCTGTTTTGGCCCCTGACTGTTTCCCAGCCCGTCTAGCAAGTCGTTAATGCAATGCGGCTTTCGTCCAATCATCTCCCGACCTTTGTTCCACTGCTCCATCCCCCCCTTTACCTCTTTCTGCTTTCCTGTCTCTCTGGCTCTTTGGCTGTCTTTCCCCGCAGGTCTCACCCCTGCTCTGGCTTGCGCTCCCAGCAGGGAAGTGGCTGACTGCCTGGCTCTTATTCTGGCTACCATGATGCCTTTCTGCTCCCCTTGCAGCTCTGGAACTCCTTCCCCAGGCGCCCTGCTGAAATCTCTGCCCCGCCATGCCAAGACTTCCCAAGGCCCTCGCAGTCCAAGGGACCCCTCCGGCCCCTCCAGCGAGGGTACGACCACCGAAAACGACTCGGACTCAGAGACGTTTTGACCCTGGTCATTTCTAGGGGTTTTCTCCTTACCCATTATAGTTTCTGAAGCACACAGTGGCATGAACTTCATAGAAGTTATAGATTATTGATTGTGGAGCTTCTGTAACAAGAGATTAGGACACAACACACTCGGTACACTTTCTTTCTGCCACATCTGTTTGCACAAGAGATTTTTTTCTAAAGCCATTTGATTTACTTTAATATTGATTAGATGGATGTCTTTTGTACCTTAATGTTTAAGATTGCCAAATGTTGACTGATGTCTCATAATCACACTTGAAGTGCGATGCAAAGCGTGGTGTGCGGTGTCTTAATCTGTGGACGTTTGAAAGCACAAACCCTGTGGAAGCACAAATTGACGTCACATTCATTAACCTCTGTAGTCACTGAGACCAATCAGGGACCAATCGCGTTTTTTGTTAAAATGGGGAATTGGCGTTATGGTTACAAACCTCAATTAGAATGTGTATTCCAAATGTATTTATTCCAGATTTATTACTGACAAGTTAGACTGAAAGTACATGAACACCAATATGATGTGATTACAATGTCAGTTGCAAATTTACAGGCTGTACACCAGTTTTACTTTTCATATATTGTATTTGACACATAAATAGAAAGCTCTTGGGCTTTATATTGTTAAAAAGAGCATTTTTATTACATAGAGAAAAACAGATTTATAGGCCTTGATGGTCTAATCTGGTCTGACGCTTTTGGAGAATGACACTTGGTCATTCTGTTCCTTCTAAGACATAGTGACAGTGTTCTAATAATACTTCTGTTCAGGTTAAATTTGAGGTTCTAGTTCATATGCCAATACCAATATTTATTAATATTTAGTGGTACTACCTTTGTATGCACTTACATAGTGAACATGGATGTTTAATATTCCAACCCTAGACCATAAATCAACTTTTCTTTCTTAGCTGTTTTTTCTAATTAATAATTTGCACTGGTTGAATTTAATTACTTTTAAAGTTTTTAAACATGCTAATGGGGGACATTAGCAAGCATGTCGCTTTGCTTCAAATTGGAACCCATTCCTAAGGGTTTTCCTTTCCGTGTATTCCTAAAATCAAGAGCTATCAACAAAGATGGTATTTTAAAATCTTGTCAGCACAAAGCTTTCCAGAAACAAATTCAGAATGAAACATAAACCACTCTGTCTGTCTGCCTTTGTCCACAATGTGCCAGTTTCTTACGCATGTCCAGTGCCTTGTTCTTCAATTTCAGAGTTTAAGATTTTGCCCGTGTGTGTTTGTATGTATCGGTGTGTATTGAAAGAATCTAAAAATGTGAAGAGAAGACTCAGTCCTTCAGCTCACCTGCCAACCATGAGCCAATGGTTCATCAGTCCTGATGTTTGTGCCTGAGCGTGTGTTTGCCTCAGAAAATCCCTGTACATATCAGCACATATGGACATTATCATCGCAAGAGCAAAAATTGCACACAACTGTCTTACAACAAAAGCACATGGTTGATATTCTTGACATAAATTAGATGAATTGTGAGTGGAAAGATGCAGAGGTATGAAATCAAACAGTATTACACCAGATAAAAAAAGCTTTGAAATGTGTGACAATCTTCTGAATCGTGTATCTCCTCCGGTCTAACATTGAAGGTTCTTTGTCAGCTCATGTTTCTTTTACATAAATTGTATGACTATATAAAATGTTTTAACACAGTTTTGTGTGGAGTCTACTTGTGTTGTACCTTAAACCATCTATGAATATTAAAATCATGAGGCCAAGAAGAAGGTATCAAATGGACAGTCTAATACATTTTAGAAAAGTATTATTTTTTATTAAAATTTAGGTGTAGAGTCATCTAATTGGTTCTGTAAGGAAACATCAAATAGAAAAGACATCAGACACAAGATTTGTAAGTCATCAGATTTTGTGACAGTCAAATCTCACACAACAAACGTTCAGCAATATTAATCTTTAATTAATAATCATACATCTCTGTACATTTACGACAAACTTCTACATTGTCCACAGACTAGGTTAACAGGTTATAAATGAATGCTATGTTAGGATTTCGTAGATCATCTATTTCAATTCTGTCTCTCCAGTGTGTTTTTACTTTGATCTGTGTCTTGGCACCTTAGTGATGGTCTGTCTGTGACCAGAGTAGTTTAGTTGATCCCATCATATATAATATCTGTCTCTGACACTATTATAAACAGTGAAGTACTATAATGGGGTATTTCCTTTAAAAGTTCCATTAAATTACTGCGAGGAACAGTAAAAACAGCAGTGACTCTTTTTCCAGCTGTGCTGTTGCCTTCTCACCCATCAGCAGTTTAGCCCAAGACCGGTCCAGTGGTCAGGAACCATAAGGAAGTATTTGTCCATGGCCTCACAGAAACGTGCTCGGTACAGTTCTGGTGACACTACTGTGGGCATTTTACCTGTCAATGAAGGAAGGTTTGTCATTGCATGATCAGCTATCAGACACTCTGAACATGAATGTACATAAAAAGGTGCTAATTTCATGCCTAGGATTGGGAATTGAAAACAGGCATTTATTCAGGTTCATAAAAAAACAAACAAACAAAAACTTATTATGTGTAATGAGGGTTAATTTACCGTAATTACTGGAAGAATACTTAAATGTTACCCAAATAGTATTGCTTGGGTGAAGCATGTTTAGTATAATTAGTATTTTGTTTAGGATTTATGTGGGGTGCTTCCTTAAATAACCGTAAGAATCATCAAGTGGATTCAACAGTCAGAAATGTTAAATTCCTTATAATTCCCATTCTTAGTCATGATGGAATTTTAGTAGAGTGTAACTGTACCTTGACCTCCAAGAATCCCGGTTGACTTTACCACCATCTCCAGCTTTTTATCCCATGTGAAAGTCCGGATATAATCTTGAAAATACAAGAGTTTTAACCTTTAAAACATTCCGAAATTGCCATATCTATTTTTAAATGATACATTGGAATTACAAAAATACATTTAAATACATTTAGGCATTTATCAGACGCTTTTCTCCAAAGCGACTTACAATGTGACAATAACATGAAGTGCTATACAAAGTTACTGAGCTACAAAATTCGAACAATCGTATATGATATATCTGAGATGTACTTACCTATGATGCCCACAACTAGTTCATCCGTGGCATCGTCACGGCCCACCAGCAGGGAGTAATCAATGATGAGGTGGCTAGACAGGAAGTGGGCGTCACTCAAAATGGCAGCGCGCAGAATGGCCTTGCAGTGCGAGCGAATGTAGAGTGGATTATCGTGGACGAGCTTCAAGAGGTTCTCATCCAGGAGCACAACCTCACAGCTCTCCTTCCCCTGTTCCGTCTTTACATTCCTGTTTCTTAGGGATCCCTTCAGATCGAACACCTGCATCAACCCAAACAACAGAGGATGACTGAGTGAAGTGTTTAAACAGAATATTTTTGAAACACTGATGCTCAGGTTAGTAACAACCCCAATAAATGGCTTAGTAATGTATAAATGTACCTGTGCCATCTTTCGGCCATAGAAAAGGTTTTCCATCACCAACAGATCAAGTTTCTTTTCCGTGTTGTTCTGAGAGTTCTTGTAGCCGATACGATACACGCCCAGAATCTTGGCAAGAGCAGTGGGTCGCTGTGCAACACGTGAAACAACGAGATGGTTTAAATAAAAAACTTAAAACAGATGCAAAATGCAGCCAGTAAAATATATAAAAACATACTGTTACAGTATGCTTTATATGCTTCAAACTGAATGAACACTGTAACAAATATAAAAAGCCTAGCTAATCAGTTTGTTACCTTCTGTTTAACTGCTCCTGTGATGTAAGTGAAATAGTGGGGGGCAAAATCCAAGAAGGACTGGACCTCTAATCTGGGCATCTGCTTCAGAATAAACCGATCATCTGAGGAGAAACCACAGGATTAATGACAACCTTAATCTCAGGATTATTGTAAAGAAACCACTTATAGCCCAGATAAGGCCACACCTTCTGTGGCATAGAAAACAGCCCCAGATTTGCCACCACGAGCCTGCCAGTTAACACAGTGGGAGAGCGAGCGCACAAAGTCTTCCTCAGAGCTCTCCATAATCTCCTCCCTCATTTTATGGAATTCTTCTGCATAGTAAATCCGGCAGTAGAACTTGGCATTTGCATCTGAGAATTCTGTATAAAAAAGATTTTCAGATTAAATATTTAACAGGATTCTAGCACAGGCATACCAAGTACTAATAAAGTCAAGTCATTTCCCTGTTCCACTTATTATTCCGGAACGATTGAAATTATGGAAAAGAAAAGCAGATTTTTTGGACATTTTTATGATATTTACTGTACACATTAAAGTAAATGTAATCAAAGTCAAAATTTCAGAACATTCACAACTGACCTAAAAAAAACTTTATAATTTAAAATCTCTAACTTAATCTCTACCTCTAACTTTATACTTTAAAATTTAAACTGACTCAAAACGGCCAAATATAGGGTCAACAGCAATGACATTTTCAGAAGGTTTTATTTCAGCCTCTCATGTGAAAGCAATACTCACGCAGCTCAATGTGAGGGTTTCCCATCTGCTTTTTCTGTTTGTCTCCAGTTTCAGGATCCTCTGCAAAATACATCCCATAATCAGGGTCTTTAAAAGCCAACTGCATGTCAGAAAAAAGCGAATGATCTTCAGTATTGGTAATCAGACTATAATAGAATCAGTATCTCACTGAGTGGATCTGTGTCCATGCTACTGCGGCCCAGCTGGGATGTGCTGCCCTCACTGGGTTTGGCTGGGCTGTTCTTCACTCGACTTTCTCCAGCACTATAGACACCAATGGAAAGGAAGTCAGCTTACTGTGTTACTAACGCACATACATAGACTACATAGCCAAAGACTTTGGAAACTGAGTGCCTGCTGTACTTAATAACTTGAGATGAGTCGTCAACTCCAGGTTTGGTCATGGTCTTTGTAAGCTCTTCGAGAGAGGTTTTATACTCCTTGCAGCTGGATAACAGATGTAAGTGCCATTAGGAGAATATTTGAGAAAACACTAGTGCACCATCAGACCGAATGATATATATTATTACTAATACAAAACTTTACATGCAGTTACCTTAGTGCAAAAGCAATGATGGAGCTGGGCTCTCGCTCACACACAGCTATAGGGACCCTCTCATGCTCGTACATCAAGTAATGCTTGTCTGGGTCACTAACACATCAAGAAAAACAGAGGCCTTATCAACTTGAGGAAAAAAAGCAGTGGTTGAAGACTTGCATTTGGGTCTGCTAATTATAACAAGGATTGCATAATTCTGGCAATTGTGAAACCCTATCAGTAATTTACAGGAATATTATATATATTATATTATATTATATATAATAATATTATATATTATTATTTTATATTATGGTGCACAGATGAAGACGAATCATGTTGAGGAAGCGAATATGTTTATATTTATGTTTGTATATGATACAGTTTGTAAAACGTACCCAAAAATTTACAATTAATTCCATTTAATTCCCATAAACTCCCACAATATTCCAACTTGGAATGTTTCCAAACTTCCCCAGTTTTGCAATCGTAATTGTAACCCATATTATTGAAACAGGCTTACAAAGGGAAAGGGATGGGATTGTAGCTGTTGCCTGGCAACAGGTTGGCCAGGATGGTTTTCATGGTGGACTTTTCCTTTACTTGACTGTCATTTGAACCCAGTAAATGTCCATCAAACATATCTGAGTAAAAAAGGAACAGCAGAGATGAAGTGAGAAAGGTAAGTGGTTACGTGTGATTTTAAAAATGAAAGTGTTGCCGTGGATTCGTGCAGATTTACCCTCCGTGATGCTGACAGAATCCTGATCAGGGAAAGACGGTCCAGTCGTGACGAGATCCGAAACCTGTTCGGCTGGAGATGGTAACTGCAGTAATGAGGATGATCCTGAACCTGATGGGAATGTGTTGAGATGACGGTCCTCTGGAATCAGAGAAAAGACCATCAGTCAAATGAATCAATACAGAGTAAAAGACAACTCCACTCAGGTCAATGCTGAATTAATGAACTCACCTTTCTCTCCATTTGGGACCACGGGGGAAGGGTTACGAGGAGAGGACTCCAAAGCACTAGTCTTTAAGTCGAAAACAATATATAGATCATTTAAACAAGAAGTCATTTAGTGGATTTTACCCAAAGTGCCTCATAACAGGCCTATACTTACTACAGGTCAGTGAAGTACACAACAGGGTCACGGATGACCCCTTGAAAGGGTTTGTACCCAAAATGTTTTGGTTATTCCAGAAGATCCATTCTTATTACTGACCTTACTCTCATCTGATGTGGCCTGTCTGTGTCTGCCAGGACTAGGAGGAACAGACAGACGCTTCCTGCCCTTCTCTTGCTGGAACAAGTCTTGAAGTCTGGAGGTCAGATACATGATTTCATGAATGTACTATTCTGCTGCAGATGTCTCCTCTTTATGACTGTATGAATGCAGTTCTCACTTGTTGTTCCAGGACTGTAGTGTCTCACACAAGCTCTGCTTTTTTACCACCACTGACTCCAAAACAGCCTGCAGTTGCTGTGGTGAGTCTATCGTACTGGTCTGCAGACGCACCTGCAGCTTCTCTATCCAGCCACGAAGTTCTGATTCCTCCATCTGAAATAAAAAAAATATACAGTCAGATAATTCGGTCAATAAACGACATAAGATTACTTATCTTTAACAAATACATAGGTCATTTATTTACATAAACAAAGTAGCTCTCGCCCTAACAAACTCAAAACAATCCAATAAGCTTGGCAGTTGATTTATGAGTTTATGACTGCAATATCACCAGTATGTCCTGGTAAGAAACCTACATCTTTCTGTGCAAACATGTCCTCCATTTTTTCCTCTCTGGTCTTGCTGAAGGTGTCTGTTTTTAAGGAGGTGAGACGATCATCTATGGCCAGGTACACTTGAGCCACCCTGTATAAGATGGAGAAAGTGGAGGTCAAGGACATCTAGAAGAGCTGTACAAGACTGGGTGATGGACATTTATAGAGAAATCGTACTTCTGGGAGAAGTCTTTGAGGTCCTGCTGCAGGTTAGCTTTGGAGGGCCCCTGGTTCTTAATAATGATCTTCGGAGGAGGAAGACAGATCTCCAGTAGCCTCACAGGGATGTAGCTACAAGTGACAGAAGAGCATAAATAGAATGGAATTGTGAAGCTTGTCTTCAGAAAAATAACACCCAGACGGTCATAAATTCATATTGTAAGGATGTACACCTGAAGGAAGCCACCATCTGGTTGTAGGAGAAATACTGGTGGTAGTCTTTATGGATAGAGTGGCCACAGGGCTCAGCATTGGCCCGGCGAGTGTACTGGTGTCCATAGAAACGGAGCTCTAGATACTTGGCAAAGGACATGGACCAGGAGTCATTAGACAAAGGAACCACCGGAGTTACCTGGAATCAAAACAGACAACTTACATGAAAGCTACTGTAGCTTACAATCCATTATTCATAAATGATCACTGTAAAGATCGGATTGATCCTGAATGTTCTGTTACCTGTTTGCACATACGGCACCAAGAGTAGTTGAGGATTGTGTGCTGATAGCCGGGAACAGGTGAGTCCAGCTCTTTCAGAACAATTTGAACACAGCCACTGCCATGCACGAACCGGCGGATGTGATGAACCATGGGAGTGTCACAGTACATGCTGGGACACTGGTAAGAAGGCCTGAATCAGGCCCATATCAAACACAAACAGAACAGATGATAAATATACTACAACATTATAATACAGAAAACAAACATGAATGAACAATTAACGGATTACCTAAAACAGTATCTCTCCAGAAATACTCCAAGAGTCAAGTCATTCTTTCCATAAAACTCCATTGTTACAATCCTGTAAATACAATCTGACATTAGAAAAACTTTCTGTTTGTATTTATAGAATACAGTCAGCAACATGACATCAGACATCACTCTATCACATTGAATACAAGTGGAGTAAATATGGTAAAAAAAGGTTTGCTGAGACTGTACCAGGGGCTGACGCAGGGGTTCGGTGCATTGTTCGATTGTGCTGATGAGCTACTGAATAGCACACACAGTCTCTGATGATTGATTGGGTTCAAACAGTCCAACTGAAACATAACAAAAACTATAGATGTGATGGATGTGTAATTGTTTTAAACAATCAAATGTCTGTAGGTTTTGGTAAGGGGTAACTTATTTCATATTAACAGAAAATGAAAACTGCTTTCTGTCACAGACATTGACAACATTATCTGTTAACATCATCTAAATTACTTTATTATACATTAATACTTCATGAAAAGAAACCCTCACCTTAGTGGCCCATGTCATTTCATTTTGTCCTGCCCCTTTATCTTCTTCACTGTCTGTCTTTACCGGCACCTTAGTGGGCGGGGCTTCACGAAACTGCGTTCCTTCCCTTTGCCGAATGCGCCCTCCTTGTGCGCGGTAGTCGGCCAACATGCGTGCCAGATCCTGACTGCTGCTTAGCTGCTCTGCTATCCGGGTGCTTGTAAGTTTGTGCAAGGGCAAGATATGGATGTTCCGTTGTTGTGATACAGTCCCATTGGTCAGGCTTCCAGAACTTGGGCCGGACTCTTTAAGCAGCTGTCTTTTGCGGCGCCCATCCAGTTCCTTCGCGTCTTTATTCAGGAGGGGAGAAAGGTATACCTGCTCTGGGAAATAGTCCCGACTGGGACAACGCAGACCAGCTGGCGTGAGAAGGTACGGCTCCCGAAATGTAATGAACGGCGAAATACAGAGGATGATGTCCTTAAGCTCCTGTTTAAATAAAGCTGAGATGGATTTGAGGCGATCATCTGAAGAAGCTACCTGCTCAGTCACAAACAGGCCCGTGTCATCCTGCAACGGGTCCCTGAAGAGCCGAGCTGGTGGAAGGGATGTCTCAGAACTTGTGCTGTCACGATGCACCAGAGTTTCTTCCAGCTCCTTGTTCTTCTCCTCCTCACCTGGCTGTTTGATCATGTCCTCAGATGTTTCTTTCAGGTCCGAAATTAGAAAAGGAGACACTGCCTGGGGAAGATTTGATGAGGAGGACACGGGTGTGGAGGTCTTCATCATCTCCTCTCCCCCAAAGAAGAAAGTAACTGACCCATCTTTATTTATTCTGGGGCTTTCTTGATCTTTCTGAGAAGATTCTGAGGCGGAGTGCTGCCTACTTTGGACTTTGATAACCTCCTGCAGGCCTGGCTCAAAGTCTCCTTCTGAGGCAAAAATGAGGTTCTCCAATGTTGACCCATCATTCTCCAGGTTCTCTCTTTCTCTAATGGTCTCCTCCTCTTCCTCTAAAGTGGTACTTTCCAGAAGGCACGGAAAGGATGAGCTCTCTGCCAGGCTGGGAGGCATAGCAAATTCATCCATGAGGAAGGAGATCTCCAGCTGTGAGTGGTAAGCCACACACACCATAAAAATGATTATCTCTTTCACCCGTGCCAGCTCATACTCGGATGCGCCACGGAGCTTGATGGTACAGCCCAGCTGAGGAGGACAGCCCTCAAAAAACATCAGTGTCTTGAGCTCATCTGTCAAACAGAATGAGTCAAATTAATTTCACATTTACTTACATTTATGCATTTGGCAGTACGTTCAAGTTATACAGTTTATCCGTTTGTGTGTTCCTTGATGTGGAAATTGTGTGCTCCTTGGGAACCCACAACCTTTGCGAGGGAACCCACAACCTCTAATGATAAAGACAGTTAATTAAACAACATTAATAATGTAGACAGGAACTTAATTTAGTTATAGAGACGAAAACTCACCATTTGGCAGCTGGAAGGAATGCAAGTAAAACTTGTGACAGGTACCCAAGCGAGGTTTTGTAAGAAGCTGGTCCATTGAAATAACCAAATCCCCCTGAGTCATTCGACTCACGCGGTCCAGGACTTGCTGTGGTGATTGAAGGGAGAATTATTTAAAACACAAACCAGCGACAGCATTACAGCATTAGCAACTAAAATGTGTGTTGTGCTTAACAGTAGAAGAGTGTGATGTTTTAAACAATGCCTTTGAGGTGATACTAACTGGTTTAACGTTAATCACGAGGGTAATTCCGTGTTCCAGTAACATGTCCTGAGCGATTCGGGACACGGTTTTCTCCACTAGCACCAGGTTGGGACGGACGTCCGCTATCCTCTGAACATAGTTCTTCAGAAACTCATGTTCCTTAAGAGTTAATCACAGATTATTTCACTGTTTCCTGCTATTTTAAGAAGATCAATAGTGTATTTTTCAACATTCATTTGGATTATTTGGGGACCAGAGGTGATATATGGGTGATGGGGTGTGAGATGGTGGAAAGACACTTACCTGTAAAACGATGGGGTCGATGCAGCTGAACTTGGTCTCCTCTCTGTAAAGATACTCAATGGAGCATTTAAGGAGGAGGATCTTGGGGTTTTTGATGTAGGGATTCATCTGTAGAACAAGTCCCGGCATGGTTAGCACAAGCGGCAGATGTCACATGACCTGCTCTGCTGCATAACGTCTAATCAACACAAACCTTTTTGTGCGCAACATTCTTTGTGCAGACGAAGCCGTTCACTACAGCAGAGTCAAACTTCTTTCCTCCTGGAATCTATAACAAAAAAAGTCTAACTGATCTAAACACTCGAGTGTGAAGCCTTCTTCAACTAGACTTTGTTTGATTCCTGCACCTTTTTGATATGGACCAATTGACGGATATCCATGTCATCATCACAGCTGCGCACATCCGGTCGCACCGTCTGCACCACCTGTCTCACCACAGGAACGATGATGTCACGCCAGGAGAGAGACAGCGACTCACTGTACAGCAGCTGCTGCAGAAGCGCCATCATGTGGCTGTGATTAGCAGACCTGAAGAGAGGAATTACTCACTTTGTTCCCACAGTCACTAATCTCACACATGATTTATATATGCTTTAATGTTATGCTTTATTCCCATTTTAAATGCTCACAAAAGTAAAGCAGCAAAACTCAGATTTCAGCATGTCTTTAATAATGTCAGATGGCTTACAACAATCGCTCCATCGCCTTCTTTTCTCCATTTTCTTCACGCAACTGGTCCAGGGAGCTGTGATGCCAGCCGAGAGGAGTGAACAGCATCTCTTTAGCCTTTTCCTCGACTCTCCGGTTAAACAACGACTCTACAAAGGTAGAAACCTGTTAGCATGAACACTGTTAAAGATCAAATACATGACCATTCAAAAGCTTGGAACCCATCCATGAAGTGTTTTATGTTTTAGAAAGAAACTGATCATTTAGTTTACAAAATGAATTACACTGACATTTATAATTACAAGACATTTATAAAGTTTAAAATGACTGTTTTAGAAAACAACAAATAAAGTATGTTTTTTCATTGGCTTGTGGGGTTTTTCTCTCATGATCTTTTTGATTAACAATCAAACTGATCAAACTTCTGTCCAATCACTTACCTTCTAATCTTTAAGACCATTTGACTCTTTCTCTTTATTCTGACTACTTCTTACAGGCTAGTATTGTAACAAACAGCATTAAAGAATCTGAGGAACAATTACCTTTGATGAAGGCGTCACTGATGGATATGTGCTGACCTCCATCTTCAGACAGCAGCACTTCCACTGTAGAGAGAGAGGTTTCACTTGAGACAGAACAGTCACTTGTAGACATTGGACTCTATGGGATTAACAGAGTAACTGATGCCATGAGGCCATGCCACGGTTTAGTGCATGATGAATTAGTTTCGATATTTTGAGGAAGTGGAAATCAGTGTTGCTGTTTTAGATTAGAGAGGTAACATGACAAAATGGACAATGCATTATAATAAACTGTTGGACTGGAAGGGAAGTCATGTGACTGAGAGGGAAGAATTCAGGCATGCAGGTTCATATGCTGTAGTTGGGGCTGTATTATTAATTATTTATCAGTTATTTAGGATGCTTTTTGGAAGTTGGACTAGTATTAAGTGGTGAGATTTAAATAGGCAAGACATTAGCTTTGTTTCAAAACCCTAATGAGCTGCCTACCTTAATTATTAAGCATCACAGGTGAAAAAATTGTTAACTGAGGACAGCCTAAGTTACAAAAACTCAGTTTCTTAAACGTTATTTTAACATTACTGTCGTTAAAACGTTATTCAAACATTTTCTAAATTCTGTAACATTTTTAAAAGTTCCACTAACAACCTGAAAATAATGTTTCTGATATATGATGTAGAACGTTAAAAAAGTAACATATTAAACATATGTGACATACTGAGTATCCTCTAAAAAAATCTAGTAAAATTAGTTTTTATCTTTTTTTAGTATCATGTCATTCCATACAATGAACTTAATACATTAATTGAATATAATGTTCAAAGCATAAAGGGATGAAGTTCCTGCTTATTGTGAGTGTTGCTGATAAGCTGACTAATTAGACAATAGACAGCGAGGCAGCTCTCTAGGGTTTAGAATGGAGCTAGTGAGTTAGTGCTGCTTTTAAAGCAGACAGAGGCAAACCAGGATGGCCAATGGGCCTCTCCGCCTCTCCTCACTTGGTGCGTGGATGTCGTGTTCTGGGGTGAACGGGTCATGGGGCTCCATACTTTTTTGTTCGGCTGGATAAGGAGGCACATGGGGGTACTTGGCCTGCTTCTTGATGTGGAAATTGACATGGTCCTGCTCCATGTTCAGATTAATGGAGGCCGCAGAGTCGCTGTCCACCGCAGAGTGGAAACTGCTGACGGATGTTCTTTTGCTGGGACTGGCAGAGTCTGGAGAAGTGAAAGACGAGACCGTCAAGTCCATGAGTGAAAAAATGAGACATACTGACTGATATGGGATGTGAACAGCCATGAGACACTTACTTGTAGTGACATAGTCAGTTTCATCCGCGAGCTGCTCGGTGTCACTGTCGTCAAACTTGATGTCTTTAAACCACGATGGTTCGGAGTGTCCCTCCAGGGAATTTACACTGTCGCTGTCTGGAGAGGGAGTTTCTGAGAACTCTGTGCTCTGAAAGTAAACACCTTACTGTTATGATGACTGTCATAATACATTACATTACATGATGTAATCAAATTTTCAAAGAACTGCAATCTGTTTGTCTGAGTGGCCCGACTTGGCCAGAAAAACAACATTGGCTTAACCAATACATCTTTCAAAACAATATAACATTAGACGTTTGAAACTCAATAAACAGTCATTTGTTTTGTGATTTTGTTTGGTTCTGCTAGAACCGTGTAACTTCCTAGCATTAAACATTATCTGTTAGCTCACAGTAGCTGTGCAGGCTGTGCAACGTTACAGTGTAATACACATCCAAACTATATCAAATAAACTAGTTCTGGCATATATTTACACAACTGTTCAAATATAAACCTTTCATGGAGTATTCATTTTTACCTGGAGAGGGCGATAGAGGGCATACTCATCACGGAAGATCTGATCGTGATGGGTTACACAGTCAAGCCAGCGGCCATCTACCAAAGCCTGTCCAATAGCAATGGCCTGAGCCCTGTGTTGGAAGATGGTAAAGTATATACAAAATAAAACTTTAACTATTCGTAATTTATGTATATACTTGTATAACTTAAAAAACCTTGTTAAATGCAGTTCAACAGCTTCCTACCTAGTTGAAATTGTGCCATTTCGTAAGAGCCAGTTAACCAACTCTTTACCCACAATGCAGTTGGGGTAAGTACGCAGCCAGTATCGATGGTCCTGGAACTCCATCCCTGTACTATTGTGGCAAATCTTCTTCCATAGATCTTTAAGTTGGGAAGAATCCTACAAAGCAAACAAGGACAGTTATATTGTAGTCACATGATCACAAACAACAATATTACTTCTTTGAAGTGACTATTGATGTCTTTGTTAACTAGCAAACATGCATTAGGTTTCACAAGCAGCACTACAGTACAACTCAACAGGTATGAGTAAGTTCAGACAGGACCTTTTTGCTACTTAAACAAGGTTGTTTTACCAAGAGGATCTTTCGCTCTTCTTCACTGTGGTCTGTTTTGGGCAGAGCCCGGCTGTTCTGGGGGCTAACGGAGGACTCGTAAGGGACCATGGAGGAGCCGGAACGATCCAAAGATAGATTAGTCACACTAGCTGACCTTCCAATGCAAATTACGCAGAGGATGTTTATTTAACCATTTTAAACAGAAGGATAAACTGTTACAAATGATCTTCAGGCGAAACAACTATATTCACCTTTTCCTGGCTGGCGATTTACCAATGTCCTCCTGGACCGCTGAAAGCCTGGAATTGAGACCACTGTTCTGAGACTCCTGATGGATCAAACTAGCGATCAGACACACACACACATAATAAAGCTAAGCAACACTGTAAACATTTTTTGTTGAAATACTATGCTAATAAATAATATTCAGTCTATGCAGAAAACTGAATCACACTGAACACCAGTAGCCTGTCTTTATTAGGACATCATGCAAAAAAAACAAACAAACAAACAAACAAACAAACACTAAAAACTCACTTCTTCCTCATCCCAATGGCATTTTTTCTATGCATGGAGAGAGAAAGGAGAAAAGATGAGCATTGAGACACAGACTCACAACACATGGCAGAAGAAGCCAGCTGATTAGATAAAGACGAGCAGAGCGAGTTTACTGATGTCACAACAGCCTGGTTGCTGATTTATGTAATTTGACACATTAGTGGGGATATTCCCCTTTTTAATATAACAAAACAAACAGGAGAAATGTACAGACAGATAAAAGATTGACAATGGATGGCAATAAGGTAAATGCTTTATAACATCAAACAGTGATTATCTTATAGTACTCTTTCTTATATCTGTTCTTTTAACTTATATAGATATATAAAACTGGCATTGAATTACAAAAAACAGCATCTAAAAATACACTTTTTCAAATACTGTACACCAAACGTTATCTGTATGTCTGCTTTTATGCCATTTACATCTATGCTGACTTCAAATGAGATACAGAAGAGAATTAAAAAGCATCAGGCAGATACTTGGTGCTTTTGCAATGGAGCTGGGAGGGCAGCTCCTCCATGTAAGAGAGATAAACAAGCAATGATAATGGAAAGAAAGGTGAGTTAAGACAGACCAGAGAAACACCATAGGGATAAGGTCAAGTGAGTGGGACCAATGGAATAGACAATGACATGTCTTTATGCCCCATCCCCTTGTCTTATTTCTGTGCGTTCACCTTTGCCAGGCCAAGTCCTCTTCCAGGAAGATGTTCCGGCTGGCTTTGCGACCCCCCACGGGTGTGCGTGGTTCGGTAGGCTCCAGCACGCACACAGAGGAGGGCGAGTCCGACAGAGCGCTCAGATCATCTCCGATGGAGCTGGAGTCAGCCGAGTGGGCATAGCTTAGTGCTATCTTACGACAGTATGTACATGCCCTTAAATCACCTACAGTATGTGGAGAAGCAGCCAAAAGAGGTGAGTTTACAAAAGTTCGAAGCCAAAGTGTTGCGTTTACATTTGCATCAAAAACTGTAAAACTACTGTTGCACACAGTAGCCAATCAAATCAAGTCTTAACCAATCATAAATGTGACATCACACAAATTAACCTTCAGGGCATGTCAGGCACATCAAGACCTTAGTCATGGTAGACATTGTATGTCATTTGAATTCAAGGCTGTGGGGATAGAAAAGTACAGTCTGTTGAATTTGTTGGACTGTCTTAAAGGGTTTAACTACTGCAAAATTAGCCTCAATACAGGAGCAACCAAAACTAAAATGACATTTTCACAGCAAATTTATTGAGTGATGCCTGATGGAATGCCCTGATATAAATAGCATAACAAGACAACATAACGTTTTATCAGCTTGAAAGACAGACGGAAGGATGTAAAGTTTTCAACTAGGTTTCTCTAAAACGTCACACACAGACCTGAATTCTCACCTGTTTCAGAATCATACAGGTTAGCCCAAAAAGTCACACTACAAACCACTTAAAAATAGGTCAAATCACTGCAAACACAAGCGTGCTGGAGCTGGTCTTACGTCTTTATTTGACACTTGCCCGTGGATTTTGAGACCTGTCTGTCACCTCTCTTAAAATGATGTCTTCTACTTGATAACAGCCCCGTCCACATAACCAGCGGATTAGAACGAGACCCTCACTCCCCGCAGCAAACACCCCAACAACACTCACCCGTGTAGCCCATGAACTTGCCAGGAATTTCCTGGTTGCAGCAGCGGCTGCAAAAGATCTGGCCGCATAGTCGACAGTGGTGACGTCGTCGGAAGGTCGTGAACTTTTCGTTGCAGTCGTAACATTCCTTGCACTGGCTGTCCGGCATCCAGTACTGCTTCAGATCACTGTCCTGAGACATAAAGTCATGATTTAAACTCATATCCAGCCATGGCACACAAAATCCACCATTATCATACTTCACTGCTGCAGTAAATCTGGAAATCAATACCTGACTTTTTCCCTCCATGATCTCTTTGAGTCTCTTTAGGGCCGTGCGAAGTTGAACGGCCGTTCTGGGGTCGTGGGTACCAAGAGGAGCTTCCGATTTCCGTCGGCCCTCTATAAACGCACAGAAACACGAAAGCACCAGCAGAGCACAAAACAAGACATTAAACCTACTGTAAAGTAAAATATGCAGGTAAAAACACACAACACACATGCTCATTCAAACCGTAACCAATGTCTGCGGTCAAAACATAGGAACTAAATACTAACCAATATTTTAAAAAGGCCTCTAGATTACGACAATGAGTTTTTATGTCAGCCACCATCAAGCAGCAAGTATTCTCATGAATCTAAGTGGGATTATGATGCTCATGATAGATTATGAATGAACAGGAAGCATATGCAGTTATAAAGCCCATGACCAGATATGTTTCGCTCGCAGCACCAAATCTCAAGACAAACCCACAGTTCAACGCAGCCTTTTACATGCAACAGATGTGGTTAATGTAAAGCTACACACAAGAGGTCCAGCTGTGCTGATGATGGTTTCATAGCTTTATAATACTGACTGTAAATATATAAATAAAATAAATAATCCTCACCTTCCCAGTCCACTGTGAACAGAAAGGAACATACACAACAAAATTCAAATTGCCAAAATTATACAGCTATAAATGATAAATGAAACCAACACTCAAAACAATCAGTTTCTAATTGTCTTGTTAGTAGCTTCTATAGTGTAAACTGGTTTGCAAAATGTAGTTCTTTAAGTTTACTGTTATATACAATCAAAACAATCAGTGCCATTTACTAAGTGAAAGGAAATCTCTGTTCTGGTGCTTGCTTGCCTATTTAACTTACAGTAAATGAGTATATAACCATAGAAAATGACCAGTGCCGTCTCCCTACCAGTGGTACAGATCATATGAGGTCAGAGTCTAGCCTCAGATTCACTGTTATCTTCAGTGATGCCCCGAGTCACAAAGATCAGTCATCAATCAAACTGAACACTGATAACACTGTCCTTTCTAACTGCAGTAAGATTACGTTTTGAGAAACTCAGATAAATGGCTTCATTTACTGTGGAACCAGCATTCTCCTGTATAAAAGAACAAGGTTGCCATCTTTAATTGAATCTTGCAAAAACTGTCAAGAAACCTGTCAAGATCTGGTTATATTTCATACAAAATCAGAAGAAAAAGGTTTTGTATTGTGAAATTTGTGCAGTTTGCTTTTGGTTTTAGTCACAACAGTCACAACTTTCCATATTTGTACTATTTGTCATGTTATATGATGCAAAACCAAGGCAATAATTGTGGACAGCTGAAAGTATGACATTTATACCTGATGCAGTAGATGTTCTTCTGAGAAGTTCTGAATGTTTCCTGTGTGTTTCGGTTCCATGTATGGAATGGGAGGGACTGGACCAGTTGCGCCGCTGCCCCTGAGGTGAAGATGAAGCCGACTGACTCTTCTCTGCTACTGAAGGGGGCCGTCCTTCCTCTGAACATTAAAACCAACAGAAGATCAATAGAAAAGCTCTGTCTTGGTAAAAAATGGGAGGATTTCAAATGCTGTGGTGCTTTGCTGATTTAGAAAGGAATTTACAGTGTGCTGTCTTTCCTCCATCTATTAATCTGCTTTACCCATTTTTATTTTATTGTTTCTTGCTATACTTTTACTTCTGTGCAAGAGCTAGACTTACCAAGTTTAGAAAGCTTTTTTGCTGGTGCAATGTTTGCACCTGTTTTTTCTAAAAGGGATAAAAGGGAGATATTAGAGATTTGATCACTCTGAATTTAAAGTTTCACTGATAATCACACTTTAAACACATTTTAATAGAGGTATTTTATTCCTTTCAGCCCAATGTACACTGAAGGGATACTCCTATGTGCTAACTGGGCGGGATGCCCCAATATCATTTCTCAAAGCTTTGTGCCTTATTTAAGTCACTTTTTAGCTTTATACTACAGCCCTGCCAGTAAAGATGTCCTATTGATACCCTGAAATTGATAACATTTAATAAATAGATAAAACTATGAAAGTTAAAGAACGTCTGCTTGAAAGTGAATAGAGTGGTTCTGAGTGCTGTCACATGCTCTTAAAACAATTTCCAATACACTCTATGAATTCAGAATGGACATTATATAACCATGCATGTTTCCAGATGCAATTCCAGAAATTAATCTCAAGTCATTCAAAAGGTTACTTAAGGTTTTAAGTCCAAAAATTATAGGGAAAAAAACTGTATACCTTCAGATACTCATAATAATATACTGTATATAATATATCTAAAATGAATGAAAAGTTATGCATGAAATCTGTGGATAAGGTTTAGTGTGCATGGACCGCAGTCCATTAGAAGTACATAATACTACGCTTCCCAATAAGTGCTATTGATCCATTAAAATGTATTATATTCACAGTGAACACAACTGCATGAAACAATGCAATGGAGAATGATGTCCACGAATCAATGCTTGCTTGACAGAAAAACAAAGAGTGATCTCTTGAAAACAACATCATGATTTAAGACCAAACGAAACAAAAGGAAGAAACGCTTGTGCAGATGTCACTGTGTGATAGCGTGAAACATCTGTGCTTCACCTTTGTTGAAGCGGAACAGACTGACGAAGGAGCTGTAGGCGGATCGCAGGGGCGGCTCTTCCTGCTCGGGTGTCAGTGGTTTGAAGTGTGTTAGGTGAGAAGGACTGGTGGGAGAGAGCGCCGGCTCTGAGCTCCAGTCCATCCCAGACGAGAAGGAAGGTTTGTCTTCTGCAGCCATGTCACTGCCTCTGCAGGGCAATCCAAATCAAAACACAGCTCAGTTAGGAGAACAATGCTGCTAAGAAACTACTTCTGCTTTTGTTGTGCTGATACGACTGAGTATGATGGCATCCTCCTCCTTGTTAACTATATGAAACAACTTCAAGTCAAGACAGTTCTTTTGTTTAGGTGCAACAGGACCTCGACTGGGAATCTGCACACTTTTTCATCTTCGCTAATTGTACAGAAACACGCGATATTGATTGGAACAGAATCGCTTTGAATAACCCAACAGAATTCAGTAATGCCTCCATTATATTTTCTATACAGGTGCATGTTTAAAACACCTACATCTATAAGATCAAAACTGCACGGGCTGGAGAATTTACAGGAAAAACAACCATGCAAAGTACAGGATATGATTCTCACACTTAAAAAGACTAAAAATAAAGACATGTGATCACTAAGGTCTGCTGACTACATGACAACACGTTAAAAACGTAATAAGATCACAAGACAGGCGGTAAACGAGAAGTTGGCCTTCTAACAAAGGGACTTCTGCATAATGTGACAGCAATTTAAACAGTCAGTGTATTAAGATCTATAGGACAAATGACTAATCTGTGTCGTGTAATATACAACGATCACATCATAGCTGTTAATATGAACAAACATGTCCTATAATCTAGAGTATACTGCGTAAACAATAAGAAAATCTGATCTGATCACTTAATAAGCTCCTATACATACATTATCGTATAATGTATACAATGAATACATTACTAATGGAAGTTCCTACATCTGAACCTCAAATCTTTAACTTAAAACACTCCACTACATTTAATTTAATACAGCACGTCATATTTTATCTCTGTTATCGTTTTAGGGCAGAGTAGGAGAACTGCAAGCAAAATATGATGGACTATGTGATGAAAACAGGGAAAAAAGGCTGGAAAATACAACACAACCATGAGTTTCAGCACGTCATGTGATTCACTCCACTTACACTATGGGAATGGCCTGCTCATTAATTTTAATTAGCCTCCGCTGACGTTACCAATAAAAGCGTCCAATCACGCGGCCTAATTAATATTCATGAACCAAACCCTCGGTTTGTACGCCTCGATAATTGGTTGCTGTACTAGCGCCTCGACGCCAACGTCTGCCTCTCATCCAATCAGATAAGCCTCCCCGCCCAACCGTCTCGTTACGTTAATGATGTTCACCGAAGGTCTTTGCCATAGTAGGATGTGTAGATTCACATTTCACTAGCTTTTATTGCATGTTTATAATACGCACAATCGTCTAATTTTACGCGCGTTAGATAAAAACGAACGTATCTATTATAAGCTATTAAAAAGCAAAAGTCAATTACAGGATTTATTTAGAAATCACTTTACGCGGCTAACGCGTGGAAATAAACAGATTTACCTTGGAAATGTACCTCAGCGAACGCAATAAAACACTGGAAATGACATAAATAGAGTCAAAATAAAGCAGCGACGTTTACCCGAGATCATCTCATCTACTTCATCCGACAGATGACCGATCTAGATGTATTCAGCTCTGTCCGTGTTTATTTTACGTGATACAGACCAGAATGTACATTAAACGCACACGATATTTCTAATAAACCAAGTCAAACGTCCTCTCCTCATCCATCACAGGCCACAATAAAGTTAGCAAAGCTAGCATAACTGATACATTTTAATAACAGCGGGTTTACTGTCGGGGTATATCACGGAGATTACATGTACCTGTGCAGTCGCTTTTTACACCATGTCTACGTCAAATGTGTAAAGATGTCATTAATCCGCAGCAAAATTACATTTCCAGCTAATTCCACCCTTGTGATGTTCAGCGGCTCGATCAGACCCGCCGAGTCGATCGCAGAGAGCCCGATCAGCGTTGTGACCGCCGTTCTCAAAGTCAGGCGTAAGTCATCGAGTTAAGATCCCATCATAAAAATACATTTTGGCTTACGTGTGCTCAGTGTTTTTAATATTTGTATACATTTACAAAACAAATATTTTCATAAGGTACGTAGTTCGCATCAAACTTCCAATAATTAAAGGTATCATTGACCAATTTGTTTTATTTGCTCATTTATGGTGGTCATACATATTTTCAAGATACATATAATTTTGTACCCTGGTCAACCAGTGACTGTTTTGGCAGTACAGTGTCCCCTGGTGGTTAAGAGTGATATTTTATTTGTGGCCCAAGAAATTGAGCTGTTGGGTATGGGTCCATAGCATTAACATGTACCATTTAATAAGTGTGCTGCTAGATTTCTGAACATATAACTACGTTTTCTATCTTTAAAAGTTAATGTTAAAGAGTCAAACATTTGTTTGGGTGGATCATGCTTCATTATCAGATGTAAGTTTGTCTTCAGATTTTGTTTTTGCATTAGTCTCCTCCCTTTCATTCATGATGCTGGCAGATTCTTCATTCTCTTTCAGTGCATTTATTCATAACTCTGTCATGGACCACCTTCCCATGCCTGTCTGCTGAAATAGGTGGCAAGAAGGATCCCTTAAAAAACAGAGGATATTATTAAAAATATAGGCATAATGAAGCATACCTTAACATGCATCCATCAGTAAATTCATAGATAAAATGTGCATTATTTATGTAGGGTTCAAATAATTAAGCAATGGTCAACTTCTGCTGTACACTGTAGTACTGCCGAGCTCACCTGTGTGTATTGATGTGGGTATCTCGCTATATTGTCCATTAACTCTATGTTTCTGAGCCACTGGTTGTGCCACACCTGAACATTATAATGTGGCCTGCAGGTAGACAAGCGATGCAGGATCTGCTGATTCTCTTTAGTGATATGGAGCAGCTCCAGCTGCCTTTTGTCCTTGCCAAGACTGAAACAGAGCCGAAAATACAATCGTAAGCTACCCTGATAATGTTGAAAATGTGTGTAAATTTCTGTTTAGAAGGATGGCCTACCTTTTCTTTACATAGTCATTTTTGCAGTCAACTCCCCCGGCCGTCTGCATTATATGGGACATTTTGTCTAAGAGCATGTGATTTTCTCTTTTAATTCTTGAAACTCTTTCTTCTTCAAGCTGGTTTCGAGGTGAAAAACAATGTTTAAGGTGTGATGATTTATGTTTGAAGTTAATATGCCCGAGTTCAGATTCGCTTGTCACAGTTGTGGTGATAATGTCGCCACCTGCTGGTCAACAGCAGGTACTGTTCAGTTCTCCTACCTGTTGTTTCTTCCTCTTGACGATTAAATGGCCGTAGGTTTTCGGTGGAGTTGTGTTGATAGTTGATTTTGCGGATTTAACCTTGAATTATTATACAATAGCTTACAATTTGTGCTGCAGATATAACAACACCAAGAAAAATATTTTATTTTTCTATCACAATTTTTAAACACTACATACAAATCAGCACTTGGTATGCTTTGAGTAAGTGAAATGACACACATCTAAAATGTTACAAGTCGTTTTCAATGAACAGGCTAAATTCCTCACAGAAAGTACTGGGGACGTACTGCGGTATTGAATAATTACCATATTCTTGCATAAGATTAACACAGCCTTCCAAAAACAAGGTATTACCATGGCAACATTTCCCAAATAAACATTATCCATTAACCAGTTTACCTTTTCCCTGTGCATCTCATAGTAGCTCTTGTCCCATCTGTATTGCAGATATTTATTGACACTGGGCAGAATCGGTTGGTAAGCTTGATGCTGCATTATTTTGTCTCTGTAGCCTGAATCCACCTGCACCAGGAGTCACAATGAGTAGAGATATGAGTTCAGCCTGAGTTTTGAGCCAGTCATGTGGTTGTTGCCATGGCAGCCATTCAGAAAGAAAGAGCAGCTTTGCTGATTTACATTTATGAAATGATGCTCTCTAAAACACTGTAGCACTGCAAATGGGACCCGTTCATTCATCACGACAAACCATTCTAGTCTTTCCCAAATGCACGTTTTCTTAGGACGGTAAAGCCAGTAACTTAGCCATAAGAAGGTTGGCCTACATAGTGTCCTTGTCCGATATTGATATTGTGTATCCCTCAAGGACGTTCTAATACAGCAGCTTGCGTGGAACACTTGGAATTCCTGGACCTAACAGAACCGAGCATTTATAAGCTTGTATAACCTTTTAACGGGTGACACAGAGTAAGCATGTCACCTAGATCTGATATGCATCCATACGCAAGCAAAGACTAATGTGGTGTGATGTTTTGTGTGTCTTTTGTCCCAAGGACATGGAGAGCGGACAGTGTCCCAGCTTCCACTGCCTCTGTGGCTTATTTGACTCATAGGTAGACAAGACCTACACCTGAGAGTTAGATGTGGCCTGTGGTAAGTAGAGCATTTCTGGTCGTCATTAAAGAGATGTGATGTTATGTTTTTTTCCCCCATTAAAACCAAAGGCTTTGAATTGCTGAATTTTCCTTAGTATTTCTTTGGTTTGTTGAATAGTAATGTCATACTGTAGATATTATATACTACAGTATGACATTAATACATACTGAGAAGCAAAATTGTGTATAAGTCTCATTTTCAGGGAATATTCACTGAATAATTAAGTGCCCTTATTTAACAGCGTGTCAAATTATGTGCCCCTAATTCACACTTTTCTCCAGATTAAAGGCAGGACAAAAATGTATTTTCCATCTTATATTTGTACAGTAGAAAATATATGCTTTCTGTTGTGTTTTCTGCAACAATTTTAACAAGAATGTTATCATTTTGATATGAAAAGGTGGTGGATGCTTTTGTAGTGAGAGTTTTAAACCTGACAACAGTTGCTTAGTTACTTGGATACCTCTGTTGTACCAGCGTGGTTCAAGTAAACATAACCTCAAGTGAGTTGTGCTCAGTATGTCACTCTAAGCAGCAGTGGTTAAGTTTGTGTAATGATTAAACAAGCAAAGGTTTCTGAATAATTGCCATATTATATTTAGATAGCGGTGAGTTATCCTTTGACCTGACATTTTCTTCAGAAATGTCATATTTGTGCTCGTTTATGAACTGTTACAGTATTGAGTGTGGTTGAGGCTAAACCTACACCTGTAGATGAAAAGGAATCCCGCACATTTAAATCTCTTTCAGTGTTATTTTATTCTCATCATTTGTATGTCATATGAAATCTTTAACAGTCTATCTGAGTTCTGTTTGATATAAAAGTAGCTGTTAAATTGGTGTGTTCATTTTAGTGCACATAATGAAATGCACATGATGTGAGTTGCTGCATGGTTGCATAGGCTAATATATTAATGCCTTGCAGTAACTGCAGTAACATGCCTGACAAAGCCTCTTAGTAGATGCTTGAGTGGTTTCTAAGGGTATGATATCTTCTGTTAGTACCAGTCACCAGTCACAGAGTTTATTGCCTTGAAAATGGCTTTATGATTTAATCACAGGCAATAATGTTACCTGTCTAATGCGTAGGTTAGGTGTGTAATGACGTGATGTCCAGAGAGATGCTGCAGGCAGCATTACAAGAAGGCACAATCTCAGGAGACAGTGAGGCTCCTTGGGGGTGGAGTTAAAGCTCTCCTTCTGTTTTGGTTTTTCTTAAAGGAACAGTACCCACAAAATTGAAATTCTGTCATTGTTTACTCCAAGCTGTATGTTGTTCCAGATCTCTATGAGTTTTTATGCTGGTCTTTTCCAGGTAATGAAAGCGTTTCAGGTTCCAAAATAGTAGTGAAACGATATGATAGTGTGAAGAACAAACAGAAGTGTTATTAACTAACCTAAATCTTAAGATTTCGAATCCCATTCAAGCTTAAACTTGTGGCTCGCGACTGGTTACCCAACACGAGAGAAGCAATGGGATTTGGCGTAATTAATGCAGTTTTTTTTTGTCCTTTTTGGAGCATCACCATATCTTAAAACAAATACATACAAATTCTTAAAGCTGAGGAAATGATTAACTATTCTTTTTAGATTTACTTTCTTGCATGCATTAGTGCATTTCAATTGTTTAATAAACAACACAAACAAAAGTCTTCTTTTGTTACTGCATTACACATGTTGTTGCCATGACAGCATATCGGATCCTCAGTTTTAGAGCAATGAGATTTCTGTCCTGCTCTAAGCATCTAAAGACTCATAATTGCTATGTAGTAAAGTACATAAGCTCAGACAAAACCCAAGTGTCTAAACAAAATGACATCAATCATTTCTGAAAAAGTTGCTCAAAGTCTTAAAATTAACTTCTCAATGTATCAAATTAATAATAAGAAGAAAAAACTCTCCTGCTTCTCAGAATTTCCTCCTGAGAAACAGACTTCAGTAATGAGTCTCAGTGTAACTTTCAGACGAGATCTCAACAGTGTCATTAACTTAGCTCAGTCTCAGCCTTTGAGAAATTTAATTGTTATTCGAGGTGATCTATACCTCATTCAAAGTTTATTTCAAGATGTTTAAATAAGTGGATGTAAAGGCAAGCTCAAATACTAGTTGTTGTCACTTTTTGTAATATTAACAACAGACCTTATGAATGCGCACATCAAACTGTCCCTGTTTTATAACTTGACCTTGCAAGCTTTCACTTTTCTAAAACATGAAACACACAAGTTGCTTTCCTTCGTTAGCCGTGCCTTGTGAATCTACGTTCAAAGGGCATGAAAGACTGAACAGCAGACTGTCTCAATGGTGACGACGTTACAGTAAATTAGCTCCAGGGAAACTAAGACGGGAGCAGGCAAAGCCAGGCATCATTAGCAGAAAGCATGTTTGTAAGCTCTTCTCCCCATAGATGATGCCCATGTGCAAAAATTCCCTCTTGCGCAATTTGACCCGTTGGTGTCTAATTATCAGCAGTGGTGTATGATCTATTCCTAGCCTTCTGTGAACTTCAAGTGCCAAAAGAACATCAGCTGCAGGAACATGCAACATTAATGCCATCCGATGTACACATTAGTCCAATGGCGTAATCAAATAACCCCATGGATAAAGACACTGTTGTGTAATCCAGCACTGAAGGAGTTTTTATCCAGTATCTAAGTTCCTGTAGCACGGCTGGTAGAGTATTGCATTAGCAGCACAAAGGCTGTGGGTTCGATTCCCAGGGAACACACATACTGATTAAATATATAGCTTGAATGCACTGCAAGTCGCACTGGATAAAAGCGTCTGCCAAAAGCATAAATGTGAATGCATAAATATAATTATTTCTAATTAACACAACCTATGTAAGGCACTAAAGATAAAAGTTTTATTTTATATTTATGCCAGACGAGCTGTGTGAATAGGATATATGAGCCCTTTGTTCTCAATACAAAAATCATGGAAGCTGAATGCATGGCATGTTCTCAAGAGATTTCAACTGGCAACGTTGCATGATACAACTACCCATTGTTCCCTCTTGTTTTGCTGGGGAGCACTGGTCTCTACTGGGAAGGAAGAGCCAGACTTGTTCCTTCTGGTGCCTGTAAGATCAGTGTTTTTCTCTCACTGTGATGGAAAGTGATCACGGCAACCGATCCCACGAGGGGTAAATGTCTAGTGATGGTCACATCCTCAACAGCATCTCTCTCTGCAGAGGTGATGTATACACTTATTAACAGTGTTGCTGAAAAAATTGTGCCGTCTATAGATTCAGTCTTGGTGCCCAGTGTTTGTGGGTGTTTGTGTTGGCTGTTTACAGCACTTTAAGCATATAAATATATAGCATTTAAATGATTATACTGTATATGCGATGAATATCATCTTAATCCTATTATTTTAATGTATTCATTTCCGGCATAAAAGCCCAAACCTCTCTGAAGTTTAAAAATTGCCAAATCAAATGATTTATTATTATGTTTTTATAATGAAATCATAGGTTACTTAAGACATACAGTTGGTATTTCCTGTTTGGCAGATTAGCAGACCAATCAGCTTTTCCCACAGTTCTTTGTGTTATAACAACTTTTGCATGCTGGGAATATCATGGCAGCAGCACTTCTGGGGTACCATTTAGGGAACTATTTCCATCGTGAGCAATAGAACATGTTGCTTGTTTTAGTTTGTACTGGTCAGGACACTCCCTGAGAGATGATTATTATGAAGCATGAGCGCTTCTTGTATTTAGAACAACATCATTAAAGTGCACTCGCTGTGGGGGGATGTCCATGGGCACAGTCAAAAAACGCATATGTCAAGTTAACTGATGGAGGGGGGAAAAGTGCAGCATTGGCCCAGTAAAGACGATGGACAAATATGGCCACTATATCCATTGCAGCTCAATCACTGCTGTGCTTTTAAAGCAATCCTGACAGTAAAAGGTCTAACTTCCCCCAGGCTTTTCAGATTTTACTTGCATTAGACTCTCACTCTTGGGTACTTCGGATAAATCACTTACTTCTGTAATCCTAAAATCTTTCACGCTACACGGCCCACATTTCCAGGTGACCCGAGCCAAATGCACCACTAAAAGGGCAGGAATCTTCTTTTTAATGGGTTGCCAGATTCAATCAGGGTAAGACAGGTGGATCAGGTATTGAAACGAAAGCGTGAGATTGCGTCTTACATGATCAGTTCGGAATGTTTCATATGGGGAGTGAAAAATCTTTGTTTACTTTGACATATAGCCAGAATTGGTCCAGATGGAGACTTCAACTAAAGACACATTTAACATACATAAAAGTGGCACATATGGATGCATTAAGGTATGTTTACTAATAGAAAACTAATTCCAAATACTGGAAAACCAACCATATGTCAGCACTTGTGCTATGGGTCATTTTGATAAAACATTTCAATAAGTGACTATTATTTGAAGAGGTGTTGCTTCATATGTGTGTGGGATTTGTCAGGTTCATTTTAATAGTACTCCTGCCTTATTAGTCATACTGTGGGGGCACTCACACTTTATTTGCCCATATGAAAATGAAGAAAACTACATTAAGATTTTAATTTCACCCAGCAGCAAGGTGGATCAACTGAGTACATTTCTTTAACTATGTGCATTTTTGACCCTATGGACTTACATAACTTCTGTTAAACACTACTTTGTGTTGCTTATTTTGAAACAAGTAGCCTAAAGTTGTCTTTTGTTTAATCATAAGCATGCTTGTAATGCTGTTGTCGCCTTGGTTACCACGTACACTAACGTTTCTTAAAACTAAGGACAGATTAAAAATAGGGACAGATTTGCTGGTTGTCATGAACTGAGGGAGAGTAATTCATACAAATGTGTCATTTTATAACAGATTTTCCTATTTTAAGATTAAACGTCTGGCTTTTGGTCAAGAGTAAAACAATATTTTATGGTAAAAACAATATTGCTATAGAATATATTCTACTATTTGTTTTACATGCATAATGACAAGTAGCACAAGATTTTTTTTTGTACTAGGAAGGTCACTTGTGCATCATTCTACAGTAATATGGCATATATAATATCCACAACCCTCACTGTGTGGATCACCCATTCAAGTGAAGTGTACTGCAGTGTGTACTGTGTCTCAACCAGAGGTCAGTCATTAGCAAATGTGGAAGGGACAGACTGGAGGGATGTGCACACATGGCAGAGAGGCTTTGGTACAGGCAGAGGCGATGCTGCTCATCGGATGCTGTGCTCGTTACACAGGGACACTGGGTTCCTATTAAAGCTTCATTTGCTGCCCACACACTTTTTTACATTGAAGTGGAATGTTTCATGCAGGCTTTGACTGGCGGTTTTTACAAACTCACAAAAATCTGCGTGAATGGTATAGGGTTATGTGTTATTTTCTTCTTCTATAGTTCTACAGGGTGAAAACTACCTATGCACTTGTTGCACTTGGAGGTATCAAATTATTGTCTATAAAATTAGCATAGCAGAGATAAGGCTTATTTTACACATTAAAATAAGGTTCTTTTTAACAGCATTTATTAATGTTAATGTTTATACTATTCTTTTGCTCATTTTTTAACAGCTTTTTAGCAGTTTAACTGGTTATTATTTTTCATGCATATATACTAGCAATATACTAGCAATAACACATCTTTCACTTCCTGCATAAACAGTTTATTGTGCAATCAAGTTGAAGTATTATAATGAGGCCTGACAAAGTTGTCAGAGAATCTTCCCTCGGGTACAATGAAGTTTTACATTACATGAAACAGATCAATACTGGGCTCAAGAGTGAGAGCGCAGAGAAAGTGCCGCATTACTTCTTACACAGACAATCTCTGCAGAGACTTAACTGCAAAATCAGGGCATGTCTTTTTTTTCCCCCTAATGTGCTTTTACCAAACTCTTTATGTGAAGACTTGACAGAGCAGTGGTGTTTAAATTTGATGCATCTTGCTTGTCTGTAAGGATTTACAGCGTTGGGCTGTTGCTTTAATCAGGGAAGTGCATCCTGCTTCAATGACTCATAGATTTGGGTTTTGTGATCATCATGTAGCGGGAATGATTCGGCTGTGTCGGACTTTCTGTGGGGAATTCAGCCTAGAAACATTGAGTCTCACAGGGGCCCACCACCCTGAAGACCAAAACTTCACAGAAGCTTGGCAAGCACTGGGCTAAGCTAAAGTAGGTCGTTAAAGTAGATTAATGCAGTAAATCGCTGCGCAAGGCATCCTGTTATTCGAACACTGTCCTTTAAGTTTTCTTTAAGCAAACTGTAAACAATCATCCGATTGACTTTTTGTTCCAAAAGAGAATTTAGGAGATTTTGGCTGTCATTTGCTCCCTGAAAGTAATCGTATTAAGAAGAGAAAGTAGGGCTCCCACTGTGAAGTTTAGTTTTTTGATGAGACCTGATTTAATCAGTACAATCTTCTCCATTCATATTCTCTACAATATCGTGATTTTTCTGATAGAAAGGGGTTTCTAAATGATGGTAGATTATGGTAAATTACGTCGCTCAGTTAGTAGGGCGTTGTGCTTGCACCTCAAAAGGTTTGGGTTTGATTCCCAGGGAACGGATGCATTGATGAAATTTATAGCTTGCATGCTCTGCAAGTCTTAAATAAAAGCGTCTGCCAAATGTGTAAATGTTTCACAAAACAAATTTTCTCACGTTTAGCATTTTAACAGTATTTAGGCCTTTTCAGTGAGTGTTATGTAAAGCTCTTCCTATATTTTTTGTATTTCAGCCCCTTTAAGGCAGGATGTCAGTTTAACTGTTGATGTATTGATCATGAACAAGCAAAGCTGAACTCAACCAGTGGTTGAAAAACATATCTAACACCTGAAAGGTTGCAGGCTCAAAGCCCACAAGGACTGACTGATGGACGCAATGTGTCATTTATCCCTGTAATGACTGTATGGTGGTATGGCTTTGTATACACAGAAAGCCTCGGTTAGGATGAATTAATAGGGTAATGGCCAAGTTCATTGCATGAACGCATACACTGTATTGCATCTGTATTGCACGCAATGCAACGCCCTATTTGATTCAACTTCACAGCTGACGTACCGATGACATACAGTCGTGTAGCCTCCTATTCATTTAATAGAGGACAAAACGTGAAATGCAACACTTTTAATCGACGACTCGGACGAACCGGTTCGCTGAAGCGATTCCCTAAAACGAGTCGCACTTTCCTACGCTGCTCCATACCGAAATGCCGAAAGCGTCAGCGATATGACAGAGCCCAAACCACGTGTTTTACGTAATGGAAAGCCAATCTTTCAATGCAACCCCTCCTCCTCCTCGTCTATATCCAACACAGATGCAAGGCAAAGAGGAATACGTGCGAGATACTTTTGAGGAGGAAGCGGGATCAGTGATGCACAGGTGAAACCTCCAGCCGCAGTCCGACCGCAAGAGCATCCTCAGCATCAGCACCGCCGCTCCGCTCCGATCGTGCAGCGCTTTCCCGTTGATGAAAGCTCATGGATATGACTGACTACCAGCAGCAGCAGCTTTTGCCAAGACTTCCCTGAGAAACACTGACCTGATGCTGGAAATGTGCGCTTTGCTCGGAGGTTTCGCTGCTTTTAAATGGGATGCGTCCCCTCCGGGCTTTTGATGCTGTGCACATCCACCCTTCATCCGAGTGATGAACTAACAGGGAACGGAAAGATCCGCCGCGTCTTTCACGTTAGTTTCCAACGGGCTGCACGCTCCCCCTTCCGCAGCACATGCAATTTCTAAAGTATCTATTTTTATGACCGACCAACCTTTATTACTGAGAAGAATACCTTTGCTTTGCCAGGTCCCAAGAGAATATTTTACCTCTTGCATGAAGACGAGTGGATAGTAATACCTATTTTTCTATGGTACTGTTGGACAACTGAGCATCCCATTGTGTTCTTCTTATTATGCAACCGCAGGGATCTGTTCCTTATCAGGGTGTCTAAGCTGTTGGATCGCTCCTCGCCCAAATCAATGTGGTTTCTTTGGAACATTTTCAGCAAAGGAACGCATATGCTGCAGTGTCTTTGTGGCAAGAGTCTTAAGAAAAACAAGAACCCAAGTGGTAAGAGCCATTGCGTTCATTTTCCTACACGTCGTCTTCTCCTCTGTGTGCTGATCTGCAGTCAAATTTGTGCTGCAAGTCAGCTAATGCAGGCAAGCAGAGGATAACTTGGGCTCTAGTGGTGAAAGCAATCTGAGATATTAGAGGTATCGCAATCGAAGGCTAAAAGGGCTTTAACTTTTTCGAGTAAATCCCACAGGTATGTAGTTTTGCGATGGTGCAGACAGTGCGAGAGGGTTTCTCCCCAGTACCTGGGCCGTGTGTGTGTGTGAATTGAGCTTATGGGTTCATTTTAGGGATGCTGCAGCAATCTTCTCAGTCCTGCATCACTTAAAGTGATGCTGCTCTCTGGCTTTGGCGGGCAGCATTTATTCCTACATGATCATTTACAATAAAAAAAGACCTGCACAGTCATGGCTCTTTTAATGTCACCAGTTAATCTAGTGATTTTCCAATTAAGAGATCATTTACTTGCAGATTACTTTAGTCAAAACAAGTCATATCTAGACATCAGCTGCCCTGTTGTTTAAAAACTAGGTGGATACAATTTGTTTCATTGAGGTTGGAAACACAAAGCACAACAAGGCAGTCTGCGGGGCACACTTGCGCATTTTTATTTCAACAAAGCTGTTGACAAATAGGGACACAAAGGAAAACTGTGCTAAGCGCAAGGGGACGGGAGGGAGTCCTAAGTTGGTGTTGACACCTTCTTTCTTAGATGTTGGCACTGCAGCGTAGTAGATCATAACAATTTTCCCATGCTGACACGACACAATCGTTTCTCTGTGTTGTAGTTTAACGCACAGGCTGTCATTCTTGACGCTGCTGTATGTAATGGCCTATATTATAATGTGACACTGCATCATTTTATGTACCTAAAGCAATGACATGAATTGTTAATGTGTCTAGGACCTCGCTGTATACATGTTGATGTTGCTTTACCAACTTCCCTGAGTGACTAACAGTTTCAGAGCAATGCCAGCAAACCGATTGCCTTCTTCACTGATATGCCAGTACATTGCAGAGACTCTTTAACATACAGTGGTACATAAACATATACAGTACCTTTAAATGCAATGGACAAATTTCACATATACTAAATCACATATATAACACAAATATCAATAAACACAAAATGCTCATAGCACATACTGTACAGTAGATGTTTTGATGATTGTCAAGATAACAAGTAAATCAACAAATATATAATACAAATAGATTTTGAGGCACTATTGACACACAGTAAATGAATTTTTACATTTTAGACTATCAACAACAAATAATAGTAGTTTAAAAACTACAGTAAAATACAGTTTAGGATCAAAGTTTAATCAAAGCCAGGACTGATGGGCTCTGTGGCAGTCATTTCCAGGGTGATGCATTCGTAGTGAAATGAAACCATCATTTCCTTTACTCTGTCAGTGATTAGAAGTAGCAAAGCGTGAGGTTTTTGATTAGTTTACCATGGCTGTTATGGACTTAGTAGCATAACATTAATGAAGAGAGCAGAGTGCTGCCAGGGCCTGCTGGTTATAGTCTACGGCACACAGGCTATATTTTTAGTAACACAACTTGCAGCAGGGGCCGCATGTAATCTATAATCACTGTAGTTCATCCACCAGCCATTGCAGTAGTTTTTTTTATCTATTCAACGCAATGTAAACTGTGTGTCAGTCTTATCAGTTAACACCTTCATGTGTGTGACATTCCGTTTATCCCGTTTGTCTATAGAGAGAAGACGCAGGCTACGCTTTTCCAGAGTTTTAAAGTGCGGTATCAATGGCTGCTTCCTTTTCCAGCAGATGGCACCTTCTGATAGCCTTGTGTTGGCTAATGTTTTCCTGGCAGGGATAAAGTCTTGCACTTGGCAGTGTGGGTTGTCATAAAGGGGTTGTGTTTGCTGATTCTTTAGATCTAAAGTAAACACAGGTTGGTTCTCAGTTGACTCGGATCTGTGCAGCGTTCTGGAATATTCTACACTGGGACATGGGAGCAGGATGCTGAACGTTTAGTCAAAATACAGACATGGTTGTAATTAGAGTTGCTTTGTTTTTGGCTTGTGTGGCTTTATGAGATGAGTTTTATGTGGAAGACTGAATTTTTCCTCTTCTCTAGACAATCTGTTTAGGCTTAAAATCTCAGATGGTGTTTATTTATAGAATCTGTTTGTCAGAAGAGTGTTAGATCATTCTTCTGTACAGAACTGCCAGACTAGATCTGTCGTGGTGGAACTTCTGGTGGTGAAGCGATGCATCACACCACCACAGACACTTGTGCTTGACTTTTTACTGCATGCAAATGGTCGCAGGAACACACCCGCACACACACACACACAAACAGTCGTTCAGGCTGTACCAATTACAGAGACTGTTAAGGGGTGTATGGTCATTAGTATGATACATTCGTCCATTTATCTATGAGTTCTAGTTTATAACTCTGTTTATTCTGCATTATGTCTCATTGTCTATGGTACAATCTGAGAATTCTGTAAGACATCTCTGCTTTTCCTTTTTTTGTCTTTTAATCAAAGCTTTCTCAGACATGCTTAAAAGCCAAGCCCAGCTGCTACCTTCTAAACCACTGTGGACAAAACAGCTCCAGTAATAACTCGTAATGGAAATTTTATGTTTGTCTTTCTCCATTTAAAATATAAAATATGGCCTACAGAGGAAAATAAGATTGCAACAAAGATAATTTCCCATCTGCTAGACCTTTGTCACATGAGCAACAGCAAATATCTCTCTTTAAGGCACACGGTTCGGATAAGTTTCTACATTATAGACCAATGGGTTTATAAAAACAAACGATTTTTATGTTTTGCGTTGAAAATCGAAGTAGTGCTGGGCTGTGCAAAAGTCTTTTTAGATGTTTAGCGCGTTACCTTGCAGCTGTTACGGTCGGGGTGGTTGCTAAGGCGTTGCTATGTCATGGCTGATTCTTGCCTATGTACAATGATATTCTTTATTGTCTTCATGGTATTCCAGTCTTTAAATATAGATAGATGTACCTTTTCATTGTGATATATGGATTTTTTTTACTGTTTTAATAACTGACAGTCCAAACCCTTATGAAAGTAATAGTACACCTCTCCTTAACAAGCCACATTATCTGAAGTTTGTAGCACATTGGTGTGAGACAGGTTATGAGCAATGGTAATTGTATTGCTTGTCTTACACCACTAATAATGCCATTGTCTAACACCAGACATGATGCAACAAGTTTTCAGCAACAAGTAATCAGTCTACCCTCACACAGCCAATCAGAAAATGTTTGATGTGTAATACAGTAATGGAGTGGGATTTTAGACTATATAATACTAGATAAATGAGATGTTATTGTGGGCGGGGCTATGCAGTGCAGTAGGAACCAAAAATAGAAACCAGTAGCTTGTCACGGCTGTTTACATGGCAGAGATTTTATCTCTTGTAGCTTTGTTGCGTCATGCCTGGTTAGAACGCAACACACATTACAACACAGTATAAATAGAAGTACCTGATAGATCACTTGGCTTATTTTTTATTGTCGCACTTTTTGTTGTAACTGTGTCTAAATGATTTGAATCTCTCTGACTGTGATAGTTTAAATAGCTTCAAAGTCACATGGCTTGTTAAGAAAAGTGCTTATACCTTGGGTTGCCTATATCTATGTTGGCTCGAATCTTGACAGTCACATGCGCAGGTAAAGGTGTCCTTGAGATGGATGTGCTATGATGTCATCAGATTTGCCATCGGTGCACTTAATAAACATTTAATCAAATTTACTTGGACAGTCCCTTAATAACCTGCGTTATTTGTCCTCTACATATGATATCAGTGTAATCACATGCTGTTAAGTATTTTCAAATGTATATTTACTTCACGAGGACACTTCGCATTAAGATATCTGCAGCGATTCTCTAATGAATGAGAAGTGCTGATTCTCTAAACTTAGTTAACTAATAATCTTCACAAACTTTGTCATTAACATGTTTACAAACACATGTAAGTGCTTTGCTACACAAACAACCTTAGAACAAATTAGAAATAAATCCTAATTATTTTGTTCAGCTACAGTGTTCCTGTAGAGCATTTGGGCTTGATTGCCAGGAAACACATATACTGATAAAATATATATTAATGTAAATGCACTGTAAGCTTCTGCCAAATGCATACATGTAATGTATTTCCATTATACTATTCAGTCTCTTATAGATTTCTGTACTATTTGTTTTCTTATCAGCTCTCTTACAGCTTCCTATACTATTCGTTTTTTTTGTCAGCCCTCTTATAGCTTCCTATACTATTGAGTTTTTTATCAGCTCTCTTATAGCTTCCTATCCTATTCGTTTTTTATCAGCTCTAATAGCTCCCTTTGTACTTTTCTCTCATCAGACTGACTACTTCACTTAAGCCTGTTGAGCTAAAGTCTTATTGAAGGTGGTGAGAACATAATCAGTAATTACTGTCTAGGGCACTTGACTAGGTTAAGGGGACACTATTGACTAGTGACTAGAGGGCTTAAGTTGTACGGGTGCTATCTTTCTGTCTGTTATGGTGCATTTACACTGACTGATTTGAAAGTGATCAGAAGTCATCTATTTGGATGAGAGCTGGTGACTTAAGATGATATAGGCTGCAGTGACCATTCAACAAAGTTGTACAGCTGCTGTATGCAGTTTAGGAACTACCAATGGTAATGCAGAGAGTGGAGCTCACATGATCCGGTCACTATATGAATATAAACATTATAGCAAACGGGTACTGTAAGAGAAGAATTTTTGTGTCATATTAGAACCTCTGTTTGATCCAAAGGACTTCCTGAATATCAGACTTCCTGTTTTTTCTGCTCTATTTTCATGGTTAGTGATGTCATGAGGGTGACCCGGGTAAAGTGCTTAGTGAAGCACCAGTCAGTTTACTTGGAGACTATCTTGGTAACACCCACGGGCAGCTGTTATTTAGTCTCTGTAAATAATTCCAGCTAAGAACTGTATCTTTCAGGTTTTCCAGCTAATATGCATGTATGTTTTGGAAAAAACAGACCAGGCGATGCTTTTGCCAATAAGGCAGGTGTTTCTTTTCATATAAAGGTGGGACTTCATTTTCCATCTTACAGCTGATATGATTTTTTTATGAATAGTCTGTCTGCCTCATACTGTCTCTGGCATGGGTGTACTTATAACAGCTGGTATTCAGCTGAACAAAAGGCTAATGCTAGAGCCGTCAGTAATGACCTGGTTTAGCCATGTGATCCTGCATAATCCCGGTTGTACCTCAGTGGTAAAATTAGTTACTCTTTTGTTGCCAACATTAGATTGAATGTTATAATGACAAAATCCAGATCATCTCTGTGGCTCAATGATTCAGTTGTGAACTCCATAAGTTAAACCCGGAACTTTACAAGAAAGAAAACATTGCAAACATCAAGCAGAACGTTGTAATTGGTAAAGCCCAGCTGGTGTTCTACTCAAAGTGACGAATCCTGTTCTTGCCGAACAACTTTTCCGAACTATTGGTTCATCATTTTTGAATGTTTTTTCGCTTTTGTTCATGTAAGCACTGCCACAAGTAAACATCTCTCGTGCACTTCGCACTAATGGGTAAGATAGATGTTGCTAGGTCGCACAACATCTTAATATCGCTGATGCAATTCTCATGTTTGTGCAGAAGTCATTGTTGCTGTGACTTAAGTGATATATATTTCAAATACAGTATGTTGCGAAACAAACTAATTAGAATTCAGCTGAAAGCAGGGATATTGTAAAATGTTGATATAAACAATTTGTTTTTTGCCGAGTTAACATTATAAAATTTTAGCAGCCGTAATGAACTAGAGTGAATTCTGTGTAATATTGTTTAAGCTGATGAACATTTTGGTATAAAAGAAATAGAGAAACTTTTGATGATTTTTGCCTGTGAATGCAGTAACTTTGTTGGCAATAATATTCATGGCTTTGTGTTATGTATATACGGGATAAACTTTACATATACAGCAGTCACATTAAAGCAGGGATGGACCACAGGCCCTCTGCAACACATTAGACGCAGTGGACATTTACATAAAGCTGCCATCAAGTAGTTTCTGTGGCTCCATGCGGCAGCATCACATGGCACAGTGAGGCTGGCAGGGTCTGATTGCTCTGGAAGGTGGCATTAGCCTTGATACCCTCAGAGGACACAGTAAATGCTCTGTGTATCTGCATCCATCACAGCTCAAGGGGTTAAACAACAACAACAGAAATCTACTTTTTGTATATCTTTGTTTGTTAATCTCCAACTGTTAAGGATAAGCTGTTTGCAATTATCTTATGTGAGTTGCAAATGTAAGATTGTTCTATGTTGACGGCTTTGCAACTAAACGTTGTTTTGATATATGGTAAATATAGTTTCTCTAAGACATGCTTTCATATGGATTCAAATGCCAAAGATAGTTCCCCCCTTTGTTTACAAATGTGGGTGTTTTAAAGGTTACTGTTAATGGTTTGATTATAGAAATATTTCTGTGCATAAAGAATGATGATTCTTGTGTAATATTTTCTTTTGAACATGAATTAACTAGTGGAATTTACAGTAATCAGTAAATACAGAAATATTTAAAACATAAAATGTAACCCTTTCGTATTTGTTACTGGTTTGCAACCATATGTAAATAACACATGCATTGTAATGAATTTTTTACAAGCCAATGTCTGGTTTTACAAGTGCATTACAAATATCTTTCCAGTTACAGTATACTAAAACATTTACTGTAATTTATGACAACATTTAATTCCTGATAACATGATTTAATATCGTATGGCTGTAATTCAGGAAGTTGGCACTTACTGTAGCATGTTTATGCTGCAGTTCCAAGTAACTTTACTGCCAAAGTTTTCAGAAGACATAAATCTGTGTTGTACATTCTTGAATACATTAAATTATGTCTTCTCTTACCTACCAGTCATAATATTTTTATATTAAGATATCAAATTCATTACATCTGCGGTTATTGCAGTTAAGTCATGTTTAACAATATAATTTCAAGGATAAATGATACGTGAAAGTGAACCTCTATCCTTTATGCTGATAAAAATGACGCATTTATATCAAATGCAGGTGGAATGTATCACGTTCACTGCGTGAACATATAATCATGCACAGCACTAACAAAAGTTTTCTCACATATTTTTCCCTTCACTGATGAGCTTGTTCAGTCTCACCTAGTTTGTAACAGTGTGTTTTTAAGCTGCTTTAATAAATCATGTGGCAGTTTGTAGGGTCCCAGGTTCCCAGTACTACTGCTTTGGCAGTCTCCAATGTCCTGGGCTGGTGTATAGGATAGGGAATAATGCAGTTGAACCTGTCTCTGCTTTCCCCAGCACACATCTCGGCACTATCTCAAGGCTCTGGAGTCCTGGTCACATGACCAAGCGTGAGCCACAGACAGTCATTATCTGGCACACTGCTCTGATTTTTACACACAAGCTCCTGTTTGCTGTCGGACATGGATTACTATCAAGCGATTGGCTTTTGCTGACAGTATACAACAGATATGACTTTTGATAAAGAACCGTATTATTGTTGATTTGTGCTCTTCTTTTTAATCTGAGATGCTGCAGTATAACATTAACAGTAAATGCGTTATAATCAGGCCAACATGAAATCTGTGTCCATGGAATTCTGCAAATTATCATTTATTAATCTTTGTTTATTTTAACATTTAAACATATAATGTTTATTTCAACATTTAAACACAAACAATGAACAATTATATTTGCATCAATAAACGTTAACACAGATTAATAAATGCAGTGAAAAATATTGCTCATTGTCAGTTCTTGCAACCTAATGAATTATTTAATGTTAATGGAAGCTTATTGTAAAGTGTTAATGATAATGATTTTAGATGCAGATTATAGTATAGTATTCTCAGCTCTGTTTAACTAAATTTACCAGGTTCTGTCTGGCCCTAGTTATGGAAAGAAAAGTTGGGAAGAATCCGTTGTCAAAGAGGCGAATACTGTACTAACCCATTCATTTCATGTGTCAAATAACAATATTAACAAATTGCATGTGGAAAAATGCATACTGGAGTCAGATCTGTTTGCATGATGTTACATGTTAAACCTCCTGTACAATTTCATAGATATGGTGAATTACTGAAGTCTATCAGATGCCTCAAGCATCAGTGTCCCTTATTTTTTGTCTTTTTCACATGCCTAATGATTCCGTAAATCATGTTTGAAATGTAATTTGTGGTAATCACATTGACTGAAAAGGCCCTGTGTGTTTGTTACATCAGTCTTGTGTCTGTTCAAGCCACATGATAATGGAGTAATGGAGTCATTTAGAGGCATACTGAGCTTTTGCACTTATATAACATCCTTGGAAGTAGCACCTTTGAGTTTTTCCCAGAAAATTCCTGGTGTATATCCCATCTCACATTACATGCTGATATAACCTAGCAAAAAAACCTCTGCATATAGAAAATCCCCAGAAACAAAATATATCCAAAGGATTTTGTGTGTGTTTCTCCTTTTGTTGAAATAGTAGCAGTACCCGGTTGGAGTCAAACAGCTCCTCTGCACCAGCCGGATCTTTTTATCTGTCAGAACTGCTTACAGAGTTCCCTGCCTCTTGGTAGTCTGTCTGGGTTTCCTTATGTAGTCATCAGTACGAATCACCAGCGAGGAGTTTGATGGTGACTTCTAACCGTACAGCGTTCCTCTCACGATACAAACAGCATTCTCCTCCAGCCACACTGTATATATTGGGCAAATTTTATAATTCTTAGGCCAGAAACATACTCGATGCAGAATTGAGAAAAGTAAAAAATTTCTTCGTCAAAATTTATAGATGTTTTTAATGTTTTAAGCTTCTTTAACAATTGTCTTAGAAATGGTTTGTCTTAAATGCAAAATGTCATTGTCAAGCTGACAAAACAATACTAATGTAAATTTAAAACAGCAAACAGCAAGAAAAAAGTCCTATAACACCTAATGCATAATTTATTTATGCCGTGCTGCATTCTGCAAAATTGCATGTCATATTAACAGCAATATTGTTAATATGACAACTGCAGACAATTCTGTTTGGCTAGCTGAAAAACATTTGGGGCAACAAACAATTTTGTTGGCGTAACATGTTTCTATGTAGCGTCAAAGTAAATCAGATTTCTTATTTCCTGTGATTCAAACTTTTCTACATTATGACTAGTTCACCTGCAGAGATAATCGGAATGTAGAAGACAGTTTAGTCTATGGTGCCTCTTGTGGCAGCACTGAGAATGCAACACAAATACTGTATGTAAAATGCATTATGATACACATTGTAATAATATGCAACAAAATGTAAAATCAAACTAGCTGCCTCAAAGCATTTGTATTGGTGTATGTTTTGGGTCTTAAAGGCCATTACAGTTCATATCTCAGTAGCTGCATTTAAAACATCTTTTCAACTCCCAAACATATGTTTGGTAAACATCTCATCTCATATATAGTGGATCATAAATAGTTGATAAATAGTACACTTCAGTTCTAGAGGAGTAACTTGAGGTAGTGTTATGGTCATTTAGTGACACAATGGTGATGGCTCATGGATCAACAGGTTTGGGGTTTAAGTCTGGTGAACAGGAAGCCATCAGACTGCAAGCCATCAGACTGACGTCATAAAAGAAGGATCGCCATTCCAGAGGGGACGTGCATTTTTACATTTTGATTAAAGATTACGAGGGCACATAAATTAAAAAAATAACAAGTCATTCATAATAAGTACTGTAAATGTTCATTATAAAGAATACTGTATTTTGATTTCATGGGGACCTTAAACTCTAAACTTTTCACCTAGATGTTTTTAAAACCAGATTACAGCACCATACAAGTGACACACTGTCACATTTTCAGTTTATACAAATGTATATATTATAATTAATAAATAATTAAATTAAATTATTACATTATGGAGGAGGGCATGCTCTTGTGCATGCTCTTGCAGTGCCATCAGCCAATCAGCTTTGTCATGACATCATTTTCCTGCGGCTAACAGATTTCTCCAGATACTACAGGCTTCCTTGCTGCTATCCGCTAGGCTGTGGATCTAATGTGTTTTTCCCCTTATATACAGTATTATCAATTTAACAGTGCCTGGTTTGCAGATTGTAGGAGCTGAATGTCATTTAAAGTATATTAGGTCTAGCCTATCCTGTCGTTTGTGTTGATGTGGCTTGTGATAGCTGACAGGCGTACCACAAGGCTGACTGTAGTACTGTTTGGACTGCAAACATTATGAATAACCTGTGAAAGTGAACAGTTGTCTCTCAGCTTGACTGTGTCTGTGTTTTTCCCCCTCTCTCTCTCTTTCTCCAGTAGTCTACTCAGGGATCTGAGCTACTGGAGGTTGTGCTGTGTAATTTTTGCTGCAGTGCAGCTCACTGTATTGTAACACCGCCTCTCGCAGAATACCGCTGCCTTTTTGCAGCACCCGTTCTAGTTATGGAACAACTCCAAACGGTTTTGTTTAAGAAAAATTGCATTAGTCTTCTGGTTTCGTATTCATCCATCACCGCTGACACCCCTTGTGCTTTGTAGCCTTACGCTTACACTTAGATAGCTTTGTCAACATTTTATGCTGACCTTTGCGAAGTTATTATTCCCCGATTATTGGCTGCTCAACGTATGAGTTCGCAATTCTGTTGCAGTCTTGAGTAAACTTGTGAGTACGTTTCCCTCTGCGTTGTTTTTCCCCACGTTAATTGGTAATGATACCATTGTACGTGGCGTCATAGCACGGCTAATTGTAGGTTCATGGATAATTACTATTATTTGGAGTACTGTTAGTGTTTACTCATCTGCACTACAGCTAATTGAATATATTTGATAATAACGATGCTTTCAAACAGAAAAGCGACAATAGAGAGCGGAAAGAGACCGGCAGAGCAAAAGAGAGATGGCTGGAAAATGATTGAACGTGACATTCAGCTTTTGAAGGACTTCATGGAAAAAATTGGTTGAATGGCAATTAGCATGAAAAAGGGGTGGGGCTTAGTGCTGTTGTCTGTAATTGGTCAGGGATGATAACTTCAAAATAATAAATTAACATAACAAAGGAAATTATATTCAGGATACAGTTTAAAAATTATAGTTTATGGGCCTGGAATGAAGTGGGTGAGTAAATAAAGACAGAATTTTTATTTTTGAAATAAGTATTCACTGATTCTATTGAAGTTTCTTAGTGTCATAACACAGGTGTGTATTATTGTCCAGATAATCCAAATGACAACCAAATTATTAATCCAAATTATTTTCTATTTTCTTATGTCTCTGGTGTCTTCAATAACGCTAAAAATGTATTTAAATTGGAATGCAGCAAATAGCGTTGTTTTTTTAAGGGGGGGGCTGTCAAGCGCCCCCTTGAGGAAGAGCACTCAGAGCAACCAGTTATTAGCTAGCAACATTTGTGAAGGACTTACAACAACACCATCAGAATATTTTATGTCTAGGAAGGAGAGCGAATAATTCTGTACTCAGAAGGAACAAGCGCACACTGTCAATAAGCAATGTGCAGGGGAACAACACTGACATTTCCATATACAGACATCTTTGTTTTACAGCACTGTGCAAGCATTATGTCACCGCGGTGAGACTGCTATTACCGGTAATAGGCAACATGCTCTGTCCTGACCCATAAGAACAATATCAGCCGCAGCATAATATCTAACTGATAGAGATGTACTGTGCTGGTAACACTTGACATTTCTCAGAGGTTATCATTATTCAACAGCATATCAGTGCTTCTAGTGGCTCACCAGCTTCTGCGTAACCCTGAAGAGGCCATAAGAGCTTTGGTCACTTTCACCAGCTCACTGCTGGCTGTTCTGTCCCAAAGGTAAAGATTGCTTTATGTTAAGAGGGCTGGAAAATGGAAACCTCAGGGTTGGTAAAGATTTTTGAGAGACGCATACGCACTGTAATGAAACATGATGTGGCGGGTAAGTGCGACCTGGTGTGGCTATTGTTTTGTGTATTCTATAATGGCCATTACAGACATCTGTAATTTAAATTTTGACTAGTAGTAATTCACTTTGACGATATGTACAGTGCAATTTTGACCAGTAGTTATTCCAGGTCAACATGTCCATAATTCAGTTTCTACCAGTTAATAATAAGTCCACAGGTTTTCTTCTGCAAACTTTAAGATTTAAATGTTTTAGTAAAAAGTCTAATTAAAATGCTCCACGATTTAATTTTTAATCCATTTCAAGTTATCTGAAACTAGTTAAAAAGGTGATTCTTCTTATTACAACATTTATGACTTTTCTAAAGAAAAAAGAAATTGTATTTATTATTATTACTAGCTGGAATTAAATGTTCACAAGAGACAAGTGAACTGTGACAAAATATTTGCCAGTCACGGAGTAATAAACCCTGGAGTTTGCTATAAAACCACACATTTATCTTGTGTTTAAGAATGTGAAGCTTCTTTTTGATCTAAAGAACAAGTCAAAGAAGTAGAGGAATACCACATACCACAGCAGATATGCTGATGAGGCTCCGATTAAATTTTCAGAATCCGCAAACAAAATCGGCCACTCTCTCTCTTTCTTGCTGGAGCCAGGAGCTGTGTGCAAAGACATGAGTGATTTGAGCAGAACGCTCTTCATTTTTTCTCCCTCTCACTGTTTGGTTGTAAATAAACCGTGAATCAAAGTGTAAATCATCTGCACTCACATAAAAACTGCCTCAATATCAGCCTCAGTATCTTGTGCCAGGCAAACAAAACTAATCGCTGCATTGCAGATAATTAAAATGGAAGGTCAAGTTTTTATCTTATACTTTTCATTAAAGAAAAGTCTTTCTTTATTGCCTTGGTAGGGGGATAGATATAATTATGCATTCACTGCGTCTGGCATTCCCTCACATCCTCCTACCTGTCTAGAGGGTGAGATGAGTGCGTCTCATTAAAGCTGCCGGTAAGAGAAGGGCAGACACAGGTGCTGCAGGGCTGCGGGGCTGCCAGCTCTCTGGACAAATACTGATCTCACCATTTCTCAGGCTGATCCAATCAGAGGCCAGTTTGGTCCTCCTGCAGAGTTCTCTTTAAGTCTCTCTGCAGTCCATCTCTTAATTCTGTTCCTACTTTCACACGTGGCACAAGTGCATCACGGGAGTCCTGGCTCACTCTGTGTCTTACACTTGTTAAAAGTGTAAGATGTGCTTGTCTAGTGGGGCTTTTATCATTTAGCATACAAGAGGTCCAGGTTCGATTCCCAAACAAAATTACAACTGAATTTGAGAGCGCTGACATTTTGATAATATCTTATTTTGTTTCAGGTGAACAAAGAGTTTCGAGTGACATGAGGGTGCATAAATAATGATTTAATGTGAATAATCTATGAAAGGTGAGACTTGGTTGAAAGACCAAATGTTTTCTTATAATAGTAATTTGTGATAATATTGCAGCTATTATTATTATAATTTTATTTTTAGTAAATCCTCTTGACTCAGAAATCTAAGAGAGCTTGCGTCACTTCAAATTGAATGGACACAACACCTTGCCACACAAATAACAGTCCTCACCACCCCCCACACACACACGCATGCGCGTACAACCTAATTCAAGATTGACATAGAAATGTTCTGATAATGAAGTGGCACTCAAACAGACTGTCTGCGCTTGACATTCCAGAGGTCTGTGTAGCCGTATATGACAGCCTAGCATTAAAGACCAAAGTCTAAACCTTTCACAGGTGAGATGCTTAAAGCAACAGCTCACCCAGAAATTCAGACGATGTCATCATGTAGTCATCCTTATGCAGTAGTAAACAAAACATTCTTTCAATATGATTTTTATTGTGATTTAGTATATGCTATAGCTCAACATACTTTATGTCCTTAACATCATTCTTATCGACCAATCAGAATATGCGGTTAGAGTTACATCTAGGATTGCTCTGGACGGTCTTTAAGGTTGTTTGGTTGTAGTCCATACAAAAGATACAGTTTCACTCATTACACTCTCCACAAAGTACCTTAAATAATGAGTAATAATGACAATGCATTGGCCTGTTGCTTGTTGTAGCTGCTTGTTTATCAATCAGTCATTCACATATCATTTTTTAAAAGACTTACATGCTGTTTACTCCAGTTAAATCTACACAGCAGATTTATCTTGATCAGTGCTGCTGAGCATTTAGGATTGTACAGCCTCTCATCCCAGTTTTAAATGCTTATCAAGCACTGATGTGCTGAGTGATACTTTTCCTTACCCAAGTTTCCCTTTATGCCCAAACATTTTTCTTATAATCAAAAATAACTTTGTGTTTTATTCTTTGTAAACGTGTAAATGTTTGTGCATTTTATCCCAAGGTCATAGCACATGTTCAAAGGGCAAGCAGATGTCAAGCCGTCACCGTGCCGTGTAATGCCCATTCAACAAACACAAGATAGGTTGTCGTTACACCTACTCCGATTATCTTGGTAGTTATGTGTGAAAAGCTTTATAATAATGGCCATCTAAATATAGTTGCTTCTTTCAGAGGTGGCATAGCAACAGAGTTGGGATCCGTTGACTACAGAAACTGAACTTCAGAACTGCCTTTTGAAACGCGTTTGAATAGAGTGATCTTGACTCACACTGTCTTTGTCTCGTGTTGAGATGTTATGTATTGAGGAGTTATGTAAAATGATATAATAGATGCGTGTTTATTTCTGTAAAGTTGCTCAGTATCGTGATTAAAGACTTCAGTGGAGCGATGTCTCTGAGGATCTCTGAAAAGGCTTTGGATTAATGTCTACTCTGAAATTTGACATTTGGGAGATATGTTGTCATCATTTTTGGACACTGTCTCTTTAAAATCAGCCTGAAACTCATTTTGCTTCTGTAATGCGATGCGTTTTAGAACTAAACAGAATTGTGAACTAAAGTATTGGACACTTTCTCTAAAATCAACCTGAAACTCTGTAACATCTATAATGTAATGTATTTTAGAATACAACTGAATATTGAACTAGAATATTGAAAGAGAATATTAAACTAGATTATATAATATACTATAATATTACTATATAATATATAATAAACGATATTAATATGCAATTATAATAAACTATAATATTAAATGTCAGAGAGACACAGTTGTGATTGGCATGTCTCTTTCAGCTATGTTAACTACATATCTTGCATCATGCATTTAGAAAGTGAATAAGGTCAATTGTGATTTTATGTTAACCACAACATATACCCAGCAATTAAATCAGCACAGCAGTTTTATTATTTCATTTCTCACACCTGCTTTTGAAAGTCGCTGACTGCATTTGATAAACTGACAGCATTTACTGCCCTATTATTAATGCCGAGATTCACTTTGCTTTTGGCTTGCGGACAGCACTGTTGTCTCACTTCTTCAATCTCAGCCCAAGTCCCAGTTGCTGTCTGTCTCACAGTACCTGCACATTTAGTCATAACATTTGAATACGTTTCATTAAATCTTGCCGTCTAATCTGTGACAACGTGTTATTTTAAATCAAATAGCAGAAGTTAATGAGATATCACCACAGCCTCAGCGGGCCCGTGGGGGGGGTTGATGGTTTTCTATCAGGAAAATGCACCTGATGATACAGGTGAGAACATATATATGTTCAGAACCTTCTCAGGTTAAGGGTTCTTGTTCTGTTAAAGGTTGGAGGTTTCAGAACGGAGTAATTATCATCTCTGACCTCCTCTCGCACAGGCATTTAACCTGTTACACTGACTGGCTTTCACACAAGGGAACTGTGATGGAGAAACTGTTTTAATGTCTTATATGAGTGGGCTAAGCAGCTGCTATATGATTCATCATTCAGTTTAGGAACACAGAGAAAAGATCAGTTTTGAACACAGACCATCTATTGAGACTGTGTATATGCCAGTTCTGTGGGTTGCTTACTGGTACTGTGGTGCAGTTCACACAAAAATTAAAATTCTGTCTTTATCTACTCACTTTTAGGGGTGGGAAAAGATGTTTATAATACCTGTGGAAAACTTTTGACAGAATTCCTTTTCATCTCATCAACAGTTTCTGGCTAGCGCAAAATTTCTGCAAGAACCTTATTTCCCTGCTGAAAAGAAAAACAGCTTAGGCTGGTTTTAACTGGTCTCCCTGCCTGGTTTCAGCTGGTTAAGATGGTTTAGCAGACTAATTTTTTTACATTGTTTTAGCTGGTCAGACGGGTCTTAGCTGGTCAGGCTGAAAGACCAACTGACCTACCAGCTAAAACCAGGTTTGCAAGACTGGGAGGCCCAGCTTAAACCAAATATCTCCAGCTAAGACCAGCCAACCAGCTTAGGCCTCAGCAGGGTTGAATTCTACCATCTTTTTACCTTTTGTGAAATAAAGAAATTTAGAAGAAGTTTAAGAAATAAAAATCTTAAACATCAGCAGGGCTGATGACAGAATAGACATTTTTGGGCTAAACTATTTCTTAACATTCGCACATTTAGCACCAGTCCTAGCTAGTCCTAGCATATCATGTTCTGTATCTCAAAGTGTTATGTGCTATACATAGCTATCAGAATGAGGCAGAGAAATGTGTTATGTCAACTGATGGGTCACTGTTTAAGAGAGACAGAGGATGCAGATGGCATAAAAAGATGGAGGGGGCTTTGTTCAAAGTTTCGGATCAATGAACCGGACAACAAAATTCTTCCCTTAACGTCTTCACAGCTCACAGGTTCCGTAGTTCTTAATGCATAAAAGTGGAAAAGATTCACTGATATATACAGTACAAGTATATTCAAATATATACTCTGTACAGTATACAGATTTAACCAAAGTCTCTCTAATATTCACATGGGTCTGTAGGTAATGTGAAAGTAAGCAACCATTGATTTGTGAAATTACTATAGAGCCTAATAAATTACCTCTAGTTACACACTATTATTACTGTAGTTTAGTGATTTAATTTATGCACAGAAAGCCAGTGGCTCCTGTGGGATTGTGGGCAGTGCTTAAAGTTGCTGCATCTATTATTTCTCTATGGAGAATGCGACAGACATGAAAAGTGATCATTTTACTCAGCGCTGCAGTATTTCCTATAGAAGGCCCAAGTCAGGGGTCTGAATGTAATTAAGTTACCACTCTGGACTGTTGACTTGACTAAGCAGATGCAGAAACAGCAGCTCCTATTACACCTAGATTTCCCACTAAAAAGTAGCATCACTTTTCTTTGTCCTTACATACTGTAGGTTAGAGGCAGCACTTTTGCTTTTCAAAAGTTTAGTTTGCGACGTTCATTAATTATTAGTGGTGCTTGTTATTGCGAAGGCAAGCATCGCTGTGGCTATCACTAACGCTTCGGGTTGGGATCTGAACTTTAGTGGCCCCCAAAACTCGCCTGTACTCATGCGCTATGATTGATTCCTTGAATAAAACCCAGAAAATCCACTTATACTTTCTTCAGGTAAAATAAAAATTTAGTTGCAGCATGGAACTTGAAACTAATGCTGTTACTTGTACTCAGAAGGGTTTTGAGATTGCTAGCTTTAGGTGTCTGGTGTTTGAATAGAACCAGTGGTCCAGTGATATTTATTAAACATATCCATTTTTTAAGCAATTCTATTTACATGTTGAAGGAAAAGCCCACAAGCAAACAAAGCAATTCAGTGTTGTGCAACGTACCCATATTATATTTCAATGTGTTTACAAAGGAATGCTCTACTGGCTTTAAAAGAGAGGTAAATCTGTTTGCACCATGCAGCGCTTCCTCTCAGTCTATGTGGCTGTATCCTTTTTCCCTGTGAGGGCAACATTCTCAACATCGGACCTGCCCGGAAAAGCAGGTGTCAGTAGAACCCGATCCCCTCGGAAGTACAGACCTGTGATGCTGCGCCGATGTCTTGTTGAATCCCTTAAGATAACCTCCCTCTGTCCTTCAACAGTTCTGAATGGATAGAAAGTTGAGAGATTAAGACAAGAAGGAAAAAGAAACCTCTTATCTCTCTGAAACCGAATCCTTTGATGACATTGACAAATGGAAGTGAGGGGTGTGTATGGATCTCTGGCAAAGAGAAAAGACCTGGAGGAAATTTTATTGCTCAGAGGTTGCTCTTTCGAAACTCAGGAGACATCTCAGTTATGTTTTTATGATGTATCAGCTAAAATGCCTTGGGGTAAATGAAAATAGATACGAATGTGCCAGTTGTTGCATACAGCAATAGTACATAGCTGTAACATTATTGTGGATAGCATAACCGCAATATGGATAGTTTGGTCTTGGAAGATTTGATGAGAAATTTGAGTTTCTATTGTAATCTCTAACCCATGATTGCAGACTTTATCTTGCATATGTAAGCACAGTGTGAGACATTGTGGAGATCTCTTGTGATACTCTAGAGGAGACCCACGTGAACCGGGGTGTTGTTCTCAAGCAACAAGAGAAGCAAGAGACATAAGCTAAGATCTCAGTTTGCTCATCATATTTAATCTTATTGCTGTCTTATTGATAAGTCTGTCTGTCTGTCTATCTACCTACCTATCTGTCTGTCTAAGATATATCTATAGATATAATCTAAAGACAGACAGACAGACAGACAGATACATACATACATAGATACATAGATATCCTTTGATTTCTATAATGATGACTGAATGATTATTTAGTGAATCTCTTTTAGAGTCTGAGAGTCTCAGATTTAAGTAATTGTAATGTAGGAATGCTATTAGAATGCTGTTTGTGTATGAACACTGTTTAATTATAGAGTGCCTCTGGCTTGTCCTTGAAGAATATGACTGCTGAGGTGGCTGTAGTTTGCTGCAGTGGTGACTTGAGGGAAGATCAGGGGTCACTTCTGTTGCTGGATCCCGTGATTCTTGCAGGCTCTTATTTGATTACCCTTTTGAAGTCATAGTCATAGTGTTGGTGGTGCAAACAGGTCAGGGTCACTGTCAAAGACACTCACTGGACTGGCAAGGTCTTTTTTACATACCTGAGAGTTACATAACTGCTTGTCATGTCATTGTTTTAAGTCCCTTTGCAAAATGTGACTCCTTCAGATATGAGTGTTTGTCAATTCTTGTAGGTCTCAATGTGGCAAGGTTGATGAAACAATAAAGGATGTGTTTTATAACAAAGATAAAGATTTAATGTTGTGCTACTGTATGAGGCACTATAGTGGATGCAAAGCAGATGTCTGAATGGAGGATTGCATAGGCTGGTTGCGGTTTTAGAAGAATGTTCTGTATTTGTAATCATTAAAACTGAATTTTGTTTGTAATGTTGACCAATTGCAGTTGAAGGCAGTGATTGGAAAAAATAATTCTTGAAAACATTTTTTTTTTTGCAAATTTTATTTGGTGAAACTAGATTTTATTTTGCATACATCTCATAATCATCTTAAAAATAGCAGTGTGAAATACATGATATATGCATTATATATAATTATCCCTGAGTGATCTGCGTTACATCACAAACATGACTTTAGTAACATGCAGATGAAAACAGTCACAAGTAATAGATGCTTTGGTAATCCAATAATTGGGCTAGTAATCAGCATTACTCATACCTTGACTCAGCCACTTTCTGCTACAGCTGTGGTTGTGTGTGCGTGTGATTGTGTGTGCGTGTGTGTGTCACCACCACTACATTTCTGAAAATGTCAGGTTTAGGTTCAGAAGTACATTTAAGGCTAAGGTTAAGGATAAAGTATAGTAAATATTATTATTAGTATGAAAACCATGATGTCTAGTTTTTCGCTAATATACCTTCTTCTCTCTCTCTCTCTCTCTCTCTCTCTCTCTCTGTGTATGTGTTTGTGTGTGTGTATGTGCGCAGAGCAGCGAGGCTGTATGCTTTATCGTGCTTTGACCACATTATGAATCAGTAAATGTCATATCCATTCAGCGGTATGGTATGTGTAGGTTATTGAGGGCTAGGGTCTTCTTTGTTCATATGTGAGATTTTCATGGCCTGGAGATCATGTTCCAACAGTATGAACATTTATTATAGACAAAGAGATGGTTCTTCAAATTGTAAATTCTTTTATAATACCTACAAGGTGATATACAGCAGAATATAAGGTACGAGTTAGTAGCCTCATGCTAGCTTCAGTATACAAGAACCCATTTCTAAAACTCAGTTTTCTTTGAAAATCATATGAAACCATATAAGTAAATGTGTTCTTATAGAAATATAGAATGGGTCACTGGCAATATCTGATGTTCTGACAAAGGTGAGTCGTTGTAACCATGAGTTATGACCTTATGTTATTCCATAGAGAAAAAGTTTTAGCCCAAACAAAAGAAATGGTTTTAACACATAGGTTCTGAAATTCTGCATGAGCAGATTATCCGTTACCGCCCCCAAACACAAATCTGTGAATTTTAAACAGAACTGCTTTGCAACAACTTAGTTTGAGCATTATATAAAAAATTAGTTTCTGAACAGTCTATAAAAAATGGCAAGTTTTGGCAACATTAACAATTTATTGACCTTGTTTTCATCATTTCTAAAAAAAAATGAAATATTCATAATGGATTTGTTTTAGCACAAATGGCATTATTTATTCATTCAGAAATGTCATGGAAATTTATCATTGGCTATCACAGTTTGTTTAGAAAAAGCCTTAAAAAAAGCATTTAAGCAGCAGTCTTGAGAATTTTGGCTCGGTTTCAGTGCTGCATCCCACATTCAGGCTTCCTGGCTTCCTGATTGGATCAAGTGAATGCTCATGTAAGCAATCTTTTGGCCAGGAACACTGGCTTTGCTTTAAGGGTTATTTTTTGATTGCTCTGGGACTTTGATAGACAAAGCCTCTCCTGCATGTTCCTTTGTGGTGCCAGTAGTTTCTCTTTATTATTTACTTGTGCTGTATTGCAGATCCGTGCAGTGCTGGTTAAAAGAGCCCAGATTCAAATCTCTAAGTTATTCAGGTGTTTTGGGTTGTTTCTGGGATACCAAGTGGGTAGCTGCTTACTGGCCCATGTCAAAAGAGCCTACCCTCAAGTCTCTTTGGTATTTGGGTCCCTAGATAGGGCCTGGGTTCCTTCTTTAAAGCAACTTAATGGGATATTTTTGCCTCTTATATTGTCCACCATGTGAAATTTGTAAGACTGTTTGTATAAACATTTGTACATTCTTTAAAAGTATAGCACACCACGCAATTTAAGGTGTCATTCATGTCTATAGCACAAATGGTGTTAAAATCCCTAATGCTAAGAATAAACAAGAATAATGGTGTAACAATATCTATTGAATGTGAATAACACCCACAATGAAAGCAGCACAAAAGCAGCAGCAGAGTGGAGAACATGCCCTCCTGCTCGACACCAGCTGGCTATAAACGTTATCCAAATGAGACATTAGAACTAACAGTAGTACTAGCTTCTGAATGCACACAAAGCGCTTATCTCCTCAGGTTCATCTCTCTGTCTCTCTCTCTCTCTTTCTCTCTCAGTTGCTGTAGCCCATGGGTAGTGCTTGGTGTAGTGTATATTGTGTGTGGCCGCTGTAAAAACGCTGACTTGCTGGAAATGTCTGGCTTTGATGGATGATTCTTGGAGATCAGAGCTCTCCTCTGTGTACAGGCCATATCCCTGATTGAACAGCTTCATACTCCACCTCTGCCACGTTCTGCAGACACTCTCACCGGTGTCAGTTGCCACTGGTCCACAACCGAGCCCCCTGCACCTCCCCACCCCCCGCAACCCTTCCAATTAGCAACCTGCTAATTGGCTCTTTAATTGTCATCAGCCTGACAGGTCCAGGCATGTTGTGCATACTGGCTGGAGAGAGAATTGGATGTGTTATTTTAACCTGAATTAAGACTTTCAACGAGGTGAGAAATGTTGGATGATGTTTAATAGATGCCACTGATTTTAAAAAACTATTGCTTCTAAATTGTGTAAATAATTAGTCACATTACACCAAAATGAAAATAAAAAAGTTAACCTTTACAGTCATGTAAAGAAATAGTTTACTGAAAAAAGAAATCATTATCATTTACTTTACTTGTTTGTTTGAAACCATTAAATTGGACATTGACCATAAGCACCATAACAGTTGTCCATATGTCAGATATCCTTGTTCTTTTGTGCACAACTTTATCACCGAGCGCCAGGTTAATGTCACAAAAAAATAAAAAAATTTTTTTTTTTTATCAAATCAAGAAAATGAGGTTTGAGAACTGTGGCATAGGTCAAAATCAGAGAACAACTGCAATGTTTCTTGCACAAAGCTATCGTATGGCCTTCTGATAACTCCAAAGTCACATGACTGCTTTTAACACAATCTTTATCTCCTTTTTGATCAATGAACGAAAACCAACCAGGTTTAAAGTGGTTATTTATAAAATGGTGAGTAAATGATGACATTATTTTTTGATGACAAAAAAAGTGTTAATAAGCTCTATTGTTCATAAACAGCTGGTCTGTGTGTGTGTCATGCGCTGTATGAGAATGCACTGCAGCTGATATATGCGATTAAGTGTAAAGACACTTTACATGTCATGGAAATCCTTACATTTTTCCCATCTTGATTCACTTAGGCCGAAGGCAAACAGTCCAAATCTTTCTACTCCATTCATTACCAGAGGCTGCTCAGATTCTCATAAATCAGATTTATACATTCAAGGTCATTATGCTCTGACACCTGCTTTCTCTCCCAGCATTTTAAGAGCTCTTCTCTTTTCAAAACCCACCTGCAAATAAAACATCATGTTTTAATGTTTTAAAGCCCCCAGCTGGGGAAGCACATCTTTCTCTGGCATTGTAAGAAATGGGCCAAGGCCAAAAGTTGTGTAGTTATGTAGTATGTGTAATACAAATGATGTGTTCATTGAATACATTAAATGATGTAATATTTAATCTAATTTCTCAGTCTGTTCAAGGTACTCTTGCATTGCGTTTCGAGATCCTTATATTCCATTCGGCGTGTGTTTGTGCTGTTTGCTGATGAGTGTTGGTTTAGTTGGGCTGCTGTGCTGGTACCTTTGGAAAATCTTCTAAATGATAGAAAAATATGTTTAACATCATATATCATAAGAATCATATTCACGATTTATTGCATTCATTGTTTACACATTTAGCTCAATCATTTTACTCATTCTTGGTTGTTAATCACACAGAATTAACACATTGCAAGTACAATTCAAAGACATAAAGAAATAAAAGAATAAACATCTAATAAAAAACTGTTTAAGTCTCTATGCTTGTAGAACAGAAGCTGAGTCATTCTGTTATGTAACATATACTGTCCCCCGAGTCTGTCCAGTTACCTATTAACCTTATGAGTGTATCTGAAACTCTAAGCAGCTCAAGCAACCCTAGTCAGTCAGTGACTTTACAGGCAAGCTTTATGTATGAAGGCTATAGACTTCCAATGGAACCGTAATGCCACTTGCATTGGTAGAGTACAAATGGAGCTTAAAAACATGCAGACATAATTTAACTAAAACATTTATTGACACACTGTTGACTCTATGTATCAGACTCAATTAAATGAATCTGATTATGTTGATAAAAATACATTTACGTCTCTGATTCTGATTCTATTTTCTAACTACTTGAGTTACAGTTATTAATAAACAGTTATTAATATAGGATGACTGTGATTTCATGCACTGATTGGAGTGGCTGGGAGTTCTGTAGTTTTCACTATGAGAGTGTCTGTTGTCTGCATGTGTGTGTTACAATAGATCTGTTTCTTGATTTAATTCTCTTTTTAACGTCAGATAGGATGCCAGCGGTACTTGAACCCCAAACTGTTATTTGATGTCTGTATAATTTGATTAAAGGTCTTAATCCATAATGAAGATCTGGCAGGCAATGCAATGGGAAATGTAGCTTTAGTTGTGGTATTTGAGAAAGGTCAAAATAAATTAGAAAAAATATTATACTTCAATCTCAGACATTTCTAACTGGACAAGATTGGATTTTTCAGAGGACCTCAGAGTTAAAGAAAAGGTGGTAAATTACTTCATACCTATCACTGAGATTGTATTAGAAAAGAATGGATGTGTGTAGTTTCTTCACTGTACGAAAGAATAACTATGTTAACAGGTAATGGACCTTTATCCATGAGTGGGAGTGGCCTTTATGTTTACTGTATCTATGGGGCACCAGACTTTGTCCTACAGTAAGGATTTTACATGGCATATTCAATCAGCTCGCTAACTGGTCAGGAGGAAAATCTACAATTAGCTGTGTCTCAGTATTTTAAAGCTACATGACATCACTGTATTCATTCATTTTATAATCAGTGGAACCAAGTTTGGGTTGTGTTTCAATATGTTCCAGTCTGTTACTGCTATATTTCCAAAGCTGGCGTGACGGCCGTAACGGTGACCAGCGCTTTCTCCACCTTTGTGCAACGACGTCTCCTTTGGGTCGTGTTGGCTCAGGAAGTGTGGAGGGACGTCAGCAGAATTTGACCCAGATAGCTTTCCTCCACTTTGAGTGCTCCACACATCAAACCAATTTATCCCCCTCCTGTTAGTGTCGGAGCGTATTAGCACTGGCTGCGTGACTATGTGTCTGCTGATGCGGTTCAGTAACCTACAGGGTCACATGCTCATCTGAGGGAATATGACTGTGAGTTTGAACCTGCACAGGATGTGAACACAGCATCAACAAGCCATAATTATATCTCATGGCAAGGGAGAAACAAAACAAGACAGTCCTCGACAAAACCCCTGTGAAGCACAAAAAAGACGACTGTGTAATATGTGGGAATACGAGACTTTGGAGGGCTGACTTTCAACAGATGTGAAATATTGTTGCCTTCAGGTTCTCATGGGAAGTTTCTAATTATGAGTTTGAAATTTGTAATTACGGGGTGATGTACTTTAAAGTGACTTTGGCTGGAATAAAATGGATGTGTTAGGCATTTTAATATTCTTTTCTTTCATTTTCCCTTTCCAACAAAAACGGGAAGTTTTTCAAGTGTGATTACAACAAAAGGATGCACACTAGTTGTGTATTTGATGTGTATGATTTTATTATCATCAGAAGTAACTTAATTATTGTTAATAGTAACTATTAATTAATGTTAATAGTAACTATAAACTGTTGTAAAAATATTTTTTTTTGTGTTTTCTCCCAATCCCAATAATCAGTGATGTACGTACACAAATGTGCATATACACCCATATTTTACACACAGCAACATACATTTTTGCTAAGTCTATACCAGTTTCTGCTTGTCATATACAGGTATCTACATATACAAACACTGTGCATGTGTGTCTAATGCTTAGGCTGTAACAGTGGATGTTGAGCACCGGTGTCCTGCGGGCACCTGCTGTGGGTGGGCCGCGCGCTGCATGACGAATGGAAACTCTAAGAATAGCCATGTCACCTGATGGGGGCTGATAACACACTATTGATGGCTTGGTGGCGCTGAGTGAGACTTCAGGGTGTCGAGTCCCGGGTGTGAATCACCGGGCTGCCTGCTGTTAACATCCATTCACTCTCACTCACGCTCACATCAGTATTCAGGCCATCACAGTTCTGAAATATTGCTCTCTTTCCTATGTTCCTCTTTTGTTGTGGACTGCTGTAGTCAGATGGTCTTTTATCCCAACGTTTTAGGATTTCATCTCCTAAATATTGTTAATCCAAGCCGGACATAATCCAGAACCATTAGAGGAGACAAGAGTGTATTATTATGACCTGGACTGACTGTACCATACACACCTGTCCATCCCATCTCTATTCAAACCAATATGCTTTTGTTGGAATAGTTATATCTATATGTTTGTACTCTTTATAACAGGGTTGAGAATGTTACTTTTAAAAGGTTTCTCTGTTTATTAACAAACACTTTTCTTGTAAGCTTTTTTGCTTATTTAAAGTGTTTTTAAATCATCACATCCTAACCAGATGCTGTGATGCAGATAAAAAAGTATCCTATTTCCAAAAAGTAATTACGTAATGTCAATCTGTCATATGTAAAGTGCTATTCGCTCATATATCTAACATTTTCCTTATTCATTCATTTGTTCTGGCATGCTGGCTTATAATTATTGTCCAGTCTATGGAATCCACGGATCTGGAGATCTATGTTAAAATCTGTGCAGAATCTAATTGCGGATGTCATTGTGGTAGGACCACAACCTCCACCTCTTATTTCGATAATAGCCGCCTCTAATAGCCACGAATGCATGTGTCAGCAATGGAGCCACCAGTCACTGCCCCCAGACACATTCAGTATGGATTTAAAGTCAGCAGTAAGAGTACAGCGTGAAATTCTAATCCCCTCTGTTTGTTTTTTATTACTGTTGTTATACTTTTGTTTCATAAGAGTAATGGAGTTGTTATCCTAAGCAGGATATGTTCTGCCAGTCTGTGTGCCTCTGCGATAAGACAAAAACAATGACATTTCTGAGGTAAAAAATGTGGTTGTCACGTATGTTTTACAGTAGCTCAAGCTACATGTTGGTTAATTGCTGCCTGATGTTGTTTTCATTTTAAGCTCTCTAATGAAAAGTGACTGCAAGGGAATTACAAACCTCTTATTACTGACTTCATGACTTATTCATGACTCAGCAACATGACAATTCCAAGTGATGCACGCTTAGTTTAGTCAGCACGCACCGGTTACGACATCATTTTCAGTTGCTTGCATGAATGTGTTGGGTTTCGAGCGCGAGATGTGTGCATTTTTAGCATCTGCTGTTTTAGATAAGTCTGTCTTCATAAAGCAGCACTTAACCTCGGCCCCGTGTTTGGAATCTTTAAGTACTTTGTGCTGAAAAGGAGCACCGTCGTCACAATTAATGACAACAAGCAATGACGAACATTTGAGCTAATACAGGAGATTTGACTGATAAGGAATTAGGGTTGGTGATTGAGCTCTTATTTAAAGAATATGGTGGAAATGTTTTTGGATTGTTGTCTGCTGGTGTTACTCTGAAATACAAAGACAGTAGTAAAATCAGTGGGAGAAATCATAGTGCCAGTATGACATTAAAAGAGACAATATGACATTTAAAGAGAGAATATGACATTAAAAGAGTCAGCCATTAACCTGATTCCATTTGTTTACATTAAAATGGGGCTTAGCTTGATTTTATTACTGATTTATTACTGGCTATTTGTTTTAAAACATAAACTTGAATGACAAACAGCAATTGAATGCCTTATACATAAATAGAAAATGGCTTTGCTCAGATTTTGTCAGTGTAGGTCTAGTAATGCCCCTGTCAAAAAACAGATTCTCTACTTCATGCAAGTGACAGTTGTTGTAAGTGACAACATTATATTAATATTTAATCATAACTCATCATCATACTTTGGTACATATTGTGTCAAATTGCAATCAGTTATTTGATGATCATTACAGTGATCAGTATCAGACCTGTATACTGTACGTACTGTACATGTTTAAAAATAAAAACTCATGTATTCATCATGTATTGAACTTTACAGTAATATCTAATGTTTCTGCGTGCAACTCTTTGGTCTGACGCTGCAAAGGCCACACACAGTGGAGTAAAGACTCAGATGATAATGGCGAAAATTCTGTAATTGTTCTTACTATGTCATACAGTGAGTCATATACAGGGAAAATTGGATTGTGTGTTATTATTTTGGGGCTTTTGAGAAGGAGGAGGGATAGAATTACAGGTTGGACTTGAGTATGCAACACCTGCACCTACATCAACTGCTGCATCACAGCACTGTGGTCTCTTTAAGTAGCATAAACTCTGTCTCTCTCACTTTGCCTCTCTCATCAACACTTGCTTAAGTAATTTCACCCTCTTTTGCACATTCTGAAAATACACCAAAGTGCTACATTCCACATAAGTTCAAAGTCTGAATAATTTGCAACTTAATGATTAAAACTTAGCAATTATTCATGTGTTCTTTCTCTTTCCCTTCGTGTGTGTGTGTGTTATTTTCCCACAAGGTGACATGCAATTCTAAATCTCCCAAACCAGCCACGTCAGAGTGATTGACAGCTGCCCCGCCCCTTCTTCCCTCTACCCCACCCCTACCCGCCCTTTCCAACACTTATCCAGGAAGTGCAGCTTTTTAAACCATGGCTGTAAATTACCCATGAACACATTTAGTCGCGCCCTCAGACACACATTAGCTACAGATGAACAGATGGTGTTATGAACAAACATTTAAGTGTGTGATTTATTTTTAACGGGTGTCAGAAGTGCTGAGCTTAGGAAAGACGTGGTTCTGGGTATGTGTCTACCCACCTCTTGAGCTTTAGTTAATGGTTTGTTTCCACAGTGAAGACTATATTAAATCTCGGGTGTGGCGCAGTGAGGAATGCAGTTTGTTGTTTCTGTGTGCACTGCAGTTCCTGTAAAACCCAACAGTGATGAGAGCTTAAATTACAGAAGCTTATAATATTTGAGAAGAGTAATTATACGATGCAAGCAACACTTTTACTCCTGCTAATACTTGGGGTTGGGAATTTAAATAAACCCTTACATTTTAAACTGGCACAACTCGTTTGTGCTATAGACATGAGTGATACCATGAATTATGGGGCTTGTGAAGGAGGTATGCTACTAATTTTTTTAATTAACCTGATTTATGATTTTCATCTGGTAGAAATTAAAATGGGTAAAAAATCTTATTGACTTACATTAAAGGAGGGACCAGATTTATTATATAAGTGTTGCATTGGAAAGCATGACTCTTCTCTTCAGAAAAAGTAAAATTCCATTTGTAATTCTTGTCTTCCTTCAAGAATGGTTGGGGACAGATGCTGCTACTCAAGAAACAGGGATGGAAAAATTTACAATATTGTCATACTGTGAGACGTGAACTAGTTATCAGTCACTAGGAGGCTTTGCTAAATGTGTATGAATGTTTGAACAGATGCTGCAATGTCTGATGCAGAAAAACATTTGTAAAATGTCTGCCTCTCTTAAACTTTCATTAAGCATTGGCTTGATAATGATGTAGACTGGCTTTCCTGCAGATCTGTGGAAATTACACACATACAGTCACCCTATGCAATTTATCATAAATTTGTTATAGCTGAACCACTATCAGCACCAAAGATATATATACAGTGTATTGGTATTAGGACACTAAAGTAAAAATTGCTCTGTTTGCTGTGAAGTCAAGAAATATTTTATGATTAAAAGATGAATATGAGGCAAAAGTACAAAATGTCACATTTTGTTATTTGGCTGTTCTAATACATAAATGTTTTACCAATTCAGAAAATTCTTCTGAATAAAATTCTTTATTCTTCTGTCTAATATGAGCCTAAGTATTGGGACCATTGGCTCAACTGTGTCTCTAAATGATCGTCTGTGCCCTGTTGCATTATTCGTTTACACATTAAAAGCAGGGAATGCTACTAGTATGCTACATACTATCAATTCTGTCCTTATATATACATATATATGTATAAACTATTTGTATGTTTGTGTAATATTTCATTCACATACAATTTCTGATGTTCTTTCATAGGTTTATATGACTTCAGGCACTAATCCTTTTAATATGATGTTGTAAATTATGCTGCTGTTTATAACATCTGCTGTCATCAACAGCCGCCACAACAGTGCCACATGTGACTGTGAGTTTGCCAAGTAGGACATGTTCCTGGATCAGCATCTTTCATTGGTCATTGAACTACATTTTTCTCATTCCCCTACCTAAAACTGAAGGCTGATCTATGATATGAGTTATGTTTACACCCCTAATATAAACATACAGACAGATGCCATTGCATTACTACTTGTGTGAATTTTTGAGTGTCTTACATCATAAGCATTGCATTTTTAGCATTACATGTAAAAACATGCCGTGAGGCCATTTTCTAGTGTAGATACACACTCAGAAGAATTTCCCCTAATTGATTTGAGATCTTTCAGTTGATCTTTGCCTCTCAGTTGAGACAGGCTTTGCACTCTTTAGTGTGCTCAATGGTCAACAGCTTTTGTTCCAGACTTTGGAGGGAGATTCATATACAGTGCGGCTGATTGCTGGCTTCCTTCTGTGACTCATGCCCCTGGTCCTCCTCTTTTTTTATGCTATGCAATTAGGTTTAGTGTTTTATCATCAGCCATTGGAAACAGAATAAGTAAATAAATGCCACTCCTCTGTGAAACACGGCGTCTGATTCTGATGTACATCTGCGGCGTGTTTTGGGAAGTAACCCTGGCAAATCGGGAGATCTTGACGACTCTGTACTTTGTTCATTCAGTTTCAAGCCCGGCAATCATGTGAATGAGCTGCATTACTGAGCATCACACTGCTTTAAGAGGGCATAAAAACCGGAGGTAATTTGCTCTTATACGTACTTGCACAAGTGCACTTCGCAAAGCAGGAAGTACAGGACGCCACATGACTGCTGCTCTAAATGGGGGGATGCTCGCTGCTTAATGGAAGCTGTGTATGATCTTTATACCACCTTTCACACACCTTTCTTCTCTTAAATAGCTTATTACACCCTAGCATGCTACAGTGACTTTGGATGAAGTGCGTGCCATTTTACGAATGAGTGGATAGCTCGGTGGACTCTCGCAGATCAGATCATTTCCGTGCTTTCCATAGAATCATTTACACAATGCCACTCTGCATGCAAACAGTGTTTATGGACCTCTTGTTAAATTGATTGGGCTGCTGGTTGCTTGGGCTGGTTGCCAGATCACCTTGATGCTCTTTGACCTGGTCAATCAGGCCAATATGATATTTCAACTTAGTCAATAAGTTAATTCATTAAGTTTACTAAAATCAGCCATGCAAAAGACTGTCTTCATATTTTAAGTTCTATAAACACTTTATTCAATAAATAAGTAATGATTATATTACAGATGAATACATTTATGAGTAATAATGTACGCTCAACAGTGATGTTTAGACAATGAATGATGATTAATATTTCATGTCTTATTGCTAATGGAGGTATTAAGCAATATTACAATTGATTTTGAAACCCATTTTAAATGTGCCAGTCCATCCCAGTAATGCTGTTTGAAACAGTAGTAGTGTTAAATAAATACATTGTGAGCATAGTTTTCCTGCCGCTTCTGTGTACTGTAAAAGCAAGTTGTACAAGTTGGCCTGTAGTCTGTTTGGCTCTGAAACATAATGAAGTCCATAAATCTTGTCATTTGGTGGTGACAGTACGCGCGCAAAGTAATTCTGTGATCACAGTGTGTAACGTCAGGAGACAGGACCCAGTTCTATGGACTATCTTCTAAACAGTAGCATTGTGTGGACTATCTTTGTTCTGCCCCAGTATAAAGTTATTTTTATGTGTTTCGTGTATTTAACCCAATTTTTCTAGTATTCAGTGCTTAGCAGAAAGAATATAATGCAGATGAATGTTAGGAGAACTATAGGCCTGTACATCTGTGGGCGTTTGCAAGGTTTTCGGAGCTGTCCGTGGTGCTGAATTCAAGTACATGTGTTTCCACAACTCGATCTCATGAGTTGTTGTAGGTGTTTCTATGTAGAGTGTGGTTTATGCGCACGTACATTTTTCTAAGGAGTAAACAACAAAAACAATATTAATGTATTGAAATCTTCTAAAATGGAAATACTAGAAGTTATTTTAAACAGATGTTCAGGAATCCATTTGTTGATGTTCATAGAATATTGAACTCATGACATTGATAGGTTGATTTTATTGTGTGCTTTATAATAAGTGAGATTAAATAAATATATTTATTATTTACCATAATGTTTGTTTAATGCAGTAAATGCTTTATCTTTTAAATTATCCTTATTTTTTGCTCTCCGTGATTTCTAAAGACTAGTTTCAACAGACTAGGCTGGAAAACTGCTGGAAATTTCAATTTTAACTGCTCTTTAGAAAGAGAACAGAGGTGTTATAAAATGTGTGTGTCTCTAAAGTTGTACATCTACAAAGTAGTTTTAGTGTCTCTGTAGAAGGGGAAAAATGGGATGGATAACTGCATAGTAATGAGATCTCTCCAGAAGGGGCTTGTAAGTTATAGAGTTTGGACTCCTGTTATCTAACTGAAATAAAGAGAACAGACACCCCACTGCTCTGTCCTCAGTAGCCTGACCTGATTGGCAGCTCCACAGGCCATCATCCCTGGCCACTGCTAATCTCTGCAGTACTCTGGAGGGCAGAGTCTTCCAGCAATGCTTTTCTCAGCTTTCTCTGTCTGTCTCATGGCTTCTGCCTGGCATCAGGTCCCTAAAGCCCACAGCTGCTCTTAATGAGTGGGGGTGGGCATAACATTTGCCCACAATGATGTTTGAGACTTATTTGAATAATATGATATACTAAAGTGGGTTGTATACTTGACTAGGACGTTACTGGATCAACGTCTGTATTGTTCCTGAAACAATCAACCAATCAGATTTTAGAATTAAGGTTAGACTGGGCTAGGCTGGAGATCAGTAAAGTGCAGTGTTTAAAATCAGTTATGCAGTGTTTAAAACACTGGGTGAGATGATAAAGTGTGGTGCTGATGAATAAGAGATAGGCGATGGTTTGTCTTGCAGGTTTTTTTTTTAAACTGGCTCATGAGGCAGCCATGACAGGACCAGCTGCTAGACATTCTAGACTGAGAATTCTGCAATAGTTTTCTCTTTCTTTCTTTCTTTCTTTCTTTCTTTCTTTCTTTCTTTCTTTATTTTCTTTCTGTTCTGTTCTGTCTGTCTGTCTGTGTGTGTGCATGTGTGTGTACAGTATATGGCAGGTTTCCTCTACCGTGACATCACTGATCTTCAAGCACTGAAAATGTGTTACATGCATTTTTTTCATCTCCTGTCTGACTTGGATTCATTTGTCATAAACAGTGAAGCCGTGTGGCATGAATCAGAGAAAAGAACCTGAGGTGGAGATGCTGCTTTTCTCTATAATAGATGCATATCATCATGTCCTCCTCTTCCTCCTCCCTCTCTCCTAAAATTACAGTACCTGCACAGCTGCACTCTCATACATTATACCCTCAGCAGTCTGGTTGACCACAGGCCATGGTAACCTGTATACTTAGTGCCCAGCTTCCCAGCCCACAGACCATTACACTCTTGAGACGGTTGTTTTCTGACCTTTCAGTTGCTTACTCTTGTTTAACCATAAGCTGATTGATTGACTTATCTAGCTGCTATCTATTATTTATGTATTTGAGCTATAAATAACAGTCTGCAATCACACTCACATCATAAGTGTCATCATTGTAAAGAGTGTTGGTGAAGCTGTGTAGCCTTTCAAGCGACAAGCTACTCATAATTTAAAGCAGTTGAACTACAGTCAAACTACCCTTTTGAAAAAGTAGTTAGCTACACTACAAGCTACTAAACTCTGTAGCAGTAAAAAAGCCACACCACTCTTACTAAACGTACACATAAACAGTCTAAACATTTATTCATGGTAAAATGATACTGGAATACTGTAAAACGTGTGGATATTTTGCTTAGGTGCATGATAGTAATTATGTTTTTCAGGTGTGTTCATTTTTGTACTCTGTTTAAAAACAACTGAGCTCCTGTCAAAGTTGCTTTTTTAATTTACTCTTCAAAACTGCTAAGAAGGCTTGATATTTTACATTAGCTTTCTCATAAATAATAGAAAATGTTTTAGCTAACCCGATGGTCAAAACCACTTACTTTGTCTCTGTTTAAGCTATTGTGAGATATTAACAGATCCATTCTCCGCAAACACTATCTTGGACTGGTGGAGAAATGATGTGACATGCATGCTGGGAGTTGTGCTTCAGGGTCTAGGCTGGAGTGTTGTCGTTCTGTTGATGTGCTGAATTATGGGATGCCTTGGTGTGGGTTCTAGCAAGTCAGTGTTCTTTGTGCTACCTGTAGTAACACTGTATCCTGCTGCCTACATGCAGTCCAGCTCCATTTGAACACCCACTTTAGAGGCAGTAGGTACAGGTGGAGGCATGATAGTCTCATGAGAGCCTATTAGGAGGTTAAACGAGGTGACGTCTCTCTCTCCCACTTCCTCGATCACTCTTTGAGACCTTACCTGTAGTTCTCTACATTTGTGCCTCCCGAAACCCTGAGCTCAGCTTATGATTTAATGCTCTGTTCACCTCCCACTTCGTCCCCTTTAGAACTGTGCCCCACTAGCACGCTAAATCAGCATCTGGCGCCACATATCAGGCAGACAATTTTTTCTCCCCGCAGAACGAGTCCCCATGGCATAGTCTGTGTTTTGCAGAATAACCTGCTCTCTAGCTGAGCTTCACTGTAGTACGAATGGATAAGGACGTACAACCGCGAGTGCCATACATCAACCGCGCATGGAAAAAAGAGGCAGGTCTCTTAACGACGGCCTCCCGAGGGTTGCGGCGTGCGGAGAGAGCTGTCGTTAAGCAGACGGGCCGAGACCTGGAATTGAAAACCACTCTGAATGCTTTCTCTCATCTCCTTACAGTGTCTTTAAAAGCCCCTGGGGTTTAATAGAGCAGTTGATGAATAATTGAGAAAGCTCAATAAAGCCTAAGTTAATTTATTGTTTTTTGGAGGGGGGGCAGGGGGGTCTGTATGGCAGAGTTGCAGGAAACGTCTCTTAGCCTCCCATTGTCCATCCCATCTTCAGCTCGGGATGCGAGATGTATTGATTCGCTCACTGATGCTGAGTCCTGCTATATTTCAATATGAATAACGATGAATGAAGCGGTGCAGAGAGAGAGCGCTTATGAATCATTTTCCTTCTCTGAATTCAGCTCGTCTACCACGGCCGAATGGGACTATATCGTACCTTATATCATATGCTTTATTCCATTGAACATTTTTTCCTGTCCCAGGTGAAAGTCTGAGTCATTTGCAGGGACTGTTTGACTTGATAAATGAACATCCCTGTCTGGGTGCCAGACAGTTACAGGTTAGGTTGGGGGATTGACCTTAACTGTCGCCACGGATACAGCTAATTCTTGCAAATCATATTATATTTCCACCCACCAGGAAACACACATACATAACCTTAAAGGGATATTCCAGGTTAATGTTTTACATGCTTATTTGCTGTGCTGTGTTGTTAACTTCCATTGTAAGTACAAGACTGTACTCACACTTTCTCTTTTTTGTGGTAATCAACAGCATGCCACATATACAACCTCAAATATTGCTTTTGCTCTGAAGAAATACTTTTCTCAATACCCCAACATTTTGTCATATTTCAGGTTTAGCAGAATGTTGACTCCGCAGTTTTCCATACAGTGAAAATAAATGGTGACTAGGGGCTATAAAAAATTACAAGACATTACAAAAAAATTACATTTAGGAAGAGTGGGATGGTGCCCTGGTTATGCCTGGAAAAGTAATGATTGTTCATTGATTGATCTCATTGATAGATATGTTCATACAGAGCATACAAATCAGAAGAAATACAAAAGCAGAGCTATTAACTGTTGGTCCTAAGTTACCTAAAGAGTGTTTGGCTGAGAATGTTAGAAATTATACTCCCTTATACAAACCAGTGTGTTATAGTATTGGCATAGTTGTCTGTGTTGAAGACATAAAGTCATAGCCAGACTCCCGTTTATCAGTAAATAATGGAAAAAGACCTTCTTAACAGCTAATTTATTTATAAATCAAATCCAGATGGAATTTTCAACAAAAGTAAAATTCATTTGCAGTCTTCAGAATTTAATTATCGTGGAAGCTCAACTGTGCCATTGCTCAACATCTCTCTCCTGTGACATCATGTAAACTGGCCTCATGATAATTCTTGCTGTATTTAAACTTCACCCAGCTTATACAGGCCCAAACCAGTCCACAGAAACCACCCTGGACCAGTTCCCGTTTCTATAGGATAAAGTAGGTTGACTATAATTGGTGGGTTGAGTACATTTACATTTATTCATCTTGCAGACACTTTTATTTAAAGCGACTTGCAAATGAGGAAACGTGAAACTCAGGGGGCATAAGCATGACGCTATCTGAAAATGAAGCTAACAAAAGCCCTCAATCTGCCTCTCTGATTTGTGTCATAGAATTTACTTAGAGTAGTTTTGTCACAGAGTGGCCATCTCCCCTTACATCAGTGCTGTGCCCCGGCTCTCTTTTCCCCAACTGCATCCCAGCGCCACATACGCACTCCACCTTTTCAGTTTCACACCACATTCCCTTTCACACTTCATTTCACCCATTTCCATATTCATTTTATTTAAAATAAAACACCTTTTTAAGGTGTAAAACCACATTCGCTGTGTCTGTCTTCACTTACAAGTTCTTACTTGCTTGCCTAGTTCATTTATCTGTGAGCTTTTTGATTATGCATCACCTGGAGTGATAAATTATCCTTGCCTTGCCCACAAGGTGTGATAAGAATCGGGACTGTCGTTTTGTTGTTATCAGAGCTGGTGCGCCATCTTTGACAACAGTGTACTGTATTTCTTTAAATCCAGATACTGAACCTCCCACAAGGACATGTTAGAGCAGGCAACCATTGATCAGCTATTTGATGTGTAAACTACAACAGACATATGGATCAATAACCGCTCTCTTCTCCTAAAACTCATTTGCCATCACAGGGTATTGTACACTTTCATTTGTTGGTGGGGAGTCTAACTACCATTTTCTGTGTTTTATGAAGTTTTTCTGAGAGACAGAAAATTGTTTAAAGTATGGAACCAGGCTGTTTAATTCTAAGGGTCAGTAAAAGGGTGGAAAAGTTTTGTAAAAAAAAAAACAAATTCCAAATTGGGAATTGGAATGTTTCTGTGACAACGTGATTATAGTTGTGATTCTGAGAAGGGCCAATTTAATATCATGTTTCTAAATAACATTATAATATATTATAATGTTCCAGAAATTAGATTTAATACCCTAAACTTATTACTTTCTTTTCAGCAATTTCAAAAAGTCAAATTTGAAGTACAAAGTAGAATTAAATTAGATTTCCTTCTGTGTGAAATATGTTTTGTTGTAATTCTCAATGGCCTTATTCAGATTTTAAAAATCTGAAAGGTGACTGTGCTCTAGTCATTAACACTTAGATGAATGATAAATAAAAAAGTCTCCATCATTCTACCCGCTATCAACAGAAAGTTGTATTTACTGAATGCACTTAGCAGCAGTTAATTTGTTTAATAATAATACCGTTAATAATAAGAATTGAAAAATATAAATACAGTAGCCAGGTTGGTTCTCCTCCTTTGTTTGAGAAAACAGAGCAGACATTTTAAGACTTAGACAGTGAGTTTGTTGGACCTAGCACTGTTGAATTACTTTAATTAGAATGTGTACATTAACACACACACACCAATTGATCCTACCACTCTCCTCTATCACTTTTCAGCTTATTTAGATCCTTATTGGCAGAGTCCATCAGGGGATCTGATGCAGTCATTCATTTAGCTCTTTAGCTCTGTAAACTTGCTAGAATCCTAAAGCTAAAGCACAGCATTGCTACAGCAGTTTATGTACAGTATAACAATAATATTACACACTGAAACAGGCACACAGTAGACGGTGGTGGACAGATGGCTTCCTTGATTGCGTTTTCCTTGATCTATTACAACATCGCAGGATTCTTCAGTGTATTTAATCATCTGATGGCAGGTTGGTGCGATCCGTCCTGATTGAGTAATGCTAGCAGAGATATTGCAGCTAGATCCTCCCCAGTGGCTGAACTCGGGCATTTACTCAAAGGAGGTCAAGCCCACAGGACAAGCAGTTTTATATTATGGTGGTTTAAGTGGTATAGAAGTTTAAAGGGCCTCATCTAGGAGCCATATTGCCTCTGCACAACTGATTCGGCCAGGGCAGGATAAATGTTTTATGAATAAAAACTTGCATGGCAACTTTTTGCTGCTGCTGCAGTGTGTGTGTGTGTGTGGTAGGAGGTTTACTTGTTTAAATGGGGACATTCCATAGACTTCTATTGTTTTTATACAAAGGTTTCGTGGACTTACAGATTTGTCCCTGGTTAAGTAACCCCCCCCCACACACATACACAACTGGGTTTTCATGTTTTATGTGGACATTCCATATACATACTGGTTTTTATATAGTATGTTCTGTCCTACACTAACTGTACCCCTAAACCCAACCATCACAGAAAACATTATTTTAGATTATAGGATAATCATACAGAAGATAATTCTGTATCATTTAAAAGCTTGTTTCCTCATGGGCACCTAAAAAATGTCCCCACAAGGTCAAAATTTACTGGTATTGCTATACTCGTGTGGACATTTGGTCCCCATAACGTAGCGAATACCAAGCCACACACACAGATATACACATATATTCACACCATCTCTTGTATTCCAGGTCTGCTTGGCAGCTTTCTGCATGAGGAAGTGTTGAATTGGCTCTGTTAGTATTTTTGGTTGACCCCTTAAAATGGCTCTCAATGCAGACATAGTAAATGGGGAGTGCCATAAATAGCAGGGTTCTAGGAATAGCAGTCTGAAGTTTATAGCTTTTGACCTTTACTGATGCATTATGGTTAAACAGTAAGTGCTCGAAGGCATCTAGAGTGCAGACGTCCTACTGGGGGCTGGTGTTTGTCATACTACAGTAAGTGTGTGTACATGTGTGTGAGCACATGACTCAGGAGGGATGCACCTGTGGCGGTTGCCTTGGACTGATATGGTCATAAATTTTCTCTGCACGCCTTGAGGGACTTTGCAGGCTGTTGCCTAACAACGGTGATCTCCCACTGCATGAAGACTTTCACCTTTATTGTTGAAAGGACGAGAGAGAGATGGTGGGTGGAGGCGAGTCAGCGAGAGGGAACGTGTTAAGAATTGGTAAATTGGGGAATCCCAGATCTTTTGGCGTCTGTCTGTCACACACAGACCTTCATCCGATCCCTCCAGACCTGCTGTAATTTTGAGAGCTTTTTCCAGTCCAGCCCAACCTCTCCACTCAGCCTCTTTAAATCACAACCACTGCAGCTAGATTTTTACATTCTCTGAAAATATGAATGACGCCCATTCAAAAGTTGCCGGAATAACTCTAGGATGTTGTGACTGGTTGCTAGGTCATTACTATTGGTTGACAGGTGTTCTAGGTGGCTACTTGCGATCCTAAGTCAATATCTTGATCCTTCATTTAATACAAATATATGGAAAAATGGATATTTCTGCCCACAGTGGATATTTTTACACAGTAAAATTCTTATTGCTTACTGTAGAAAAGTCAAGATAATTCATGTCTTTCATACAAACAGTGCATGATAACTTACAAGCTGAACCTCTAACCTTAAATATGAGCAATAACAACAAGCTTAGCGAGATCACGCCATTATTACACCATCCTGCTTTTTAAATTACGTTAGAAAGATGGCTCTTTTGTCTCGTCATCCCAGGAACAGCCTTAGATATATTAACAGACATCTAGTGATTTGTGGACCATTTTAAAAATGATTTGTGTGAAAAGAGACATCCTGTGAAAAGCACATGATGTCAGCCGAAGGGGCGAGTGCACTGAATCACAGCCTGATATGCATCATGTAGCTGTGGCTAGAGAAGAGCACCAATGGATCTTTACCCAAGATAGATAGATGAGTAGGAGCAATCTCATTTAAGCCTGTCAATAAAGCCATGCTTTCACTAGAATTGACCACATGTCAAGAGACCTGGGCAGAGGAGGTAGAGAGATCCAAAACTCAGCTTTCTTTTCCTCTAGCTATGGGCTATATATAGCTAGTGCTAAAAGGTCACGTACCTGGTGGTGTAGAAAACACAAGCACGAGTACATTTGTCTTTCTTTGTTTCTTTCTCTCTCTCTCTCTCTTTGCCTGTCTCTCTGTCCTGTGAAATGGATGTATCCTGTCATGCTCCATTACCACTCTTTTCTCCACCCTGAAAGATGTCCTCCAATCTCTAAATTGAACTTTTAAGATGTCTGCTCCTGTCATTATATTAACCCTGTGGCGTGTAGCTCCTTGGGTAAAGGACCATAGATCCCTACAGTCAAAGTATTTTGTGCCAGTGTTGTCAATATGCACAGGTCCAGACAGGAAGGGGAGGTAACATTTGGATTTGTTGTAGTGCTAATGAGCTACGACATCTGATTTAGGTTTCTTTAAAGCAAATTTGACCTCAGTGCTTTGCTGTATTACCTTATACATGAATACAGAGTTTAGATCAGTGGCTCCCAAACTGGAGTGACCATTGGGTATACAAACGTTTTAAAGACTAAAGTAACTAAAAGACTTTATAAAAGAATTACACTTCTAAAAGAATTAAAGACTAAAGTAACATTTAAACTGAGTTCATGTATGTCACACAGGCAAATACATAAATAGATAATAATAATAATAATGTGTGCACCATCTTGTGTACAAACAGCACAATGCCAGTGTCAAATAAATAGTCCAGCCACTGTATCTTTTGCAGTCAAGCGTGAGTGTGCATCATACTTTTTACATTTACAAATAACTGGATGAATAACTGCATTCTTCTCCACACCTGCACCACCCTTGCGCTTTGTGAAGCAAGACTTTTACCACACGTTTCCACTGCGGCACTAGAAATCCGCCCAATGCTGCTGCAACGCCAGAGCTCTGTAGTATAGGAGAGTATAAGAACACTTTTTGTGTGCAATTGTCAATCCCATAATCCACCTTGAGAACATGATGACATACGATTCTTGAAATTTCTACAAGCAGCTTTTTAAACATTGACTTACATGCAGAGTATCCTGCCATGGCTAATCCCACTGTAAAAACATAACTGCATAACTGCTTTTTGCGACTATGCACATTTGTAGCATGACGGATAAATACATAGATGGTGTGTAGAAAATGACTTAAGCTCTCTCCCATACAATCAAACATTGCAGTTATGTGAGTGAACGCTATTGTAGTCACTCAAACAGAACATTACATTTGAAGGCGGGCCAGTAAGCAATTACCCAGAATGCCCTAGCAATGCTATGGAAACCACAGCGTTTTCTTTTAAAAATATAAAAGTCTTGTTTTCTGTCTTGTTCTCTATTATATAATATTTTACAGATTTAATTAATTAGACACTGTTTGCTTGTAGTAAAATCTCAGAATCATTTGGCTTGGCTCTCATTTGTGTTAATTGATTGTGGCTCGTCATCATTAGGTGTGTGTTTGCTTATTAATCAGAGCAGAGAAGTGCATAAGGCTGGCAGAGCACACACTGAACCAGGCAGTTCATTTCAGACAAGAATTCTCTACGACACATTTTACTAATATTAAGGCTAATTTTGACACGCTGTTTTCATTCATGTCTACAGTGAGTTTAAAGGCATGTTTGGTATGTGATACACACCAAGTAATTTCAAATTATAAATATGATGAAATTCTAACACAGGCTTTAGGGACTGGTTTCTTGAACCCATTAGTTTAACCTGTTATTATTTCACTTTCATATCTTCCTTTTATATAACCATGCAATAATTTTGTGTGAGGAACACACTGTCTCGTGACTGGATTGAAGGTGTGTTCAATGGATTTTTGGGAGCCACGGCAAGAACGTTTTTCAGCAAATTAGATCTTAAATTTTGATCTGTTTCTAACACAAAGCTATTCTGAACATTTTTTCTTTTGAGTGTACTATGCTTTTATCTGTGTTAACATTTGTTCTTTTGCATGGCTGGATGATTTGTGTCATTTGTGGTACCCTTTGGCAATATTGGCATGTAAATGTAATACTCTTCAGAAAATTCATTTTCTGATTTGCTTTAAAATTATAAACCCATTTAGCTATGTGATTGGAGGATGGCATTAAAAATGCAAAGGCTGTGGTTGGATCAATTAACAGGCTGATGTGGTTAATGAATGGCTGCTGGGAGGGGCCTGTGCCTTTAACAGATTGTTCTCTCTGTATTCCCCATTGGTAGTTTGAGACTGAAATCAAGCTTTCCTTCCCAACCTTGTTTTAAATAAAGCGTTACTTTACCTTGCAGTCTTTTTGCGTGCGTCGAATAGAACTTATGTAGTTAAGATCATGTTTTGCCCTGGGCTGTAATCCATTCTGTGGTGTTCAGAGCAGTGAGCACCTACAGAGAGCGCCAGTGTTACGCAACCTCTGAAAATGACATAATACACTCTCAAATGACATGCACCAAGAGAATGTCTTGATGATGATGTCACAGCAGGGTTAGGAAAGGACAATAGATCAGTCTGTGTTTCATCACACACAGCCCTATCAGCCAGAATATGCAATGCAGTTACCTAATGATTTTGAATCACAGAAATGGCGCCTGCAGCAGTTCACAGGAAGCATGTCATCCAGATCCCTACCAGATGTTTCCTGTTCCTGAAAGTGCCAGCGCGTGTTGCAATTGACGCTGTTTGATATGCGTGAATAGCTGACATGTCTTCGTGTTTGTTTGTGAGCAGCATGTGGGTATAGAATGTGGGTCTAAAACTGCTGTCTTTCACGGGTGGGTCTTGTGTTTTATTGGCTAATTAAATCTGCGAGCCATGGAACTGTTTGCAGTGTCTGCTTGCAGTAGCCCTATTTGACCACTTGAGGGCATCTTTGCTGTCTTAAGCATATAGATGAAGGACTTGTGGTTCCTTGTGCTATCTATATACCCATCCTTAATCTTTTCTACATCAGTATGCCCATTTTCAATCGAATAGAACAATATTGCAGACATTTGTTAGAACAGTACCCAAATGTCATAAACTCTCAAATTGCAGAACATTTGTTGGCAAGTTGTCAAACAGCTCTCATTAAGAAAACCTCACTGTAAATGTCAAGGCTGTAAAGATTACATTAAGATGTTAATGGTGACTGACTGTTGTTACATATTGTATTCATATAATTTCAGGCTGAAATACTCATAACATTTTAAAATAACATAATGGCTGTAATGATGAATTGTTTGGGCACATTTTGCAGTCTGAAGCAGTGATATCTCATAGATCACTAAGCTGGTCTCTGCTGTGCTCTTGACTTCCCTCTTGTGGTTTTATAACAGTATAGCATAAAACAAACATTCATCACCACTGGCAACAATAATTTCTGACCACTTGCTGTTAACATCAGAAGAAAGTGTTTTTCCAAAACTATGCAGACATCTCCAAAAATAACATTCTACTTTTTTAGTGTTACTGTCCAGAAATGTGTGTAGTTGTAATATTAAATATATATTTAGACAAAATTTATTAACAATTCAGAAAGACAGTCTGTGAAGGTAAGCGGCAAACACCTGATCTGCTGCTGCTAATCCAGGACAGAATAAAATGTACGAACATAAATCAATGTTAGCAAGCGATTAAGATCCCTAATCTTATAAACCCTTTATATAATTTCTGTCATTCTCATGTCAGAGCTTTGCTCATGAATTAGTCTTGTTTTGGCTCTCACAGAACCCTTTTACCTATTTACCCTTTCGATGAATATTTTTCAGTCTATGTGTATTCTAGTATTACAGCATGTAGTGTGTAATAGATGTTATGTTTTCTTTCAAGGAGGAATTTGTTTGCTGTAACTATATCATAGAACACTTATCAGAAGTGCATAATGGCTGGTCTGTGTTTGCCATGGTAATGCTCACACTTTTGTGTTGAGCAGTGTGTGGCAATTATCACACACATTTATTTTGGAGAATTTGGAGAAATGTTGACTGATAGGCAGCAGTTATATCTTAGTTCACACCTGTGCTAGGATCACTAACAGTATTACACAGTCCTTTGCCTACTGCACACCAGACTCAACTAATCTCTTTTCCTGGCTGATAAGCAGGGGCCAGGCCTGGCTTTTGTCTCTACGTTCTCTGCAACTGACCTTCCCTTGGCTTTCAGCATCTGGTCAGCAGTTTTTCAAGGCTCTGCAGGACTTGCAGGACTCAAGGTTCTTCTGTACTCTGCAGGGACACAAATGCATTGAACTTCATTCAAGTCCAGATGATCAGAAACTTGGATAAGACTGTAGTAGACATAAGTTGTGCAACCCACAAACTATATGAATGTACTGTATCAGTACAAATATTGTGGAACAAGGGACAACAGTGTGTTTGTGATCCATGTCACAGTGTGACCATGTCAGTGAGTTGAAAAATCACTATTTGTATTTAAGTTACTTAATTACTGAATTAACCAGCGAAGGACAGCCCTAAACCAGCACTAATTAGCAGTTTAGACAAGCACAGGATTTCATGCTGTTCTTTTTAGCAATCACACAATATTTTGTTTGTGAAACATACCAAAATGTATTCAGCATTATTTATTAAAATTCTTCTCTAAAATTCTGCCATATGCAAACTTCAGACTAAATTTTATGAGAACTGTTCCTTCAATTTTTGACCTGACTCTACCAATGCTTTATGAGAGTTGACAGCCTGCCCTAGGATTCTGTTTACCTAGTCTAAGATTTCTCGCTGTTAGGCATTCCAGATCATTTTCAGGGGAAGTGATATTTAAGTCTGCAACAAAGGTGCAGCTCCCATCGATCTGTGGTTGTGCTAATTTTGAATGAGCAAGACTTGGGTATAAAATTACACTGCGATTGAATTGAGGTTGTAATAATTTTTAAGCAGGTCCCAGGTCAGCTGAAAAGATTTCAGCTCTGATAAGATCCTTGCTGTATGCTTTCACAGTCAATTCTGTGCTTCTTTGCATAGAAATAGGGACAAATTGGCATGGATCAAGGGGCTGTTTAAAGCTGATTCAGTCTGATTCATCATTTGAGATTCATAAACACCTTCCTCATAACCCGTGAGGAACACTGACTCAACTACCCTGTTTCTCTAACACATTCAAATCTGACCTGTCAATCAAAATTCCTCACACAGACTTGCCAAATGGAAATCACTATACCACTCAAAGTGTGAATTCATTATGTATTCCATTTATTTTCTGAAAAAAGTAGTTTTAGGCAGAGAGAACAAATCCTTAGATAAAAGCTAGAGGAAAAAAAACATCCGTCATTACAGATTCCACAGTGGAAAAAAAATCCACTGCCCTAGGTTGACAACCAGGGATTTTCCATGTAACTGCTGAAACAAGCAGTCCATAGAAAAAGGTTTAGATGGTCACAGATTAGGGATGGGCATTAAGCAGCTTGCCTGGTATTAGCATTCAATAGAAGTACCTAATAGAAATCCCACTTATCTCATGAATTGAAGGGCGCATTTATTTGTAGTGACTGTGCTTCTCTTTTCTCCCATCTTTCATGTCTGTTCTGTTGTGTTCTTTCTCATGTTTACAGATTACCGTGTGTGCGTTTGTGTGTAGGGGTATGTGTGGGTGTCCTGCAGGTCTTTGTTAGGATTTTGGGTGGGTGTGTTCTTGCTTAATGCTGTTTGGTTGGGGCCGGTACAGGAAGTGTGGCCACAGCATTTGGTGTGTGGGAGCGTATAAACTGAGGACAATACAATAAAGGGCTGGTTCCTTGTGTGCCAACATGTTCTCCATCAGGGTATTCTCACTTTCTCCCTCTCTCTTTCTGAGAGGTGTTTCAAAAGCTCTCACATGGCTCTGCAGACTGCAGGTAGACTACATTTTACCCTTGGGCTAGGCTTGGGATAATCACATTTGGACAGCATCAGCGAGCATGGAGGGGGAAAAAGTGATTTAACACAAAAATGATGGTGTCAGCTAACTGACTTCAGTCAAGCAATTTATTAGCATGCGGTGAATAGAGACAAAGCCCTGATGATCACCTTTATCACCTAAAATTAAAACTGGCACATTTGAGATCACATGAAGATCTTTATCGCAGTGCATTAACTTGAACTGAACTGACATGGACAAAATTATTATTCTGGGGGTTCCTCAAGGCTATACATTGTTTGGCCCATTTTGTGTGCTCGGATGTCCCTTGGGTTTCCACAGGGAGATTACTTAGCACAGCCCTTTCCTCTTGTTTCTCACAGAGCTGAAAAAAGAGGGCTTTCCAGGCAGAGGATTAGTTCATTTAAATTCACAGTCTCTGCCCAGGGTTTCTCAGATGAGCATCTTTTTGCTCCTCTGCTGACGAGACAGTTTTGAATGTTGCATACTTAAAACAGGATCAAAGGACAGACAGAGATGTGAGCAGAATTCTTAAATGTTATTCGTGGAGCAGCTTTGTCTTCTAGATCTGACTATATCCCTCTTTTTGGAGCTCATCCCAGCCTTTTCCACCCTCCTGGTGGGAGTAATGATGTGTGATACACTGTTTTCTTCTCTGTCATTTAGATCTGTTCACCTGCTATCACTGTTTAGGGGTCAGTGCTGAGTCAAAATTAAAGCAGTATACATCACTAAGCCCTGTGTTCTTAGCTCTATATATATCACATGGCAATAGTGTCAAAAATCAATTGTATTTTTAGTATATTTCATTTTAAAATAATTTATTTGTCTGCTTGCAAAGTATAAAACATTTTAGTAATTTTTATACTGTTTTCTCACCCAGTAATATAATTTTCTTACATTTCTGTTCAGTGAGTGCACTTCAGTGATTTGAACACCACACTATAGATTTTAAGATTCAAACAACAACTTGGGTATCACAGATAGATGGCTGTCACAATGCTTTTTAACACGTCTAAAGGTGTCGAGGATTCTACGTAGAGCAGCATTCCCAATGCTCACACATACAGAACATCCCAGATTCAAGGCCAATAATGAATAAGTAGGTTTTTAGATGAACTGAATTATATGTGAGGGATGCCTGTCCTTGAAAGGCTCTAGGGTGTTCTGGGGCATTTCTGGGTCACAGCTATATGGTTTCTAAGGTGTTTTAGTTAATCCCTAGCTGTGGCTTTGGCCACTTCTTGATTGTAACATTATGGGATTCACCTGTTTTCACACCCATTATAAATTGAAAACCCAATCGATTAGAATATAATAGGACACCTTTCCTAAAAAAAAGCCATGCAATTTGAGGAATGACTCATGGATTGTAAGTGGTGTGGGTCAAGTTATGCACTGAAATGTAAAGCTTATGGTTAGGGGTTTGTTTAGATCCCTTAGCAAGCAAGCACCATTTATTAATTCAATTTTAAAAAATTGTATTCGCTTAGCCCAATGTCTACTGTAGAGATCACACATTAATAATACACATAAATAAGCATGCTAATCAATTCAGAAACACAAATGGAATACTTCTATTGAGTTTTGATTGTTGGCTGTTGGCTAAAAAATATGTGTGGATGTTTTTAGGGAAGCGTCCTCCTTATATTTCATTAGGATACATTTGCCATTCTCACCTGTGTAATGAGATCTGTTGTTGATATTTAAATGTCAGGCTAAATGGCAAAACCCTCAAGCACAAACAGACTTGTATTGATCCGCTAGATTCTCTTGTTCTTGTCTCATTAATCTAAAATTTGATTTTACACAAGTTCTCATCTCATTTGGCTTTTAGCCTTATTTAGAGATTTTTTTTACCGTTTTTTTTTTTTTAGTTTTCTAAGGTTTTTAAACTACTTTTTAAATACATTTTTAACAAACTTCTGGACAGTCTCATCAAATACTGAGTCAAGAATGAGATCATAAAAGATCATGTTAGATACTGTTTCTGCTCTAAGTGCATTGCATTGTGGGATATAGTATCCCATGTAGTGTTCCTTGGTTGTGTATTGCATATTTTGGCAAAGGAACTTGAAATTTTCCATGCGTACAGAAAATGTGCATACTGAACACAGTATACATATTGCATGCTACAAAAATAGTATGCAGAGTAATGTGGTCCTTTAATGAAATTACATCATGCTCCTGATACACAGTGTTGGATAGCAGAATGTTTTTATTAGACAATTAGCCAATTGGTTTGCAACTATAAGAATACCAAATGGCTATCGTAACATATTTTACACAATATCAATCAATATTTTTATTTTTTAATGTTTAAGTTGACAGTTTAATATCACCAGAATAACAATAATATTGTTTTAATGTTGTATAAAACTCTAGCTGTCTAGCTAGCTGTCTGTAGATTTAGCCTCTAGCTGCATATGTGGAAAATGAGCATGAGAGTTTCTTTCCAGTTATGTCTTGCTTTTGATATCGCATCCAATAATTCCCTCCGAGTCAGAAAGAGCCATTTCTATGTCACCTAAGCAGAGCACTGATTTCTCATTTTCCTCCTAATCCTGTGATGTGTTACTTCTAAATCTAGTCGGCTTTATTAGCTTAAGCCATTACAATAGACAGAGAGATTTGCAAAACACTGCAGCTATTTTCCACAATATTCATTGTCTTGAGCCTTCTGTGTCTTCAGCTTCTCAAAATGGACTGGTGACATTTCCGAAAGCCTTTTAAACCCCACGTCAACATTAACACTAACCAAAAATCATTACTATCTCCTCAATTAAATTAAGCTCTGTCTCCCACCCCAACAGTGTGAAACAATTCGATTTGGTCAAACAAAGTGCTAAATCTCTTGTTTTTCTCCCTCATCCTGTCTCAACGCTTACAGTATGACGTTAAGTCCAATTTACAACTGCTGTCACCACAGCAGCTAATAAAATCCAGTCGGCCCTAAAGCCTTTCATAGAGATACTGTTAACTGGTTTGTTTATTTGGCCTTTCTGTCTGCTGTGACATATTTTACAGTAAGATGTTGTGATGAATTGATGAATTTATAGTCTTTGTTTTCCACTGCACATTTATATACATTTTATGGTCATTTCAAGGTTTCTAAAGAAGTTCTTTTTGAATTTGTCTAGTATTGTATTTGATGGCATCAACTAGAATGATGTACATGTTTCATTCAGCTTGCAGCTAATGTTAATAAAAGACAAGGTGGAGGACAGCGTGGGAGACTGAAATTGGCTCACATTTATGTTGCTGATAATTAGTCCTACATCAAAAGTACTTCTCCTGAATTACACATCTGTTACGCATCTTATAATCTTTGCCTTGCTATTCATGTGGTCGCCTCCTCATTAAACTCTTGTAAATTTGTGCATGAAAAAATATTTTGCTCATCATTGTTAGAAGTTTAAAATGAATAGATCATTATTTATAGAAGAATTTCCCTTTGAAGCCTCAGAAAGGATCGTTTCAGCCTGCTAAACAACAATTGTTTAGAGCAGGCAGTCAGATCTTACTAATAATGTTATCTGTGAGTATAGACCCTATAAATGGGGCCATCATTGACAGCCAGGCAGGGAAATGCACTGTTACCTCTGTTGAATGTGCAATGGGGTTGCTATGGAGTCTCATACGTTTAGGAGGAGAAAGCATGTAGGTACGTGCACACTCTCATATTGACAATGCAGTTCTCTTTTTTATCTTGTTTCTATTAATCATTTGTGTGTGCATGTTAATTCAAAGTAAGCTTAAAGGAGAGTAACACTTTTTTGTAAATTCTTTAAGTAGTGTAACGCTGCCTACCACAGGCTTAAGATTGGAGAGAAAAGGGTCCAATTTTATATGCATTACAGACTTTGCAGTTAGGAACTTTGTCGCAGGCTGTTTTTTTGTAGTTCGTGCTGTGAGCTAGTTGATAACTGGCTTTATTATAAATGACTTGAGTAAAATTTCATTTTTTTCTGTGCACAAAATCATGTTGTCAGGGACTATAATGCATCTGTTTAGTCTCTTGTTTATTTTGCCTTGTTTTGCACAGGTTTTTTTCATGTACTTGTAAATATTCAGTAATAGATCGTCATTTTTATTTTTTGAGAAGACACAACCTATTTTCAGTTATATAACATTTAACATCATTAGGTAATGTACATTACAATAAAAAATGGTGAAACTTTGATTCATGCAGTATATTTTCCGAAATATTCATATGTTATTGTCTGTGAAGTCCTCGAAACCTGTAAACTGTGAAAATGTAATTTATTAATGAAGTTCATAGAAATCATAGGTGATTTGTGTTACTCGGTGATTTGTGTGCTATTGTAAATGGAGTCATAGTTAAGCTGACAGTGTCCGCTGCTGGCGGCTGCGCAAACTGCAGTGACTCTGTCACAGGCAGTAAAGATGTTAGTTAGTATTTTATCAGTCCGGGTTTTCCTCCCCATATGTGATTTCTCCGTATATGCTTGTGAGGTTATATTTCCGTCGTTTTACATGTCTATTTGCATAACAGGTCTGTATATATAGTGTAAATAGTGTTAGATCTGATTGCATTGCCCATATGTTCTTGTATTTTCGCCATACTTTTTGCTCAAGCAGTGACAGATCTACGATGCCAGGGCTACGGTATCATTTGGTTTGGGGGGGAAAGGGCTGAAAATCCAGCAGGGGATGAAAGACTGAATATTTCATTGCAGCGACAAACAGCAGATGGCCCTCTTGAGTTTTTATTTTTTTAATTCCTCGTCTGTGATTGTGTTTCTCTGGTGATATTAATCTAAATGAGAAAATACTCCGTGTTATTGGGGCATGATATTAAATTGGCACCTCAGCCCTTATCGCAATACTCATTACCATATGATTAAAGAAACAGGCAACAGATAAGTGTAAGCGTGTGGCAAACAAACACAGTAAGTCTTCAGGACAATGTGGTACATAGGTGTATCTGTCTAAAGGCGACGGTGGTCTCAGTAGGACCCCACAAAAGCGATGGAGGTTCTGGTTCGTTGTGTACTCGTGGGGCTTGAGGGTGGGGTTCAGGAGCCGAATGCATTGCATTACATGCATTTGTCTTTTTTTAATGCACTACTCTGAACGATCACACACATGCTCGAGTGTATGTTATCACGGCATTGCATTGCATGAATTTTCTCGTTGCTTTGCGCAACAATAGATCCAAGAGGGGCATAGCCAGGCGTTTGACAGCATCTGTCACGGCTCTATAAATGCAAATGTAATTCATCACCCAGCTTCTGTAAACACGGTCAGTTTGAGGCAGACTGCACGATTACATACGAGCGACGTCCGCCGTCAAACGCCTTTAGGAAATAAAAGCAGGCTCGTTTGAGCCTTATCAGCTCGTAAGTGGACTCACGGTGCGATCCTCCCGCTGATTTCTGTACGGACGTCGGCCGAGATCAAGCGGAGGGTGGGTTTCTCGATGCCGAAACGGCGACAAAGGAGGAGTTTGCCGTGAAGACTTGTTGATGATCTGCGAGGCTGAGGCGGGAAGCGCGTGGTCGTGAAGACTTGTTGATGCCGTTCATCAGCGAGGCTGAGGCGGGAAGCGCGTGCGCCTCACTCGCCCCAAACGGTTGGAGAAGCCAAATGAGCGCGAACCGGAGGATAAAGATGAACGTTTCTTAAATACGTTTTCTTCGCCGGCTCATTTGTTTGTTTTGGCACTTATGCCGCTGCTTTTAAGACTCCTGCTTCGGGCGAACACTTTTGTATTTGAGTCGATTTGTTCGTCCGTTCCTGTCACACCGAGCGGACGTCATTCGCACCGGAGCCGGTCGACGTTACTTACGTTTCCCCCTCAGAAGACATGCCGCCTCACAGAAAGGGAAAACGCACAACGTTGTTGAAAAACCATCACACCTAGAACATGGCTGAATGGTGCGCGGTCGTCTGAGGAGAACCCTTGAGAAGTATCTGAATATCAACAACAAAAAAACTTACCTCAACTCATCGCCGTCCTGCCGTCTGTTTTTGCCCTTTTTTTCTCGCGGACTGTTGTCAAGATGACTGAACATTTGAGCAGAACCGTCGTGGCTATCTGCTAAACTTGACGAATATGTGAGACATGAATGTGTGTAGTCGCAGGGCTCCACCTGGGAGAGTAAGGTGGTCGCGTTTCTCCGCTTGACAGCTCAGAAGAGAAAACGCTTTTGTTTGTTCACACTCCGGGAGTGGACGTCGCTGTCCAGGGTGCTAAATTTCACCAGGACCGGGTTATTAAAGAAGTGACGGATTAGACGTACTACCGAGCGTGGATGAAGGGCAGAATATATTTTCATCTCATGCGTTTGGAGGAACTGGGCAACTCATGTGATAAGCAGGGACCGAAAATCGTTGTCAGGGATGAAAAGTAACCTGTAAGCCGTCTGACTTCGCAGAGCAATTGTTTTGGTGAAAACTGGAGATCATGTGAAATGCGAACAGTTGAGTAATACTTAACCTTTATATTCATTATGCTCATTCAGTGTCTTATATCACCAACCGTGATGAGTGAGTATCTTTGATCATCATCCGTTCATATCAGAGGGCAGAGCAAACAAACGGGCGCAAAAATGGGACAATAATTGAGACAGATCGGGCGGTTTGTTGTTGTTGTCTGTGCTTTGTGTGTAAGGAGTTCAACAGCCTTGTTTTTGAGACATGGCAGCGGCGATTGCCAGCGGTTTGATCCGACAGAAGAGACAGGCACGGGAGCAGCATATAGACCGACCATCCACCAACAGGAGGAGGAAAAGCCCCAATAAAAATAAAGGGCTCTGCAACGGGAACCTGGTCGACATCTTCTCCAAAGTGCGAATCTTCGGCCTCAGGAAACGCAGACTACGACGACAAGGTGTGGGAAGTTTCGTAAACCAAACAATAATTGTGCAGATAAGCAGTCTATACAGGTGCATGCGGTGTTTAATTGCCATCAGACAACAGATACGCCCACATTTCATTTTTACATTCAGATGTTTTTTTTTTGTCTTGACCAACAAAGTAGCTACGACATTGAGCTTCTGTTTGTTATGACAAGTACTTGGTTTGCAGGATTTGTATCTACTTGTGTAGTTTCTTAATATATTTCTTTGAGATTCAGTTTCACTGGCAGCGTTCACATGAGTTCTTGCATCAGTCTTCAAACCTGTCACAATTCATGACAAGTCAGTCAGTTTTGAGACAATGTACTCAACTTAAGCCTATGTACGTCATACATGCTGGTATTTTCCTTAGAAGCACGCTTTTTATTTTCTCCTCCATTTGTGAACCAGTGTAGGCCACAAATATTACGAGGTACATGTGATTATGATGCTCAGCTAGATAAACAGATTTTTCTTAAATGTTCTTGGATTTTGCAATCTTTTTCTCTCTCTCCTTCTCTTTGCTATACCCTTGGGAGGCATTGATGTTGAATTATTGCCACCTTTCATGAATGCAAGTAAAGCAGCAGGTGCCCAACGTGTTGCTGAAAAAAAATGCTATCACACAATCAGTAAACAACATTGAACAATGGCTAATCTTATTGGAAATGCCAGTGACACAATATTCAGTTTAGGTAAGACTAAGATAAAATCACACGCTTACTGTCGCCCCAACAGGAATATAGACAATTTACGTGCTTTTATCATTTTATTTTATTTCATTTTAAAAAGCAAAATATCTGTATTAAAAATGTGACATATTTATTGTTAAAATACCTTTTCAGCCGACTGTCAATGTATGAAAACATTGAAATCCGATGATCATGACTGTGTTAGACACACATCATCCAAACAATCAGTAATGAACTGTTGTGTGTTTAAGAGATTTTGTCTAGCCTTTATGGCCTGTAAATAGCTATAACTACTAACAATAATGATAAAAAATAATAACTGCTAGCTTATATAATAGATGAGCTACAGTCTGATAAAACTATAATAAAAGGGACATGTTGACACGCCGTATATCATTGTGCCTGTCATAAATGTCCAGAGAGGAGTCTTGTACAAATAAGTGTGTAAAAGATGTAGCTGTTGCCAGGAGAAACTGAGAGCAATGAATTAGTCCCGCAACATCTCTGCTAACGTGCACCTGTGACGACCAAACGGCCATCTTATTACAGATGGCAAACGGCTCATGGCCTCCCCTTACACTCCTAGTGTTACACTTTATAAAGAACAGGTTCTTACAAGATCGGTAAATCACCTACTAATTCTACCCGCATTGTTACTTTGAACCTTAACACTTGGTAATGAGAGAGGCATTAAAATAAGGTGTTTTTAATCATTTCTTTTTTGAGATGACTTCCATTGCACTCTTTTGACTCCTGTTGTGTTGTTGCCTGAGTTACTTTTGACAGAGCACTCCTGGGATTTACCTCATTAATTTCCCATTGCAGCTCAATTTACAAAATCTTCAGTGAACATATTCACAGCCTTGAGGGCTCACCAGGGGCTTTGTGAAGCTGAGAGTTGGCGTGCCCACCCTCTCTCACATGTAGCCTCTGTGCTCAGGATAAGTAATGGTTAACTTGGAGGTGGTAATTTAGTAGTGGTCACAGGAAGGGCACTTTCAGGAAATAATCCTGAGCATAGCCGTCCATTGTATGAGGCAGCGAGAAGCTACAGTCACCTCCATTTTGACTCAGACTTTAAGTTGTGACATGCAGACAATCAGAGTCTCCTCAGAGTATAAAAATGCTTGTAGATGCTGAGACATTTGCCTTGCGGCAATGTACTAACAGAAATCAGAGAAGACATTATTTAAGAAAAACCTTGTTCAGTTATTTTTTTTAAAACTCTTAGATTTGTCAAATGTCTGGTGACTGGCCAGTAATGAATATCGGCTAAATCTATTTGCAAAAAAATAGAGGTGCCGTTTCCTCTTATTTTGAGTGCTAGTGTGGACTTTGAGCCTGTGATTAAGATTTGACTGGCACAGCTCCTTATATACTGTATCATACTGACTTAAATTACTTGCTGGACTCTCAAGCAGAAAGCTGTTCCAGACTGGGCATTGGGTTGACCACATCATTAGAGATATGTGTCTCTGTGGCATTGATTCATAAAAGGACATTATCATCCTATTAGGATTAGTGGCTTCTATGAATGTGTAAACGGCATTAGCGGTAGACCCAACTTTTAAGATGGGTGCTTTTTATATTTATTCACAAATACTTTGTTATTTATGTTGATGTTATGACTGTACTCTCACAATTACTGTAAATTATTAAAGATCAAGCAGTCCATAACGTCTTTTGTCCAGCCACAACGGACTCCAGAAACTCTTACTTTATTTACTTTTTTTGCTTTTCCAGGCAAAACACTGCCAGCATTAGCACAAGGGTCTTGACTAGGATTGTGTAGTACCATTTCAATTTGTGATGTAAATGAAGATGTCAGAATAGATAAGGACTGCTGATTTAAAGCACCCAGTCAACGCTGTCGAATGTGGCCACAGTCAAAGCTGAGATGTATATTGTACAATCTGACATGAATGACAGTTGATGTTGCACAGTCTGCATTTGGCTTTCACCCAAGATAACACTGGAGTCATATACATTCTGACAGTAAACACACAGTATACTTCCTGCTTTAAGGTAGTGAAAGAATCAGACAATAAAAGATATGATTGAAGCAAACCTAACCATATATTGGATGTTGACCAACTGTTTATTCATTCTCATTGGGATTTTGCAGCACCCAAACCCATTTCAGACCATCCACGACATGATATGAATGGCTTAATTATAATAAAATGAGAAGGTCGAGCTGTATGTTAATGTCCATGATCTGAGAAACAGCTCCAAACATGAAAGGTC